>OY804576.1:80172910-81372910 GCA_963680875.1 Bathymodiolus brooksi | reverse complement strand
AATATTTTTAATTACATTTGAAATTTTTTATTATACCACTCTAATATATTAGATAAATCATAAAGAAATAATTAGAATATTTTTATAGGCTAGAAAAGGCAATTTATTATAAATTATATCAATGGTACTATTTTATCAGGATATGTTGCACTCCTGACATTATATTGCCATCAAGAAAAAGAAGAGTTATTAACTTAAAAACAATTCACAGGGGAAAAAATCAATTGGTGTTCTTTCAAGTACATGTATTAGTATTACCAAGTTTTAATGATAATTGTTTCTTAAAGTAACATTTTTCTAGTTATTTGTAACTTGTTTACAGCCATACTTCTCGAAAATTCCAACTTATTTTTGAAATATACTATACAAAAACATTTAAAACATGTATTGATCTAAATTAATATTGAAAATAGATGTTTAATGTACAATTACAAGTATTTTTTGGATACTTAGACAATTGATTATATCAAATTTCAATGATTTTTAAATATTTATGTCAGGAGTGCAACATTTACATGGTTAACCATAAATTATCTATAAGAAAATAGATAAATGCATTTATCATAAACTTTATCAAGTCAATTAATCTCCAATAGCTAATGAACCTAGAAAACATGTTCTCTTGTCAGAGAATGTCTCTAGTATTAATACCTAATAGATATTAAAGCATGAGACCATTTAAAATGAACAAAAATGCTTTATTACATAAAATTAAAAGCACATAAAATGCTATTGGCATTATTCTAAACTTGACAGAATTTCATTTTATTTAAATCATCCATATAAAAAGCTATAATTTATACTGTGTAGAAGATCACTTAAAACTAGTTGCACTCCTGACATGAATCAAATTCTTCTGTGAGAGATATTTTATGTATCTCAAACAGGTAAATGGGTATTATCTGTTCTCTTGGTCAGTCTCTGTTGAAATAGAAAGACAAATGTGATATTAGTTACATTTAAAAAAAAATATGTCTAAGAAAATATCAAATGTTGCACTCCTGACATTTGAGGGTGCTGCCTTTAATGTGACATTCTTGGCCTTACTACTGATTTTAGTGTATCCTTTAACTATGGTTTTGAAGCAGCAATGATGTATTAAGATTTATTTATACCCCATATCTTTGAAAACTAAAAGACAACATTTCTGCAATATAATTTAGGAAAACTTGCATAAATGTTTGTTGCACTCCTGACTAGGTACATCTTTTTTACAAAGCCATATTTTTATGCAATAATAAATGTGAAGCATGATCTATTGCTATCTTAAAGTATGTCAACATATCAAAGTTTGTGATGAAATAGATTTTGATAACATATTGTTTGATTTAGCACTGTGGTAGGTTGTTGAAAATTAAGGATTTTTTAAAGTGTCACAAAAAAGGGTTGCACTTCTGACAATTTTGACATGTTTTTTGGACATATTTTTTTTGTTATTCTAGATATCTTAAAGATTTTTTGCAGTAACAAACATCAAATCATTACAGATCTTTTGAACTATTTAGATCCAATAAAATCATAAAAATGAGTAAATTAGACAGCTATAACAGTAGGAGCCATTTTTTTTAAAACTGCCCTTTAGAGGAACAGACACAAGATGAAATATAAAAATTTTCATATAGAAGTGGAGACAACTCTTTATACCAGAACTTTTTTTGCTTATCCTTTCAGAATTTTTGATTTTTTTTGTTGCTAAGAAATTTATCACAATTTTTTTTAATGTCTGGAAATTAAAAAAAAATCACTGCCATATTTTAATGTTGAAAATATTTTTGTTGCAAAAAAATCAAATAAAAAAAATTCAAATTTTATAGCAGTCTTTGAAATGAGAAAAGAAGGTAGGCCGTAATATTTAGTATTGATTATTTTACACAATCTAGAGATTATATTTCAGAACACAGAGATTAGAGAGTATAATTATTAGTTAAATAATCAAATGTTATATATATACTGGTACCAGTAGTTATATATTATTCGGAGTTGTCGTAAATATAGTTGTATTTCCTGCATATACTCTTGGCATCCATCATCTGTCTGTTCATAAACTTGTCACATTTCAAATCCTTTCCTCAGCCAGTGATAAAAACAGAAGCATAAACATAGCACGAGGAATGTTGACTTCCTCAAATAAAATCTTGGAATAGGTCCCTGTGAGAGGTATTAAGAATAAGACTGATTGATTGTTTTTTGCTAAACATTGTAACGGCAAATATTTCATTTCATGTATACATTTAATTAGAATGAGAAAAAGTTCAACAATATATAGGGGTCGTCATGGTCTGATCATATGGTAGTTCGGTTTACAACTATCTGTGCAATCAGTGCCTATCACAACTAAAGTTGTGAGTTCGAATCTGTTCATGGCGAGGTGTACTCGATACAACATTATGTGATAAAGTTTGTCAGTGACTTGCAGCAGGTTTTCTCCAGGTACTCCGGTTTCCTCCACCAATAAAACTGACCTCCACGATATAACTGAAATATTGTTAAAAGTGACGTTAAGCACTGTAGACCAACCAATCAACAATATATAAACAAAATATAGAGAAATTAATGAGGAATGAGATAATAGGGACAATAATGCCTTTCTTCTGCCACTGAAAAAGTTTGGAGAGTTAGGTAGGGAAGAATAAAAAAAATAAACTCTTTACAGCAGCTGCAATATGTCTATGCTTTTTTTTAAATCTACAAGAGAGGTATTTAACATGCAAGGATTATGGCACTTTCCAAACACAACACCCAATATTGTCCACAGTCTGACAACTCCCAACGGAGAGGGCATCCCATATCCACCACCGGAGGGAAATTGAGAAAAAACTGTTCTGGAGATTTTTTTGTAGACTGTGATTTATTAGAAAATGTACTTGAATCAATTTTTACAATATTCTTCAATGGAGAACATTATAATCTGATAGAACCAGACATGTGTGTGACAGGAAGAATTGTTGTTATATATAAGAAAGTGTATGTTACACTTGTAGTGAAATTGGAATGTAATTGATTTTGAAATTGATTTTGTAATGCACTATAAATAAATACAATACAATTATACCAAATAATTAAACTTCTATATTTGTATGTTGCTTAAATGCCCAGTCAGCTGTTTATAGTAAACAGAGCTATACTTGGTAATTGTTTTCTGGTAATCATCAGATTTATGATTGGATGAGATCAAGAACACACTTTATTTTCTAGCAGTATTTTTTCAATGAAATTGGTTTTTTTTTTACATGTCTTTGTAAAATTAGCGTTAAAATTGGATTTTCCCCCCCATATCCAATAGCTCTAAGATAAGCATTGTGACCCCTTTTTTTTAATAGATGTTTTGATGCATCTCGGCAATATGCACTTATGCACAAAAATTCAAAAGATTGCAAGATATGTCAGTTAGGGAATAGTTTAATGTAATCATGTATTTCATGTTTTTCTCTGAGATTTTTAACTTAGCAAATTTCTGCTGATTATGGAAACTAGGCTTATATTGATAAAAAAATTGCATTAAAGTCTTCTTTTCAGAAACCATTCTTCCAAATAATTTTTGGAAGCTTTATGAAATGTATATTGTAAATTTTGACCACTAGCAATTAGTTATTATTATCATTAGAATTTTCTCCTGGAGTTATACACAGTGATAAATTTGACAAATACTGTTCTTGATCACATATTGTATAATTACACATACATTATACACTATTTCTATTTTGGTATAGTAATTAACATCTTATTTGGGGCAAAGTTGTGCACATTAATTGCAATAGACAGTGTTTTGCATTGTGACATCATAAACAATGTTCAGTTTGTCTTTACTTCCAGTTGTTTGTAGGAGGGCTCATGTCTTATTTACGTTATTTGCATTTTTTTGCATATAGTGGTGTCCAACACATATTGTGTTGTGTTTTTCTTCGTCTTTTGTACCCTATGTTGCCAGTTTCTGTGGATTGTTCATTTTTGATTACCCTTTCAGTATTCTCTGGATTGTTCACTTTTGATTACCCCTTCAGTATTCTCTGGATTGTTCATTTTTGATTACCCCTTCAGTATTCTCTGGATTGTTCATTTTTGATTACCCCTTCAGTATTCTCTGGATTGTTCATTTTTGATTACCCCTTCAGTATTCTCTGGATTGTTCATTTTTGATTACCCCTTCAGTATTCTCTGGATTGTTCATTTTTGATTACCCCTTCAGTATTCTCTGGATTGTCCATTTTTGATTACCCCTTCAGTATTCTCTGGATTGTTCATTTTTGATTACCCCTTCAGTATTCTCTGGATTGTCCATTTTTGATTACCCCTTCAGTATTCTCTGGATTGTTCATTTTTGATTACCCCTTCAGTATTCTCTGGATTGTTCATTTTTGATTACCCCTTCAGTATTCTCTGGAGTGTCCATTTTTGATTACCCCTTCAGTATTCTCTGGATTGTTAATTTTTGATTACCCCTTCAGTATTCTCTGGATTGTCCATTTTTGATTACCCCTTCAGTATTCTCTGGATTGTTCATTTTTGATTACCTCTTCAGTATTCTCTGGATTGTCCATTTTTGATTACCCCTTCAGTATTCTCTGGATTGTTCATTTTTTATTACCCCTTCAGTATTCTCTGGATTGTTCATTTTTGATTACCCCTTCAGTATTCTCTGGATTGTCCATTTTTGATTACCCCTTCAGTATTCTCTGGATTGTTCATTTTTGATTACCCCTTCAGTATTCTCTGGATTGTTCACTTTTGATTACCCCTTCAGTATTCTCTGGATTGTTCATTTTTGATTACCCCTTCAGTATTCTCTGGATTGTCCATTTTTGATTACCCCTTCAGTATTCTCTGGATTGTTCACTTTTGATTACCCCTTCAGTATTCTCTGGATTGTTCATTTTTGATTACCCCTTCAGTATTCTCTGGAGTGTCCATTTTTTATTACCCCTTCAGTATTCTCTGGATTGTTAATTTTTGATTACCCCTTCAGTATTCTCTGGATTGTCCATTTTTGATTACCCCTTCAGTATTCTCTGGATTGTTCATTTTTGATTACCTCTTCAGTATTCTCTGGATTGTCCATTTTTGATTACCCCTTCAGTATTCTCTGGATTGTTCATTTTTGATTACCCCTTCAGTATTCTCTGGATTGTTCATTTTTGATTACCCCTTCAGTATTCTCTGGATTGTTCATTTTTTATTACCCCTTCAGTATTCTCTGGATTGTTCATTTTTGATTACCCCTTCAGTATTCTCTGGATTGTCCATTTTTGATTACCCCTTCAGTATTCTCTGGATTGTTCATTTTTGATTACCCCTTCAGTATTCTCTGGATTGTTCACTTTTGATTACCCCTTCAGTATTCTCTGGATTGTTCATTTTTGATTACCCCTTCAGTATTCTCTGGATTGTCCATTTTTGATTACCCCTTCAGTATTCTCTGGAGTGTCCATTTTTGATTACCCCTTCAGTATTCTCTGGATTGTTCATTTTTGATTACCCCTTCAGTATTCTCTGGATTGTCCATTTTTGATTACCCCTTCAGTATTCTCTGGATTGTTCATTTTTGATTACCTCTTCAGTATTCTCTGGATTGTCCATTTTTGATTACCCCTTCAGTATTCTCTGGATTGTTCATTTTTTATTACCCCTTCAGTATTCTCTGGATTGTTCATTTTTGATTACCCCTTCAGTATTCTCTGGATTGTCCATTTTTGATTACCCCTTCAGTATTCTCTGGATTGTTCATTTTTTATTACCCCTTCAGTATTCTCTGGATTGTTCACTTTTGATTACCCCTTCAGTATTCTCTGGATTGTCCATTTTTTATTACCCCTTCAGTATTCTCTAACGTTTACACTTTGAATATTAGTGTTCTATAAAAAGAACTAAGCCACCAGACTGTACAGTAATATCTCATATATGATTGTTGTAAAGTCCAATTTAGCAAGAAAAATGAAAAATGGTGTCGTGTGTCATTATCTCATATATGATTGTTGTAAAGTCCAATTTAGCAAGAAAAATGAAAAATGGTGTCGTGTGTCATTCTGATAAATACAATAAAATGTCATTTTTAAAGAGCCAATCAAATTCAATTATATCATACATTGTCATTATCTTGAGTGCGGTAGATGTAACAAAATACCATGGTCTAATCTAACAAACAGACAAGATAGAAATGGAAAAGTCGTGTCAAATAATGTCTACACAAAAGTCAATAGACTTCCCTTGTCAATATCTTAACATCATTTTGACCTTGGTCAAAGAATAAGCCTATAAATCTCTGAGATTATCACATCTCTTATTCTGCTTTGAACCATTACAATAAAGGTCAAAGCGGACAATGAAAAAAACCACCTAATGTTGATGACATGCAATAACATTTCAATGGCATAGAGATGGGTCTATAATTGTCAATAATATTCAAGGTCCTTCTAGGTTCGTAGGTTCTTGTTTGGTACCATCCATATTGGTCATCATGCTACTTAACATTGATCATACTATCAACATCCATACACAAACATACAATACTCATGCACAAACACACAGTGGACTGGTAATAGTAAGGTTGATCGTTATTTGTAATTAATTGGTTTACATGCTGTTGTTCACTTTCATTGTTTACCTATTAATTCTTTGTCAAAATACAAGTCATGATTTAATGACTGTCTGTTAAAACTAGTTGTCTGCAACAGTTCATCCACCGATGATGATAGGCACAGACTGCAACAGTAAATGTTAAGCACTATACGTTCCTTTCCTCATTCATGACTTATCTCTGGGTTGTTAACTAGAGTAACATGATGGTGCCACTAGTGGAGCAGGAACTGCTTACCCTTCCAGGACTCTTGAGTTCATCCCCAATTTGTTGTGGGTTCGTGTTGCTTGATCTTTAGTTTTCTGTGTAGTGTTTTGTAGATTGTTGTTTGTCCCTTTGTCCTTTTTCTTTTGGCCATTGTGTTGTCTGTCCTTCTTTGATTTGTGAATTCTAATTACCCCTTTGGTATCTCCAAACTCTTTTTAACTGAATTATTATATGATAACAGCCTTGGCTGTTGTCCAACCTTCAATTAAACAACATATTCATCCTATGGTGCACATGTGAATTGATACAATACATATGCACAAACACACAGAGAAAACATTTGATACAACTTGCACCTCTTTTTTGTGTCTAGTTGACATTGCTTAAATTAAATTTATGTCAAGTTTGTTTTCCTAATTTAGTCCATTTCTCAGTAATTAAATTTTTTGGGTGAACATCATATAATCTACCTATTAATCCTAGAATATAAATATAATAATTATCCCATGTCATCTGATCATTAACCTCATTTTCATTTACAAGACAGTCACAGGTGAGACATATTCGAGTGTTCACATTTGTTTAAGAATTTTCTCTCTCTGCTGAATAGCTATTTGTTAGTACACATGTATTTTCACTTTTGGATTTTTTTTTTCTCAACAGAATGGTGAACAGAAAGCATTTAATCTAGATAGCCCAGAGTTCAAAGAGATCATGACGAAAAGAAATCAGGCACAGGTCAGAGCCACCTTTGAAGAATACAAGAAGGTATTATAATCTCTTAATCAAAATTTATTTTCGAGACATGTGCATCTTAGATTTGAAGATATACAACTTTAAATTATTTGGCTTTCCAATCTTCCGATTTTGAACGTACCTAATGAAGGTTATTCCAGAAACGTGTCCTGCACATTCAATTTGATATCTATGTTTTTATTAGACATATTATGCAATATATAAGATTAAGTTTAAACTGTTTGAACTTTTTTTTCATAATTAGAATAAATAAGGGATACAGACTCATGTGAGCCTCTTGTTATTTTTATTGATTTGTTTGTTTGTTATTTAATATCATCATTATAACTGTATTGATGACAAGAACAAGTACTAGAAAGAGAAAAAAGGGGGTCCGTTCAAAATAGTAGAATCGTGGAACTCAGATTTTTTAAGTTAATCACATATCTCCAAATCATATCATGGTTGTGATCGTATGGTAGTTGGATTTACAACTACCTGTGCAATCAGTTCCTATCACCACTAGCGTTGTGAGTTTGAATCCTAGTCATGGCAATGTGTACTCAATACAACATTATGTGATAAAGTTTGTCAGTGCCTTACGGCAGGTCAGTGGTTTCCTCCACCAGTAAAGCTGACCGCCATGATATTATTGAAATATTATTGAAAGTGGCATTCAACCCAATAACCCCAACCCTATAATCCTGGTGACATAAAAAGGAAATGCACTGTTCTTTGTCTGATGATAGAAAGTAAATGTATGAAAAGATATTTATTCATTGCATTTTACCAGAATGTTCCCTGATAACAACAACTACATGTCTCTTAAAATTATCAGAAGTCACTCCCATGTATTAAAGGTATTAATTGCACAAAATAATGATTTTCTAATAACAAAATATATGGATCAATTCTACCATGTTATTGAGTAAGGAGATATTTTGCAAACATCTGCCGTACTTAATAATTATATAAAAAAAAAATTCAGCTATCTAGCCACATTGTTAGCATGCCCTTGAAGAGTGCAAATCATTGTGGATTTAATCCCCAGTCTGGTCAAACCAAAGACTGTGAAATTGGTCTTTGTTGCTTTTCTGCTGATGACAGTAGCCTGATGTTATCATTTCTCAGTTGGACCTCCTAATTGATAATTGAATCTCCAACAGCAATACAGATATAAATAAATAGTAAAAGCTGGACAGATTTTGCTTCCAGTCAAAAAGACCACACATTATCAATAGAAATGAATGACAACAAAAACATGGACAGTACAATAGCAGGTTCAGTCAATGCTCATAGTTAACTGACTACTAACTCAGAATGCAGAATCTGTTGGTTAAATAGCATTTACTCTTAGAACATAAAAGTCATAACTGATATATTTTTACTGATTTAGTATCAATTAGTCATAGACATCTAAAGAAATTAATGGTCTTCATGGGAGACCATAATAAATAGGGAGTCAGGATAATGTGTCTCGGAGTGTCTTATCAATGTGCTGGCACTATTAGAATCCAGCTCTGTGTCCTTGTCTAGTACAAAAAAAACGGAAAAAAAAACCATGGATATCAAATTTAGTGTGCATGACTCGTTTTTAGAATAACATTCATAATCAAAAGATTGGAAAGCCAAATAATTTTAAAATCTTTGAGATCAAGTAAACCAAAGGACCTTAAATCTTTGTGATCAATTAAATCAAAGGGCCTAAAAAGGATAGCCAAAATCGGCAAAGCTCACCTATGCCTGATGGATGAGAACCTTACAGTAGTTTTATCAATAATTACATTATGTAGAAACTGTAAATTACAACAAAAAATTACAACAATAAATTTCAATAATAACAAAGTAGGCATCATTATTATTTAATACAAACATTACATATCTTCTCACCATGAAAAAAACCCCACATAGATCATTTGCCCTCTCACTTTTTAGCATGCAAATTGGCCATTTGAAGAATTGAACATTTTTGCACAATGTTATTATATATTGTTTAAACAGTTGTGGTATTGTGATAATGCAACATAATAGCTAGTAAAATTGTACCTAATTTGTGACCAATGCGGTCTTAATTGGTCCTACAATAGTCACTGATATAGAGACTTCAGTGATAATTGATGGACAATAACTTGATTCAGAAATTCATTATGGCCTGTAATTTTGACCAGAGGGGAAACAGGCAAGGATTTGCCAAGGGAGGATGGGTCTTGCAGTCTGAGGTTAAAATCAGGACTTGAATAGTCATAGTTTAACCGAAACCACGATTTTTATTGTCGTAGTATTTTAACCAAAATCTCGACTTTAATTCTCATAAAATCCGACCAATATCTTGACTTTAATAGTCCATCATGGTTTCCAAACCCACCCTGCCTACAGATATGAGAAGTGACAAAATTTTAAAACCTGTATTCTCTAGATTACAAAATAACCTTTCATTTCTGTGAAAGTTTTTAATTTCTATCTCGTATAATGTTTGATTGATTGATTGTTTGGTGTTTAACACCAACATTAGATAATGTTTGAACTGGTGTAACTCTACTTTCAATGAAATGATGATGATGTCCGTGTTGTAACAGACCAACATGCTTTATTGGTTCTTTATAGTGCTAGCTCACTGAAGCAATAGTCTAGTGGTAGATATGTTGCTCCAAGCGGACACATTATTCTAATTCTAAACCAACCGGTCTTTGCTCTTACTGCTTAAAGCTGCATGCTCAGCGGAGAAGCAGCAAATACCAATTTTATAGTCTTTAGCTTGACCTGATCAATGCCTGAACCCACAATCTACCACACTCGAGGCAAGCACACTGACCATAATGACGCCACTGCGGCTTATATAACTGTTAATGCACTCTTAGATCAAGGTCAACACATGTCTAATGTTTTAATTTCTATTGATTTACGAAGTTCGTCAAAAGAAAATTGACGGAAAAAATATCAAATTTATCTTTCTTGTATAATTCTATTAATAGTTTCATAATATTGTACTGAAATTGCATAACCAAACATTTCAGTACAATATTATGAAACGAAAATAAAGATTGAATATATTGCATCTGCTAAGGATCGTTACATCAATGCTGATGATGTTGCACTAAGCGTTTGTAAAACTTAAAGAATATTAAAAAAGTCTTGACTGAACATCATCAGAATGACAGATGGAAAAGATTTCCTACAAAATTTTTAATGATATCCTTCAGCAGCAACATTTAAAAAAATGATAGTCAAAGTTTCCTTTTAGCCTTCGAGGAAAGCTGCATGTAACTTGTCAAGCTTTGGCTTGTATGGTTTATTGATTTAGAAGCCACAGATTTAATACTGTCTGTTAATGTAAAATTTATCACCTCTCATTGAAGCTGTACATGTGTTTTTTTAGCTCAATAAATTTAGCCAAAACAACTTTATTCTTTCTTAAGGAGAAAGATTAGCTTGAATTACGTAGGTCAAGGGCACTCATTGATTTCTGTAATTCAATAAGACATCTTTTATTATCCATTAATCTTTAATTAAATAAAGGATCCCCTTTAACCTGAAGAGGTTAAGTGTTTTGTTTTTTTAATATAAATTTTTTTTAAATCGGCAAAGAAAATCTTTATGTCGTGTGTCAATTGCTTTGGTACGTAGTTAGTACAGTGTGTATGATAAATGAAATATTATCTCTTTACTGCAACTAAGTTTTACTTTCACAATGATGGAAACCTACATCATATCGAAGGTTTCAGTGACACTGAAAAAGCATTAATGATGAGGAAGTTGGACTGACTCACGGTAAATAACCCCAAATAGTTACGGTAAATGACCGGAAATACAAAGAAATAACAATGTACAAAATGTATGTAATACATGACTTGATTAACTATCGAGAGTTTGGTTCAATCTGTAATTGTATAGCTAATATATTTACATTGATTGAGTAATTTAAGCATACCAGTTTAATTTTGAGACTTTATCAAGGTACGAATATTGTTATACTGGTTGATTCATACTGTGCTGCACTCAAAGTGTCAAAAAGAAGAAAAGTTTCACAAATCCTATAAAAAAAAAAGTGCCATAGTGCACAGTATAAACGTTAATAATTTTTTCGGATTTGTTCAATGAAAATACATTTTTTTCCCTACAGTTCAAGTACATTCAATTGTTTTCTGGATACAGAGATATATACAATATACGTTCATTGTCAGAAAATAAAAATTTATTTGTACGAGCTTTAGAAAGAGGTAAAATAGCAAGCCCTTGGCAAGCTTTTCTAGTCTTTTTCACAGTGAGTGGAAATTAATTTGATATTTAACGACAATATACGTATATTGTGTTTATCCTGCAATATCAAAAAGCCCAAAACATCTGCCAAATTGCCTGAAAATAACTGAAACAAGCGTCATTCTAATCGTTTTCAATGGTGTCATCTGTGACGTCAGCACTTATACTTTTACCGTTTCTTTCTGTCGCTCTTACATGAATCAGGTACAAGAAAAGCTTTATTAGGTCCATGACTAAATAACACTGAAGTTTATTTGATCCCCTTTATTAGTACTCAAAATAACACAATTGCAGGATAAACTATTATACATGTAGCATAAATCCTTCACAACAAATAACTTCAATAATCAATTTTCTTAAATTTACAATTAATATTTCAAGTCTGTAAGCTAATAAACATGAATATGAAACAACAATTTTTCTAGAAAACATACACAGGGTTTTAAAGAGAATTTATCCTAGTCATTCTATTTAAGAATTCAAATTTCATTGACTAAGATTTTTTTTTTGTATTTAACACACACTCACTGACCGTATAAAGCATTTACTATAACACTAGCTGGGGAACCGTAGATCTTATGATCTATGGTCACAAAAAACAAAAAAAAAAGGAAAAAAGCTACTGTTCCACAGCTAACTATAACACCATAATGTAATGTTTTGATATTTTTCTTATGATGTCACTTAGTTGTATTTGTTTGTTTTTCAATTTTCCTTGTTGTTTTTATTTTTGAATACATCTGTTAATAACATAATTCATTATCTTTTTGCCATTATAATAGATTGCAGTCATAAACATTGTCGTAGGGATGAATTTTATTCTATACTCGGCTCGGTCTAAACCTCATATATAAATAGATATGATGATATATGATTAGGAGAAAACTACAGTCATTGTGAAAACTACCAACAAAATTTATCACATATTATTATCATTGTATGATTAGGTGTGAATAAACCGCAAACATCTTAGGCTTAGTAATGGTATGGCACCGATTGCACAGGTACAGTGAAATCTGCCTAAACCAAACCCTGAATAAAATGGAATTCTGTATAACCAAACTTTGAATAAGGTATGAAAAAACAGTGTTGGTCAACAATTTCACCAATATCAACAAAACGAACAATCACTTCTCACCTTCACTCACTGAACACAAAAGTTCTAATTGACGTTCCGGTACTATATTTTGACCCTGGAGATCAATTTCATGTCAGCTGTACATAAAAGTACAATAAAAACAAAGATTTTCTAATTCAATTCATCTTAATCTCAAAAATGTTTGACAGAGGAAAATTTCTGCATAATTTTTTAATTCAACTTTTTGATGTTATTTATAAAAATAGAACATCCAAATGATGTGCTTAATTTCTGGTCTTCTGTGATGAAAACAGGTTTGAACTAGCATTTCATATTGCTAAAAAAAGAACACATTGAAATTTTAATTTCAGTAGGAATTGTGTAATGAAGATACACCAAAGACAAGGGTGGTCGTGATAGTATGATAGTTGGATTTACAACTACCTGTGCAATGAGTGCCTAGCACCACTAAAGTTGTGAGTTCGAATCCCATTCATGGCGAGGTGTACTCGATACAACATTATGTGATAAAGTTTGTCAGTGACTTACGAAAGGTCGGTGGTTTTCTCCACCAATAAAACTGATCGCCGCGATATATTAACTGAAATATTGTTGAAAGTGGCATTAAACACCATAAACCCTTGAACCTTTTATAGATATGCATCATCTATGACTTGTTCCTCTTAAGCTACTTTGGTAATGCATTGTTATCTTACTGCATGTGTAGAATGTAGAATTATATGAAAAATATATGAATTCTACTATGAAATATAATTGGTAATAAACAAAGCTATGATTTATCTAAGAATTGCTCATATATTACAACTGAATATACAGTACGCCCTCTGTTATAAGGCCACCTCTTCTGAAATGATAAAGTGGCCTTATAAGAGAGATGGTCTCATTTGAGTGGGACAGTTTAATACTATTTTACTATCTCAGTACATCTGAAATCTGACTTTTTATACGGTGTGAGACTACTGTAAATGTAAATATTTTATAACACTGTCTATAGATTTCCCCCAATATGTTTTATTGCAGATAGCAGGACATGATATTTACCAGGGTATAGCCAATGCTATGGCTGGGGACTCTGAAGATGCTTACATAGGACTGGGTAAGTCTGTTGTTAAAGAAAGCATGAATTTGAAAAACAAGATGGCCACCCACAGTTTGAAATTGTTTAACAAGATATAGTATGGAAAACTGCTTATTATTCTGGAACACCTGAGTTCACCCACAATGGCTCCTGCTGGTCAGTCTTTTATTTTCTGTGTAATGTTTTGTAAATCATTGTTTGTCTTTTTGTCATTTATCTTTTGCCCATTGTATTGTCTGTCCTTCTTCAAATTACGGCTTCTGATTACTGGATAGCATTTCTTCAATAGTATTTTCCAGAAACTCTTGAACCATTTTAATCTAAACTGTATCTGAATGATCAATGGATGTATATTTTTTTTCATGCTGATCAAAAATCTAAAATGGCCACCGTTTCTATTGGAAAATATATCATTTGTTTAAAACTGTTGAAGAGCCTCTAGCATTTTTAAAATAAATGAATTTTAACATACTAGTAGTAATGGGTAAGATATTATTTATATTAACTATTTTAAGGTTAAATTTCAATAGCAAAGACTTTTCAAGAAGTCTGGCATCTGTCTTGACTGAATAAATGTTAGAGAATATGGAAGGGACAATCAAAAATGGACAATCCAGAGAATCTGGCAACATAGGGTACACAAGACAAAGAAAAACAAAACACAACACAACACAACACAAATGTGGGTTGGACACCACTATACACAAACAAACACAAATAATGTAAATAAGACATGAGCCCTCCTACACACAGCTGAACTATTTTAAGGACATCTTTGTCATATGATAAAAAAAAATCTTCATCATCAAAATACAATCTGCAATATCACTGAGCTCAGCAACATTTTTTAAAAAGGCAAAAAATTATTTCAATGAAAACTCATATTTTAAGAAGTAGACTTTTTTAATCTGTTTTCTCTCCGATATATCCTTTTTTATATTCTTCCAATATAAAGTATTATGCAACAGCTATTTGTCATGTATTCTTTATAGTCTGTCTAATATTAATGATTGATTACGAAATAAATGTGAAATGGACGAATGAAACATATCCATATAAAGGAAAGTAACATCCAAATAAATTGAAATTCTGTCACTCAAATGTCTGTCATTCCATAAAAGTTTTACAATTTCAGTATAGATTTTTACTGGACAAAAACACTAAGAAGATCCGAAATTGTTAAAATTGCCAAGAAATCTGCTTCTCTCTCAATTCTTGTAATTAATTACATTGTTCTCTGAGTAATTAAATGGCATGATAGCGATGGAAAAACCATTGAACATTTATCATAGTAACGGAATAACATTGTCAATAATGAAATAATGTTAGAACAAGTAATGTAAACGGTAGCTATTTTAGACCTGCTTAAAGTTCCTAATCCTCTTAAATCATGATTTATTTTTCACATAGGAATTGATAAAGAATTTATATACAAAGTTTTTCATTACCAGGAAGGAGATTATAGCATGCCATTATATTCCTTGGGAATTGAAAAAAAAAAAGTTAATTTCACTGGCAGACAAAACCTTTGGGGTTATAAACTTTGCAATACATTTCATGTTTGAATATTTTTACTCATCATTAGGTAATTCCAGCAGATAAAATGACTATAGTCTAGAATCTAGTATTGTATTCATAAATCCCACTTTCATAGAAATAAACTAATATTGATTGCTCCGTTACTAATGAACAGCCTTCAGACCAGTGCCAGTTTTAGGTAGCTGGTCAGTTGAAAATTAAAGTACGGTAGTCACTGTCCAGGATCAGGGTTATGGTGTTTAATGCCACTTTCAACAATATTTCAGTTATTATTGTGGTGGTCAGTTTTATTGGTGGAGGAAACCGGAGTGCCCGGAGAAAGCCACTGACTTATCGCAAGTCACTGACAAACTTTATCACATGATGTTGTATTGAATATTGACCAGTCACTGTCCAGGTTGAGATTAGCATGATTTATGGTGATGCCAGTAGTCTTGAAAGTGTGTTTTCAATACTATCCATGTTACACCTTGCAAAATCTCCTCGGTGACAGGCTGGAAAACAAGGATGTTCTGGACCCTCAAAGATATGAAAATACTGATTTGATTATACCATTTCATGTAGCTAAAAATAGAATTGATGATCTTTGAGCAGAGAAATTTATAGTACTTTCGATCATAAATTACATATTTTTATATGGCTATCAATTTTACAGACATGTTATGTCATGCTATTGGTAGTTCACAAGAAAGGATATTTATGTTCAGTTATTTGAGTTCTGTTTGTCATCCAATTTGTTCGCCCATGGTAACAGCCAATCAGTTTCATCTGATATCTGGCCTTACGGTCATAAAACTTCAGAGTAAGATTTTTGCACTTGTACTCACAAAGACGGCAAACCAAAATACTGTATCCTATTAATAAATACAGTGCTCTTATTGGACGATTTTGGAACACAAGTATGAATCATTTTCCTCTGATGCCTTGCTTATTGTCATAAAACTTCGGAGTTAGATTTTAGTACTTGTACTTGAAAAATCGCTGGTCAAAATATGTTCTGTATCAAAAATAAATACATTGTTCCGATTGGACAATTGTGGAGCATGAGTATGAAAATCGTACTCGAAAGTTTTATGACCAATAAGACCTAGATATTTAAGTTTCTTTCAAATTAAACTTTAATACAAATTTCACATTATAGCAAACAGCAAATTTGTTTGTGAACATTTTGACTCTAAATTTCAATGTTGATCCCAATATTGTCATGTCATGTATTGTGGGACAGAGCAATGCAGCAATATGTTCAATAATTAAACAAGTGGATTATTTATAGATTTTTAGTTGGCTTTCATTTGAAAATTTCGTAAAGATAAAGTTGGCAGTTTTTGAGTTATATCATGGTGAGAACAAAATTATAATTTGATTTTCAAGGGATTTTTTCTTTAAGTCTATTAGTACCTAGATGAACATGGATATTAGTACTTTAGCTAGCTTACTAAATTACCACTTTTCGTAAACATGATGCCAATTATAGGATGTATTATTCTGATTGCTAGTCTGGTCACTCCTTGACTCTATATCTTTAATGATGTGTGATTAGTACTCAAAAGCAACATGTACTAATTTAATAAAGTCTTTTGTTTGATTTGATGATGTCTCAAACCTTCTATTTTTCATTGTTCCAGGCTTTATCATGCTAACCATTTGATTATAACACAGAAGCAGATGCTGTTTTCAGAACAAAAATAGTTTAATATCACATATTTTAATTATCACTTTTCAAAAATACTGTAAAACATGGGAAGAAACATTCTGAAAATGTTAAACTTGTAATAAATCATTTTAACTGTTTGCCGTGGTGAACAATATAAATCAAGTGAAACCTGTCTAAACCGAACCCTGGATAAAACAGAATCCTGTATATACCGAATCCTGAATAAAGCAAAATCCTGTATAAACCTAACGCTGGATAAAATGAAATCCTGTATAAACCGAACTTTACAAAATTCCCGATGAATGAAATTCTTGTTAATTTAACCTGCATATACCAAACACATGTCCATTTAGAACACAAAAACTGTTAACATCAAATTGCATGTGTCGACCTTATATAGATACTAATAATCCTACACATGCCATTTGATGTTGACATAAGATTGTATGAATATTGACACGAACAAGTTAAAATAAGGAAAAAGAGATGAAATAATAAAGAAATAAAGAAATTTTATTGAAAATAAATTTGTAAACAGAAAGTTAGAAAAAAGGGGGGTGTTATATTAATATATTAATGTCACAAAGTGACAAACAAGACAAACAAGTTATATTAATGTCTGTGCCACGAGTGCCTGTGGCCCCAAGGAGATTTGATTTTAGACAGGTTTCTCTATACATTGTTTTTAGATGTATTGCTGCATCAGCAATGCAACTTTTCTATAATTACTTTATTAGTAAATATAGATCCACATGGTTGATCATAATTTATCGACCTCCTGAGTTTTTCTTGACTCTAACCTAATTCTTTTTGATTTTTTAATTTAATTTGTTGTTGTTTTTTTTGCTAGTTCTCTTACACATGGCAATATAACTTTTCATACTGAGAGTACATCTCATACAATAGATTTAAAATAAATACATTTTTGTATTGCAATAAGATTAAAGTTGCTTTGTAACTTTGTATTTCTTTTAGTTATTATATATACAGTGTACATTAACTTAAAGGTCATGGTGTTTATCACCATAGAAACTAATGACTAACTCTCTGTACCACAGTCTGTAATAGGTCTGGAATTCCAAAATTAAGTAGTATAGATTAAGATTTTTTCTCAAATTTGAGATAGTTTGGGTGCGATTAAGTTTTTTTTTGTGGAGAAATCAGAGCTGCATAATGTCTATCTAATCTATACACAACAGACATTACATAATGTTTTATTAAAGAGAAAATACATAAAAAGTTTAAAAAAAGCCGTCTTAGTTGTGGGCGGCAATCTTTTACAGACACAGTGGGCAAGGTGAACAATATATTAAATCTGAAGTGAATGTTGGTCCCTCACTTATCAGGCCTCTCCCTCCATAGATCACCTCTCTTATCAGGCCAGATTTAAGATCCACTAAGGTAGCAAATACTACTAAATTGTACCCCTGAAAAGAGGCCACCCCTCTTATAGGGCCACTTTTTCATTGCAGAAAGGGTGGCTTTATAAGAGGGGAACTATACTGTAATGATTTGATTTTTGGTGCTTAACCCCACTTTCAGCAATATTTCAGCTATATCATGGCGACCAGTTTTAGTGGTGGAAGAAGTCGGAGTACCCGGAGAGAACCACTGACCATGGGCAAGCAACTGGTAAACTTTATCACTTGTGGCTGCGAGTCGAGTGCACCCTTTAAACTATACTGTATATATAATACTATTCTGATTAATACATTTAGATTGAAGATAAGCTCAAACCTTAAAATACACCATATTCTGTAGTATTTTAATGATTTTGGGTTCTGGGTACTTAATGCTTATGTAACTTCTTACAGTCAAGCCTGCTTATGTGGTCACCTCTATTAAGCAGACACCTGTATTAAAATGTCACATTTTTCTTGTCCTGTCATAAAAAAAAAATCTTATGAATTGAACCTCATTTAAGAAGTCATTTGTCTTAAAATGACACTTTTCCTTTGTCCCAAAGGTGACCTCTTAATACAGGTTTGACTGAATTTATGTTATATAAGGGTGGTGGTCCAATTTTTTTTTGCGTGGAGGAAAACAAAGAGTACATTCAGAAATCTATGTACCTTCCACAAATCACTGTCGAGTCAGAATTATTGAAAAAAAAGTCATTTATGATTAACTATTTCTTACAGCTACAGTAATAGAAGATCCGGTTGGTTTTTATGCTGAGAGATTAAGTAGAGCTTTTAGTGGCATTGGAACAAATGACAACATGCTAATTAGAATTGTTGTATCAAGATCAGAGGTCAGTTTATAAACAAATTATATGTATTTATCACATATCATATCTGTACTCAATACATCCCTAGATCTTCAGGCGATCATCATCATTCTCTATTGTTTTGGTTTCCAATTCTTCATAAATTTGCTTTAAATGAGAAATTTCTCTCAAGCATTTTGTATTTACCTTACTCGGAATTTACTATTTATTACTTGTGTAAAAAATTATGCTTCTTATTTTGTTAAGCGCAATGATATTTTATTAATGTTCCGATATCTATTTCTTTGATTTATATAACAAAATTATTGTATTATGAAAAAAAAAGTTTAAACAGTTGATGGTCAACAATTTTACAAATATTTACAAAATAAACAACCTCCTCTCGCCAGAAATAAATAAACACAAAAAAAACACAACATGTCCCTATGAGTCTATTTTGTATCTATATTTTTTTCAGCTTGATTTAGCAGAAATAAAAGTGAAATACAAAGATTTGTGTGGGAAGACAGTATCACAGTCGATAGAATCTGAGTGTAGTGGAGATTATAAGAAAATGTTATTAGCTATTGTTGGTGATTAAGTTAACAATTCAATACGACCCTAGTGGAAAAGAGAAAAAAAATGTTCATATCATAAGTGAAAAAGAAGTGGTGCATCTATTGCAGATACATGTAATAGACGTTTTGAACATTCCCGATTTGATTCTAAAATTATACTTTTATTTTATGTTTTTTATAGGAATTATTTCCCTTATGATGGGTATGATGGGTATAATGTTATCCATTTCATGAACGAGCAACGGAAAGGACAAAGAAAAATTTGTCTTTTTGTTGTTGTAATTTGTAGATATTTGACCCTTGTTTGAAAAATCGGAGAATAATTTATTAACAAATAGAAAATTCACAAGTTGTTACTACATTAAAATTTTGTACAGATTATGGAAAATTATATATGTTATTTTTATTCAAATTTGCATGAAAGGGGACGCATTTGTCCACATTAAAGGGAAATAACTCCTATAATAAACATAAAATTTTAGAATCAAGTGGGAAATAGGCAATTGGTCTATTGTCACTATTTTATATGATGTAGGGTGTGTTTAACTTGAACCACTGTTCAGATCTAATGGCTACTCTTGGCGTTAAACACCAATCAATCAGATCTAATGGAGATTATTTTTTTTATCATTCACCCCTTGTTGCAACGTATAACCTTCCAATGCCATCTGTTGTCAATTTTTTTTTATTATTTTCTTTGTATGTTTCATAACCTACGTGTAGAAATGTATTTTAAATTTTTAGTTGGAATGAGACTTTTGTTTCTTATAATTATGGGCATTTTGTTAATTTATATTCATCATTTTCAAAGTGGTGTTTGGACAGATCACTCATCATGACAAACTTATTTTGTGTTGAATGATATCACTTATGAAAGCTTCTTGTCTACACTCTAACATGCGCTCATAAAAACTTAGACAAAGCTCATTATCGTCATGATAATTACCTGTTTATACAATAGAAAAATAAAGAAATACTAATCCCTTTATAACTAAAAAGTTTTTAGGGATGGAGAGTAAATCAGATTTATATTAATGTCTTGTAACAGTTTCCTCCTCAGATTGAACAAGGTGCTGTATGTTAACTGACTTTGTCAACCAGGAAGCTGTAATAACTTTTATATAATGTCATTACATAATTTTAATCATAGAACAATCTAATTCATCAATCTCAAAACTCCTCCATTGATTGCATTACATTATGCAGTTTGTGACATAAATTTTAATAATTTCCAAAAGATTGGTGATTACTTTATCAACAATGACTTTTGTACAGTCAAATCTGCCCACGCGGTCACCTTTATTAAGCAGTCTCTTGTATTAAAAGGTCACCCTTTTCTTGTCCTGTCAGAGAAAATTTCATATGAATTGAACCTCTTTTAAGAGGTTACCTGTCTTAGAAGACCACATTTTCCTTGTGTCCTAAGGTGACCTCTTAATACAGGTTTGTCTGTATATTATTTTTCTTTTGATGTAAGTTGTTAGCAAATTTACATTTCTATTACTGAGTGATGATATCTTATTAATGCCAGGACAGTGTGTATAACAGTGAAAGAAATCTTTGTAAATGAGACAAAATTGGGTATATATTATTTATACATCAAAGTATTATGCTGTGATATATAAATGTAATTTGCATAATGTATTTTGAATTATCTGTATTTCCTATCTTTAAATTTTATATAAATTTGGTTATTTCACAAAATAGAATAAATGCCCTATTTGTTTTTTTTTTTTTTTTTTTTTTATCATTGTATTGTATAGCTTCTAAATCAATAGTAAACATATTTACTGCTAGATGCAATTTATATCAAGAATAATATAATTATATACAAGTTTTTTTAAGTCCATAGGTTTGGGGGAGGAAATATGATATTTCATAGTTATTGCATTATAAGATAGTTTATCGGTAATTTGTGCCGCATTCCTTTGAAGTGTGCCGATAGATAAAGCTAGGGTTGACGTACTAGACCATATCAGAAATTTATTGGGTCAGTTCATCATTTGACATGCACTGACCAATGCCGAAGGATATGTACTGTGACGCAGTCCGTCGTCGCTAATGAAAACAATGATGTCACAATGTTTCGGGAAGTAAATTGTAAAATGCAGTTGTTTGCAATGACATATTCAATTGAATTTGAAGAAAAAATAAATTAATATAATTCACTGTTTCCACGGTAAATCCCTTTTAATTACACTACATCTGGAAATCGTCTGCTATACATGTCAATGGATCCATGCAGTAACCAAAATCTACAAAAATTCATGCAACATGAACTATGTGCAGATGATCAACTAAAAAAATCCAGATGTCTTGATGTTCTATTTGCCATATACACCAGCTATTAAAAAGTACTAAAACTCAAAATAAACAAAGTACTATCCAGTAACCAGGAAAATGACAATCTTTTCTACGCCTAGACCATTATTTGATGGTATTATGTTTCTCACAGCATGTGATGTTAACTTTATCTTAAAATGTGAATGAATACACATAACCGGTGGAAGTATGTGGAATGTTTACCTGTCGAAAACGAAAGTACACCATGAGATGACACACAACATACACAACGTGTGCCACACATTATCGTGTGTACACAGAAAAAAACTGTTTGAATTCTTAAAATATAATAATTTATGTTCACTTACTGCAATTTTAAATGAATCAATTTCCAAATTATGCGGGTTATCCACGAAATATGCACAAATTTGAGGAACAGTGAAAATTACGCCCTGTGACGTCACATTCATAGTTCAACTAGTTCTAATAATAAAACCCTAAATGCTCGCTTACTCGCAAGGGTTATAACGGGATGCCACTACACGTAATGGAGCAGCCGCCGAGATTTTTTGCGCTCGCTTACAGAGCTTCTGACGCCTGCATTTATCAATAATAAGACATAACCTTTCCTTTTGTCCATTATTATAGCAAGTTTTTATCACCTACCAGTATTTTAGAATGTAATTCCCACAAAATAAAAATCCATGTCTCTGAACATTTTGAATTTCGTCATTTCCGGCCTCACTATTTGGATGTCGATACCATATTTGGCGATTTAGGCGTGAATGCGTGTAGTAAGAAATACCATATTTAGAAAAGCTCCGCCTTCCGTAGTTTCCGGTTATGGAAAACGATCGATAAATTTGAACAAGGTTGTTGCTACCTTTGAAAAACATATATTTCTCAGCCAAACCGATTTAACAAGGACTGGGATCATCAGTAATAGTTATAATGAAATGTTTGAAGCGTAAATAGTGAGTTTTTATGTTTCAACTACAACTTTTTTTTTGCTCCATTGTGACGAATGGGACCGCGTTGTAGCTCTGCCGAGACACAAGTTTTTTCACAGGAGCTACATTATTGCAGCTAAGTTCAACTGAAAATGTAGCACGCACGGTTTGAATGAATGACGCTTCACAAACCAATATACGTTAAAAAAAAGTAGTCCCAAAAAAGAATAGTTTTTGCATGGAAATAAATAGTTTAGATCCGAAATTTTTTCTGTAACTGCAAAAAAATATTTTTTCCAATGTTTTAATGATTTTTGTATGTAAATTACCGATAAACAAAATAAAGGGCTATTTGTATTCGATACTGTCTTTATCAGTACAATCGTCTGGCTCACCCTATCAGGTTCGCCAGATAATGGTCCTGATAAAGACAGTATTGAAAACAAAATGCCCTTTATTCTATATATAAAATTTACATGAAGGTGCAATACTATATTTATATTTGACATATGTTATAATATACACATAGATATAATAGCTGATATACTGCTAATGTTGGCACTAAACACCAATCAATCAATACACATAAATAAACAATATTTTATTTCTGGCATTGTTCAGTTAGTTTCTTACAAATTGTATCAATGCTTTCAACAAAAAATGAATGTCAAGTATGTAGTGGGAAATTGTAGATTCAAGTATGATTCGTCTCTTACGAAAACATATCTTATTATAAAAAAAACATTGTTTCTGTCATCCTGAAAGAGTATATTGTTTACACATTTCTCAATGTATCTATTGTCTAAGAGGAACACAATGTTTACATATTTTTATATTTCATACTCCTCCAGGAAGAACATATTGTCAATGTTTCTGTTGTCTGAGGAACACATTATTATCCCCTCGCCAACGAAGTTGCGAAGGGATATAGTAACGCTATCGTCCGTCCGTCCTTCCATAACATCCTTCAATGGATTTTGACCAAACTTGGTACATACTTAGTCCTTAAGAGAATCTGGAACCCTATTGATTTTCAAGGTCATAGGTCAAAGGTCAAGGTCACCGGGTAACATTTTTAGACGAGGGGATACACCACTCTTTGCGTTGCCCTTGTTTAGATATTTGTATATGTTTAATGTTCATCCAATAGAGAGAAAAAAAACATTGTCTACATACTGATCTATGCTTCATGTTTGTCCAAGAAGGAACACATTGTAACACATATCTCGTCATTTTAGTTATTATCAGTAGTGTTAAATTTACTTTATTTTAATTAAATATTTTTTATTTTATTTAATACTTTATTTATTATATTAATTCCTGTGATAATATAATATCTTACAAAGAAAACTTCCATCCACTGCACCTCTTATTATATTTTATTTTTCATAAAGTTTTCATATACAAATTGTTGTAAACTTGCAATCAGAATATTGTTTGAATTTTTGTTTATTATTGTTGAAATTTAGCTTGTTCTCCATTTTTTGGGGGGTGAAAACAGATAATTTAAAACTTGAGAGATTTGTCTCCCTTTACAAAGTTTATATTTAAATGAGGACAACTAAACCTCAACTTTACCAAGTTTGTTAAAGGGAGATAACAATTATTTTCTTTAGAAATAATTGTTCACTTTTTGCAGTTTATGAGGAGATCAGTTTATGGGGATTTTTATTATTTATTGTTTTAACTATTTTTACTAATTTGTAACTAAAACTTCATTATTATTTAAAAAAATAAAATGTATATTCTTATAATTTTGTTGTGCATTCAAAGAAAGCAATCATCATGAAGTCTACATACTGGTACATGTATTTTGTACCCTCACATCATCAGTCACATGGAGTGTGATTACCAACTTTCAATCTGAAGTGAAACACTAAATATAAAGTGTTGGATTAATTTTTTTATCAGGTTTTAATTTATGTAATATCTGCATACAAATCGTTTTTCACTGTATTGACTTTCATGAGACATTTGGTTCATTTAAATTTTCAGCTATATTATGACATAAGAACATGTTGCTGTTTAATGAGATGATGCTGATGCCTGTTTTGTACTAGATCAATACTCTAGATTTTTATTGTGCTAGCTCACTGAAACAACAGTTTGCAGGTAGACATGATGCTCCAACTCTAACACAGTAACCCGGGCCTCAGATGAATTTAGCCATTGGTCTTGTCCATTAATGCTTTGTTCACACACAAATATTATAGTCATTGAATTGACCCAACCAGGGATCTAACCTACACTCTTCTGCACTCATGGTGAGCACGCTAACAATTACATGACTTGTCATCCATGACTTGTCACCTGGTTTGTAACAAGAGGAACACACCAGGTGCCACATGCTTAGCAGGAAATGCTAGCTCTTCCAGAGCACCTGAGATCACCATGGGTTTTAGTGGGGTTCGTGTTGCTCTACCTTTATTTTTCTCTGTAATGTTTTGTAGATCGTTGTTTGTCCATTTTCTTTTGGCCATTGTTTTGTCTGTCCATCAATTTATGGCTTCTGATTATCCCTTTGGTATCTTCAAACTTTGTTTACACCACTGAGGCAATAAGACAGTGAATAATGACTAACATATACTATTTGCCTTTAAGAGCAATACTCAAAAATTGAACTCTCTTTAGATTGAAAGCAAACACACATGGTTATTTCCAAAGTTAGCAAACACACATGGTTATTTCCAAAGTTGCTTTGGTATTTTTGGTGTCCAATATATTTATAGTCGAGTAAAAATAAAACTACCGTACCAATACATGGTAAAGCTAAAATATTAATATTTGTATTAATAATGTTCTCTGTATCAAGCAAAAATACTGTCAAACCTGTATATAAAGGGCATTCAAGGGAACTCGAAAATGTGCCCTTTATGAGCAGTTGCCCTTCATATAAAAGTTAAACTTATATGTACTGGTGCAATATCGTTTTAGATAGCTGCCACCAAACCACTATTCATAAAAGGGAAATGTGGCTTCCCTTTATAGACAGTGATTTGTAATATACAGGTTTGACTGTGTACTGTTTTACTGGCTGTAATTCTTGTGTTCTTCGTTATGTAAGAAAATGTTATCCTTATTTCGTTAATGCATTGGTTTTGAGTTTTGTCACTAAAGCCCATCACTTACATATATAAATATTCTTTAAATATATGCTAATATCTATAACATTTCCCAATTTGAACTCAATCCATGCATAATAACAAAGATATAAGCCTTAATGTACTTTTCAGGACAATTTTCAGGTCAAATTATTTCCACCTAAAAAATAGTTTAATATTTTTTTTTAAATATTCTTTAAATATATGCTAATATCTATAACATTTCCAATAAAAAAAAGATATAAGCCTTAATGTACTTTTCAGGACATTTCAGGTCAATTTTCAGGACATTGGTGTAACCCGCACTTACATCCTCAGACAAATGTATTGACGCGAGTATTGATGCGTGGTAAACGTTTTCCCCCATTTGATGCAGTTCAAAGAAAACCGTTCATTGTTTATCTCAAGGGTCTATGGTTTTCTGATACCACATGATATTGATAATAAAGTCACTTATATTTATTGGAACATTTGTTCCATGTTTTCCTACACATCAGCTGTTTTCAAGAACATTCCGTTGCTGAATGGGAAGCGGCACCTTGCATTTAAATACATTTTCCTCAATAAATTACATCTGAGTATTTAAGTGGTAGATAAATCACGAGACGACACGAACAGCTTTATTGACTCTTTTAATGGTGTATGATATATTTGATGGAAAAAGATTGATTCCCGGTACAAATAATTGAAGATGGAAAGAAAATGGAATACACCGAAGTTAGCCTAATATAAACAGTATATATATAATGATCTTGTCAAATGGAATTTTTCCTAAATGGGAGATTCTTCGTACGAATGATTTAAGATCATCGAACTCTATAATGTTCATGTGGTGAATTGTTAACATACATTGATTATAGACAAACCCAACGCAAATGTCTAAGTAAGTTCGGAGAAATTTTCTAGTAAATAGAAGAATACGGCATAGAAAATGAGAACAGCAATATGAAAAGTTAGAGAAAACAGAAACAGCTCGGAGAATACGGACTGATAAAAAACTCGGAAGTGGAGCCAAGTGCCTCCAAATAATAGCACATACACAAACGTACTGCCTAATTAATGTACAATATCGATGTATATTATACTTTACGTTTTTATTTTCCCTATTTGTCTTTGTTAGCGCAGCCGGTCAATATAACGTTATATGGACTGTCTCGTTTTCGATTCGGTTCCGGAACGGTACATGCATTATTATTTTAGATCAAAAGTATAATATAGCAAATAGTTCATGTCACTTCGGGTCATATGGCAGTATATGGACCGGTCCGTCACCAAAACAATACTATATGGACCTCAGAAGCTTCGGTCCATATAATATTTTTGGGTGACGGACCGGTCCATATACTGCCATATGACCCTCAGTGCCATGCACTATTTGCTATATAGACCAATATTGTATTTACCCTGCAATAAAATTTACAAAAAAATGTTATTCAATTTAATAAATAATAATAATAATAAAAAAGATAACGAAAACCCCCATTGAAAATCATCCATCCAAGAGCACCAACCATGGAAAACCACCACCAACTAACGAGCTTTGAATTGATGTACAGTGTAAATACATGTTATGTTTTAATCACCGGAGTTACATATTTTTTTTTTATTTGCGCACATCACTCTACTCTCATTTATTGTATAAATGGGAGAAGACTTCATAAGTTGGTAAAACTTGTGTCCTATATCCCTTTTGTTAATTTAACAAATAAAATCATCATAAACTAAACTCTCAAGCGCCAAAGTCCTTGTTAGTAGATGACCAGTATGGATTTTGACGAGTATCCAAGTTGAAGTTGAAGTTGATACACCAATAGTAGTTCCGGTAAGTAGCATGGCTTAATAGCTTTATTAGGCTAATGTGGAAAGTGTTATTATGACAGAGGTGTGGCTTAATAACTTTATTAGGCTAATGTGAAATGTGTTATTATGACACTGTCATAATATAAAGCAACAGTTTATTTCAACCCATTTATTATGACAAAAAAATAACCCAATTGCAGGATAAAAAAAATATCATATGTGTCGTCGTGAAGTCCAATTCACCAAAGCCAGTCTAAGAAACTGATCCTCAAGTTCATGTTAGAAATATATCTACTCGCAGTTGATGTACTGACATTCCATATACAAAAATATCAGCCTCAACCAATTCTTGATAATGGTTAACTTATACGTTATCTAAAACAGTGATGTAAGGCTATATATATATATATATGTTCTTCGTAAAAAATTTAGTAATGTGACAGACAAATAGTCCAGAATATCAGGGGAATTAAAATAGTTTTTACTCAAGAAATAAGATTTGTCATAAATATATAACAGAACTATCAATATCGTTGTCATTAACAATGTATTAATACAATGAGGGTCGGATCTAGTGGATATCTACTGGAATATATTTAGATGTAAGTGATCACTGGGATTGTTCGGTGACAGAGCATAATCTAAACGTGAAACTACAGTTTGATATTAATCAGTGCCAATCACCACTAAAGTTGTGAGTTCGAAACCCGCTGATGGCGCGGTGTTCTCGATATAACATTATGTGATCAAGTTTGACAGTGACTTGCGACAGGTCGGTGGTTTTCTCCGGGTATGATCCAGTTTCCTCCACCACTAAAGCTGACCGCCACGATATAACTGAAATATTGAAAGTGGCATCAGACAGCATAAACCAACCTAAGCCAACCATTGAATAGACTGCACCACAAGAATCGCAAAGAAGTCATCAGGCATGAGTGAATAGTTTGTTCTCATTGGAATTTCATCGATATGTTGAAAAATTCAATCTTTCCCAAATTTGGACAGATATGTTGTGGATTAAAATCAATAAAAAAAAGACCATTTTACAATATCATCTTCAGTATTCTGTTGTGAGAATCTGACTTGTGTTTGAACAAATAAACGTTAGAGAATACCAAAGGGGCAATCAAAAATTGACAATCCAAAGAAACTTGAAACATAGGGTACACAAGACGAAGAAAAAAAAAAAAAAATACAACACAATATGTGTTGTAATCCACTGTGCACAAAGAAGCACAAACAACGCAAACAAGACATGAACCCTCCTACAGACAACTGGAGGTAAAGACGAACCGACCATCGTTTCCATACGGAAATTGTAAAGGACATTACAACACGGAACTCAGACCGTAAAGACACATACTAGGACAACACAAAAAATATAATAAATGAGCAACATGGAGCCCACAAAAAAACCGGGTGTGGACTCACGTGCTCGTGAAGGGTAAGCAGTTCCTACCTCTTATAAGACACCCACCGTGTTACTCATATATACAGTCAAGTCCGGCAAAGGTCTTGGCAGGGAGGAAAACATCTACATAAAAAGTAAAAGATCCATTGTCATTTGAGATATGGATATTTGGTAACGGTCAACCAGATTGTGATGACGATTGTAGCATTTTAGTAGCGATGACTTCAACCTAGGAGCAAACTAGCCTTGTTTGAGTACCTTTTGCGTCAGCAGCTGAGCTCTGTCCAGAAAATCACTGTACTGGGTACAAGTTGGTGATGCTGGAAAATTGCTACTGATGAAGGGGAAGTTGACTATTGGAAAAGTGAAGCCATCGTGTTTGTCGTAGAGTTTTGTTGTTAATCTTCCCCCGTTGTCGATTTCAAGGTGAAGGTTAAGGTAAGAGGCATAATTTTGAGTATCAGTAATATCCTTAACATCAAGCTCATTTGGATAGATACGAGGTAGATAATCACCGAATCGAGAATTGTTTAGTGACAGAACATAATCTATATAGCGGAAGCTAGAATTAAAGGTATTGGCTAATTTCTATCTTTATCCTTGAGAAGGCCTTGAAGGAAGTATGTCTCAAAAGCATGTAGAGACAAATCGGCAAGTAGCGGAGAACAATTCGTACCCATTTTCTTCCCATAAAAAACTAAATACACCCATGCGTATCATTCTTTAGGGGAAAACAGATATCTTAGTTGTTTTAATCGGCCTTTCAGTATACAATTTCCTGTAGTAGTGCAGAGTTTTGGGTAGTTAAAATGTTTCAACAGAAATTCAGATATTTTTAGACAAAGATGGAATTTAATTTTATCTTCACAAAATCCATTCCGCAATTTCTTTAAAGTCTCTCTTATCCAATTCTTTAACATTAGAAAGAGGTTTATATGAGCAGCAGGTGAACTCTCTCGATATATTGTTCTTTTGCACAGACAATATTGTAGCATGAATTGGGTACAAAGTACGAAACAGGCGGATTTACATCCTGATCTTCCGTCTTGGTAATATAGGCCATATCCAGTTAATTATGTGGCCCCAAAACATATGTATGGTTGATTATTTAATTAACTGGCACTCGATCTAGTTCACATTCGGTATGATCATGGGTGAACATGTCCTTCCTTGCATATACTATAATTATGGCTTCCTGTGTGCCTTTAATTTACATTATGGAAGGCGTTGATTCAGAATTGGTAGCTACTATCATCGATGTAAAGAGGTTTTTTATCTGGTATTCCTTTTTCCTGACATGCAGAAGTAATAAAATAAAAAACAAAAAATACCACATTGTTGGAACAGTTCCAAAAAAATACCACACTGTCGGAACAGTTCCAAAAAATACCACACTGTCGGAACAGTTCTAAAAATACCACACTGTCGCAACAATTCTAAAAATACCACACTGTTGGAACAGTTCCAAAAATCCAATAGAAAAATCGTAGAAATAGACAAAATCGATACACCTAGCACACACATACATTACCGCTCACTTTCCAGGCATATTAATAAAAAGTGGCGATGTTAAGCTAGTTTTATGGATCAGAACCCCCCCCTTCTTAGAGTATTCAATACAGTTCATGTACTTCATTTCAGAATCATAGTTTGCATTGTCTTTACAGTTTGTTTTACAGAATTAAATTTTCAATAGAAAATCTTTAAAATCATTTGAACATCATATAAAAGCGTTTTCTTATTTTTTGCATAATCTGAAATATTTTTAAAAGGACAAAAGAATATATATTGTTCTGTTATACGATATCTACTGAAAGCATTTTACTTAATTTGTCTGCCAATAATTTCTGAAAAAAGATTACATAGGCAAATATGTTTAATTCCCAAATGAATTTTGAAATCAAGGATACCACATACAGTCTAAAGTCCACTATCTGACCTTGATCTTTACATGTAAATTGATGATGTGGACAGAATGAGATGGAAATTGTACGGAAAAGGAGATTACTTTAACTTCAACTTTCCCATTCATTTGTACCAACATTTCAGTAGAAACTGCATACGGAGTAATTGTATCTCAATTTATCGGAGATTCCAGGGTCTGTGCATCCTTTCTATATTTTCTAGACAGTTAGATTGAAGATTTCACGTCAGTATTTTTACGGTCGCCGCCATGAATTGGTTGATGAATAAGCAGTGCCTATCTCACAAATGACATATGATCTGTTTGCACGGTCTTAATTTATCCCCTGTGTCTGAAAGAACCATCACGTCTTTATATCTTCTACCTTTCTCGATAGCGTCTTTAACTCTGAGGTACTACCGTACCAATTTCATAGTTTCTTGGCGGATGTCTTATAAGAGACGGAAACTGCTTACTGTTCGGGAGCACCTAGGCTCACCCCGGTTTTTTGTAGAGTCTGTGTTGCCCATATTTTTAGTTTACGGCGTTGTGGTTTTTTTGTGTTTGTCTCGTACGCCATGTGTCCTGTGTGCATAATGTTGCCAGTTTCTCTGGATTGTTCTTTCTTTCTTAATTGTCCCTTCGGTTTTCTCTAACGTTTATCCAATTCCAATCAGCAAGATTTGTATATCAACTATAAAATATGGCTGGCAAAGTTAAATAATATAATGTTCGTATTGCATGGCCATTCTGTTAGACTATTGATACAACATGTATTATTGAAGATGTACGGTAATAAATATAACACAGTTAAGAGCTTACCTCTGCGTACTGTCGATTTTAAAGGTACATGTATGTAATAAATATATAACACAGTTAAGAGCTTACCTCTGCGTACTGTCGATTTTAAAGGTATGTAATAAATATATAACACAGTTATGAGTTTACCTCTGCGTACTGTCGATTTTAAAGGTACATGTATGTAATAAATATAACACAGTTAAGAGCTTACCTCTTCGTACTGTCGATTTTAAATGTATGATTATCAGACATTTGTAAGCAGAAACCAGACAAATGGTCTGATATTGTAATAAGTTATATCCGGTTTATTCATCATCGACATATTATAGGCATTCTGTTTATAGCATTAACTTTCAGATTGGTAAAACATTGTTGTTTATCAGAACAACTAACAGAAAGTGGGAAAAAAGGTTTAGACGATCAAAAAAGGTTAAGAGACAGGACTGCATTAATTTATTTAGCAAAGTATCGTAAAGAGGATGTCGGAGAATCGATTAACACTCTTAATTGAAAGAATGGTAGAATACACGAAAATCTCGTCATTTTAAGGTGAAGATCATAGCAAGATAGAGCATGATGGGTGTCAACTTCATTGTAAAGCTACAGAAAGAACAAAAAGGGGAATTTTGGTAAAAGTACACAATGTTAATGTACAATGTATGCATAATAAGCAATGCAAAATTTCAATAAACAATCGCATAGGTGTTGATGTGGATACAGAGAGTTAATTCAAGGATAATTGCATCTTCTATACCAAATGATTTACGAACGACAAATTAAGTTTATCCAATTCCAATCAGCAAGATTTGTATATCAACTATAAAATATGGCTGGCAAAGTTAAATAATATAATGTTCGTATTGCATGGCCATTCTGTTAGACTATTGATACAACATGTATTATTGAAGATGTACGGTAATAAATATAACACAGTTAAGAGCTTACCTCTGCGTACTGTCGATTTTAAAGGTACATGTATGTAATAAATATATAACACAGTTAAGAGCTTACCTCTGCGTACTGTCGATTTTAAAGGTATGTAATAAATATATAACACAGTTATGAGTTTACCTCTGCGTACTGTCGATTTTAAAGGTACATGTATGTAATAAATATAACACAGTTAAGAGCTTACCTCTTCGTACTGTCGATTTTAAATGTATGATTATCAGACATTTGTAAGCAGAAACCAGACAAATGGTCTGATATTGTAATAAGTTATATCCGGTTTATTCATCATCGACATATTATAGGCATTCTGTTTATAGCATTAACTTTCAGATTGGTAAAACATTGTTGTTTATCAGAACAACTAACAGAAAATGGGAAAAAAAGTTTAGACGATCAAAAAAGGTTAAGAGACAGGACTGCATTAATTTATTTAGCAAAGTATCGTAAAGAGGATGTCGGAGAATCGATTAACACTCTTAATTGAAAGAATGGTAGAATACACGAAAATCTCGTCATTTTAAGGTGAAGATCATAGCAAGATAGAGCATAATGGGTGTCAACTTCATTGTAAAGCTACAGAAAGAACAAAAAGGGGAATTTTGGTAAAAGTACACAATGTTAATGTACAATGTATGCATAATAAGCAATGCAAAATTTCAATAAACACTCACATAGGTGTTGATGTGGATACAGAGAGTTAATTCAAGGATAATTGCATCTTCTATACCAAATGATTTACGAACGACAAATTAAGTGATAATTGGGAACAACTAAACATAATTAGCTATTATGCCATTACTGTACATATAGATGGAATATTTTGAAATGTTATTCTTCTAAGTATGATATTCTTGCAACGTATTATAATTGCCCAAAGCTAGGTCAGCTATCGTTGCCCATGCACATCTAAGCGTGATATTCGTACAACGCAGTCATTTCCCACAACTATGCTTGCTATTCTTACGTGTTCCCTTCCCACAGGTTGGCATGTTATCCTGTTTAAGCCCTTTGGTTTTCTTATTTAGCTTTCCAATATTTGACTATATGCATACCTGATGAAGGTTATTCCAGAATAGTGTGCAGACTAATTTAGATATCTACGTTTTTATTTCTCTGAAACCGTTCAGAATCTTTCTTTTGTTGAAGTTTTTTCCGGGTACACTCGATATTTCCAAGAAATACTTGTTTATTCTAGAGGTAGGAAATGAACACGAATTTGGTCTTTCCATAATTGCCTATAGACATGCAATGGTAACAGGAGATGGTCCTGAGGAGGGAATATTTTTCTTAGAAAAATTTTTTTTTGATAAAATGCTTGGCATAATGGAGCAATCATTCCTCGCTCAACCCCAATGTTTCCTATATGACATTGTAAAGATGACCTTACAGAAAAAAGGACATCTCTAAACCGCAGACAAGGCTTGGGAAAAATAATTATATTTAATTTCTGATCTTGAAGATGTCCCATGTAACTGATTATTTTTCCATTAGTTCTATCCGTTTTGTAAGTTAAAATATTACATCTATCCGTTACGTAAATTATTATATAAGATACTAGATTTTTTAATTACAAAGTTATTTTTATCAAAACCGGAACTCCGAACATAAAATAAGTTTTAGGAAAGTAAGAAATACTACTAGGCTATTTCTGTAGCCGTTCATAGTAATTAATTATTATTTTGTAATTATCCTACATGGAATCTAGAGGGAAAGTGGCATCTTAACATGAAAACATGCAATAATGGTATTACTCTAAAAATCTGTGCAATTGAGGCTTCATTGGCTATACGATCAATGAAGTTTTAATTTGAGTCGTGTAATAACTAGAGGTTTAAATTGGCCTATACATGTATATGCCGCTTACCTGTTTAAGAACATTTCTTTTATTGCATATCGTAGTATTGTTTTTGTTGTGTCCTATTGACCATTGTACATGTATTGTCCTTTTTTAATTTGCAATTTCTGATTATGTCTATTGGTATCTTTCTTTATATATAACCTACTTGTGTTTCATTTGCACAATTCTGGCTAATATTATAATATGGTCTTACTTACATGTACTAGTATCTGGTTTGACAGTAAAAACGATATGTTACAGCAGTACAGACGAGGTGTGAAATATTGAAACATACAATTCATTAAAAAAGACATGTGTGACCTTTAACCAGACTTGGCAAATATCTGATACATATCAGCAACAAATATTATATTTACGTTACAATGACAAGATGCTACATATCAGCAATAAATATTCTATATCTTTGTATTATTACCACAATAACATGTTCTGCGTTAATAGATAAAAATACTTTGCATTTTTTTTTAAAACAAAAATGTGTAGGACGAGGATAATAGATATCACAATATACTTTAATAAAGATTACTACTTAATTTTCATCTTTACTTGCTGTATTAAGATTATATAGTTTCAATTAGAGCATCAATTAATGTATAAAAATACATAGAACATGCAAGCTATAGAATCCATGTGTTGCAAACATCGAACACTCCTCAAAACTATATTATTCATGTATTGTAACCATCGAACACTCAAAACTATATTATTCATGTATTGTGAACATAAAACCCCCCACATATACTAGTAGCATCAATGTATTGTAAACATAGAACATTAAAGCTACACCAACCATGTATTTCAAGCATCTAGCATCCAATCTATACCAAATGTATTGAAACATCGAACATTCAGTCTATATCATCCATTTAATTCAAATATCAGCATTCGAACTATAGAATCCATGTATTGTAAATATCAAGCATGCATGCTGTAGCATCAGTGCATTTCAAAAATCAAGCAATCAAGCTATAAAAATCCATGTATTACAAACATTGAGTATTCCAAATATATCAGCCATATTGCAAACATCGAGCACGTAAGCTATCACTTCGATGTGTTGCAAACATCGAACATGCAAGCTATCACATCGATGTGTTGCAAACACCGAACATGCAAGCTATCACATCGATGTGTTGCAAACATCGAACATGCAAGCTATCACTTCGATGTGTTGCAAACATCGAACATGCAATCTATCACATCGATGTGTTGCAAACATCGAACATGCAAGCTATCACATCGATGAGTTGCAAACATCGATCATTCTACCTCCATCATCTATGTATTGCAAACATCAAGCACACATGCTGTAGAATCCGTGCTTTTCAAACATCGAGCGATCAAGCTATAACATCATTGCATTGCAAACATCGAGCATTCGACCTATAGCATCCTTGTATTGCAAACATCGAGCATTCGACCTATAACATCCTTGTATTGCAAACATCGAGCATCCAAGCTCCAGCATCAATATATTGGAAACATCGAGCATTCGACCTATATCATCCTTGTATTGCAAATATCGAGCATCCAAGCTCCAGCATCAATATATTGGAAACATGGAGCATTCGATCTATATCATCCTTGTATTGCAAATATCGAGCATATAAGCTCCAGCATCAATTTATTGGAAACATCGAGCATAAACTATAAAGCATTAATGTATAACAAACACCGAGAATATATTCTTGATACTGAAAAACTCCAACTTATACAACAACTATTCTTAATAAAGAAGCAAAACTAAGACAATAAAATTAAGATTTTCATAGTCAAAATTCAACGAAAAGAAGCATAGCCTCTATATTATGAGAATAGAAATCTGTTCTATAAAATTGTTTGGTTAATTTTTTTTCCAAGCTATTGAACACGTTGTTTCAAGCTAAAGTGATATAACGACCATAGTTCTGTCACTTTTATATATCTTCGAGAAAACACTTTTATATATCTTCGAGAAAACACGTTTATGCATCTTCGATGAAACACTTTTATATATCTTCGAGGAAACTTGCACGTTTTTCATTTTGATTAATTATTGTCAATCATTTTAAAAGTTACACATATTGACATTCTTCTAGCTATACTCGTTTTGTCTGCCTGTTGTGCGTCACCGTGGTTTGTTCAAATATGTTCAGGAAATATGTTTTATTTATAATAAGAAATTTGATTGCTTTCACTCCTTTATTTAGCTCTCTTTAACCGTATTTTAGTTGAATGATATAATTATAACTGGCAAATTCCACATGAGCCATCTCACTGGTTGTATATTAAATTCTTTTCTTTGTCATGATTTTATACTGTTTTATTGCTAAATTGTATAACTGCCTTGTTTATCTTCCACAAAGCCACCTGCGCTTCTTAATTATATGTATTCTATGGCAAAATTCGTTTATTTGATACGTAGTTAGAATAAATTTGGTCAAAATGAGAAGATTATTTGATCTATTTCCATTTCCCTAATTTCGTCTTTGGCATCCGGAAGGGATCATGTGTTTCTTCTTTATTTTAGATATTTAGCATTGTATTAGAGTTATTCCAGCCACTATAGCTTATTAGTCTTTTGATTTTGATAGAAGGTTAGTTGCTGCCAATAAAGAAGCTACCAAGGCTTTCTAGTGGTAACGTGGGAGTCATCATTTTGATAGAAGGTTAGTTGCTGCCAATAAAGAAGCTACCAAAGCTTTCTAGTGGTAACGTGGGAGTCATCATTTTGATAGAAGGTTAGTTGCTGCCAATAAAGAAGCTACCAAGGCTTTCTAGTGGTAACGTGGGAGTCATCATTTTGATAGAAGGTTAGTTGCTGCCAATAAAGAAGCTACCAAGGCTTTCTAGTGGTAACGTGGGAGTCATCATTTTGATAGAAGATTAGTTGCTGCCAATAAAGAAGCTACCAAGGCTTTCTAGTGGTAACGTGGGAGTCATCATTTTGATAGAAGGTTAGTTGCTGCCAATAAAGAAGCTACCAAGGCTTTCTAGTGGTAACGTGGGAGTCATCATTTTGATAGAAGGTTAGTTGCTGCCAATAAAGAAGCTACCAAGGCTTTCTAGTGGTAACGTGGGAGTCATCATTTTGATAGAAGGTTAGTTGCTGCCAATAAAGAAGCTACCAAGGCTTTCTAGTGGTAACGTGGGAGTCATCATTTTGAATGTCTTGTGGTCGCCATCATGACTTGGTTGACTGTCACGTAAGGTCTGTTTCACAGACTACAAACATGTTTCGTTTGTCGTTGTCAAATCCTGTTCTTTTCTCATTCATGACTAAAAACCGAATAAGACTTACGTCTACGTTAAAACTACGTAATATTCAGCATGAAACAGTTCATAGTGGTCACTTAATACAATTGCATTGAGATAAACTGGTAAGCAAAATATTATTTCTTTTTTCTTTTTTCTTCTTTTTTAATTACTTTGAATCAAACATTTTTTACATCAAACACCAGATCACTTTCTTTGTTTTATCTTCTTATACCTTCTGTAATTTATATCAAATATTATTAGTTAGTTCTATATGCTTCTCCCCTTAGAGATTTACAGTATATTATAAATGAAATTTATTCCTATGGATAGGGATTAATATAAGTTCTTGTAACTTGTTTCCCAATCCTATTAATTACTTCTTATTATGTAATGTACATGTATATAGCTGAATATTGTAATGTTATATTGAATTAATTAATAAAATATGTTTAAACTAAGCAAAATATAATAAAGAAACAAATAACACTAATAAAATATATCAACTTATGGTCATATACAAGTAGGCAAGTATTTATTGTTTTAAATCACCCTTTAAACCAACATTGGTGTCTTTTCAATTAATGTTCACATCTGTTGATGTCGAACCAATGGAATATATATTTGGCTTCCAACAAAAGAAAGTAGGGATATACAAGTAATGAGAATGAAATAATTCTTTTACGTTTTAAGGTAAACAAAAGTCAGAAGACATTTTGTATCAAAAGAACGTTCCGGATACTTGACAATATTTTAAAGTACATACGTAATAGAAAAAAACGAACAAAATTCACACCTCCACGGAAACTAGAATTTAAACCAGATAGAACCGGAAATGTCAGTAGATCTGAGCATAGCACCCTAAAGCCAGTTCACGACAATGAAGAAGGTTATTAAGTTTAACATATTGTAAAGCTGGTAGGCTAATTGATCAAACAAAGGTACGAAGAAAAGAAGGAAAGTTTGAAGATGCCAAATTGGTAATTAGAAGCCGTAAGTCGAAGAAGGACAGGCAATATAACAAAACAACAGCCCTCGGATAGATATGTCTAACAACATTATGCCGTATATGTTTGTCCTCGGTATTGTTGTTCTGGGAAATAATCCAATGAAAACACTTCGAACACATGCATGATTGGTTCACATGGCAAAAACACCTGCATTTTCTATATAAATCAAACCCATCAAATAGAACGTGTGACAGATTATCACATAATTAACAGGCCATTGTTGTCAACGAGTGGTAATTAAATTCCACATTATATTCTTTATCTAGAATTTTATGATCAAAGGAGAGAACACTCACTCCTGTCTTGGTACATTAAAAAGTGGCTGGGGATAACTAGTTTAGTAGGCCCAAATCTCCCCTCTTGGTACAATGATGCGGCCATGAAAGTGTTTTTCCACATGTGTGTAAAATGCTTCCCCTCACATATAGCTGAATGAGCAGCGCTGTCGTAAAGGACGTTGATATCTATTTTGACTATACTGGTTAGCCCCTATGTTTTTTGCTCTCAAAGATTTTTGAATAATTTGGCTTTAAAATATATTGGCTGAGCGTACTCGAAGAAGGTTATTTCAGAAACGCGTCGTGTGCACTAAATTAGATATATACGTTTTTATTCTAATCTGGAACATGATATATTAATTCTTCGTGACGGAAAAGTATATATAATACTGTTTTCTACTAATGAGTTGATGTCTTAAGCCACCATTTAATTGGTCGAAGGCTATCGGGAGATACAATAGGGAAACGCTGGTCAATTTTGAATGAAAATATAATTTCCAATACCACCGTTCGCAATCTGGACTTATTTTGTAAATTGATAAATTTTAGCCCTGGTAAAATTAATATAACAAGATGTTGCGCGCTACGTCGTGCTAAGAATACCCCCACTCGTTCATTTGTAAGTCGCACGGTAAACAGAAAGTAGATGTGCGGTCAACCTGGAAAGGGGAGACACGTACAAGTCACCATGTCAAAGCCATATATCAAATATAAAATCAGTTCTTCCAGTAGAAGCTGAGATATCCGTTACAAAGTGTGAACGGACGGACAAACGGACGGACGGACAAGGTGATTGCAATATAGCCCCCTCTCTACGAGTGGGGGTATAATAAAGAATACAGGTAATGTTCTTTTTAAAACAACACGTCAAAGTACTGCTTTATTTTTTTCTTGAGATAATGATTCTGATTGCCCCTTTGGTATCTTCAAACTCTTCATAATGAAGTAAGTGATTGTTGCTTCACGCAAAAGTCAGTTTAAACTATGTAGTTTGTTTTTGAAATGTCAAGATTGTAGGTGTATCCTTTGTAAATATATATCCAGAGTATATCTCGATATTTTTTTTTCATGAAATATCAACAGTTATGTAATTTTCATGAAACATAAAGAGTTGTGTATTTTGTCATAAAATATCAAAGTTTCATTGCATCGTTTGTCTTGAAATATTGAGACTTGTGTCTTTTGCCTTGCAATTCCAGAATCGTTAATGGGTCTTTCGAATTCTGTACTGGAAGATCAGGAATTAGGTATCATGTCCTGAATGATGAAAATGTAGTTTGGTATGATATATTATCACGAGTAGGTTTTGCATATAAAGTTAGGTCTTTCGTCCTGAAATGACAAAAGTGTAATTTCGTCTTGTGTCCTGAAAGGTCAAGAATTAGGTATTTTGTCCAGAATGATGAAAATTGTAGTTGGATATGATATATTTTCCTCAAATATGAACAGCTGAGTTTTATATTACTGAAAGATAAAGTATTAGGTATTTTGTCCTGAACGATGAAGGTGTATCTTGATATGACATATTGTTCCGAAGTGTCAAGATATTTTCTAGATATCTTTAGTCCTGAAATGTCAAGATTTTTTTAAAAGAAATAATTAATTCACAATATAATTGTATCTTTTGTTCTCACATTGTAAGAGTTTGCTGTTTCGTCCTGGAAATATTGATAGCTTTGGTATGTTTTGGTCTTGAAAATAGCTACATTGTAGTTGGATTTCTTATTCTAAAATTACGACACCGTACATGCATCTTTTGTACAGAAATGTCATACGATCCGGGAAAATTGAAAAATTGTGTGTCTTTTGTCTTGAAATAAAAAAAAAGTAGTTGGGTTACTCATTCTAAGATGACGAAAGTCGTAAATGCATCTTTTGTACTGAAATGTCACACAATTATGGAAGCGATATTTTGTACTGACATTTAATAATGAATATCTAATTAATCAATACTTTACATCAACTTCTGTTTTCATCCAGTTTCTTTTTCTTGTTTGGAGGAAATAACTTAAAAAATGAAATCCTTTTTTAGATTAGTTCTATTGCAGTCAGCTATAGATTTTTTATTTCGATTTCGATTCGAAATCAAATAACATACTATGTACATACACGACACGACACGATATCCATCTTGTAAAAAAAATATCAAGTTTATTTAACGAAAAGATGAAGAAATGTTATATTACAGCCTGCTATAGATTTGTGTTTCGATTCGAAGTCAAATAGCATACATGAATGTATACACGACACGATATCCATCTCTAAAAAAAAAATTATATCACGTTTATATAAAAAAAAATAAATTAGTTCAATCTATGAAAAGTCAAAATACAGCCGCCATTTTTTTCTTTTCTATTTAAATAAACAGAGAGAGAATTTATTCTGACAGCTTCACAAAGGAAAACCAGAAAAATTTCCGTGTATTAGACTGGTTGCGTGACTGAAGTAATGATGGAGTTGTTGACATTCACTATGTAAACCTAGTACTTCTGGAATGAGATCTAATTCAATTAAAGTTCGTATTGTGTTACCGACGCTGTAGACTCGAGCAATAACCAAGAAATTTTATGCCATTGTTACCAATTACAAAACAAATTCTAAAACTTGATGGGAAAATAAGTCGATAAAAACAAGCGGATTCAACAATTTCCAATCCATAAAATTTGACATAGTGAAAATTTGATGGAATAGGTTGTGACAATTACAATCAATGAATACTTTGATTTTTTTGAAGAAAAAAAAAATGATATAAAAAAAAAACTATGCAAACACTATTTGATTTATTTAAAAGACGGCATAACTGAATTTGACACAGTGAAAATTTGATGGAATGGGTTCACAGTTACAATCAATGAATACTCAGATTTTGTTGAAAAAATATCTTTATAAAAAAAACTTTGATTTAAAGACGGCATAACTGAGTTCAACAGACTGGCATTGCTGTGATGGATTATTCTAGTTTTTTCGTTGCATCATGCAATTGTTGCCTTTAAATTGATGTTCTTCATGCTTTGATAAATGACAAACAAAATGTAAGAAGTAATTATTTCATTGAATTTCTTCTTTTCGGAAACCACAGAGGACATTTGTATTTAAAAAAAATGTTTCTGAGAGTCTATACAGCATGATCATTGGATGTTCTTTTACACAATGTTTGTATTTTTACGTGGATCAAATATCTACGATGGCGTAACCACAGGAAAAAGTCTAACATAGGAACCTATATGCAAATATATTTATTTAAAACTATTCCCTACAACAACCATAATAGAAAACCTGACTGGAATGTTTCTTGTATGGTCGACTATGGTTTACATTATTTTGTCGACGGGATATCCAAGATTGATACCGACACAGGATATAGATTTTAGTTCGACTCGACATAGGATTGAACCCACAAATAAAAACTTAAATGACCCGAATGTTGCAAAACATCTGATTTACCCTAATGACAAGTATGTTGTTGTCCTGTCAGACAAGATCCCTGGACAAATGTTTGAAGATACATAGACTGCTTCATAAAGGAAATATGTATTAATAATTCATCTTGGAAAACCTAAATATACCCCGACGATACATACGAAAGAGGAAATCCCGGACAAGCATAAATCTATATTTTCGTGTCTTCCAAAATGCTCCACGAAACCAAACTTAATAGTATCTACTCAACCAGCGGTCAGGACCGGACTTCAGTGTAAGTGTGACACTAGCGGCTACAGTGTTAGTGAATCAGATTTGGATTCTAAAAAAATCTAAAGTTCCATTCAAGGTGCTTCTCTGCAATAACATTAAAACATTTAGAAGAATTGGTCCAGCTTTGTTTCATTTAAAAAATCATGGCCAACTAAGATTAAATTACGTATTTCGCTAAGTATATGATGTCCTTTCACTAAATAAATCCAAGTTTAGTGACTATGTTGATCGAATCTATCCCATGGAACTTGAAACAAAGGATACTACATATACAGCTATGTTTGACCCATTGCATAACATACACCAAGAAATTGACAGCGATGACATGTTAAAAACCAACATTTACACAAAAGAGATGATTTAAATTTTCCCATTGTGAACTTCTCATTTATATGTAGCAATATTCCAGCAGCACCTGCATAGCCATATAGAGTATATACGTCTCAGCTGATACGATATTCCAGAACTTATGGTTCCTATTACGATTTCCTTGATAGAGGATTGCTGTTAACAAGGAAGTTACTGAACCAATGGTTCCTAATGATAAAGTTAGTTTTTACCATCGCCATTACGACTCGATTAACCTTTACGGACATTCTATGTGACATATATATTCCGTTTTTCGTAATCATAATTCCATTCTTTTTTCTGCTTTCATGATTTATCACTGAATTTTGAACAAGTGTAGCACGCTGGATACCACTAGTAGAACAGGAACTACCTACTCTTCCGGAGCACATGACTTCACCCTTTTTAAAGGCGGTTACTGTTGTTAATTTTGTTTTCGAGTAATATGTCTTCCTTTTTCAGTTCCATATTATGCCCGCTAAGAGTTTTACGCTAAAACGATGGTCCGATTGTATTTACGTCCATTGGTTTTATAGGTGGTTCATGTTATATTTACATTATCTGTATTTATTTATGTTGTCCATCACGATTTCCATATCATATGATGTTTGTGTAGTTTGTTTTTGACAAGAGTACAATATTGGTACTAATAGTGGAACAGGAACTGCTTACACCACCGGATTACCTGAGTTAACCACTGGTTTTAGTAGACTTCGTGTTGCTCAATAAGTTGTTTTCTGTGTAGTGTTTTCTAGACCATTGTTTGTCTTTATATCTTTATTCTTTTGTCCATTGTATTGTCTGTCCTTCTCCTTTTGGCCATTGTATTGTCTGTCCTCCTTTTGGCCATTGTATTGTCTGTCCTCCTTTTGGCCATTGTATTGTCTCTCCTTCTCCTTTTGGCCATTGTATTGTCTGTCCTTCTCCTTTTGGCCATTGTATTGTCTGTCCTCTTTTTGGCCATTGTATTGTCTGTCCTCATTTTGGCCATTGTATTGTCTGTCCTTCTCCTTTTAGCCATTGTATTGTCTGTCCGTGTTCGACTTACAACTTCTGATTATCCCTTTGGTATATTCAAACTGTCTGTCGGCTTAGTTAATGGATGCATATCTTATTTACGTTAATTATTTCCCCTTCGGTTTTCTCTAACGTTTATTTACTAGCTCCAACACTGATATACGAGTTGACTCCAAGAGTTTGAGAGGTAGAAAACACCATTTTTTTTCTACAAAATATTTAATCTTATCTACTGTCTTTATTAACAATACGAAAAAATAACTCCAAACAATGTTTGTTTATTTGCAACAGTTCTATCATCACAGAATAATAATCTATCACAATTTAACAGAAAATATAATTTATCTCTCGTTGCAAGATGTATGGAAAACCATCAGCTGTTGGTCTAAAAATTATATTTTTGGAATCATGTTGGTAGAATTTATTTTTAATTGAATTAAACTCATTTTATTTGTTCAAAATATTAGCATATGGAACTGAGCACAAGTTATCACAACAATTGTTTATAGAATACCATGAAGGTTATTTAAGAAACGCGTCGTGTGCACCAAATTAGATAATTATTTTTGGTAAGTACCAATTATAATGAATTTGGATGTTTACTGACGTCAATATGGTCAATAGATTTTACCGTCACAATTTTTTTTTCATCAGTACAATTTGTTTGTAAATCGTACAAAAATTATTAAATTTCAAATAAGAATTTTACTAGGTTTTGTTTCTTAACTGTGTTTTGATGGCAATTTTAATTAAAAAAATGTCGCTGATGGATTTCCATAAACATATTAAATGCAGTAAAATGGTGCTAAAAGTAAATTACTCACAAGATATTTTTAGCGATAAAAAGTCCTCGATGGACCGGTGGGTATTAATGGATGGACGTTATATTTACTTTTGATAGTTTTTTTTGGATAGATATAAATTTTTTGGTGACCAGTATAGATAAGTCTATGCTGTCATTATGGATCAGAAAAATGCTATTTCATTGATCATCACCATATCAACCGCATATTTGAATTTTGAATTTCCTATTTTTCCAAATAATTAGCGAATTAATTTACCTGGAAATTTGTTCCAAAAGCAAAACAATTAAAAAGAAAAAGCAATGGTGGTTGATTTTTCCGATTTGTCCAAATAATATCTCAAAATTAAGGAATTAATAATTCACCCATTTACATGGAAATTTTTTCCAAAAGTAAACAACTTAAAATAAACCAATGGTGGTGAGAGCTCTTTGTTTTGCATATTTATATTTGATATATAAAAAAACTGACATTTCTAAATAAGAATATGCATACATGTAGAGAGTATGTGATGACAAGGCATAGTAAGTATTCTTTTGAAAATAATTCCTTATAATGTTTTTTTTATAACAGGAAAAAAATATAATAACGTACGAAATATTTTAACAAAACAAATTCTGCTCAAATGTCATACGCGCTGTTGGCTTCGAGATGTGCGGTAGGCATGCCATTTGAACGAAATTTAGAGTGACATTGTTGCTATCTAATTTAAGAGTTTAAATTCCAATATTTGTTCTTCTATCGAGTGTTTTTTTCATTTTTACATATTGGTGGTTTATGTTATTAAAACAAAACAAGAAGCTTAGGAAGCTTTCAGCAACACGAGTATATGACCGAACTGTTAGCAAAGTTTAAACCGGAATGAACAGCATTATATTCAGTCCGATGCAATACTAGGTATATTTTATTTTACTCCAAAAATATTGCATACAGTCAAAGTCTTTCTTTTTGTTCCATTTGAGTTCATTTTTTGCTGTTTAATCTTCTGCAATTACTCTATATGACCGAACCGTTTTAAGAAAATTCGTTCACGCGAAGATTACTATAAATTTTAACAGATTATACATGAAAATATATATATTGCACAGACAATACAGAACGTCTTGTCATCGCCTTTATATGTGTATTACATTATTTTCGAATTGTATTGTTTGTGCTATAATTTACAGTAACCTTTCAGTAACATATTTTTGTTTCTTTTTTATTTTAGATAAAAATGTTCACGATTTGCTAAGATATCAGGCTTTTAGAGTATCATGGAGTCTCTTAACCTTGAATAGCTTGTTGTGATTTTCTTCATCGCTCACTTGATTGTCATAAGGTGCTGTCTTTGTGCCATGAAGAATAAGGGTCCACTCGAAGAAGGTTCCAGTGTCCATAGCATTGTTTTTGCCCTCGGCAAGAGTTACCTGTAGCTTCCACCGTCCACGTGCGTTCTCGGCCCATGTGTGGGTTGTCATGAATGGCCATCTGGTGAAACCATTCTTGTGGTCATCGTCATTTGGCCGTTGGCTAAGAATCATGGAACTGAAATTAAAATTAATTGGTTGTCATGAATACAAGTAGAAAGAAAGAGCAGATGTGTATGACGTTAATGACAACCATTATTGTTTCACAAAAAACGACTTTTACATTAAAATAGCAGATGTGTATGACGTAAATGACAACCATTATTATTTCACGAAATCTGGCTTTTTACATTTCGTTAACGTTTACCAGGTAAAACGTCTTATATTCTAAAAGTTTTCTCAACCAATAAGACATACTTCCTCATTATAACTAAGTTATTCAAATTTCTTGAAACATAACCTTCAATTATTGATCACAAAAATCTTCTGTCAATGTCAATGTCTCGAATACTTCCTGAGAAAGAAAGAAAAGTTACTTTTTTGTGTCAAAAAAGATAGATTATATAAAATGATTTGTTTCTTCTTATTTATAAGGTCGATATATCATTACTTACGTGGTGTTCATAGGAGAAGTAATAAACATAACGACATTTCCTCTGTAAGTAGATTTCAGGGTAACAAAAGCTTGGACATGTTCCAAGTAGTTGACTTCGTTCGATTGACCACTACATGCATCGGTGTCAATGTGCATCTGGATTGGCTGATTTGTAGCAAATTGCCTATAAAATAAAAATAAAAATTATGCAAAAAAATGGAAAAATAAAAATAACACACCGTGGGAATAATGCAAAAATATAATACAAAAATAGTATAAATAGAGACAACATTGATATCCCCAACACACAAATACATAACGGCTCACTTTCATGGGTTGGTACATCCCAATAAAAAGTGGCGGGGTTAAACTAGTCTTATTAAGATATCGAAAATCCAGAGCAATACAGGAGGTGAATAAGGGTAATAACAAAATTACCGAACTCCGAAGTTATATAGGTACCGTGTCACTTGTTTTCAAATCCCAATTATGTATATTATTACTTTATGTATGTAATACACTTTATTTGATTGATGACATATTTCTATATCAAGAAGGTGATTAGTCGAGTTCGGTTAGTTTCGCACACCAATTGTATCTGTCAAATGAATAATCATACACCCTCATTATGGGATAAATGCTGTAAAAAAAGTCAACTTGCAAGGGATCAGTCAACACCAATGATGCATTATTTCCATTTCAAAATACAATGTATATGTTTATTATATGTATCTGGGTTCTTTTTGTTGTTGAAATATTGGATCATACTGTGACATTGTTTGGCTTAACGTGTCTTGGTTGTTTTGGGTGCTTCTGATGTCTTGCTGTTGTTTTGTTATTCTATCTTTATGTTTGTGCTGTTGATGTTTATGGGTTTCTAACGTATTGTCTCTTTAGTCGAATATCAGTTCGTTTTGAAATGTTTTTGGTTTCCAACCGTGCATCATAAACAACATTGACGACGAAATATAAGGTATTGAAATACACAAAAAATAGTTTATATTATAATACATGTACATTTATTGGTATACTACGTTTATATATTATGCTGTCAACCCCCATCCTCTGGGAGGTGCTTCCGATTGCAATGTTTTATACTAATTTTCAATAGATAAATGTATTTTGTGGTGGTCATGTTTTAAATAGTTGATTCTTTTCTTGCGGTTTTTACATTTGTTTCGTTGTCTAATTACTTAACCAATATTTTGCTTGTGAACTTTCAGTAATCAATGCTTCAGCACTGACATGGTTCATTCAGCACTGACATGGTTCATTAGATATATTTATGCTTGAAATCTACAGTTCTTAAACAATGCAATTTATTAAAACTAAGGTCAATTTCCTTCAGACACATGCAACCTTAGTCCAGTTTGTCTATCCATTCATTTACTTGCCCCCGAGAGCCTCTTACATTATTCGACTATCCATAATTTTGACTTTGAGCGTAGCTGATGAAAGTTATTGCATAAAACGTGTCGTGCGCACTAAATTATATATTCACGTTTTTTTGTATTTGGCATTTAACATATCTCTCTAAATCAAACGTCTTACAATATCTTGACGAGTTACTTACATCTTCTTGATAACACTTCCAGCAGTACAGTGGAATCGTTCTGGAAGTGGTTTCCACTTATGAGCTAGATCCACCATTGCCCCAGCGTCTAATACGCCATATCCGAACAAGTGATTGAACTGCAAGCCAGCCCCATTGAACTTCCAGTGATGTTTCAAATAAGGATCAAACAGTCGATTTCTCTTGGACGACAGAACAGTTATATGCTGTATATCACGCCATGTCAAGTCCCGACTACAATGATATAAGAAGAATTTATTAAGATGGTTGCATAAAATTGATTCTGTTAAATACAAATTTCTGATCAGGAAAACCACACTAACAGTAAAAGACAGAAATATGTCTTTTACAAACATAGATCCGAGTTATTTAGATGTTTGAGGAATGAAAAAGTGGTGTATCTCATGTTTCTTAATGACTCGAGAATGTATTGAACTGATATCAAGAACAGACTTTAAATTAATTTACACTTTAAATTGATTTTTTAGTGAAAAAGACTCGAGGAAAGAAAAACAAATTTAAGTGAATTTGAAAAAGAATCAAAAGACTATATGTAGCTATCAGATCCCTGTAGCTCTTACACTAAACACAATTATCCAAATTTAATTTGAAACCATTTAAGAGAATTTCAAGAGAAATTGCTATCGATCAAAATTACACAAACTCAATTTAAATGGAAAGTTTTTTAGTTTTTTTTTCTCACATTATCATAAAACACCACATCTTTGAAAGCGACCTCTTTACATGTTCAATATCATGACATTTACCAATGATTGCCATATTTAAATCATTGGAAGAGATGAAATTATTATTTAAATTAAGATATATTTCCCTCAGGAAAAGGTCACCTTAACCGATTTTGGCTCATTTGTTTATGCCCTTCTATCCTTTTTTATTCCCAAAGACTAATAGACCGACCATGGCAATCATGAATTTTCCGAATGTATGACGCAAGTAATTTTCCGTGTCTTGGTTCAGTAATTAACAACAAAAAAAGGGAACCCGATGTATGCCCTTTGGTTGTATTGCTCCCAAAGATTTTAAGATTATTTGGCTTTCCAATCTGTTCACTTTGAGCGTACCTAATGAAGGTTATTCCAGAAACGTGTGGTGCGCACTAAATTAGATATCTACTTTGCTTTATTAATGCATTCTTAAACAGATGAACATGGCATTAAAGGGATACATACACCTCATATGTTGCGTATCCAAAAATAGTGGTACTCAATCATGTTTACTAGAATACATAAACGTAATTATTATGTTCTAAATTAGTTCATCGTGTAGGTAAGACAAACATCAATTTTGAAACAATCAATTCTTATCAGCAAACATTAATATTCAAACTATCAAAGGAATTGTATTTTTTTTATATCATTTTTTGAAATCATCGATTTGCGAAAAAACACATTGCGTACTTCCACCCTATGCACAATAATTTATATTTGGCATATGAAGCTGAAACTAATGGGACGCGAATATATTTAAACCAACTTTTTATATCCCATATACTTTTAAATTATTTGGATTTCAAATATTTTTGACTCTGATTGTAGCTGATTAAAGTTATTCCAGACACGTGTCGTGTGCACTAAATTAGATATCTACGTTTTTATTTGTTCAAAAAGTATTGAAATATGGAACGTATATAGCCATTTAAATGAAATACAATTAATAACGATTAAAATTAATTTTGCATAGTGATCAATGAGTGTATTAATGTATATATTGATTATATATTGATTTATACAATAATTAATGAAGAATTCTACTAATAATTATTGGAATGTTGACTTAATACGTCTGTAGAGACCACATCCGAACGCCTACAACAAATAGACAAAGGTGTTGTGTCAACTGAACGCAAGCTAAAGTATGAACTCTGTCAATATTTTACATTACGTGTAGTTAAATGTAGCTATTTTTTCCAAACTTGACAAGGGGAAATATATAGAAGAACACAATCATCGTGTTTTCTTAAAGAAACTAAATATTTAATTTAAGAATGAGCATCCAAAATACCCAGGGTGATTGATTAAGTCTGTTTTACAACGTTAATTACTTGGAATTAAGATAAAAAAAATTATATAAGTTCATGTTTTCCCTGCAGGGTTTTGATTAAATCCAATATATTTAGTTGTTTATTGAACATGCTGAAGATCAAAGTAGACTTTTAATGGGTGTACCAGTGCTTGATGCGAAAACAATAAATTATGTGTCGTCAATGGCCAATAGGCCAAATGTCGAAAGGTTGAAAAGCTAAAAACATTCATAAGTTGGCAATAAATGACAGGGCTAAATATAAAAACAAATCTAAGCAAAATTAGCATGGGATGAGTTTTATATCCGAACAATGAACTCCCAAGTTACTGATTGATTTCATATTTGAGTTGTTATTTGTATGATTTAACACGTTAATTTACATTTTCTTTTACATTTGTATTCACATCGTCGGTTACCGACCATGGGTTACCGACTATGGGTTACTGACTATGGGTTACCGACTATGGGTTACTGACTATGGGTTACCGACTATGAGTTACTGACTATGGGATACCGACGATGATGCAATCGATGCATATAATGATAACATTACGTTTTATAAGTTCGATTGTCGTGTCATACTTGATACAATGAATTTGCACAAGTAGTATTCCAGTTTCCTCCTCAAATAAAACTAACCTCTATAAATAATGAAATATAGTTTAACGTGGGGTTAAACACCCATAATCCTCAGACTATTTGTATGTCAAAATGCAGAAAAATAAATGGTTTACATGTTAATCTGTTTTCATGGCTTTACTTCAAATAGTTTCACATCATGTCTGGTGATTGCAATTGTTTATTTAAGGGATAGCCGCCATATGTCTCTTGCTCTTACAACTTCATTTTCCATTTTGTATTTTTTTGTTATGGTTGCAAAACCACGGTAGTAGTATTCTATCAAGCATTGTTGGACAATATACCTATTTGTATGTTAGTAGTTTAAAGACCATTATCCCCTTAAAAAAATCCGTAAATATTTATTATTAAAAAGAACATCCAACATTGTTTTTTCATTGAAAACTATAGTAACCTGTTTACCTATTTTGTTCCTGTATTTAAATACTGTTACAGTGACAGCCGGAACCTTTGAACCGTAATGAGAGCGGGAGGTTTGGCGCCTTAAAATCTGATTCAACCCACCATTTCTTTAGAAATGCCTGTACCAAGTCAGGGTCATTACGGTTTTCACAGTTTTCCGGTTGTTGACTGATTTTGTCTGTTTATATAATTATGAGTTTTGACTTTCCCTTTGTAAGATTGTTCGGAGTTCGGTAATTTTGTTATTACCTTTATTCAATAATATCGGATCGTTTCAGGGTTTAATGAATGGACATACTAACATTTGGAAGACCCCAAAGGGGTAATCAGAATCCGTGAATAGAAGGACAGACAATACAATGGTCAAAAGAAAGGAACATAAACGACAAACAATGATCAACAAAACACTCACCATTCGGCTCGGGAAATTTTTCGTCTCTCGACTGGTATTTTTCGCAAATACCTCTCTCAAACATGATATATCTGTTTAATTACACCGAATATTATTTAGAACACTGGCTAAATAAATAATACCTTTTGTTTGTCGTTTTCAAGACTAACATGATGTATCTGTTTAATTCTACCGAATGATGTTACATAAAACGCTCAACAGATAACGTTTAACAACTTTTGTTACAAGCGTCTCGGTGATGGGTAAGAACGGCAAATACGATTTTGCAAATACCTTGAAAAAAAGTTAAATCTTATGCAAATTCACAATGCAAGGCCTGAATTTGTAAAACAATACCATGGCTATTAACCAATCAGAATCCAGTATTCTTATATAAGGTGTAATTATCGACAAAACACCAAAGAAAGCGTATCATAATAATTAGAATAAAAAAAAAACCAAGTATGTAATTTTTGGCCAGCACTAGTGATGGTAAGAATTAATTAATATTGACATGTCTGTATAATTAATGGTTATTGCATGGTGTTCGCTTTGTCGACTTTTTGTTCCTTTGTTCTGCCTTCGTATTCACACTGAATAGGTATCGTCTCTGAGTAGGAAGTAATTCCTTTCGGTTTTTTTTAACACTGACGTAATTAACAAATATTTCCGACTTCCTCATCAGTAAATCTTTTGTGACAAATGTACAATATTTAAATTAAACAGAACCTAAGACGTTCTTAAGGTATTAATCTGATTTTACGACCACTTAGCTCAATCATTGCTGTCAAGTTCCTTACCAAAATGTCTAATTGTAACAAAAACAGCATTATCAATTACCTCAACCCAACGTCAGAGCTACCGTCAATTGACAAATGACTGTAAATTTCTATTATAATCAATACCGAAAACTGATTCGATTTTAAGGGGCTAAGATAACACGAATGGTAGTAGATCGATTTCAGATGACAGGAAAGCTAATGATATACTGTGACAAAAACTGATATAATAAGCTTGATTGGTTCACATTTCATTTAATCACATACATGTAATTAATCATCAAAAGTGCGTCATTACAAAGGATTCAAGATGTACTACTTTTAATATGTAATTACACAATAATGGCAGGAACAATATCAATAAAACAGAAAGGTAACGGTCTCAGGTGTAGAATAACATGTAATGATAGTGATATTTCACTTTACATTTGATGGTTCTATCAATATGTAATATCCGCCATAAAAAGTTTGTTCGTGTGGCATCTCCGAAAAAGATTACATTAATCATTAGCAACGCTTGCTAGCAGCAATTACTGTCTGGAAAAAGAAATACATCATAACGCCAATATCCTCAACACAAATGACACTGGAAAATTTACGACAATTTATCAATAAATCAACATGATATCTTTAAAAACGGTTATTAAGTCTGAAGAACTGATCTATTTTTTTAATAGACCATTTCGTTTCGTGAGAAGATCGCCTACCACAAGCAAGAACACTTGAAAAATTGATCTAAACAGATGCGGATCGAAAGTATTTGTAATGGAACTATATAAAAAGAATTCTACCACAATATTTTGATAGAATGAACAAATCAATCAAAGTAGACAAATATATAAATTTAAACAAACCAAGAGTCCATTAAAAGCTGTAAAACGAATATATTGACATACAAATATTGAGACTTACTTTGCTTCGAGTGCCAAGGCGTAAACACCAGCAGCTTCAGGTGCTGCGGCGGAAGTACCAGAATGCGTTGTGGTACAGTTGTTGTAAAGATCCGTTGTTGCCTGCAATGGATGAAAACATGTATTGATTGCTTTGTAACTCTAGAGACAGCAATCGATGTTTGTTTCAACATTTGAACATGGTTCTTATTGTGTCACAGAGTGAAGTCATCTTCAGAAAATAAAGCAAATGCCATAGAGTTACAAGTAAGATGATTCATTCAATGTATAAAACTGATCTAAAGCCTAAAACGCTTTCCCCATTTACGATATTTGTTTGTAAATAAATTTAAAAAAGCTAAATATTTTTCATAAAGCCATCAAGATGTTAAATGTTTTTTCGTTTAAAACGAACATTCAAAGATTATAAGCATTTGTTCGTTAGGAAACAGGTAAAAGGTAAAATATATTTAGGCTGAAAATATATCAACAATCTACACAAGTGATTAAAAATCTCGAATTCGTCTAAAAATAACCTTAGAATTTAATTATTTAAATGAAATTTCCATCCCACTTAATTAAATGTTGATAATTGTCAACTAAGGAACCCATGAAAACCTTTAAGCCTATTTCCTATGAGGTTCTTTATTAGTTCGATATATCCGACTGAATTTGAATATTTACGTAAGTGAAAATACTTGACAATGAATTCGGTATATCACTGTTGGTTATAACCCTTTGTTTTATTTGTTCTTAGTTTTGTCTTGATTTGATTATTGTGATTTTATATATTGCTGCCATTATACTAACCACACCAGCGTCACGTAAAGTACTCTTTCCATTACTGAAGGTGGATGCTAATGTTGATGAACAAGACTCATCATATCCGGCCGTTTGACCATCGTTAGTTGCAGAATTGATAGACACTGTCCACATACTGGCAGCATAGCCATCGCAATTACAGTCATCATCAGCACCCCCATCACCAGATGCCCATACGTAAATATTACCTTTACCGTGTCGACCCTACAACAATATATGATTAACATAAATTAAAGGAATAAAGTATATATCTAATTTAGTGCGCATGCGTTTCTAGAATAACCTACATCAGATACGCTCATAATGGAACACAAAAGTAATTTAAAAGTCTTTGGGATCAAGTAAACCAAGGGGCCTAGCCCTGAATGTTGACATTAAATTTAATGAATTATCTATAAATTTGAAATATAACTATATCTAATAAACCATGCCAGCATCGGAACACGGACTACTGGGCAGATGATACGATCGGGGACTAATAATTCACCAGTAGAATATCATTCGCAGTTATAGTGATAAAAACTCTGCTTGTATGTATATATATATACAACGTCTGAAAAACCAGTCAACGATCAATCTTACGGGGTGTTGGATCGTTACGATATAACGATACTATACAAGTAAAACAATTATAAACGTCTAAAATGGTTTGTAAAACAACACCAAGTAAACAAAACAAAGTGATAAAGAATTAAACACTTCGTAGAATGACAAAATTTTCGTCCCACCAAGGGACTTTATCAATGTCTAATTAAATAAAATCTCGAAACAATATAGCGACTTTTCAAATTTCAAAACAAAGTTTTTGACGGTCCATGTACGGCACAAAAGAACCAGAAGATGCACATATGAAACTACATGCATAAAAGAATGGAAATCCTACATATAAATTAATAAAAGTACAATAACAATAATATAAATATACAATAGGGCTACACATTTAAATAAATGTTAAATTAGAAATAAAAATAAATATAAAAATGAGACATTATTGGTAAATGTATCAAATAGCACTGTCAAAATATTGTTGAAAACGGTATGATACCCAAACTCATTCAAAAAAACGGCCCGCCACAGTGTGGAATATATACTTTGGGCCAATAGAGCAAACTGTATGTCCTAATACGATTGGAGGAGATCAACACGAATAGGAGTCAAGAGAGGATATTACTTTTTCTCATTGATTCCATTCGGTGATAAGGTCTTAAGTTTTCTAATCCAGAAGCTTTCCCTTTCCTGTCTGCTTTTATCATCCCACTTGGGGTTATGGTCAATTATGGTGACCTTCAGTTTGCCGAAAGAATCATGGTGGCCCGTCGATCTGAGATGTCTGCTGAGTGGAAGGTCAGGTTTGCAATTTGCATCGCTTCTGTGGCCATTCAAGCGTTTACTAAGTTGTTGTTTAGTTTCTCCGATGTATTGAAGACCACAAATTGCACATTCCAGGAGGTAGATAATATTTTCTGTCTTGCAGTTGGCATTACAGTATATGATGAATTTTTCTCCTGTATGTGTGCTGCTGAATTTTTGTGTGCATTGGATGTTTTTGCACGTCATACATCGTCTCGAATCACATTTTTGACACTGACCATTGTAGGCAGATCGAGGGGAGATGTCAGCTCTCACCAAGATGTCTTTCAAACTTTTGGGTTTCCTGGAGGCCAAGACGGGTGGTTCTTTGAAGATTTTACACAGTTCTGGGTGTTTTTGTATGGTTGTCCAGTGCTCACGAACGATGCTGGATAAATTACTGAGCGCAGGATGGTATGTGATGACAAATGGCTCTCTGTTGTTCGCGTTCTTTTCTTTATATTGGATGAGGTCTTTTCTGTCAATACCACTTGCTTTGTTAAAACAATGGTTAATGCTCGCATTGTTGTAACCCCTCTTTTTCAGATGACAATTCAGTTCCCCAAGCCGTTTTTGGTGGTTTGTTCGTTGGAGCAGATGCGTTTGATTCGGAGAGCTTGGCTGTACGGAATACTTTTGGTGCAATGTTACCATTATGTCAACTGACATATACAACAAACCGACAGATAAACATCAGTACCTGTCCCCACAGAGTTGTCATCCTAAACATTGCACCAAAAGTATTCCGTACAGCCAAGCTCTCCGAATCAAACGCATCTGCTCTAACGAACAAACCACCAAAAAACGGCTTGGGGAACTGAATTGTCATCTGAAAAAGAGGGGTTACAACAATGCGAGCATTAACCATTGTTTTAACAAAGCAAGTGGTATTGACAGAAAAGACCTCATCCAATATAAAGAAAAGAACGCGAACAACAGAGTGCCATTTGTCATCACATACCATCCTGCGCTCAGTAATTTATCCAGCATCGTTCGTGAGCACTGGACAACCATACAAAAACACCCAGAACTGTGTAAAATCTTCAAAGAACCACCCGTCTTGGCCTTCAGGAAACCCAAAAGTTTGAAAGACATCTTGGTGAGAGCTGACATCTCCCCTCGATCTGCCTACAATGGTCAGTGTCAAAAATGTGATTCGAGTCGATGTATGACGTGCAAAAACATCCAATGCACACAAAAATTCAGCAGCACACATACAGGAGAAAAATTCATCATATACTGCAATGCCAACTGCAAGACAGAAAATATTATCTACCTCCTGGAATGTGCAATTTGTGGTCTTCAATACATCGGAGAAACTAAACAACAACTTAGTAAACGCTTGAATGGCCACAGAAGCGATGCAAATTGCAAACCTGATCTTCCACTCAGCAGACATCTCAGATCGACGGGCCACCATGATTCTTTCGGCAAACTGAAGGTCACCATAATTGACCATAACCCCAAGTGGGATGATAAAAGCAGACAGGAAAGGGAAAGCTTCTGGATTAGAAAACTTAAGACCTGAAAACCGAATGGAATCAATGAGAAAAAGTAATATCCTCTCTTGACTCCTATTCGTGTTGATCTCCTCCAGTCGTATTAGGACATACAGTTTGCTCTATTGGCCCAAAGTATATATTCCACACTGTGGCGGGCCGTTTTTTTGAATGAGTTTGGGTATCATACCGTTTTCAACAATATTTTGACAGTGCTATTTGATACATTTACCAATAATGTCTCATTTTTATATTTATTTTTATTTCTAATTTAACATTTATTTAAATGTGTAGCCCTATTGTATATTTATATTATTGTTATTGTACTTTTATTAATTTATATGAAGGATTTCCATTCTTTTATGCATGTAGTTTCATATGTGCATCTTCTGGTTCTTTTGTGCCGTACATGGACCGTCAAAAACTTTTTTTTGAAATTTGAAAAGTCGCTATATTGTTTCGAGATTTTATTTAATTAGACATTGATAAAGTCCCTTGGTGGGGCGAAAGTTTTGTCATTCTACGAAGCGTTTAATTCTTTATCACTTTGTTTTGTGTACTTGGTGTTGTTTTACAAACCATTTTAGACGTTTATATATATATATATATATATAAACATCTGAAAAAGTAGCCAACGTATGAACATACAAAGATGTCGGATCGGAAACAAGTGTTAACGATACTGTGCAAACAAAGAAAAATGATAAATAAACGTCTAAAATGTTAGCACAACGATATCAAAAAAAGATGTTAAAATGTAATAAAAATAACTATAAGTCTACAAAAAGACTATAATTATAATTAAATCGACGGATATTTCGCTTGACCGACAAGCTTTATCAGCGTCTGTAATCTGATTTGAAAAATTGTCACGAGACCATCAGTTATCGTGACGTAAATTACTAAAAATCATAAGATGATTTCATAAGATGATTTTTAGTAATTTACGTCACGATAACTGATGGTCTCGTGACAATTTTTCAAATCAGATTACAGACGCTGATAAAGCTTGTCGGTCAAGCGAAATATCCGTCGATTTAATTATAATTATAGTCTTTTTGTTGACTTATAGTTATTTTTGTTACATTTTAACATCTTTTTTTTTATATCGTTGTGCTAACATTTTAGACGTTTATGTATATATGGGAGTGGATGTGGTCGAGTGGTCTAGGGCGCTGGACGTAAGGCTAAGAGAATGGTGCTGCAGTGTATCAATGGTGTGGGTTCAAATCCCGTCGAGGGAAGAACAAAAATTTGACAGCTCTAAAATCTAATTCTAACACTGTTTGGTTTAATTTTCAGACGTATATATATATATATATATACATATAGACGATTGCTTGATATGATTGATTTTTGGTGCTTAAGGCCACTTTCAGTAATATTTCAGCTATATATATAAACATAAATATGAAACCAAGCTTGTCATATCAATAAAGTGTACTGATGATAAGTAATTAAATATTAACCTAGTTAGACATTATTAAAAGATAAGGGAACATAAAGGCAATGTTCTGAAAAAAATAATAGAACACAGGGGAATCAAAAATAAATTACTACAGTTAATGGATAATTCTAAAGAAGCGAAAATAGAATCCAGACTTGGGATGTTATTTTATAATTCTAATTTATATCGAAATTTGCCAATAAGAATTCCGACCAAGATTTGGATTTATAATCTTTTGAAACAGTATCGAATATAGAAGTACAAACCATAGTAACATAATTGTCACTGAGAGTTAATTAAATAATGAAAGAAAATACCATGATACAAGTTATAAGATACTAAAATAATATTTCAAAGCCCGCACAATAAATGACAAACATTTCTCTGATATAATCTTATGAATATATTTGACTTAATACTAAAAGAGGATAAATATAACAAATATTGCTAATCGAAAGTTTTTGGTAATATCTAGACAGTGAATTCAATTAATAAAGAAAAACGTTCATGCGAACAATCCATATATGTTATACCAAAATGATATCTCTTATAGTCAAAAGATAGGGAAGTCTCTGTAAGCATGTATACCAAAGGCTCTAAACACGATATGGCAAATCGTCTAAGGTGGCCAATGTCTGAGAGAAGTTGGTCCAACTTTTAATGAATTACATCATTTAGAAACTGTAAAGAAGCATTTCGCCATAATTTCTGTTTTGTTGCCTATGTCTTGCCGATGCAGTTCGTTTTTTTCATAATACAATATCATAAGGAGAAGGGTGTTTTTAGTGAATTAATATAAATATAAACAAGTAATTAAATTTCTTTAACCTCATTGACACCTTTAACAATGGCTCTCATCGTCATATTCCTTGGGCCATCGACCGTCTTGCCATCATCTGTTGGTCCCCAGCTAGCGCTGTATATGTCAATATCATTTGGCATATGACTCATAGCATTGGCCTCTATCAGATCTGTCATAAAAGGCTGATCTAACATTCTTAATCCTGAAAACATAATATACGATATATAAATCCTGAATCGTACCAGCAATTAATGGTTAATTAGTGATATGATATATGTAAGCTTTAACTACCTGTACAATCGGTGCCTATCACCATTAATGTTGTGAGTTCGAATCTAGCTTATGGCGAGGTGCATAACATGTGATAAAGTTTGTCAGTGACTTGCGGCAGGTCTGTGGTTTTCAAAACCAAACCATATTTAAAAATACAATAAACATTAAGAAAAGTTTGAAGATATCGAAGGGGTTATTAGAAGATGCTAATCATCAAAGAAGAACAGGCAAAACAATGACCGAAAAGACGAAAAGACAAATAATGGCCCCCAAAACACTTCACAGAAAGCTACAGATGGAGCAACACGAATCACACTATAAAGTGGTGATGCATTCCCCCTCCACTAGTGACAATAATAAGTACGCTCAGCTAACTTTTTCCTTCATTGTGCTGGTTCTTTATTTCTTAATTATCTCCTACATTAATATGCTACGTTAAGATTAAATGTTTGTTCTCCCATTTTCAATATATGAACAAACATTTCCTTGCATGCCTTATATTATTTGATGACTTTTTCTTCAACTTTCATCTTCTAAATTACATTTTCTTTAAAATAATAAATCGGATTTTTCGCTTCATTTGTATTAAAGTGTCAAGTGTTCTTACATTTAATCAGATCAAAGGCGGTATCAAGCAAATAAATAAAATCCGATTTAGTAAGTTTGAAGAATTACACTCCGAGAGTATAAGCAAATCACCGCGGGTACACAGTTCAAATAATGGCAAGAGGACAATCGCAACGAAAAAAAAAAATCATTGACCAGAGAGGATAATGGTAACGGATACATCAATGAACAGAAAGGATAATGGTAACGGATACATCAATGAACAGAAAGGATAATGGTAACGGATACATCAATGAACAGAAAGGATAATGGTAACGGATACATCAATGAACAGAAAGGATAATGGTAACGGATACATCAATGAACAGAAAAGATAATGGTAACGGACACATCAATGAACAGAAAGGATAATGGTAACGGATACATCAATGAACAGAAAGGATAATGGTAACGGATACATCAATGAACAGAAAGGATAATGGTAACGGATACATCAATGAACAGAAAGGATAATGGTAACGGATACATCAATGAACAGAAAGGATAATGGTAACGGATACATCAATGAACAGAAAGGATAATGATAACGGATACATCAATGAACAGAAAGGATAATGGTAATGGATACATCAATGAACAGAAAGGATAATGGTAACGGATACATGAACGGACAGAAAGGATAATGGTAACGAATACATTAATAACCAGAAAGGATAATGATAACGGATACACGAATGGCCAGAAAGAATAATGGTAACGGATACACGAATGGCAAGAAAAGATAATGGTAACAGATACATGAATGACCAGAGGATAATGGTAACGGATACATCAATGACCAGAGGATAATGGTAACGGATACACGAATGGCAAGACAGGATAATGGTAACGGATACATGAATGACCAGAGGATAATGGTAACGGATACATCAATGGTCAGAAAGGATAATGGTAACGGATGCATGAATTACCAGAGGATAGTGGTAACGGATACACCAATGACCAGAGGATAATGGTAACGGATACATCAATGACCAGAGACTAATACTGATGCATATATTAATGGTCGGAGAGAGAGAATAATGCTAACGAATCCATCAATGTTCAGAGGATACTACTAACGTCAATGACCCGAGGATAAAGATTACGGATACATCAATATCGAGAAGATAATGCAAACTGCTACATCAATGGCAAGAAGATAATGCTAATGTAAATATCAGTACGGATACATCAATGGCCAAAGATGATAATGATTACGTATACATCAATTGCCAGAGAATAATTCTAAAATTGGATATTCAAAATATGTGTACATACCAGCAACTTTGGAATTATAGGCTACACCTACACCACACACATTATTATCACGTGCAGCTGCAACTTCACCAGCACAACGTGTTCCATGGCTGTAAATAGTAAAACAATGCATTTCAGAGATATCTACACAACCATGATGATATAAGATTGGGTTTACTGTCTAAATCCTGTACAGCGATTGTGTTGTTCACGTAAATTTAATACAGTCAAGCCTGCCTTCAAGTGTACCTTCATTTTAAAACAAATCACTTTTTATATAGGGAAGTTTCATTTTCTCCATTAAATAAATAGTGTATATCAATTCAGATCTAAAGTCATTTTTAAAGGAAATTTAACTATAGCAAAACATAGAAGGATATTCATGGTGGGCAAGGTAATAAGGTGGTTAGTTTTAGAATTAATTAAGCAATCTGTGCATATCACCACTAAAATTGTGAGTTCGATTCCCTCTCATGGCTGGCGAGGCTTACTGGATACAATATTAAGTTTGTCAGTGATTGACGGCAGATCGGTGGTTACTCCTGTTACCGCCACCAATAAAACTTACGACCACGATGCAACAGGAATATAATGTGGTCCACTTATTGTCGTTGGTATGAATTTTCGTCAATTGGCCAGAAATGAGATGTACGTTGACATTATATTTCGTGCTTTCTATACTTGTTAATAACGTCTATTGTTACATATGCCTTTCATGGGAGCACTGAATTTCGTGGTTCGGGATTCGAACTCACAAATTTAGTGGTGATAGGCACTTATTGCATAGGAAGTTGAAAATCCAACTACCATACGATCACGACCACGACGGACCCTTTTATTAAATGGATTATTGTTTACACTTAAAACAATGCATGATATCAAACGTTGTATAACAAATGAATATATTGTTTTATTTTATGCTTAAATCGATACAGAACTCAAGGTTGAACATCTCTGACATTTATTATAATAGAATGAGAATTAGTAAGCATACATTGCATCCATCGATTGATATAATAAAGAACCACATCAGAAGCATATAATGTTACTTCCCTCTGCACAAATCAAATGTTTCTAAGTAGAAACCCACAAGGGCGATTATGCAACAAAAAGGAACAATAGAAAACAAAATACAATATTGATGAGCATTGATGTCACAGAATATACTCTCTCATTCCAGTTAATGTGTAGGTGTGAGAGAGCGTTTTCTTCTGATCTTTAATTTATTTGCTTTTATTTGTTGTTTTTTTATTATGTATCCCACTGTTGTTTGTCTGTGATTTTTGTGATACCCACTTAATGTTGATATATAGACCAGCATAATTTTTAGTAAAAAACCTAAAGTTTATATTATGTATCCCACTGTTGTTTGTCTGTGATTTTTGTGATACCCACTTAATGTTGATATATAGACCAGCATAATTTTTAGTAAAAAACATCAAGTTTATATTATGTATCCCACTGTTGTTTGTCTGTGATTTTTGTGATACCCACTTAATGTTGATATATAGACCAGCATAATTTTTAGTAAAAAACATCAAGTTTATATTATGTATCCCACTGTTGTTTGTCTGTGATTTTTGTAATACCCACTTAATGTTGATATATAGACCAGCATAATTTTTAGTAAAAAACCTAAAGTTTATATTATGTATCCCACTGTTGTTTGTCTGTGATTTTTGTGATACCCACTTAATGTTGATATATAGACCAGCATAATTTTTAGTAAAAAACCTAAAGTTTATATTATGTATCCCACTGTTGTTTGTCTGTGATTTTTGTGATACCCACTTAATGTTGATATATAGACCAGCATAATTTTTAGTAAAAAACATCAAGTTTATATTATGTATCCCACTGTTGTTTGTCTGTGATTTTTGTGATACCCACTTAATGTTGATATATAGACCAGCATAATTTTTAGTAAAAAACATCAAGTTTATATTATGTATCCCACTGTTGTTTGTCTGTGATTTTTATGATACCCACTTAATGTTGATATATAGACCAGCATAATTGTGGTCTTTTCTTTGCGTTCAGTGACTGAAGAAAAAAAGTGATTGTTCGTTTTGTTGATGTTGGTGGAATTGTTGACCATCACTTTTTAACTTTCTCTTCATAATCTTATCACAATAGTTAACTTCTTACCTATTAAACCATGTATCTGTATATCTAGGATAAGGGTAGGGGTCATTGCTGCTGAAGTCGTAGCTGGCTTTAGCATTCTGTAGAATAAAATTGTATGGTTATTAATGTTATCATATTTCTCGGTGAGAGGACCTTTCTGCATTTAGCATGTGCCATTGTCGACCAAAAATGACAACAAAACAACAGTAATGAAATTTCCATCACCAAGTGTCAACAACTATAAGATGAGGTGTCTTTCAAATTGTTCTTTTTGTAATAATGTTCACTGGTCATTTATAACTAAATTACCCATCTTCGTTTTTACTCCTGGGAATTTCCATTTACTTTTATTGAATAATTATAGAAAAGTTCTATTACAAGAATAATTCTATCTCCGTCTACATCAAATCTATGGGGAAAATTAGTATTCACTTCCAGTAATGGAATCCAAGAAGACTTTAAAACAATCCATATCGGTATCATTGGCTGATTCTGACATCAGAAGATATCAATTCTCTTGAACGATCAATAAGATCTACTACTATGAAAGCTATGACGTGTGGGAGTATGGATTATCTCTGTGTATTAATGGAAAATTGTTAAAATCCATTGTAAAAACAACAACAACAAAAGAGAGACAGATTATACTCACATAGTTGTTTTTCAAATCTTCATGTAGATAATCTATGCCTGAAACATGCATAATAATCAACATCAACAAAACGTTTTAATAATAGTAATACTAATTGCAAAACAATGAGATAACAACACAATGATCCAGAAATGGCGACGCTGCCCGTTTTGTCATTTGTATCAAGATGGATGCAAACGGAGAAAATTATTCTAAGGCGAATGTTGAAAATCAAGGAAAAATTAACCCAATGAGCTTGATCGTGAACTTTATACCTCACGGTGATACATACATCGAATGACTATTTCACCATGCGTCTGTCACATAGCGTTCTTTATTTCCCCCATAATGATCTTGGCAAAAGTCAATGCCGGTACATCATTAAAATGAAACTCTCTCCTTTGTTTGAAAATGTAAAATTATACTGACAGTTCAAACAGCCTCATAAACAGTAATGAGCTTATTCTACTACATTTTACTTGTGATCATGTTCATCTTAACCTACATATAATATTGTTTCAGATGCTTCCATTGAATTGTAATGAAAATTGCCATAAATTAAGTACGTTCTATTGATACCATATGCTGTCAACAGATTCAAAGCCAACGTTATTTACTAGATCAATATGTTCACAATAATATAACAAAGACCTTACCAGGAAGTTGAATATTAATCAAATATAATTAATAAGTTTCACAACTTAGTGAAATTGTATTTGTTCCATAGTTTGTTTGACTTCAGAGTGAGAAAAATCACAATATTGGAAAAAATATACACTTTTGTATATATATATCAGACAATACACACCCTGATCCAGATTTAAGACATTACACAAGTTTTGTGATAATGGATTACAGGTTGGGTGTAATGCACAATGCAGTTAGATTTTTTTTTATTTCGAACGAGTTATATATTTCGTTTTTTTGGTGTGAATTCGTGACTCACGACGAGTGTCACTAGTGGAACAGGACTGCTTACCCTTTCGGAGCACCTGAGTTCACCCCCGATTTTTAGTGGGGTTCGTGTTACTCGATCTTTAGTTTTATATGTATGTTTTGTTGATCGTTGTTTGTCCTTTTGTACTTTTTCTTTTGGCCATTGTGTTGTCTGTTCTTCGATATATGGCTTCTGATTGCCCCTTTGGTATCTTCAAACTCTTCTTGAATTCTTTTTGATATTTTTCCCTACTATTTATTTTCTAATTTTGTCTTCTAATTTAGGCTAAATTTTGATAGCTTAACATTGTTCAATTAGATTGTTTATACACACACAGGCTAAGACTATTGGTTCTGAGAAAACAATTGAAAGATGCATTGTTTTTGAAAAAAATAAAACGAGAATGAACTAAGCTGCTTACAACAGATACTCTGAGCTATAGAAAAATAAGAATGAGAAGGAAAATGGTTTTAGAAACATGAAATACAAAATGCGTCGTTATCATTTCAGTTTATATATCTCCGTCATCTTAAATGAGATATAGCATCGTCTTAATGGTACCTAATGACAAACAACGTCATTCATTTCTAATACGTAATAATTTGTTGACTAATAAACCCTGTCACAGAGGATGGTATATTGAACATCAAAGTGGTTTCATTTGTACAATATTCAGATATTTAAAATCAAGGAAGGATTATACGCATGACGTTGGAACATGGTAAATTTACCATTTCCAGTCTCATGTGTGTGTATGTGAATTGATATTGCGTGATATATCTATGATTTTATTTTCTTGATTATTGATTTCATTATCTGGATTGTAATTTATTTGCCATGTTCCGTCTCATTATGATTTGTGTTTGTCTTTGAAATTTCATGTGAAAATGAATTATATAAGAAGTGGAGATGTTGACATTTATCCAAAACAACTACGACAACATGAACTCTAGAAGAAGGTGCTATAATCTGATACTTCGTGTGTATTACGGCTTTAAACAACCTACGATGACATAAACCCTAAAAGAAGATGTTCTAATCTTACATATCATATCATCACACATCTTATAAACCTACGATGGCATAAACCCTAAAGGAAGATGTTCTGATCTTACACATCATATCATCACACATCTTATAAACCTACGATGACATGAACCCTAAAAGAAGGAGCTCTGATCTGACACGCCATGTGTATCACACTATCACACATGTGACATGAACCGTAAACAAGGTGTTCTAATCTTACACGTCATGTGTATCACACAGTCCGTTTTACGAAATCATAGTATTGATCGTCTGATATGTTTTGCTTTACGTCGAATACACGGTATTTTAGCTAAATTCAAGACAAGAACAAGTAAAAAAAAAAATCAGAATCAGGTAACAGTGGTAAAGGGATATTTATACAGATGGTTCTGTGAATACCAAGTACAAACCCAGATAACGGATAAGGTCAGAAAATTTTGTTTTGCAACTAACCATCAACAGCCATCAAAGACCAGAAACAAAATGACAACTTTAAACAAATATTACTCACCATCGTCCATAATAGCTGTTGTTATGCCCTTTCCTGTGTAGCCCATTGCCCATGCTATTTCTACATTTAAATCTAAACCGGGTATTCCACCAGACTGACCAACATTTTTCTGCAAGAAAATTATGGATTTAAATATTTTAAATAAAGCATGGATTGATTACACGACCGCAAAATACTGAATTATATGAATTCAACATTGTGAAGGAGTTATTTTTATATGACAGAGAGAGAGAGAGAGAGAGAGAGAGAGAGAGAGAGAGAGAGTAGAAATTGATTACCCTTTCTTATAGTAGGCATTGCTGAGATATATATGCTTTCCAAATAATGTTGGAACAAACTGTACAATAAATGACTATTAAATTCTCATTTCCAGGGCAATAAACATGTTTGATTCGATTTATTCTGTTAACCTGGGACATTTACATATACAAATAAGGATTTAGTACAAACTCTGTAAAAGCTATTCGTGCAAATTAGAATAAGATTTCTTCAAGCTTCATCTTAACAGAGATCAATACCAAGAGCCCATGCCAAGAAACTTCTATTTTTTCAAGTTTCATCTTAACACAGATCAATACCAAGAGCCCATGCCAAGAAACTTGTGCAATCTCTGATTCAATGCGTAGAGGGAAATTAAATCTAAGTCAACGGAAAAGGTTTTACAAGATGATCAACGAAGAGTAAAATGTAGTAAATAACAAAGCTGACTGCTTATCAAGACAGGATAAAAGGTGAGAATTTAATTATTTGTCGCTTGAAAGGCAAGAAACTTAATATCACAAGCCATTGCTTCCATCTTAAGTGTACGTAATTGATATGTGGAACTGTCATTGTTAACAATCCTAACATAACTTGTATGATAACAAAATGAAATTTATTTAATAGGTTCTTAGAATCTGACTTCTTTCCAAAACAGTGATTTGCTTTGTATTTATTTTCAAATGCTTCATGAACCATATGCTATGGTGGATTTGTGAAGAGATTTAAACTTGAAAATGTCAAATCATATTTGTCTTGAGTTTCCTTTTACCTGGGTTATCGAACTGTCTGTTACTACAAAGATTAGTATTGTACGTAAATCTTTCCACATTTAAGATGTGATATTTTCTCTCTCTTCAGGAATAATATAGATTATCGATGTTTTACCTTTCGTTGTCACTGACTGTCATAGCCAGTCTTTGAAAGTTGATAAACAAACTGTTCGTTAACGTCTTAAAACACGTTATAAATAATTCATTTCTTAAGTGCAAGAAGTTCTTGGTGTTCATTCATGATTTTTCTTGTAAGTGTTCCAATCTTTTTTTTCTATGAAAAAATAGTTTGAAGATACCAAAGGGGAAATCAGAATCCGTAAAGCGAAAGATAGACAACACAATGGCCAAAAGAAAAAGGATAAAAGGACAAACAACGATCTGCAAAACATTACATAAAAAACTAAAGATCGAGTAGCACGAACCCCACTAAAAAAAAGGGGGGGGGTGAACTCAGGTACTGTTGGTTATTCGAGAAACACGTCGTGTGGACTAAATAATATATCTACCTTTTTATTCCATATGATTTTGTTTTTGTTTTGTGCGCTTCTTTCTATTTCTATATAAATTTTGCTATACAAGGTCACGATTAAGAACATTAAAAAAGCATTAAGCCTTTTAGTTTAAAACCATCAATGTGGGAACTACTGAATGTATATGCGTCAACTTTTATTTAACGATATAAATGTGCTTTAAGCTGTAATACTTAGAACTTAGCACCAGTAATTAGCTATAGTTAGGTCAGAAACTAACAGAACCAACCAATGACCAATTATAATACAGTTGTGTTGCTTCAAGGCCTCTTGAAGTGATTGCTACCTTAAAATACAGTACCAATCCTTAAAACCAACAACAAAAAAAACCAAAGCAAAATTGAGGGCAGATAAAAATTATAGCCTTTCAAAATATGATAAGGTAATACATTGAAACTCTTTACAGTCATTGCAAATAAGGATCAGACGTGACACTTTAATTACGACAATTCTATCCCTTTCTATCTATTCTGTTGCAGTTTACTAAAGGCCTAGCAATCAAGTATAAAATTATTACTGTTATGGAAGATATGAACATATAAAAAAATATAATAGGAATGTTCTTGTAGTATTTTTTTACCAGATATTTTTGGATAATAATTAGCGTTTAAAAGAGATAGAGAATATAATATATCCTTATTAATATACAATTTTACAGACAGGATACACAGTTCATTTTTGATTGCCCCGTTGGTATTATCTAACGTTTATTTATTCAAAACCATATTTCTTGTCTTCCGTTTTGTTTTACGAGCTTAAGGTTTTCTAGATGAGATTTTAATGATTGGTTGAACTGTCAACCATCCCTGTATCCGTTTTCCTGAATACTTCAAAACATAAAAAATGTAAAATTACGAGCGTTTTATCTTCTTTCCATAGCTCTAGCGAAAAATTATTAGCCGTTTTCAATATCAATTGGTCAACCTTTCATGTGAAACATTGTTTTTAATGTTTTTACACCAATATGGTCTTCCTATATCAGTGCTATTTTTCACAATCAAATATTGTATAGTTGTAAAATGATATTTAGCGACCTATTTCGAGATAAAACTCTATTTGACACACTTTATCTTACAATAATGGATACGCTATATATATATATATAGGGAGTGGATGTAGTCGAGTGGTCTAGGGCGCTGGACGTAAGGCTAAGTGAATGGTGCTGCAGTGTAACAATGGTGTGGGTTCAAATCCCGTCGAGGGAAGAACAAAAATTTGACAGCTCTAAAATCTAATTCTAACACTGTTTGGTTTAATTTTCAGACGTATATATATATATATATATATATATATATATATATATATATGTGTGTTGGAGAGATATGTTTTTAGAAACAATTTATTGATATATGGTTACCAGTATTGAATTAGTGGGCGAACTTTTAGCTAATGATTGTTTATATATATATATACATCTATTTTGTAAGTGACAAAACGCTTTAAGCAACACACAGCAATGTCACAAATCCAGTTATCTTCAATATAGATTGACGTTCATGGCGAGGTATACTCGATACAACATTATTTGAAAAGTTTGTCAGTGACTTGCGACAGGATGGTGGTTTTCTCTGGGTACTCCGGTTTACTCCTCCAATAAAATTTACCACCAAGATATAACTGGAAGTGGCGTGAAGTACAATAACCCAAACTAAACCACCAATACAAATTGGTTACTAAAATGCAAAGAAATACAGTTGTACCTGTCCAAACCGAATATCCTATGGACCAATTTTTATGTTAGAAATAGACATGTGATCGGTTTATACAGGTTGAATTAATAAAGATTTCATCCTATTTATAATTCGATTTAAACATTATTCCTGTTTATTCAGGGTTCAATTTAGACAATTTTCATTATATTTAAAATTGATACAAAAATAATCTTTTATATAAAGAAAAAATAATTCGCTAAGATTATACGGTGATCATGTTTTTTCTTTTTTTTCGAATAAGATTTATTTCCCAGAGGATATTATTCAAAGTACTGTGAATATATCAATGTATTGTTTCCAGGACTTTGTTTGTAGTCATAAAAACTAATTAATCAATTTGATACGCTTACTTTATGTACATGCTTGTTATATCTGTAAAAATACATTTGTCAGGAGACACCACAAACGTCAATCTACTATAATCACGACAGATTATATTTCCCACACCCACGGATTATCACGATCAGAACGATAATTCAGTATCATTATTAAAAAGACAAGGGATGGAAGAAAGGCAAACAAAACATAAATTTGAATTGCTTACTAAGGCTCTTGGTTAAAAAAAAAACGTTTGAAGATACAAAGGGGTAATCAGAAGCCGTAATTCGGAGGAGAAAAAGAGACATACAATGAATAATAGAAAAAGAACAAAAGGATAAACAATGATCTACAAAACACTATGCAAAACATTATAGATTTAACAAAGCGAACGCCACTATGAACCGAGTGTGAATTAGGGTGCCCCGGAAGGGTAAGTAGCAGTTCCTACTCCACTAGTTGTACCTGTTGTGTTACTTTTGTTACAGGTTCGTTGATACATGTTCCTAAAACTTCGATATTAAGTATTTTAATGGTGACTTTCATTACGGTTTTTCCAGTTTTCCGGTTGTTGACTGATTTTGTCTGTTTATATACCTATGAGTTTTGACTTTCCCTTTGGAAGATTGTTCGGAGTTCGGTAATTTTGTTATTTATGGAGTGTGATCCATCAAAACGATAATTAAATAAGAGTTCCTCTAATCGACTGATTTATTTTAGGTATCAACGATGTTTATATTTGTCTTACACGGTATTATAGGACGAAATTATAATTAAAATAAAACAAAGTACACCAATTTTAATTATTTCAAGCTTGCAAGACCTATTAAATGAACAACGATTACACAAGTCTGACTATATCCGGACACATAAATTACCAGAGGGTTATAATAATGGTATTTAACGCCACTTTCAACAATATTTCCACAGAGAAAAGTAAATATCAAGCAATGCGAACTTCACTAAAACACAGGTTCCCGGAAAGGTAAGCAGTTCCTGCTCCACTAGTGACACTCGTCGTGTTATTCTTGTTACAGAGAGTAGATTAGTTGTATTATTGGTGTTTACCGTTACTTTCACTAATATATCAGTTATATTGTAAATGTGGCTGTCAGTTTTATTGGTGGCTAAAACCGGAGAAATCCAGCAAATCTTATCAAATAGAATCGTAATCACCACACTGATTGTACAGGTAGATAAAAAAAAAACATATTATTATGACCATATGGCTGTCTCGTTTGTTAATCAAATAATATCTAATATATAATCATGTGTCCTAATAAAATGACAATCTTATCAATTTCAGTTTGACGTTCCTTACTTAGACCAGGTTGTGGTTTAAGCTGCAGATCAGTCTTTACAAATGTATTGTAAAAGGAACATAAAGAAATTCCGGATATAATGAAACGAAACTACAAACATAAAGAAAGGAACGACAGCGAACGAGACATTATGTTGAAATTATGATCTACCAAGCATACTGTTACGACTAATGTTAAACAAAAAAGAACATACTTTTGTCTGCTTTTCTGTGGTATTTTGTTAGTATTGACGGTTAAGCACCAAGCGCATTGGATTTAATCGATCTTTCGAAAATACTATATATATGCTATAAGTTTCAGGTCAATATATGTTTTTTTACAATGATGTATATATGATCCTTGTATTTGTGTTTGTTTTCCATGTAATCAGAGAACTGCATTGTTTTATGTTTTGTTTAGGTTTACAACTTTCTGAAGTATTGTTTGATGATATATTGATATCTGACGTTAGAGGTTAAATTGTTTATAGATTTGATCATCATGTTGTTAAAATTGTTTACTTGATCACACTTTAAATTCTAGTTCAACCCAAAACATTTGTCGATTTGAAAGAAAACTTAGAACGAATCATGTGTAAAATATGAATATATCTTGAAAGCCAGTCAGAAGTGAAAAGGAGCAAATGTGTAGATAAACAATACAAACATTGGAATAACTGGGAAAAGAGACAAGTGCTTTGAAAGATAAGGGAACTATTTCGAGCATATCTAAGCCATACATCAAAAAGTTGACAAATATCATGTATCATGCCAGCAGATTTACAATGACTCTATAAAGAAAAGTTTGAAAATAAGAAAGAGGTACTCTGAAACCTTAAATCGAAAGACAAACAATACAATGGTCACAAGAAAAGGGACAAAGGGACACATAATGATCTACAAAACACTACATATAAAACAAAAGACTGAGCAACAAGAATCTCACTAAAACCAGGAGGGAATGGACTCAGGTACAAAGGATGTTGTAGTGCTACTTTAATAAAGAAATATTTTCCGATGATTTCTCTATTTTACGTTCTTGTGATAGGAGACAACTGTTAGGTGTCATGAATCTATGAGACAGATACCTACTTGAAGCTAAACGCCCATCTTGCATAGCCTATTAGAGGCCATATGTATTATTTAATTTTTTTTTTACTGGTAATGGTTTGTTATAGCTACACATTTAAATCGAGTGATTTACCCATTAAAATTTATAGAGCAGTTTTGAAAAATAAATCACTATATAAAATTGTATTCATTTCGAAAACGATCAGCTACATTTTGAAAAATATATGATATCCTTTCCTGTTGATATTTTAAGACCCCAGTGTTATTTCTGGTACACATATCTATTGAAAGTAGGAACATATGGGAAAATCTTAAAGAACATTTTTTTTCACAAAGATTATGCGTCACAATAGCAAAAAAGCTCTTTCAACACGAAAATCTTAAAGAAAAAAATGTCCACAAAGATTATGCATCACAATAGCAAAAAAGCTCTTTCAACACAACAAGGAAGAGTTCTAACATTTCCAATCAATAACGACTAGATATCAGAGATGAATGGAGTGGGAACAATCATAAGACAATTAAACAAACATGTAGATTAAACTATGTGTATCATGGGTGTCTTCTAGATTCTTTATTTCTTTAAGAACCAAGTTACATTGGTGTAAAGAACATGTAATAAAAACGTAGATATCAAATTTTGTGAGCATGACACGTTTCTGGAATAACCTTCATCAGGTACGCTCAAAATCGAACGATTGGAAAGCAAAATAATTTAAATGTTCTGGGAGCAATAAAACCAAAGGGTTTAATTTCACGGAAAATAAAAGACGAAGAAAACATTTTAGTACTCTATTAAGCACACACTCTATAACACTAATCAAAAAGTGAAACAAAATGTCAGTCAAATTGACAATCCCGTAAACAAATATAACAGTAAATCACTATATATACTGTATAAATGCATGTGTTTATTGAAGCAAATACTAGGAACAATACTATTGACCCGCTCATAAATCTTTGATGCAACAAGTCTGCTGAATGTCAGGGAAAATGATGAATTAACCAAAAACAACAGAACATAATCCGGTTACAGCACGATACCATAATCGTAGTCGACAATATAAGAATGATAAATGATGATATGTGACGTGATTCTGGTAAAAACAATATTTGTCAAGTATCTGAGAAAGTTAGTCCAGTCAAATATCACAATAATAAAATACCTCAGGGGAAAACAGGAGTAGAGGTTTAGCTGATGTATTGTGAAATTGTTGCAAGATGAAAATTAATATAAGTGGATCGCTGAACACAAAGATCGTATATCTTAAAATATACTTGGTAAAAGAAGTTGATCACTTGACTCCTTTTTCACCATGAACAATTTTTGGTATATCGTTAATTATCTAAGGAATAAATTTCTTTGCTTGAATTAATTATTGTCCATTCATACTCCGTATTCAATCGTGTTCAACGTCGATCACAATTAATTGAAAGACGTATTCTGATTACGTAAAATAACATTTAACGTTTTCATTTTCGAAAATTACATTAGCGGCTTATGATAAAACGAACATTTTGATAGCTCAAATCAGAATTGATAATGGACAGCCTAGATGTATGATAAGAACAACACAAGCTAATGTCGATCACGTATTGTTTATGATAGCCTAAAAATGACAACACTTTTACGAAGCACAGTAATGTAAGGAAAAATTTAATGATACCAGAGGTATAACCAGAAGTCGTATAACGAAGGAGTACAGACAATACAATGGCCAACAGAAAAAAGACAAATGGACAAACAATTATCTGTAGAAAGCTAAGGATTGAGCAAGACTGCTCAGCTTAAGACATATACTAGTATAATGTTTTTATGCTTTATTCTATATTTATTTTTATAACTGAAGAACATTCACTAAGAAACAAAATTGGTACTGACAAGAAAATAAGAGAGGAAAAATGCAAGAACAAGACCGCCTAGCAGGTTCAGAGTATAGAAACCTCTGATAAACATGAGATTTTCGGCATCTTCCTCTCCACACTCTACTGAAATATATCCCTAGGAATTTTTTCGTCTATAATCTTAAATGCTACAGAACAAATCTGAGAATTAAACCTTGTCTAAAGTAGTTCATGATTAAATTTATATTCATCCTATATACGTATATTAAGTATAATCGACACCATTTTTCGAAAATTATGAAATCTACAATTTTCCATAAAATTGTGGAAACTATTCTAAAATGGTCAGCTGCTTAAAAGTAGATATAGTATTACACATCAATAAAAAAATAAAATATGCACTCACCAAATACCATTCTTTCTTAAATAAAGGATCCTGAGGTTCTGCATAGTTATAAGACTTGGAATAGTCCAATAATTTAACGGCGTCTGGGTCTTTTAATCGAATTTCAGATACGGGTACTCCTCTTATCTTAGGTTTAAATCCACGCTTAGAACGTCTAAATCCAGTTTGTTGTATAGCTCTTTTGACCTGGAAGTTAAAATATAAGTTGAATAATAAAATTGAACGTAGCCTTCTTTTTGAACGAACAAAATAAACTATCTGTATTGTTTTCTAGGTCAATGAGGAAATGTTAACGATTTCTGTTTTTAATGATATTAAATCGATTTCCGGCTTCTGGTTTCATATTTGGTATTTTCAAACTTTTCGCGTCGTGCACACTATGGCTATCTATGTTTTAGCACTTTCACTGGTATGATACTCCTTTCAATGGATGATTATTCCCCGAGTTTATCATCCGTCCAGTAGTCAATGTTTCGGCACTGACATGGTATATTAGATATATTTGTTATTGAAATTCCCAGTTCCTAAATTATGTGTAATTATTATTAAAACTAAGGTTCTCCTCCCTCAGGCATAGCTATCATTTTAAAGCCCTTTGGTTTTCTTACTGTCTAAGACTTTTTCCTGCTTTAAAATGTGTTGACAATGAGCCCATACGTAACTAGTATAGGTTTTTCCAGAAAGGCATGGTATGCACTAAATTAGATATCTACCTATTTATTAAGCATTGACACAATACGTTTCTACTGTAATTTCATTAATCAATTGCAACAGTGATTTCATATTTTGAATTATTTAATCAATATTATGTCATATAATAGACAAGCATCAATAAACATTAATTACAAACTGAATATAAATGGTAAATATATGTAAATATAATTTATTTGGAATTTTTTATTTTAAAAGAATACAATGATAATGGTAATGAAAAAATAAGGAAGACAATACAACAGTCCCGTGAAAGTCAGGAAATCAGATCCGTATTTGTGTCGATTTGAAAGTTTATCATAATATTTAAGTGCAAAAACGAAATAATAAAACAAAAGAACTGAAACAAATCACTGAATATTTAGAAAAAATAAACCTATTAAGTATTATGGTATATTTAATGGATATCCTGCTATTTGTAGGGTATATTCACAATAAAACATTATATACCCCCTAATGCCAAACAAACATTAGAACATTTAATGATCAAGTTTATTTTCTCTCCCACTCAGACAAAGATATATTAAGCCGATTTTGGTTATCCTGTTTAGGAAGATTAATTTTTTTCATCCCAAGCAATTGTGAATTATTAGGGTTTCCAATTTGTCGACTTTTAGTATACCCGATTAAAGTTATTCCAGAAACGTGTCGTGTGCACTAAATAAGATATCTAAAAGTGTATTACTGGAATATAAAACTGTTACGACATGCTTAATGTTGACAAAAGGGGACAAATATAGACAAAGTTATACTTAAATTGAGATTTTGTTGTCAAATAAAAATGAAATGGCATTTTCTGCGATTACACAACGCAATAACATTAGGATTGTCTGTTAATACAACATGTCAATAATAAAAGCTATTTCAGGGTGATTTCTACAAAATTGTGCGAATAGTCAGTATATGTTTTATCTTTAAGATTATTTTTTCTGATAAACACATTGTAATTACACCTCAAAATGCCATTTAATTGTTATATCTTCAAATCTTTACGTCATCGACAAGCCACGAACACAAAACAACATGGGAAATGGCCGCTGATGAATTCACCAAAAGAAATATGATAGGAAATATCTTCTGTATCCCTTGGAATTTGTGTAATAAATCAAGCTGGGTGAATATAACGTATCCTCGTGAAAAGGAAGGCATATATAATTACATCAACGGTGTTTCGTAATAAAAACAAATTAGATACACTGTATAATTACACCTTATATAAGAATGCTGGATTCTGGTTGGTTAATAGCCGTGACATTTTTTACAAATTCAGGCCTTGCATTGTGAATTTGCAGAATTTTTACTTCATGTTGGTGTATTTGCATAAGATTTAACTTTTTTTCATGGTATTTGCAAAATCGTATTTGCCGTTTTTACCCTTCACCGAGACGCTTGTAACAAAATTTGTAAAACGTTATCAGTTGTGCGTTTTATGTAACAATCGTATTTGCCGTTTTCACCCTTCACCGAGACGCTTGTAACAACATTTGTTAAACGTTATCAGTTGTGCGTTTTATGTAACATCATTCGGTAGAATTAAACAGATATATCATATTAGGTCCTGAAAACGACAAACAAAAGGTATTATTTATTTAGCCAGTGTTCTAGATAATATTCGGTGTAATTAAACAGATATATCATGTTTGTGAGGAGTATTTGCGGAAAATACCAGTCTTGAGACTAAATTTCATTCGCCTTTCGGCTCGGGAAATTGTTCGTCTCTCGACTGCTATTTTTCGCAAATACCCCTCCCAAACATGATATATCTGTATAAAATACTCTTTTCTTAAAGGGATATTGTCTACCAGCTGCGTAATTTTTTCATACCCAAAATTATTGTCGATTTCCGTACTGACCTTCATAAAATGAAGATTAAACATCGAATTATTGACGAATACGCATCGAAACGTTGTTTTTTCGACTGAAAAAGCTGACCATCGTTACCGGAAGCTAATTAAATATGCACTGACCTGGGCGAGGCCAACTCTATTTATTTATCTATTTTTATGCCAGTAGTCCGGATGCTGCAGCATGGATATTGAGGTAAGTTTCTATAAAAGTTGAGGAAAAAAGCTATTTGCGAACCGATTGTATCTAAAAGACGTAGAATAAATAATTTCTGTATCAGGAATAGATTTTCTTTGATGAAAACTACATGCCTTAACAGATTCAGCCGATATTTCCACGATAACCATTGAAAACATGCCAGGAGGCACCCCATGGGGACAAATTGTTTGATAGCATCTACGTATTTTCGATCGGAAATTTTGCCGGCCTTAAAAATAACTAAATTAGTTTTTTTCCTCATATAAGTTATGAAGTTGTTCCCCGAGATTTTGATACACATGTTAAATCAATTTATTTTAGCCAGTTTTACCGACAATATGAAAACAGAGACATACATGTAGAACACAGTGAAATACATGTCTGATGAAAACGAATGACGTAGCCAGTGTTGTTTTATTTGTTAATTGACTGGAATGTTTCAGAGAAATTTGGGCTGGATTAGAAACAAAAGAGACATTACTTCTAGTTCCACAAGACAGTTGCTGCAAAATAATATGGGACTGACCATTTACCTTGAAGGGGGCTATGTCACGTTTTTTCGCCGTAGAATTTTTTTTTTCAGACGCCACAAAAATCATATTTTCTTATTTCCGGCGAAGTGCTAATCTAATTAAAACAAGGTGAACTGTGAGCTAATGCTCACTTATGATACCCCTGCCACTTCCCATGATATGGGGTACTTATATGAAGCTTGTGACCAAACACCAGATTTCTGCCATCAATAGTTGTTGAGAAAAATGAGCTTATATGTTCAATGTGTATAAAAAACCAACTATGTCGGCAAACAGGAAGTAGGAATCAGACAGGTCCAAAAACGCTTCCCACGATATGGGGTACCTATATGAAACTTGTGACCAAATATCACATTTCTGCCATCAAGTTGCTGAGAAATATATCTTGGAAGGACGGACGGACGGACAGACAGACAGAGGTAAAACAGTATACCCCCCTCCCCCTTCGGAGAGCGGGGGTATAATTAGATCTACACACTTGCTCCCTATTTTCTATCTTTTTTTATTGGTCGCTCGTGTAGTAGTACACGAGCGACCAATAAAAAAAGATAGAAAATAGGGAGCAAGTGCGTAGATCTAATTTTAATTAGATTGGCGAAGTGCTGGAATAATTTTTTTTCTTCAAAATTTTGTGAAAATGTCAAGTCGGAATATTTTTTTTTCTCTCCTGTCCAGCCACATTTTTTTCTTCAAGATTCAGAATCAAAAATTTTTTTTTAGGAAAAAAACATATAAAATTAAAATTGAATAGCTTGAGGGGTAAATTGAAAAAATAAATTTGCAAGACCAAAATGGTTCTCCCATAAACCAACAAAAAAAGGAAATAAAACTATGGTCATAAGAAAGTCCCACGAGAAAATCTTTCCTTCCAAAATAAGACTTTTTTTTATTTCTCTAAACTGAATTTGTGCAAACAAACTATTTCACTTATAATGAATTATATATTTTTTTTAAATAGAGCTCATTTTTCTAGATGAATGTATAACCATCTGTCTTTACTCTGTTTTTATTAAATCTCTTGTCTTTATTACAGGACTTTGATCGGATTGTCCTTGATGAGGCATTGTTGGGGGTTGCTAGAATGTTTCGAGAGGAACTTGTAGTAATGCCCCATGACGAGGATTACAACAGATCCAATAGGTATGCGGCCTACCGCCAGTATACCATTTGGGCACATGGCCGACTTGGAGCTGGGGTCAGACGTGTGATCCCAAGCTGTTGTACTTGGAAAATTAGGGACACGTACCCTGATCCATATGGACAATACAAGGGTTTCATTCCTAGACGATTTAATTAAAACTTGTTCATGAAATATTTTGTATTTTATCCCATATACCCTAAAGTTTACTAGTTGCTTCCCTATGGTCGGTGGTTGTCCGGGTACTCTGGCTTCCTCAACAACTAAAACTGGTCGCCATGATATAGCTGAAATATTGCTGAAACACCAAAAATAAAAAATAAAAAATAAATCAACCCTAATGAGTTGTTAATTTCACAAGTTGGTCAGTTGGAATTGTAAATTTAATTTGAAAGTTTTGCCATCTTATTATTATTTTTAGTTCTATCAGCACTGACAACTTCTTCTAAAATGGACTGACAGTCTTTTATATAATTCAAAAACAAACTTGGTAGAGAGGTTTTCTATGAGGTCCTACACAAGAGTTGTTACTTTTGTGCAGATTTGTCAAAAAACATGGCCACCATGTGACTTTGAAAATTCTGATTGGTCGATTTTCAAGAAACTTCTTCTCAGGAACCGCTGAAGGGATTGAATTAAAATCTGGTATATATGTTCCTATGAATGTCTTTAACATGTGTTGTTACTGTTTGCGCCATTTGAAAATTCAAAATGGCCACCAGCAGAGGTCCAAGTTTGCACTGAAACCCTATGGGAAACAACATTTTCATCTTCTTCTTGAGAACAGCCGAACAGAATTTAACCAAACTTGGCAGAGATGTTTCTTGTGAGTTCCTAAAAAGTTGTACCAACTAGACCAACACACTATCATTATTGTGCATTGGACAATTTGTAATGCCCATTATCCTGACTTTTCCGCTCTAAATGTGCAGAACTTCTGTTAGACCAGTAAAAATAAAGAGTGACAATCTAAATTTATTTTATGCGACAATATAGTCAATTGTTTTGTCTTGGTCTTCAAATCTGGATTTCTGAGATGCTACAATATTATCCTGAGTTGGAGGTTGTGGAATTGGTGCAAAATGGACCGAGAATCATCTGGGATCATCTACTTCCATCTGCACACGTTGATTCATTCCTTCATTATCTTGCAGTCTCATACAAATGATGACCCTTAATAGTCTTGGAACATAGGAATATGACTTGTCAGCTTTAACAGGCTACACAGACCATCTAGCTGTCTTTTTGTTGTAACTTCTCTGCCATCTAAAGTAGAAAAATACATACAATGTAATTCACAAGAATAAAACAATAGAATTGAGATTATGATCTATGGAGCCCTAACTTTCAATTCAAGATGAATATCTCGAATGTATAGTGAATGAGCAACTAAACATATCATTACAAGTCCACTTTACGAAGGATTTGAGTGATTTGTGATTTGTAGACAGCTTATAGGTTGTGGTCATCGCTCAAGAAGTTCTACGGCAGGCATCACGAGCTGGTCAACGATTACAGGGTGTCTGTTACCCAAATCAGAACTGATCTTCATTTGTTTTGATGTCTTTCTCTTCATCAGATGTGACTTCTACCGGACTTGACCATGGACAACGCAGCGGGTTTGCGAATTTTGATTGACCCTTCTGAAGCCTATGACCAAATATCAGATTGCTGCCACAAATAATTACTGAGAAAAATGTTATGAACATCTTGGGACGAAAGGACGGACAGAGGTAAAACAGTATACCCCCCTTCCGGTGGAGCGGGGGTATAATAAAGCTCCTATGACATATGATCATGTATGGTTCTGTTATAAGGACAACATTTCAAGTATGTAAGTTACAACTAAAACATATGAAATTAACATGACAAACCTTAGAGTGAAGTTGAGGCTAGGTTCAAAATCCTCATCATCAGAATCATCACCAACATCACTGCCCTCTTCAGTAATATCTATTGAGAGACTGTAAGAATAAAAAATAATTGTTTATTACAGTGTAAGTGTATAATATCGAAACAAATTTTATTATATGGTTCAGATGTGCAGCTGTATAACGAAAAAGCTTTCCAAAATAATATTAAATCTATAATCTAAATACATGTATCCAGCACACATCTACACAACCCAATATAAAGAGACAAAATTACATCAAAGTTCCAGGCAAAAATTTGGTGCGCCAGACGTGCGTCAATTCTGTCCAAGTTTGGTTTCATTCCCATAAGTAGCTAAGGAGGACTGGCCATTTCAGCTTGTGGGTGGATGAAAATGTAACGATGACGCAGAAGCCAACATGATCCCTATATAATATAGCTACTAGTAGTATCACTATGTAAGCCACAATAATTAATAGGAAACTGTTAAACAAGTGACTGTGTTGAACAATATTGACAATGTTACCTATAAACATAATGTCGAATATGTCTAATCTTTAACAAAATGAACATACTCAAATGGGTTCACAAATGAACTCGATTTCTCCAGTTTCATCCGTTTCGTTGAAATGTGATGGCTGCTCATTTCTTCTACTCCAGAAATACCTTGGTCAGAATATCTAAATCAAAAGTACAAATATCAATCACTACAAAATCACATTTGTCTGAAATTACCAGTTTTTGTAGTAATTTGCCTAAAAAAATAAGATAATTTTACAAAAACCTACATGATTTTAACACAGATATGGGCCATCGGTCTACTGTTAAATTCACACACTATGAAACATGCAAATTGCTATGGATGTCCACATTATTTCTTAAAAATCTTGTTTATAAATCATACTTTCAAGATCCAAACTAAACAAGGGCATAGCGTGGCATATCCCCTCGCCTAAATATTTGACCTGGTGACCTTGACCTTTGACTTTGAAAATCAATAGGATTCCAGATTCTCGTAAGGACTAAGTATGTACCAAGTTTGGTCAAAATCCATTGAAGGATGTTGATTCTAGAGTGTTCACAAGATGGGACGGACGGACGGTAGCATTACTATATCCCTTCACAACTTCGTTGGCGAGGGGATAAAAAGCAGTTCAAATGACACTTCTTTAAATATAAAGCCTTTATATGAAAAATACATATTGATTTCCCTCTATCATGTCTATGTTGATAATTCTAAGATAGCAAGTATAATTTTGGCTCCCTGAACTAAAAATTATGTCCAAAATTGTTGAAATGTAGTAAAAAACTAATTAATGTAATGTTTTTAGAATAGTCAAGAAATAAACTTGGTTTGCATAAAGAAATTGAAAATGATTTTCATTTAGCCATAGTCTAAAATATGCATTAAAATTTTATAGTCGCATATAGAAAAGTTTCTGAAACTTGCAAATTTCTATGGATCTTCATATTACTTTTTAAAAACCTTGTTTATGTATCATACTTACAGGATCCAAACTAAAAATGCTACTGAAATGACACTTATTTAAATGGAAAGCTTTTTATATAAAAGATACATACTGATTTTCCACTATGGTGATAATTCACAGACACGAAGATATAATTTTGGCTCCCATAACAAAGTTTTATGTTCAAACTTGTTGAATAGTACTTAAAACCTTATTTATGTAATGTACTTCCAGTACCCAAGATATAAACTTGTTTGCATAAAGGAATTGAACATGATTTTCATTTAGCCATGGTCTAAAATATGCATTTTAGGACATTCAGTAAAATTTTGTAGTCATATATAAAAAAAGTTCTGAAAATTTCAATGGATATTCATATCATTTCTTCAAAACCTTGTTTATATATTATACTTACAGGATCCAAACTAAAAGTGCAATTGAAATGAAGCTTCTTTAAATAGAAAGCTTTTATTTGAAAAATACATACATGTACCAATTTTCCATTATAGTGATAATTCGCAGAAAGTAAGGTATACTTTTGATTCCCAAAACTAAGTTTTATGTCCAAGTTGTTGAAATTTGATAAAATTAAAAGTCTAATTATATGTAATATATTTAGAATATCAAAGAAATAAATTTGCTTGAATAAAAAGAACTTTATAGGGTTTTCATATAAGCCATGTACAGTTTTAATTCTTGCATTAAAAATGAATTGATTCGATATTTTTATTTAAATTGATAATAATAATAATAAAAAATCGGCTCATTTTAATATTTGCTGGTCGAAAAAATAATAAACTATTGATATCATGTTTGCACTCCCATTTCCCCTTTGCTGGCCTCTTAAAATTTGTGTTTGCTTACCTCGCAAATACGGCCGTTTTATTATACTCATTGACAATAATTTGCTGTTGCCAGGTGCAAAATTACATATATTGAATAATATCTACCGAAAATGATCATAGGCATCATCATAAATTCATAAAATATGAAAAACGATTGAGAAAAGAAGGCAACATGGTCGGCTTACCTATCAACAATAATCAAGCAAAATCTTTGCCACTTCAGCGTGAGATTTGACGCGTAGCACTTCCTTGAGTTCGCTCCATCCAACGGCAACGGTCCAACTGATCCCCTACATATATCCTGCATTTGTTCCATTTGGAAGATACTTCACTTCTATTCCTCTTTATCTCTGAATCCGTCAAAGTACGCTTTCTTCCACGTGTTGACCTTTCTCTTCCGACATGTTGTTTATTGTTTATAAACAGTGCGCACGCTCAAGACGGGTTCACATAGAAGATCATATGAATAGATTTGAATATTGTCATCCGGACAATAATTACAATAACGATAGTTTTGGGTCTTTTTTGTCAAAAAATCGTATCTTTTGCAGCATAACTCGGTGTTAATCTTCATTTTATGAAGGTCAGTACGGAAATCGACAATAATTTTGGGTATGAAAAAATTACGCAGCTGGTAGACAATATCCCTTTAAGGTGATTCTAATAAAATACAAAACCTTTTATAGGTCTGTGGTAAACAAGTTTCCTGTTACAATTGATAAAATACATGTCATGACTTTGTGGTTAAAATTAAATCATTTTCTGTGTCATGGAATAATATACCAGTAGATATGAAGTTGTTGTTGTTGTGATTGGTAGATTTTTTTTACCATTTCTACTTTATTCTTTGTTTTTTGTACATAAAAAAACGTTTGAAGATACCAAAGGAGCAATCAGAAGCCGTAAATCGAAAGAGAGATAACATAATGGTCAAATGAAAAATGACAAACAACGATCTACAATACACTACACAGAAAACAAAACATCGAGCAAGATATAACACACTAGTAAATGTAATGGACTCGTGTGATCTGAAAGGGTGAAGAGTTCATGTTCCTCTAGTGGCACCTTTGTATTTATCATGTTATAAAGTAATTCTGTTTACAAGTCATACACGATTATAAGTCATGATAGAGGAAACAAAAATGAAATTGTGACTTCGACAAGGGGGTCATATCTGTGGTCATATGTGACACATATATTCTGTAATGGGTGTCCAAGTCGTAATGGCGACCTTAAAACTTTCGTAATACAGTAAACCAATCAATTGATTAATTTTTGGGAGTTCATTTTACCATAGGTTGTTTTAAGTACATTTCGAAAATTAAATGGTATTAATCATATGAAAATTAACATTTCAATGTCAAAAATGACTTTCTGATGTTTAATGTTAATGAAAACAAAAGGTAAAATTTAAAATATGATGTCCCTTGGAGCTCGGAATTTAACAATTTGTTCAATGCAAAAAAAAAAAGAAAAAGAAAAAATGCTAACAATGCACAACTCTCTAACTGGTTTCTCTAATTTCTCTCTAACTAACAAAAGCTAATCTTTCAAATAAGATTCATTTGAAAGAACAAAATTAATAAATTTAATTAAATATCTCATACTTAAATAAAAATCAATTTTGACTTGTATTGACAACGACATCGATTCATTATTTTATATCTTTCCTATTCAAATCTTTAGAGTAAATTTCACCACTGTCATACTCAACAAAAATCCATATTTTCTCATAGAATCCTCCCAATGGCCACATTTTAATACATTAATTATTGTGGATAAGGCTTTCTTCCTTTAAATAGAAATATCAAATTGCTTTTAATTAAAACTTTAAATTTTCTCCTTTCAAATTAACATTTCGTTGGCAATTTAATTTGAATTCTACAGAATCAAACAAGCTTGCTCAGCAATATAACATTTCTCTGCGTTCATTGATATTTTTTTTACTGTTTTTGTTATAAAACAAATAAAATGCAAACAACTAGGATTCTTTTCTTAAACAAAAAAAGAAAAGAGAGTGCTCAGTAATATGATATTTCTCCTTTCAAAGTGATCTATTACTGTTTTTGCTAGAAAAACAAATAAAGTGCAAACAGCGAGGATTCTTTTCTTAAACAAAAAAAGAAAAGAGAGTGCTCAGTAATATGATATTTCTCCTTTCAAAGTGATCTATTACTGTTTTTGCTAGAAAAACAAATAAAGTGCAAACAGCGAGGATTCTTTTCTTAAACAAAAAAAGAAAAGAGAGTGCTCAGTAATATGATATTTCTCCTTTCAAAGTGATCTATTACTGTTTTTGCTAGAAAAACAAATAAAGTGCAAACAGCGAGGATTCTTTTCTTAAACAAAAAAAGAAAAGAGAGTGCTCAGTAATATGATATTTCTCCTTTCAAAGTGATCTATTACTGTTTTTGCTAGAAAAACAAATAAAGTGCAAACAGCGAGGATTCTTTTCTTAAACAAAAAAAGAAAAGAGAGTGCTCAGTAATATGATATTTCTCCTTTCAAAGTGATCTATTACTGTTTTTGCTAGAAAAACAAATAAAGTGCAAACAGCGAGGATTCTTTTCTTAAACAAAAAAAGAAAAGAGAGTGCTCAGTAATATGATATTTCTCCTTTCAAAGTGATCTATTACTGTTTTTGCTAGAAAAACAAATAAAGTGCAAACAGCGAGGATTCTTTTCTTAAACAAAAAAAGAAAAGAGAGTGCTCAGCAATATGATATTTCTCCTTTCAAAGTGATCTATTACTGTTTTTGCTAGAAAAACAAATAAAGTGCAAACAGCGAGGATTCTTTTTTAAAAAAAAAAAAAAATTCTTTTAAAGAAAAGAAATGAGAGATATAATTCAAATACTCACCAAAGGATGTGCTTTTAGTTTTCGCGTATGAATAATACTTCGGCGGATTCGTACATGTGGAACAGCTGAGTGAGTAAAGTGAAAGTCTGTCTGTGAACCAAGTAGCTGAAAACAACAAAGAATATATTATTTAAAAAAAACGGTCCAAGAAACGGAGTAACTTAAAAATAATAATGACGAAGTATTAAGAAATAGCAAAGGACACGTTCTCTTTTTAGAGAAATCGGTCTTTCTAAATCAGATTTTGCCCCCAATGAATATACATTTCTCGAAGAGTTAACTAGCTCCGAGAAAAAGAAGCTAATAAACCATAAAGATTAATGTTATTTAAAGAAGCAATTCCTTGTAACACAAATAGTTTTTCGATTCATGCGATTCCTACTTGCAATGGCCAAAACATGGTCCTTATGACAGGAATGTAACGGATATACAGTAAAAAAGACAGTGTTTTTTCTGGAAGAAACAATTCCAAGAAACCAAAATTTGAATATGAATACAATAAAGAATCTCTCTAGCCTATACATTTGCTAAATAGACAGCATAAAGCATATTTTATTTTATTTTGTTGGAAAAAATATATCACTTAGGTGACCTTGTAAACGTAAAAAACGAAGAAATAACGATCAGATCTATTTTAGGCAATGTTGAACCTGATGAAGGTTTTTCCAGAAACACGCTGTGTGCAAAAAAGTTGATATCTACGTTTTTATTAAACAATAACCATTCATTTTCATATAAAATGCACTGATGCTGCAGTTCTCCCAGAAAATGTTGTACCCGAAACATATTAAGAAAGATATCTTTGTTATTTCTGGAACATTAGAGCTGAATATGATATTTGAGCCTAAGAATCCATAAATCATCAATGATATTGTAGCAGAATATACTCAAGATGTTTCAGTTATTTTTTTATTTATATTTGAAATGTAATTGTAAATAGACAAATCACGGATTATGGCTAATTATTTTCCACTTGGGTAAATAAAACACTGACATTAGATTGAAGGGAACTGTAAAAATATGTATTCGGGTGTATTCTGTCTGCAGTAAAAGAGGGACAACAGAAATATTGTGAAACTGTTTACTCGCGTAGTGGCATAAATCACATGTGGATTTTGAAAAACTCTAAAGATCTTTTGGATAACCTGAAATCAAGATCTTTCTCTCAGGTATCCTCCATCAAAACTTTTGATTTTTCAACTCTATATACCACCCTACCGCATGACAAATTAAAAACCCGCTTAAAAGAAACAATTCATAAAGCTTTCAGTCATAGAAACTATGGCTCAAAATTTGTTGTGTTAGGCTACAATTCTACATATTTTTCAAACAAAATTCAAAAAGGTAAAACATGCTACTCCGAGGAACAAGTGATCGGTATGCTGGAGTTCCTCATCGATAACATATTTGTCTCCTTTGGAGGGACACTGTTTCAGCAGGTCGTCGGCATACCAATGGGTACGAATTGTGCCCCTCTTCTAGCCGATTTATTTTTATACTCATATGAGTCGGAGTTTCTTCAAAAGCTTGTAAAAGATAAGAAGATTCATGAGGCTAGAGCCTTTAATTTCACATACAGGTATATTGATGACGTTTTATCTATCAATAATTCTAGATTTGCAGAATTTCTTCCATTGATATATCCTCCAGAGCTGGAAGTTAAAGAGACCATAGATACTGCTTCGCCCGCATCATTTTTTGACGACAGCGGTCAACTCAGTACTAAAATTTATGATAAACGGGACGACTTCAATTTTAAAATCATAAATTTTCCAAACATGTGCAGCAATATACCAGCTTCTCCTGCATATGGTGTTTACATCTCGCAATTGATTCGCTATGCAAGGGCCAGTAGCAATTATTCTGATTTCCTGAAACGTCATCTTCATCTGAGAAACAGGCTACTGGACCAGGGCTATAAAAAAAATTCGCCTTATTCGATCTCTTAAAAAGTTTATATTCCGATACCAAGATCTTGTCGAAATATATTCCGTCTCTGCAGAAACGATTATAAGCGATGCATTTTCACTATGATAAAGAAGTCAAGAAAAATGTCAAAGATATTTTTTTATCAATGTGTGACGTAAAAATGTTTTTGACGTTTATTTCGCTGAATATGGTACTGCTTTGACAACTATTTTACCTATTTTGTTCCTGTATTTAAATACTGTTATAGTGACAGCCGGAACCTTTGAACCGTAATGAGAGCGGGAGGTTTGGCGCTTTAAAATCTGATTCAACCCACCATTTCTTTAGAAATGCCTGTACCAAGTCAGGGTCATTACGGTTTTCACAGTTTTCCGGTTGTTGACTGATTTTGTCTGTTTATATAATTATGAGTTTTGACTTTCCCTTTGTAAGATTGTTCGGAGTTCGGTAATTTTGTTATTACCCTTATTTATCAGATTGGTTAATTTTGATGTATCATATGGACATCAAACACCAATCTCTCAAAATAACATACTGGTTTGTACACGAACTTTTTCTATCAAGATTTGCATTTTGTAAGGGGGTTATGGTGTCTAACGCCACTTTCAACAATATTTCAGCTATATAATGGCGGTTTGCATTTTGTAAACACTATTATTGTTAAATGCAAACTGATGGCCTATTAATAACCAAATCTATCTATTATATAAATAAAACGTTTCGTCAATTGGATCATGTACATGGACAGTGAACAGTCCCATAGACAGGAGACAATGTAATACAAAGTACATCGATTGCCCCTCCTCAAGTCGTTTTCTAGTGGAAAATTATCGTAAATCTAAGACTATAGTTTTCTTTGCCTAATTGACTTATATGATGGGTTTTTTAAACATCGACCAAAATATATCTTTACCGTCTTAGAATAACTCTTAAGATTTTGAAATATGGGAAGATATAACATATAATCAATACAGTTATAAAATCTCAAGTGTAATGGGGAATTATTCAATTGATACACGAATCCATAAAAAGATTCAAGTTTCATAGGAGAAAAAACAGCATGGCTTTTGTCAGTTTTCGCTATGGTCAAAATGTGAATCAGATTAAAACGCTGGTTGTTATATTATATTAGTATGTGTTTGAGTTAATGGTGTTTAAGCCACTTTCAACAATACTTCAGTGATATAGTGGCCATTTTAGTAGGATTTTATACATAAGATAGTTCTTAGTTGTGTAAATAGAAAACATATGTCAAGCCAAAATATGTGTTCATTTTATTGGCGATTTACTATAATAGAGTCTATGTTGGATCCATTGACATCATGAAATAACGTTGGAGAGAAAGTCAACGAGAAAAGTTCAGGGGTTAAAAGATAATACATCATGAATTAAAAAAGAAAACTATGAAAATGATAGACAATATGATCTGTAATAGATACCCAATGCATGTTCTATCACAATGACTACACTCCTCTTTCAATAAGTATATCACAAGATTTTAAATAAAACGTGGAAATTTGATAATAAATAGGAGAAATCTCAGAAATGGTTTTTGTGCCAAATTAAAATTTCTTTTCTTTTACAGGTGATAAAAATGTTACGTTTTAGCAACTATTTCTCTAAAATTTCATGCATTTACTAATATCAGAGATAATGTTCGTGAAAAATAACACTATTGTATTAGCTGCTTTTGTTGATCCAAGACAAATAATCATGATTCGCTTCCTTCAATATGACGGTCACATTAGATGCCACCAGCCCTCCCCGGAAGATAATAGATATAATATTAATATATACGAGATAAGAGGTCAGTTAGTCAGTTATTGATTCGATTTCACTTCGGTTCTGAATAATGATATGTGCTATCTATCCTCCATGTTTGATTGTTACGTTGTATTTTAAATATTAATGGAAACAATTAAGCTCCTTGGAATATAATGACTAGATACAGATTTATTTGTGTATGCTTTACTATAATTATGATTTAATTTAATTTTATATTTATTTACTATAGTTTTAAGTTCTCAATTGATAAATATTTGATGACCCATTTTTTCCCTAACATTGGAATATAAAATCGAAATTTTAATATTAAGATTACAAAACTGTTACAAATATATGAAAGATAAAAACAAAATGAATATCAAATAGGGGATGATTTTATTATTTTGTTTTGGTCAATACTCAAAAGCACCGACCATTTAAGAAAAATTAATAATCATGTACCATTTACCATAGATGGATTTCTGTTTAAAGTGAACTATATTTCAGGTTAGGGTTGTGGTGTTTAACGCCACTTTCAACAATATTTCACTTATATTTTGACGGCCAGTTTTACTGGTGGAGAACTATATTTAGGTTCTTTGGTTTTTTTGCTCCCAAAGACTTTTAAATTATTTTCCTTTCCAATCTTTCGATTTTGAGAGTACCTGATGAAGGTTATTTTGAGAGTACCCGATGAAGGTTATTTTGAGCGTACCTGATGAAGGTTATTTTGAGCGTACCTGATGAAGGTTATTTTGAGCGTACCTGATGAAGGTTATTTTGAGCGTACCTGATGAAGGTTATTTTGAGAGTACCTGATGAAGGTTATTTTGAGAGTATCTGATGAAGGTTATTTTGAGAATACCTGATGAAGGTTATTTTGAGCGTACCTGATGAAGGTTATTTTGAGCGTACCTGATGAAGGTTATTTTGAGCGTACCTGATGAAGGTTATTTTGAGCGTACCTGATGAAGGTTATTTTGAGCGTACCTGATGAAGGTTATTCCAGAAGCGGGTCGTGCTCACTTAATTTGATATCTATGTTTTTATTCAGCAATAGTCATGACAAATTTACAAACACGATATCATAAGAGTATATCCTTGAACAGCATGCTACTTCTGTGCTTTAACGTGTCAATTAAGTATTCTTGCTCTCCATGCGTCATTGTTTGTTTTGTATGTCTTACTTCCCATGTTTCATTGCTAGACATGTATGTGTCTTACTTCTCATTATTTATAATTGTTGTGCACTATTGTCAGTGTTCATCAATTATGTGTATATTAATTGCTTCTTATGTTTCATTACTTATCTTGGTTTTTAGGGGTATTTTTACTGATTTTTGAGTGTCATTAAATATCATTAATAATTTTTGTATGTTTATTGCTTCTTGTATGTCAGTATCTATTATTTTATGTCTATGTTTTTTTACCTCTCTTGTATCATTATTTATCATTTATTTGTTTCTTTCTTGTCAATTATATGTCATTATTTATTATATATGATGATGTATATTTAATTCTTTTTTTGTGGCATTGTTTATTATTGGTATGTGAAATTGGTGGTGTTGGATGTCGACCACCAATGTCTGCGTTTGTCTAATTAGACAGCGTTTTACTACTGTGGGGTAATCTAGGTCAAAAGCCCTCTGAGTACTGTTGTCTCTTATATATCAAACAATTTTTTGCATATTAGTTCTGATTCGTAGGGACTATGTACGGTTGTAACTGACTTCCAGGGCTTCACATGTTTGTTACGGTACTGAGCATACGCTAAGAGCATGCTTGTAAAATGTGCTCTGTCTTATGCTTTCCGCTTTCTCCTTTACACAGATCCACTGGTAGGTGTGATCTGTCTCTGGTGTTCATTGAATTGGCGATATTTCTGTGTTGTACCTTCTGTCAGGTTGTATTGCATTTTTCTGTCTGTGCTTGGGCATCTGTTGTGGTATGAACAACAGTTTTATTCTTTTCTTCTTCGACTGGTTTAAACGCCGAGCATTTCTTTTCAGTGTTGAGCGAGACATGCGATTCGTTTTTGTGGTCTGACTGACTATCTTGCCTTCTACACCTTTGTGCTTTAGCAGTTCGATCAATACAACAGGAAGTTTCACTGTTGATTTGTAGTTAAACTATGTTCACTGAAGAGTATTCACTAATAAAATGAGTGCCATATTTTAGATAACCAGTACAGTGCTCTCTCAAAATCCAAGTTTTCTCCAAAATTTATCAAATATTAATTTATCAATATATATATATATATATATATATATACGTCTGAAAATTAAACCAAACAGTGTTAGAATTAGATTTTAGAGCTGTCAATTTTTTTTTCTTCCCTCGACGGGATTTGAACCCACACCATTGTTACACTGCAGCACCATTCGCTTAGCCTTACGTCCAGCGCCCTAGACCACTCGACTACATCCACTCCCTAAAAAAGGAGCTTCAATAGTCGTAGTGTTACCTTGTCTCGTAAGGCAAATCTAGGGATAGGCGTAAGACATGTGTATAAGCGTGTGTAGATGGTACATATATACTTAATATTATAATTTGACAGCAATCTAACTCAGCAATTTTTAATATATTGGATAGGATAATGAAGAATTATTCATTATACAGTCACAGGAAATATATATATATATATACGTCTGAAAATTAAACCAAACAGTGTTAGAATTAGATTTTAGAGCTGTCAAATTTTTGTTCTTCCCTCGACGGGATTTGAACCCACACCATTGATACACTGCAGCACCATTCGCTTAGCCTTACGTCCAGCGCCCTAGACCACTCGACCACATCCACTCCCTAAAAAAGGAGCTTCAATAATCCTAGTGTTACCTTTTCTCGTAAGGTAAATCTAGGGATAGACGTAAGACATGTGTATAAGCGTGTGTAGATGGTACATATATACTTAATATTATAATTTGACAGCAATCTAACTCAGCAATATTTAATATATTGTATAGGATAATGAAGAATTCATTATACAGTCACAGTAAATAAAGTATATTATACAAACGTCTAGAAGCAAGTGACAACCATACAATATATCTGTCCCACTGGATCTGAAAGTTACTAAGGATACTAGGTTAATACTAAATATTATATACGTCTGAAAATTAAACCAAACAGTTGTATATATATATATATATATATATATACAACGGCTGAAAAACCAGTCAACGATCAATCTTACGGGGTGTTGGATCGTTACGGTATAACGATACTATACAAGTAAAACAATTATAAACGTCTAAAATGGTTTGTAAAACAACACCAAGTACACAAAACAAAGTGATAAAGAATTAAACACTTCGTAGAATAACAAAATTTTCGTCCCACCGAGGGACTTTATCAATGTCTAATTAAATAAAATCTCGAAACAATATGGCGACTTTTCAAATTTCAAAAAAGTTTTTGACGGTCCATGTACGGCACAAAAGAACCAGAAGATACACATATGAAACTACATGCATAAAAGAATGGAAATCCTACATATAAATTAATAAAAGTAGAATAACAATAATATAAATACACATATGAAACTACATGCATAAAAGAATGGAAATCCTACATATAAATTAATAAAAGTAGAATAACAATAATATAAATATATTGTATATTTATATTTATTTATATTATTGTTATTCTACTTTTATTAATTTATATGTAGGATTTCCATTCTTTTATGCATGTAGTTTCATATGTGCATCTTCTGGTTCTTTTGTGCCGTACATGGACCGTCAAAAACTTTTTTGAAATTTGAAAAGTCGCCATATTGTTTCGAGATTTTATTTAATTAGACATTGATAAAGTCCCTCGGTGGGACGAAAATTTTGTCATTCTACGAAGTGTTTAATTCTTTATCACTTTGTTTTGTGTACTTGGTGTTGTTTTACAAACCATTTTAGACGTTTATATATATATATATATATATTTCTATTTGAATCAATATATCCATAATGATACAGGCACGTAATTGATGCCGCAAATTAACACCTTCCACATTAAATGGCTAGAATAACAATACCTAAGGCAAGGTGTTTACGAACAAATAACATCTGTGTATTGTCACATTCTTATTAAAGGTAGAATAAAACATAATAACATAAACATGGTAATTACTTTTATCTTTAATTAATTATCATCCTGTTTTCACGTGGCGATATAATTGAACGAACGTCATTGGTCAAAACCAGTGTAAGGCGATGTTACGCACAGTAGCTGTATTTTCCACTGGATAATATTTTGACCTATGTTTATACATATGGCAGAATAACATTCATCTTTCTTATCAATAATTATTATTATTATCTTTTATTATTTTAATGTTTTGATGTCTCTTTAAAATAATGTAAATTATAAGATTTGAAAACAGATTAAGTGACATGTTGCGGTAAGAAAGACATCTTTTTTTTATCTTTATATATATATATATACCGCTTATGTGCTTGAGACAAAATTTGTCATCACTGTCTTATGCCACAAACAAACATGTCACAAAACAAACATTCGATGCCAAGTCTAAAATTGTCTCACGGAGTATCTTAGAGAACAACTCATTGATTTATTATTTAGTTTTAAGCAAATCCTTGATTTCTTATTCAGTTTTAAACATAATATTTGATTACTGTTCAATCGTTATCTTATTTTTAATTAATGTTCCTTGATGAAACTGTCTCAAATAAAAGTTGCAAATTTTTATTATTTCCTAAGCCAATTTCAACCCACAAAACCAATTAAGATCCTCCAATTAATGTCTCATACATATTTAGCATAGTTCAAAACAATTAATTCAATGTGATTCCATTAATACTGTTTATAGACAGTGGGTGTACAGTCGGGTATTATTTTAAGAATATTGAAAGTTAACCAGGAATAATAATAATAAATAAAAACCCAAACAAACAATTTTCACCCCACATTTTTTTTCAAAAAAATATATTCATTTGTTTGTAATTGTTTGATATGATTAGACAAACATATGTATTAAAATGTCTTTTGAGAGCCATATACAAGACCAACTATTTTGATTAATTGATTATTTGATTGCTTGGTATTTAATGCCAACTTTAGCAGTATTTCGTGGCGTGAACAAATTTTATAAATTATTTTCCTGATACCGTCGTTGAAAGAAATAATAACGGAAAATTTTATGTACATATATTTTGTACATTAGACATTATTAAAATTGAGAAGAAATGTATTTTTTGTTTTGTGCCGGAAATCCTGTGTTGCCCCTCCCACTCCCCCATTGACAAAAGAAAGAAAGAAAACAAAGAACCGTATTGTGACCCTGTAACTATCAAATTACGCTTTTCATTGACAGTTACAGAAATTAATTACAATTATAGACTTAATCTTAAAAACAGAATTGTAATGAGGATATGGGTTATAACACTAATTAAATGTGGCTTTTAACCACATGACAAAATGACTGCAAACAATACTTAAGAGAGCCAACATACCGGAGATACATATGTGAATCCTGTTCTTTTGGCCACCTCTTTAGCGGCATCTATCCCTCCATCTCCTTCCAATTGTACAAGCCAGTGATTTGTTAGTACTTCAGTTCCACATGCTAAGTATATGTTGACAACAACTGATAAAATTAATGATGTCCATTTTCCAAAATTTAACATTTCAATCCGTCCTTAAACTTTTGAATTATTTTCGTGTTGTGTACGGTTATTTACTAAATCTAATTTTTATGTGTTTTTGAAAAAGAGAACAAAACTTAAAACAAACGTTCTTTTCAACATATGATAACACCAGTTCCTTGTTTAGATAACCATTTGTGGAATAAATAGAGAATATGGAGGCTTATATCACGTGATTTCTATCTACGTCACGGAAGCACTTTCTGCTTAGGTGCTCTTCCCATCAGCTTCTTGACAAATCGATAAAATCATGGCGGTCTCTCAGAAGCAATGATAATACAAGCTCAACGTGATCGGTTTCCATGGAGTAATCAGTCGATATTGATTCCATGCACACATTTCCCCACTATTGATCGCTTGCATTCTTTCTTGTCAAATTACGATTCATTTGCGAATGGCCTAATGGGTCAATGAGAGTCGAACTATCTGTTAACAGATAAATAATTAAACGTTGATTTGCATGCGTCAAACAAAGAACACCATTATGTTGTAAATAATCAGCCATTTAACAAGCATTTATGATTTGCTTTCAGCTAGACTAGTATCTAATAGATTTTCTGAAATATTAATAAGTGTTTTTCTATATTAATTAAATTTAATAATAGCATATTTCTCCATTACAATCTAAAAAATACAACTTTGATTTTAACTTTTTTTTTCAACAACAAAATAGAAAAAAATGCGCTACTGGGTTTCCGTTTTAGGGTGGTATAAACAAAAATTAAAAAAATAATTAAAAATAATGTTATTAGGAATTGATTTGTTGCTTTTTGTCAAATCGTGTTCAGCTGAAGTTTAAAATACATGTTATCAGATATATTTGGAAGACGATCGAACAATATGACTTTCTTTATTTTCTATAAAGGATTTGTATTAGAAAAATGTGAAATACCCCCACGTCGCTTCCATTGAATTATTATCTCCAAAACGATTAACATACATCTTTGTATGCAAATGCTTTTGGATGATGGGATAACTGAACGAAAAACTCATTCGAAGGATACATTAATGGTTGGTTTATGGTGTGTAACGCCACTTTCAACAATATTTCAGCTATATCGTGGTGGTTCATTTTATTTGTAGAAGGAACCGAAGTACCCGGTGAAAACCACCGACCTCCCGCAAATCACTGACAAACTTTATTTCATAATGTTGTATCGAGTACACCTCGTCATCAACGGGGTTCGAACTCGCAACCATTGTTGTAATAGGCACTGATTGGACAGGTACTTGTAAATCCAACTACCATACGATCACGACCACGACGGCCCCTAGAATATATTAATGATCATATCATATATACATACGTAAAACAATAATTCTACGCCATGATACAGTTGAAAATATATACTGTTAAAGTTGGCGTTAAACATAAATCAATCAATGACTCAATCAATCAATCTTACAAATAATAAATCAATTACTTTTAGGTTTGGCTGTTCTTATAGTACCAAATATTCATCGCTTCAACAAATTAAATGTGTAACATTTACACATAATTTAAATAAATATACATACATGTACATTTATTTGAATATTGAATTTATGAAGCAGAAACCATAACATTTTCAAACGCCATCCAGTTTTGCTGTTTTTGAATGCACGACTGTCATCTGCGGATATTAGTTCCCGTTTTTCATATTCATTTGAAACTTAACTTTAAAATAATACTCATCGTTTAATTTCATGGTAATTCTAAAAAATTTTTTTATCGTGAATCTGGTCACAGAGATTTGTTTTTATATATTTAAAAATGAGTACAGCTTTTGTGCTTTCCTCATTATAAGTTACATAGTTTAACATTTTATACACTTGCGGTAGGTCGGTGGTTTTCTCCGGTTTTCTCCACCAATATAACTGACCGCCACGAAATGACTGAAATATTGTTGAAAGTGGCGTTAAACACCATAACCATAACCCTATCCCATCTTATACACAAAATCTGCACCAGGTTCAATCTAATTAAGATGTCATCATTGTGGGATCTTTTTATTATTAATTATTCATCCCTCAACTAACGGAGTCAAACATCTAACAACAACGTGTTCATCGGTGGCGTTCCATTCAGAAACTCAATAATTCCTTCATAAAACAGATATGATTTTAATTCCAAAACCATTTTGTAGCCTTGTCGCGGATTGCTTGTTGGAAATGTGAGCAACGACATGACCTTAAACGCAAACGCAATGTTGTTGATGTTAGTGGGATGTGGACATTGTTAACACATAGCTGCAATCAACCTTTTTAGTCTGTTCTAGTTGTATTTTAACTCAGTGTATGATATTTGTCATTATTTCTCAGTTTCAAATAAGGTTGTAAAAGACAATAATATATTAATCCTAAAAATGACGTCAACAAAAACGTGGTTAGTACAGTATCAATTGATGTTCTTAGTTGACTGACGGAGTGCCTGACCGTGAATCATTGTGGGTAAAGACACTGCATCACCTAATCGCTCGGGATAATTACGAATCATTTAGCCTCTTCTCTGCCAAATCCGCTATATAAGATATAGCTTCAATAACCGAGGTGTGTGTGTGTGTGTGTGAATAAACAAGAATGAAAGGTTAAGATTAATGTTTCTAATTCGTCAAAGAGATACTATGGGATCATTGTATTAAAACTAATAGGCCTTTCGACTATCTTGAAAAAAATAGCTCATGAATACTCGAAAAGCATGAAACAGATTTATAGAATACCATATTGCACGGATGGTCGTTAATAAGCAGCCGTGTTTATAAAGATATGTGAATTTCAAGAGTGATCTTCAATGGTTTCTATCACATGATTTAAAACGTATTTCGTCATTGCTACACCCTCCCTACCAGACTGTATATAATGATATGACACGATAATAAAATAATTGTATAATAAGAATACGTAAATGTATATTAGAATACCTTGATTGGACTACAAAAATGGCATTATAACACAAAGCGAAAGGTTTTAATAAAAAAAAACACTTTCTACAAGGCATATGCACGAAGCGAACGATATCCTATCAAATATTGTTTGTTTTCCATTGAATAGTTTTGTATAATTATGATAACAAAACACACATAACAGCAAACTGGTTTAGTTCGAGGAAAACACCGAAATTATCACATTTTTATTAATATTCTTAATTCTGAGTCCGAGGAAAACACCGAAATTGTCACATGTATTTTTATTAATATTCTTAATTAATTCTGGTAGAATGATTTTAAAATCGATTATTCAAAATTAGTTTCCAATTGCTTTTCTAAGTAAACAATATTCGACATGTCTTGATGGTGGAGCTACTGTTTAACAAGCAACATTAATACAATTACACATGATGTCGAATCTTAAATGAACAAATATATTAGATTGAACATACTTGTAAAAACATAATTCAACGAGTTTTTGTGTTAAAGTACAGTACTCAATATCAGAATGAGAACATTGACTACAATTGTGTTCAACGAATGGGAACAATATTCATAAATGTACACCCAGACCTTTAATGTAGATTGAAATCTGTAATATAATTATAATATTCAAATATGCATAACACATTACTTGGATTAAGAAAGATTTGAAGATGCCATAAATAGAAGAAGGACAGACAATACAAAGGACACAAAGCAAAAGGATAAACAATGATCTACAAAACGCGACACTAAAGATTGAGCAATATGAAAAAATACTACAAAGATGAAAACAAGATACAAAATTGTTTGCATACTTCATAGCATTGTATAACTTCTGTTCTGTTTCCACGAACATAATTTGTTATTAAATATAGTTTGTAATATTTGATTGACACTTAATAATAAAAGCCGCTAAGGATGAAATCGAGTGCTCTGGAAAGATTAGCACACGTAACACCTGTCATGTTAATATTACTGTTAAACGACAAGGACATCATCTGATATGGAAATCGCGTTGAATACCATCATACGTAAATAGATACAAATAACAAACATAAACCTGATCACATAAAAAGCAAATGGGAGCTAGGGACCAAGTATTAAAGAAGCCAACAGTTGCGCATTGCATCAAACAATAAAAACATATCTAGCATTGGAAGAAGAGTATGAAGATACCAGAGGAGTAACCAGAATCTGTATATCAAAGAAGAACAGACAGCACAATGGCCAAAAGATACCAGAGGAGTAACCAGAATCCGTATATCGAAGAAGAACAGACAGCACAATGGCCAAAAGATACCAGAGGAGTAACCAGAATCTGTATATCAAAGAAGAACAGACAGCACAATGGTCAAAAGATACCAGAGGAGTAACCAGAAACCGTATATCGAAGAAGAACAGACAGCACAATGGCCAAAAGATACCAGAGGAGTAACCAGAATCCGTATATCAAAGAAGAACAGACAGCACAATGGCCAAAAGATACCAGAGGAGTAACCAGAATCCGTATATCGAAGAAGAACAGACAGCACAATGGTCAAAAGATACCAGAGGAGTAACCAGAAACCGTATATCGAAGAAGAACAGACAGCACAATGGCCAAAAGATACCAGAGGAGTAACCAGAATCCGTATATCAAAGAAGAACAGACAGCACAATGGCCAAAAGATACCAGAGGAGTAACCAGAATCCGTATATCGAAGAAGAACAGACAGCACAATGGTCAAAAGATACCAGAGGAGTAACCAGAAACCGTATATCGAAGAAGAACAGACAGCACAATGGTCAAAAGATACCAGAGGAGTAACCAGAATCCGTATATCGAAGAAGAACAGACAGAAAAAGTACAAAAGGACAAACAACGATCTACAAAATATACACATAAACCTAAAGATCGAGTAACACGAACCCCACTAAAAACCGGGGGTGAACACAGGTGTTCCGAAAAGGTAAGCAGTTCCTGTTCCAGTAGTGGCACCCGTCGTGCTACAAATTCGGTGATATGTCGTAAATTTACGACAAGTGGAACATATCCGTGGTCATTTGTGACACAGATATTCAATAGCGGTCAATGGTGGCGACCGTAAAACATATTCATTACCTGTACAGTGTCCATGTTATCACAATATTTAGTGATAGAAAGAAGTGACAAGGTATCCATTACAAGTATCATTCATCAACAAAATGAAATTCATCCATATTTACTATATCTCGGGTACCTCTGCTGGTGGACTATTAGTTTCCGAGAGTATCATCCGTCCAGTAATAATGTAATTTATCCAAACTATGGTCAATCTCCAGCAGTCATAGGTAGCTACATTCGGTTTAGGCTATCATGCTTAGGCTCTTTGGTTTACTTTCTCCCAAAGACGTTTAAGTTATTTGTCTTTCCAATATTTTGACTATAAACGTAGCTGATGCCGTGCACACTAAATTAGATGTCTACGTTTTTATTAGGAGAATGTTGCGAATATCTACTACATGTGTAGGGGTAGCAATATGTATGAAACTACACAACACGGTATGACCAATTGAGATAAAATTTGCACCAAACATCGAGAAGTTATGGTCTGTGATATTGACGAACAAATCTTAATACTGTATGGCGATTATTCTATAACTGTCTTCTCCTGAGGGAATTGTTTTCCTATAGTGTTGTCTGATGATGTATAGTGCCAAAGCCAACGACAATGCCACTATTCCTCACCAAACAACACTATTGGAAAACTGTTCCCGAGTGAGAAGAAGATAATATGTTCAGTACATAACATCTCAACATGGACATGAAAAACATACCCAAAGTCAGCATTATAATAATAATAACAAAACTGTCAAACCTTGCCATGTTGACAAGCATACGATAAGTGGACATCAGCGTGGTCTATTTTAGGGGAGGTACATCTTGGCAATAATATCTAAAAATAACGCGGGAAAATATATTCCACAGGCATAATCTCCACGAGAAATCGTTTCAAACTGGCACAGTTCCCGTTTCTAGGCATAGTAACCCGTTGCCAATATTAAGCATAAACTGTTCAACAATAATAAACATATGTTATGTACTAAATAGCCATATCCTAAAGTCTACAGTGGAGAAACTAAGGCAATATATTGAAGGAAAGTAGGTAAATTTATCAGAAAGATGTTCAACAACATGGCGAGATAATACATTGACCTAGTTAAACTCGATATAAGATAAACTATGAACTTGATATGAAATTGCTGAGAAAAAATGTGTTAAGCTTTTCTCCAGTACAATACATTAAAGTTAGCAGGCGGTAAAATAAAAACTAGTCTACAAAAGCATCAACCGGAATGCATAACTTTGATGAAACTTGACACGAAATGTCAAGAAGCTAATTTGATGTTTCTGGGAAAAAAATGACGATAGACACGAGCGGAAGGACAGACGGAAGTATACAAAGCAAGGGAGGGGGCGTGCATAATGTTGTTATAGCTTGTACCCAATCCTATTGTTGATATTAGAACAACAAAATACAAGGTAAAAGGGAGATCAGAAATGCATACCCAATTCTTGGAAGTGTGGGATATTATGAACATTAGTTTATTTTGAATGTAAGATTTATAATAACGTTGTTCGAGGGTTATAATTGTACACCTTTATTAAGTTCTAATGTTCTTCATGGTAATGATTTGCGGCTTCTGATTACCCCTTTGGTATCTTCACACTTTTCCTCGACATAGTAACAACTGTGGTATTGTCAAATCCTCAATCAATGCGTTTTTAACTATATAAATAGACTTCCTTAGAGCCAGTTACATAATATCATCGTTATAAATGGCATACGTGTTGATGATATATTGCCCATCTGTCTGTAAAGCCATACCCGATAAATATCGTGAACAACATACAAAGTGGTTTTGCACGGTGGGATATTGACCAGAACACCAAGACATTTCATCTTTGATAAATATCTCTAGCGAAAATACAATTGTTCCAGTTCAAAATGTTCCCCGATATACATATAACTAGTGTGCAAAGAAGAATTTTATTTCAAACGATATGGAATCGTTTCTCAGACATAAGAAATAATTCTTGCAATGCCCTGTCCACCAATTTGCTTAGTTTGAAAAATCAAAATATTGTGACTGTAGTTGTCACTTTTATATCAACCATGTGTTCTCCAGTCCTCTAACCATCTTAAATCAAATAATAATTGTATACGTATATAAGATGGTCCTGTAAATCGATGAAATGGTAATCTTTCATCGTAATTAATTAATTAGCATACATTTGACCACCAGACAAGAGCTGTATCGATCACTTGATTTAAAAAGATAATGAACAAACAAATCTGAAACTCCTTACCCAAAAATAGCCATGTTGATTTTTGGAGAAGAATAATGAAGTGCAAAATGATAATGTTAGATGAGCTTAAAATTACATGTCTCATTTCTCTTCATATAAATGTATCAAAAATAAATTTGACCGTATTATGAAAAGAAAATTTAAACAATTCTACCAATATCAACAAAACAAATTATTGAACACAAAAAAGGTTCTGGATGGGAACGGGTACAAATGTGGTGGGGGTTAAATCGGTTGATTGGATCCCAACCCTTAACCTCCTCTTGATAATTGGATCTCCAACGACAATACAGATATACACAAACAATAAGAAAAACTACATAGAATAAATTCCACTAAAAAAGACAGCACGCTATGGAAACAAAACATGAACAGTAGAATAGTAAGGGTGAGTGATTGCTTATTTGCGATTATCAATACACGATACTTATAGAATAATACATGGCCTTTTTCATATTGCCCTTGTTATCAGCAAGAGACCTTGATATTGGCCCCGAGGGACGATATCAGTCGAGGGCTGATGACAAGGGCAATATGAAAAAGGTCATGTATTAATCTATTTATCACATATTTTGCCAGGGCAGATAGCATGTTATTGCCCTCGTGAAATGTTATTGCCCCGGAGGCAAATAACACGCCGCAAATTATGCTTTTATTACACATGCAAATTCGGCGTTATTTCAAAAAAATATGTGATAATAGCTTGTATTGGTGAGGTATGCCATATTAAAGCTAATGATCTCTATGTAACACGATAGGTTATAACCCCTAAAGTTATTGTTTTTGCTTAAATGTGTTTTGATTAGATCTTAGGTTTTATTTTGGTTATGATATGTACATAATATACAATTATAATAAGATGATTATTAACTATGATAATAATACCGTAACCTTTCATTTAACCTGATCCAAGTTGGACTTATATATTAGTTATTGATGTTTAACGATACCTTCAACTTTATTTCAGCGGGCAGTTTTATTGATGGATGAACCCAGAATACCCAGAAAAACATTGATCTGCCGCAATTCACTGACATACTTTATCAAATTTACGCTGCACCGAGAACCTCTTGTCGTGGGCTGAAATTGAAATCACTACTTTAGTGTAGATATTTACTTATTGCATAAATATATCTAAATATACCGCAATTAGATAGTGGAATTATCAATGGTAATATAATGATTACTGATTTCACAAATTCCCTCGTGAACCCATCTTAATTGTAGATATCTGTATATTAAGATATTGTCAAATATCAGCCGTGAGCAAAAACATGAAGTTTTTCTGAGTAAGCTTTATCGGAGCAAACGTTATATTACGTTCGGCGAATGAGTTCACCCCCGGTATTATTGGTGGGGTTCGTATTACTCATATTTTTAGTTTCTTTGTAGTCCTGTTATGCGTCTTTGCGGTCTTATTTCTGTGATGTCCGTTACGATTTCCGCATAAAAACCACGTTCGGTACGTCTTTACCTTCCGTTGTTTGTATTTGGGCTCATTTCTTATTTACGTTGTTTGTGATTGTTTGCGCATAGCGGTGTCCAACACATATTGTGCTGCGATTTTTGTTTGTTTGTCTTCGTCTTGTGTCTTGTGTACCCAATATTGCCAGCTTCTCTGGATTGCCCATTCTTGCTTTGAACCTTCTGTTTTCTCTAACATTTCTTTACACTATAGGCACATTTGACAATGAAGGCAGTATCTTTTATCGCACTCTCAGTCTATGACATTAAAACATAATCAAATGCGTAAGTGATGCAATAATCCCATGCTCCCCTTGAACTGGTACAATCCCGGTAGATTTTTTTTTCAATGGTTATAAAATTAGTATGTACTGCTTCCCCCAATAATTACTTAGCATTAAGAAATAAGAACAAAGAATGACCAGAGTCTGGATAATGGGCTTAAGTGAAGCGATATGTCTGCATGCAGGCTGGTGTTTCAGCGATTGAGTTGGCACTATAATAATCCAGCTCAGCGTTCTTGCATAGTACAAAGCAAGCATCATCATCATCATCAGCATCATTATTTCATTAAAAAAATAATCTATTCTCGCCATGATGTAACTGAAGAAAATGCCTACTGTTCATTCAATAGCAACCAACCATTTATCTAAACCATAATACGCTATGGAGAAGAAATAATACATTTCGGTCAACATCATGTTAATTTCGGTCAGCCATTATGACTTAGATTGCTATTTATCAATTGAAACCCAAGAATCTTTTCCAACATATTCCAGACAAATGTGACAGAAACAGCTGTTATTATAAATTGGGAGTAAAATGACATATCATATTTGCAAAAATATTTATTCCACTGGATATTTTATCCAGTGGAATAACATTTTTTACAAATATGATATGTCATTTTACTCCCAATTTAAAATAACAGCATGATGCATATTGTTTCTCATAAACAATGAATTACATCAAACGTCAGACCCGTAACCGATTACCATCCCCTTTTTAGCAATAACGTATTGAATAAATATACAACAGACGCTACTGAGCTTTAAATAATAGGTAGACTTAATAAATATAGATTCCTTGCGTGAATATTTCCAACTGATTTGTTTTACAAGAATATATTGAACTCTTATTGAAAAAATTTAACCGGATTTCCGGGTGGCCATCATTCATATGATGTTTCAGGAAACAATAGTTCAAAAAATCAACACAGAATGAAACTGATCTCAGAGATATATATTTCACATGGCTAAATCCAGATGAGGGATTTGCTTGATTCTCAAATATATTTCCTTTCTACTGAGAAATTACTTTCACTCGTTCGTGCAAAGGGATACACTCAAAGGATTTTAAACGACCATATTGCGTGATCAAAGACAACAAAAGATGTTTTCTATAGCCAAAATAGAAACTCTGCACCAAACAATTGAGAGCCGTTTGATTGTTTCTAATTAATGTCAAAGACAAAAGCATCAAAAGGGAAACTAAATATTGTTGTTTTAATATTGGTACTGCAGAAAAAAACTGCTTAAACAATGTAGGCGTTTTCTATTATCTCTACGAAATCATGTAAATATTATGTACTTAAAAGGATGAGTTACTCAACTACCTGCCAATAAATAATAGACGTTTTATTTAGATGTTTTAATCCGTCGTTTAAATTGCAATATTTGAATGATTATTTGTAATTAAGAACATGTCATAATTATATAATAGTAACTGATATGGAGGGCAATATCAGGATTTATTATACCTCAGTTATAATTTTCTATATAAAAATCAACTCGATAGTTTTACTATTTTTCCAGGCTTATGTCGAGAAGTTTACTTCACCGGTCAATAGTTTCCAACTATTTGACCGACACTTGCAAGCGTCAAAAGTACATGATTTAAAACTTTTATGTCTGAGTCAATTACGCGATTTAAAAGATCGGATAATCAAAGTCGGAATTTAAATTCAAAAATAATATCGGTGAAGGAATGAAATTGTTCCGGAAATTCCTGACTTTTTGTCTGATGACTTTGTTTTGGCGAATGTATTGAATGATATACCAAATTTTGAAACAGGTCAAATTTCAGTTAAAAATAATTCACAGACTGTGGCTGTTACAAATACTCCAACTTTAAATACATTTAGAATTCCAGGAATTCAATCTACTTTTGGATTAACGATTAGCAGTATTAATAATTGCACAGTGAATTTTAACTTTCATCCATAATTTATCACTTTAAGATTTATCTTCATGATGTTCAAAAATGTTTATTCTATTTGTGGTTAATATTATTGTTATAACCAGTACTTGTCTCTTTTACTGCCACATCAATTACTTTACCTTCAGCCATCATTTTGCATCTGACGTCTCTTTTGGTATAATAAAACACTTATTAACTAGCTATATATATATATTCTGGGAATAGTAAGTTTATTGACTCTTCGATACCAACTATTGCGCTCGGCTTCGCCTCGGGCAATAAATGGTATCGAGGGGTCAATAAACGCTTCGCCTCGGGCAATAGATGGTATTGAGGGGTCAATAAATTTACTATTCTCCTCATACCCAGTCAATAAATATAAAATATAGACTGCCCAAGGGCAGTCTGTCTATCCTGATAGTGCACTCTATATCAGTAATTGTGTTGATTGCATTGAAGACCAGAATCTGACACATACAATAAAAATGAATAGAAATTTTTAATCAGGATTATTGAAGGTTTCCCTAGGCGTTATCACCTTCGTTATTACCTAATTTGAATTGACTACAGCAATTGTTTGAATGGTGTTCAACTTATAATGAGAAATAAAATGAGATTATAAGTAACATTGTAATTTATTAAAACGTAAACAAACAAATATCCGTGTATAGACCAGTAGTACCAGTCTATACACGGTTTTTGGACCGGTCTATATCAGCATTCCAGTCTATATCACGGAATAGTGAAGGTCACGTGGAGAGTGCTCAGCCAATTAAATGTATGATTTTTATTCTGATATGCAATAATTACATGTACATTATAATGATTGAATTACTGTTCGCGATTTATAATTACTTTTGTCATGATCAGTACCTCATTCCGTGGACAATGAGTACTGAATAGTATTAGTGATTACATTTGATGTATACCATAAATCTTTCTTTGTACAGTGATTATTATTATACCTCACTAACTTCTCATTGGCTTAAATTAAATCACATGACCTGAAACAATTTTAATGTTTTGTGAAAATTAACCCAAACGGGAAACAATTGTTTACCGGGTAACAACCCTATTGTTCCCCGGTAAACAACCCATTGCGTGCATTTAACATTTGTTAAAAATTTGTCAAAAGTTATTAAGCACACATTTTGTTTAAATACATGTATTTTTTTAAATGCCCAATCCTTGGTCTGTTGTTCGGTATAATAAAACAGTTATTGCCTTCAATGGATTGTAAACATCAGAATTGTTAACCCTCAAGGTATTGTTTACCTCGGGCTAAAGCCCTCGGGAAAACAACCCCCTTCAGGTTAACAATTATGGATGCTTACATTCATTGAAGGCAATAATTGTTCATTGTTTACTGTTAAGGTGATTACATTTAACATGTTCCTTACATCATTCTGTGAACACCGATTAGTGATTACTGCATTCTGTTTATGATTACATTTGACGTGTTTCATAAATCGTTCCGTGGACATTGATAACTGTGTGTTGATGATTATATTTTACATGTTTCTTGCATCATTCTGTGGACAACCATTACTGTGTATTGTTGATGATTACATTTTACATTTTTCTTGCATCATTCTGTGGACAACCATTACTGTGTATTGTTGATGATTACATTTTACATTTTCCTTGCATCATTCTGTGGACAACCATTACTGTGTATTGTTGATGATTACATTTTACATGTTTCTTGCATCATTCTGTGGACAACCATTACTGTGCATTGTTGATGATTACATTTTACATTTTCCTTGCATCATTCTGTGGAGAACCATTACTGTGTATTGTTGATGATTACATTTTACATTTTTCTTGCATCATTCTGTGGACAACCATTACTGTGTATTGTTGATGATTACATTTTACATGTTTCTTGCATCATTATGTGGACAACCATTACTGTGTATTGTTGATGATTACATTTTACATTTTCCTTGCATCATTCTGTGGACAACCATTACTGTGTATTGTTGATGATTACATTTTACATTTTCCTTGCATCATTCTGTGGACAACCATTACTGTGTATTGTTGATGATTACATTTTACATGTTTCTTGCATCATTCTGTGGACAACCATTACTGTGTATTGTTGATGATTACATTTTACATTTTCCTTGTATCATTATGTGGACAACCATTACTGTGTATTGTTGATGATTACATTTTACATTTTTCTTGTATCATTCTGTGGAGAACCATTACTGTGTATTGTTGATGATTACATTTTACATTTTTCTTGCATCATTCTGTGGAGAACCATTACTGTGTATTGTTGATGATTACATTTTACATTTTTCTTGCATCATTCTGTGGACAACCATTACTGTGTATTGTTGATGATTACATTTTACATGTTTCTTGCATCATTCTGTGGACAACCATTACTGTGTATTGTTGATGATTACATTTTACATTTTCCTTGCATCATTATGTGGACAACCATTACTGTGTATTGTTGATGATTACATTTTACATTTTCCTTGCATCATTCTGTGGACAACCATTACTGTGTATTGTTGATGATTACATTTTACATTTTCCTTTCATCATTCTGTGGACAACCATTACTGTGTATTATTGATGATTACATTTTAAATTTTCCTTGCATCATTCTGTGGACAACCATTACTGTGTATTGTTGATGATTACATTTTACATTTTCCTTGCATCATTCTGTGGACAACCATTACTGTGTATTGTTGATGATTACATTTTACATGTTTCTTGCATCATTCTGTGGACAACCATTACTGTGCATTGTTGATGATTACATTTTACATTTTTCTTGCATCATTCTGTGGACAACCATTACTGTGTATTGTTGATGATTACATTTTACATTTTTCTTGCATCATTCTGTGGACAACCATTACTGTGTATTGTTGATGATTACATTTTACATTTTTCTTGCATCATTCTGTGGACAACCATTACTGTGTATTGTTGATGATTACATTTTACATTTTTCTTGCATCATTCTGTGGACAACCATTACTGTGTATTGTTGATGATTACATTTTACATTTTCCTTTCATCATTCTGTGGACAACCATTACTGTGTATTGTTGATGATTACATTTTACATGTTTCTTGCATCATTCTGTGGACAACCATTACTGTGTATTGTTGATGATTACATTTTACATGTTTCTTGCATCATTCTGTGGACAACCATTACTGTGTATTGTTGATGATTACATTTTACATTTTCCTTGCATCATTCTGTAGACAACCATTACTGTGTATTGTTGATGATTATATTTTACATGTTTCTTGCATCATTCTGTGGACAACCATTACTGTGTATTGTTGATGATTACATTTTACATGTTTCTTGCATCATTCTGTGGACAACCATTACTGTGTATTGTTGATGATTACATTTTACATTTTCCTTGCATCATTCTGTGGACAACCATTACTGTGTATTGTTGATGATTACATTTTACATTTTCCTTGCATCATTCTGTGGACAACCATTACTGTGCATTGTTGATTATTACATTTGAGATGAAAACTCTGTCATATTTTAAAGTAATAAATTTTGTTACTACTTTAGTAATGCGTTTGGTGTTCTTGTGCAAAACTTTTAGACGTATATAATGCTGTTGGGTTAAAATTTTCAGACTTATGTATTTAATATTAACCTACTATTTCAAGTAACTTTGAAATCCAGTGATGAAGATATAGTGTATGATTGTTACTTACTTAGACGTGTGTATTATATACTCTATATCCTGTGACTGTATGATGAATTCGAGGGAGAACAAACAATTCTTAGCTCAAAATCTAATTCTAAATAAACGTTAGAGAATATCGAAGGGGCAATCAAAAATGGAGAATCCAGAGAAAGCGGAAACATAGGGCACACAAGCGGAAGACAAACAAACAAAAACATAATACAACACGTGTTGGACACCACTATACGCAAACCCAACAGAAATAAAGTAAATAAGTTATGAGTCCTCCTACAAACAACTGTTTGGTTAAATTTTAAGACCAATGTAGTGTCAACGTGACAATTTTGAAATCTTTGTTATTTCGTATCTGTCAATCATATTTTGAATAACATTGACTTGTAATGTACGATAGATTTTCAACCTCGCCTACTTCCACTTTTAAAATTAGTACTACATTGTTGGCTAAAAATAACTATTGATCTCATTACATATTGATACTAGTAATAACGTCCTTACTATCTCCCTTTTTTGTTTTATTCAGAAGCGAAATCTGTGCACACATAATTTGTAGAATATTGGAATATATTCCATTATAAGTTAAATTCGTGGTTTTCTTGACTTTTTAATGGGACGAGGATGAGGATATTTCATAGAAATGCACAAATTATAGAACAATACAGCATTTCCATGTCAATTTACATGCATTACGCAGACTTTGATCTAATTTGTCTCCATAGCAACTGTTAAATATGCTGACTACTCCTATCTAGGGAGTTGTAATGAGATCAGTTATACCCTAATCACAGTTTGCTAATTTTCTTTCATTGAGATACATATGTGTCAGTGTATTTGGAACACATCTGTTCATTTATAGTAACCTTACAATGAATTAAAAGCAATTGAACTCTTAAATTAGGTTCACATAAGTTTAAAATGTCAAAGGATGGCGGTGGTGTCAAGCAAACCTGTTGCTGCACAAGCATATATATACATTAACTAAAGTCGTGCGGCGTTTTCATTACAATTGAGAAAAAATGAAGATACCAGAAAGGTAATCAGAAGCCGTAAATCGAAGGACAGACAATACAGTGGCCAAATGAGAAAGGATAACATGACACAAAACACAACATAGAAAACTAAAGATTGAGAAACACGGACTTACCACTAAATATTTATGGTGAACTCGTGAGCTCCGAAATGAGAAATAAAATTACTGCATAGTTGAAACTAGCAGGTAAATCGAAAACAAACCCGAAGTATTTAAAAAAAAAGACCGAAAACAAACCCGAAGTATTTTAAAAAAAAGACCGAAAACAAACCTGAAGTATTTTAAAAAAAGACCGAAAACAAACCCGAAATATTTTAAAAAAGACCGAAAACAAACCTGAAGTATTTATGAAAAAAAGAAGACAATGTGAAGATTCAATGAAAAAAAACAGAAGACAAATCGACAGTATTTTAAATGATAATGTAATTCACGTTTACATATTATTTCTATATTTAAAAAACATTTTGCTTATTGACTGACCAGCAATAATCAAAAGATACAATGCATATTTGAAAACTAGAATTTTGATAGAACTAGAAAACAATAGAAAGCTCGTACTCAGACATTGTTTGTCAATTATGATAAATTGTCATTGTGGTAATGTGATGTCGATTTTTATAGTATAATAGATTACAGATATAGTTCTATTTATCGAAATCAAGAGATTTATGTCATAATTGCAATATAAACTATTTCCCTATTGATTTGTGCCGTACTTCTGTATTCTAATGACAAAAATCAGGATTTATTCCTATAAGTCGTTAGATTTGGCATCTAATTTGTTTTCATTGATAACTATTAGATATTGTTGAGTATTTTAAGTAGCTTATATATGTCAACACAATAAGATTTTAGATAATAATAAACATATAAAATGTCATATTAGTCATCGCACGTGTATATCACACACTCAGTTGTTTGATGAAATATTTTTCCAATATTCTTTGACGTCATCTAACAGAGATATGCTTGGCTTTTTTTGGGCTTTTTTTTTGGTTTGCTTCCACAGACTTTTCAGTTATTTAACTTTCCAATCATTTGACCTTTGGCATACCTGATAAAGGTCATCCCAGAAACGCACTAAATTAGATATCTACCTTATTATTACAATGAAAACAACAGTATTGTCAAAAATCAGCTATTTTAAAATCACCCGTTTCTGGAATAACCTTCATCGGATACGCGGCAATAAAACCAAAGGGCCTAAACAGGATAGCCAAAAATCGGCTAAGATCACATATGCCTGAAGAAGGACAACCTTAGTTTACGTATCAACTAGAATACAAACGTCCAGTATGCAAGGCATGTAGGAATGTTGTTATTCTATTCATGATATTATAAGCATAGTGTTTTGTCGACCATTGTTAATCTCATTCGTCTTTTTTCATTGTATTATCTGTCATTCAATTAACGACATCTGATAAACGCTTTGCCACAGGTCGATGGTTTTCTCCTGGTACTCCGGTTTCCTCTTCCAATAAAACTGACCGCCACGATATAGATGAAACATTGTTGAAAGTGGTGTTAAACCTAATAACCCCAATCCCAGTCCTAACGTCTTGGCAGTGGCAACTTTCTGTACGTTCTTAATTCTTGGATGTAATTTCCACAATACTTAAGCTATGTATAAATAAGTTCAGCATGGCTAAATCTTATAGTCGTACAAAGTACCTTTCATCTATAAAATTAAGAGATTGTGTCTATTATTGATAACAAAGACTCCCAAAATATGTATTTCCTTCATTAAATTTTCTTTATATGTAATTAAATTATAATTGATTATATACATACTTCAATAGAGATGTTGTTATTATTAGCTTATTAAATATTTAACAATTGTATGATAAGAATGTTAAACTTGTGTGTCAGGAATCGAAACATCGATCGTTTAATAATGATTTAGAAATCCTGAAATATAACATGTAAAAGGGTATTAGTAAGTAATAGGAGATCAATATAATGTAATCTGCATCCCGAAAATCCCGGGTTATCCCTATTTTACAAGAGTGGCACGACGGGTGTCACTAGTGGTGCAGGAAGTGCTTACCCTTCCGGAGCTCCTGATTCTTCCCCAGCTTTGTGGGGTTCGCGTTACTCAATCTTTCTGTGTAGTGTTTTGTATATCATTGTTTGATCTTTTGGCCTTTTTCTTTTAGCCATTGTATTCTTTGTCCTTCTTCGATTTCACTTCTTTGGTATCTTCAAATCTGTCTTATATTAAAAAAAAAAAGAAAAGACCTCTTTCCGCAAAATTCTGTAATAATATGTGAGAATCAATATCACACCAATGCAACAAAAATGATGATATTTGAAAACCTGACATATCCCATTTTCATCATTATAGAGAATGAAACTATAAATCATGTCTTCATAAGCTGCATTATCTAACTTCTTCAGATGAAGTGCATAGCAATATCATACTTGAGGCAAGATATCTTCAAGGTATTGGTTATTGACCATGTCAAAAGTCATTCATCGTATTAATTCGGGATGGGCTATTGGTAATTCGACAAGGACGAAAAATAAGATTTTTAATTAATTATTATTTTAGCTTACTATATCTTTATGGGTGATTTCAGATGCTTAATTAAAAATAAAAATCAATAATGTTCTCTACGATGAGCGTATTGATAAAATTGAACATCTGGGTCCGTTGTTGAACTTGTGATTAAAAATATAAGCTAATCATATGATTAGCCCTAATTACATGTTTAATTCCTAATCACATAATTAGCTAATGAAATAATCAAATATGATTAGTTAATACATTGATTAATAACAGTTCAGCAACAGAATTCAATCATTGCATTAGCTAAGTATGTGATTAGGAATTAAAAATGTAATTATTATTAATTATATTATTAATCACAAGTTTAACAACGGACCCCTGTTCATTATATAAAGAAAAACCGGACACGGACTGGACATCACCGAACTTTCACCTTAAATTTACAATTCCTACAATCAAGCAAAAATTAAAACGTGGTCAATAATGATAATGATATGGTTTTCAAGATTTTTCGGTGTGGTACGTATTTCACATCTTTTTAGTTTTCTGTGTTGTGTTGTGCTTTTTGTTTTGTTTGTCTTCGTTCGTTCTGTGTCTTGTACGTAATATTGCCTGTGTCTCTGGATTGTCCATTCGTGATTGCCTGTGTCTTTGGATTGCCCATGCGTGATTGCTCGTGTCTCTGGATTGTCCATGCGTTATTGCCCCAAATATTTCCTCTAGAACGTTTATGTAAATATGCGATTTACATTTTACTTTTAATTACAGAAATTGTCCTTGAAAATAAAACCATATTGATTAATAAAGGAAATCATAAAAAGAATCAATACAAGTGCAACATCAACGAAAATAAGAAACCATGAAAGCGCCAAAAACCAAAACATATGTACTAATACAGCGGTCAAAAAAAAGATATATCTAAAACATCAAGTTAAAGTGTAAATGCTCACAACATTACGAATGAACGAAATGTAAAAAAAAAAATGAAAAACAAGCAATACCACACTGTCGTAACATTTCTAAAATAATAAAATCTATATCCGTTGACACCCAATTGTATAAGTAGATGTATGAAATCTTAAAAATCAAAATGAAATAGAAACAACTATCTAATATTTTAAAAAATAAAATGTATAAAAAGAAGAATTTTGTATAAATTTGAAAAGTATGTATTTCATTGTCTGACTGTAACACTCGTCCACTTGCCTGTGCATTGCAGTCGAAGCCAGTATTATGCTTAGGCATGTATTATTATGTAACTATGTTTCTCAACATAATATGACAATGTCTACTCAGTAATTGTTTCTCGACAGAATATGACAATGTCTACCCAGTAACTGTTTCTTGACAGAATATGACAATGGTCACTGTAATTGTTTCTCGACAGAATATGACAATGTCTACCCAACAACTGTTTCTTGACAGAATATGACAATGTCTACTCAGTAACGGTTTTTTGACAGAATATGACAATGTCTACTCAGTAACGGTTTCTTGGCAGAATATGATAATGGTCACAGTTACTGTTTCTCGACAGAATATGACAATGTCTACTCAGTAACTGTTTCTCGGCAGAATATGACATTGTCTACTCAGTAACGGTTTCTTGTCAGAATATGATAATGGTCACAGTTACTGTTTCTCGACAGAATATGACAATGTCTACCCAGTAACTGTTTCTCGACAGAATATGATAATGTCTACTCCGTAACGGTTTCTTGTCAGAATATGACAATGGTCACAGTAGCTGTTTCTCGACAGAATATGACAATGTCTACCCAGTAACTGTTTCTCGACAGAATATGATAATGTCTACTCAGTGTATGTTTCTCGACAGAATATGACAATGGTCATAGCAACTGTTTCTATAGTAACTGTTTCTCGACAGATTATGACAATGTCTTACTCGTGCTCATTCTCTCAGACTTCATTTTAGGACAGACAATGTCTATAGTTTGGTACCAGTACAAATTGATTTTAAGCAATTGGGTTCCACATGAATTACTGTAACTGGTTTTACATGGTATTTATTTCTAGTTTCTAAAAAATTGCCATCACGCAAAGATTAAGATTTGAATTATATGTAAGGGTTTGCCTAATTTGAAAAATGTATTATAAGATAATTAGATTTGCGATTGTTAACAAGTATACAAAACCAAATGTGAACTGTCACACCGTGCGTGTCTGGAAGTATTTCAGTCGCCTTCTTCTTCTTCAATATATCAAATAACAAGATGACGAAGATATAATTTCATTTTCATAAAAACGTCAATAAAAGCTTGATTTGAAAATGAGATTCAATTCTCTTCACGCAAATGTCATTGTTGATTGAATTAAACGTGTATATTATTTTCTTCATCTATATAGATTCAATTCGTTTCAGAAAAAAATCAAGTTACGCACTCAAGATTAAGACTGATACTCTGGATTTTAGATATGATGAGCTTGCATGACTATCAAAATTATGCACATTATAATTTTGAAAAACCGTCAATTTGAATTAATAAATACAATAACAACACGATTAAGATGTGCAAGGAGCCTATTTCTTTTTATACATGCCACTTGGGGTCTAGATGTATGTTTTAGTCAAGTTGTTTCCAGACATTTTTGTAAATTTATATTGGATATATATCTTTCATAGGACATCACTCCCACACACAAATTAAACAACAATGACAAGAAAACTTCGAGGGTACCAACGGGATAATGAGAAGTCGTAAATCGAAGAAAGACAGACAATACAAAGATCAAATGAAAGACACACAATACAAAGATCAAATGAAAGACAGACAACACAAAGATCAAATGAAAGACAGACAACACAAAGATCAAATGAAAGACAGACAACACAAAGATCAAATGAAAGACAGACAACACAAAGATCAAATGAAAGACAGACAACACAAAGATCAAATGAAAGACAGACAACACAAAGATCAAATGAAAGACAGACAATACAAAGATCAAATGAAAGACAGACAACGCAAAGATCAAATGAAAGACAGACAACACAAAGATCAAATGAAAGACAGACAACACAAAGATCAAATGAAAGACAGACAACACAAAGATCAAATGAAAGACAGACAATACAAAGATCAAATGAAAGACAGACAACACAAAGATCAAATGAAAGACAGACAATACAAAGATCAAATGAAAGACACAAAAAGACAAACAATGATTCATAAAGCACTACACTGCTTAAACCTTCTTTTCATAAGCTAAAGATTGAGCAACACAACACTAGCCTCACAAAAAATACCGGGGATGCTGTTAGGTACTCCGGCAGGGTACACAGTTTCTGCTCCACTTGTGGCACCCATGGTGTAACTTTGATTAAAAAGCCGGTTTATACTAGTAGACATCCTTTGAGAAATGTATCGATAACAAAATCTGTAAATCGGTTACCAACAGACGCGATATTATAGCTGGAGGTCATATAACAATTTAATTAAAGCTTGTTTATGATGTCTGTTTGTAATATTAAAGAGCTGAATAATTTAGGTAAATTTTTGTATTGGACTGAACAAATGAGTTGTACAACGTAATTTTTATGCTCCGCTATTATATCGGCTACATCTATATTTAGATGTATGTTTATTCATTGCATTGATAAGCTGTAATTTGATTGTATATGCCTATAGGCTGTATTGCTTTTTGTTAATACAGTATTATTAAAGTATAGAGGTATTCCACAGCGCAGTCATATCCTTAAAAATAATAACTATTAAATTAAGTTATAAATCATGTGTATAATATCAAAATAGATTATAATATAATATAATTATGAACGGCAAATTTGACAAAACTATCTACAAATACTATCTTTTTTTTCTTTTTTTTTTTTAAATACATACAGTTTATTGTACCAACGCCTGATTTATAATAACCTACGTAGCACAGGGTAGCTCACTTAGGGCCCCTGATTGCTTACAAACTCATTTGTACAGGGAAAATACAAATGAGCATATTATATTTATAAAAAAACTCCCTTTATTTTTTACAACATACACACACGTTTTGAAAAATGAACTATTTAACGATGTTATATTACAAATACTATCTTAGTCTGATTTAAATGGTCAAACGTTGGTGACTGTTTACTTATCACATGCATATATCAAATATTATTCATGTTTTTTTTTTAATATCGATCGAAAGTTGTGAGTTCGCACCCCATGTACTCAATATGTGATAAAGTTTGTCAGTGACTTGCGACAGGTCGATGGTTTTTTCCAGTTTCCTCCACCAATAAAACTGACCGCCACGATATAACTGAAAGTGGCGTTAAACACCATATTCCAAACCAATCCTATTTTTGAATTAGATATAGATAAGGAATAAATAAAAGAAAATGTACCGGTTTTACAATTTTCTACATATAAAAATACCTAAATAAACTTTAGAGAAAACCGAAGGGGAAATCGAGACACAGGCAATATTGGGCACAAGACACAGAATGAAATAAAAAAGACAACAAACAACACGACACAGAAACATAAGAAGATGAACCACAACGGACTATATCAAAACACCAGGGTGAACTCCAGCTGCTAGCTAATGTCATTCCCATTTGAGAAATGGATATTTCGTAACGATAAAACCAGTTAGTAATGACGCTTGTAGAATTTCTATAGCGATAAGTAGCCTTGTTTGAGTAGTTTTTGCGTCAGCAGCTGAGCGGTTTCCACAAAATCAATGTATTTGAGCGTAAGTTCTAGAATAACGGTTTGAAATGTAAACTCCATACGCTGGTGCAGCTGGAATATTGCTACCGATGAATGGGAAGTTGATCTACAAAACATTACAAGGAAAACTAAAGATCGAGCAACACGAACCCACTTAAGACCGAGGGTTAACTCAGGAGCTCCGGAAGAGTAAGCAGTTCTTGTTCCACTAGCTACACATGTAAACATTTGTTGCATACCCCACAATTAAAAACCTGTATTAAAATGATCTTGCAATATGTCAATGCCATGTGAAGTTGGAATTTTTTTTTCTGACTACATTTTCTATTAAAATATTTACAGTCACCAACACAAAGGTAATAATTTAAGGGCTAGTTTTCAACGTGATGCATTGATCATTTGAATTAATTGTTTTTATTTTTACTTATTATATGTTGTTTTATCTTGTTTTTGTTTGGTTAATAAGTGAGTGATTGTTGCTTAGCGCCATGTGATCATTTTTTCAGCTATATCATGACGAGAACAAGCTACATTTCAATAAGATGACAATGAAGTTCGCTTTGTACTAGACCAACGTGCTAAGTTGAATTCTATTTATAGTTCTATTTCACTGAAACAAATCAACGCGTAGACATGTCGCTACACCGGGACACATTACCATAATTCCGATCCAATCAGTCTGCACCAAATGCTATTTTAGGTCGACTCAAACTCACGATCTACCGCAACCAATGTGAGTACGCTTATCACTACCCCACCGAGGCGGTTTGGAAATAATAGATAAATTCAGTAAATTGTCATTTACACAAATACTACGATAGAAATCTAATACAATTTTGAATTAAAATGAATAAACAAAACAAAAAAGGGGAGAGCTGAACCAATACACAATGATAAACCATGAGCATTCCCTTTGTATATATTTAACCCAGACAAAAAGGATGGCGCTTATAAAAATATTACAACTGTATATATCAACCGATAATATATTCTAATTTAACGCATCTTTTTTGTAGGAAAGTACAGATGGGGAAGTGGGGTAATATGTTTTTTTCTATGATGCTTGATAATAAAAGGGGGAGGAACTCACTGTTGGAATAGTTCCAAAACTCAATCGAACACCCTAACACACATATAGATGATCGTTCACTTTCCCGAATTGGTTCCGGAACTTCAACACAAAGTGGTGGGGTTAAACTAGTGTCATTGGCCCAAGCCTCCCCTCTAAGTGGAATCATAAGGTCATGCAAGTGTGTAAAATGTCAACCCTCACATATAACTGAGTGAGCAACGTTGTAACAAAGAACGCTCAAATCTTAATTGAAACAATTGACAACTTTGAACCAAAATATAATCTGTAATGGCATAATCAAATTCCTCATTATTGTCTGTTGTGAAATGTTTTCCCTTAATTTCTGGAAGAGATCATCTCCAATATCATATATGACAGTATTTTTTCCCCCATAAATTTAAGAAATTTAGTAACTAAATTGCCATGCAATCTTACACTGATCACAACATGCTTCTGAAATTGGTTGACATTCATTCAAAACTATTATAAATAAATGATAATATAGATACTAGTTATCAAAATATATAAACAGATCATGTGGGTGGGATATAGCTATGATCTATATGTTTGGAAATAAAAACGCTTTATATATATAATTACTTAATCAAGAAAGACAATAATTTCATCAATGGAGATCGTTGCCCTTGATCATAGCTCAATGCCCATCATACATATTAACTCAAACTATAATTTCTCATCAGTCAGATTTCGGAAAAGTGCAATTAAAGATAAAGATTTGTAATCTGATTACGTCTCTTCATATATCAACAGAATCATTATTTCCAGTATACCCATATCACACGATATAATTAATTATGGTTTATGAAAGAAACTTTAAGCAATGATGGTCAATAATTCTATAAATATCAACGAAACGAGCAATCATCTCCCACCTCAAATCATTTAACATAAAACAGACCTCGATATACGACGTTCGAAATCCAGGTCCTTCCTTGGGACAGACATAATTATGTGTTATACCAGTTTATACATAGTCTATCCAGGTCCTTCCTTAGGACAGACATAATTATGTGTTATACCAGTTTATACATAGTCTATCCAGGTCCTTCCTTAGGACAGACATAATTATGTGTTATACCAGTTTATACATAGTCTATCCAGGTCCTTCCTTGGGACAGACATAATTATGTGTTATACCAGTTTATACATAGTCTATCCAGGTCCTTCCTTAGGACAGACATAATTATGTGTTATACCAGTTTATACATATAATCTATCCAGGTCCTTCCTTAGGACAGACATAATTATATGTTATACCAGTTTATACATAGTCTATCCAGGTCCTTCCTTGGGACAGACATAATTATGTGTTATACCAGTTTATACATATAGTCTATCGAGGTCCTTCCTTGGGACAGACATAATTATATGTTATACCAGTTTATACATAGTCTATCCAGGTCCTTCCTTGGGACAGACATAATTATGTGTTATACCAGTTTATACATAGTCTATCCAGGTCCTTCCTTAGGACAGACATAATTATGTGTTATACCAGTTTATACATAGTCTATCCAGGTCCTTCCTTAGGACAGACATAATTATGTGTTATACCAGTTTATGCATAGTCTATCCAGGTCCTTCCTTGGGACAGACATAATTATGTGTTATACCAGTTTATACACATAGTCTATCCAGGTCCTTCCTTAGGACAGACATAATTATGTGTTATACCAGTTTATACATAGTCTATCCAGGTCCTTCCTTAGGACAGACATAATTATGTGTTATACCAGTTTATACATAGTCTATCCAGGTCCTTCCTTAGGACAGACATAATTATGTGTTATACCAGTTTATACATAGTCTATCCAGGTCCTTCCTTGGGACAGACATAATTATGTGTTATACCAGTTTATACATAGTCTATCCAGGTCCTTCCTTAGGACAGACATAATTATGTGTTATACCAGTTTATACATAGTCTATCCAGGTCCTTCCTTAGGACAGACATAATTATGTGTTATACCAGTTTATACATAGTCTATCCAGGTCCTTCCTTAGGACAGACATAATTATGTGTTATACCAGTTTATACATAGTCTATCCAGGTCCTTCCTTAGGACAGACATAATTATGTGTTATACCAGTTTATACATAGTCTATCCAGGTCCTTCCTTGGGACAGACATAATTATGTGTTATACCAGTTTATACATAGTCTATCCAGGTCCTTCCTTGGGACAGATATAATTATGTGTTATACCAGTGTATACATAGTCTATCCAGGTCCTTCCTTAGGACAGACATAATTATGTGTTATACCAGTTTATACATAGTCTATCCAGGTCCTTCCTTGGGACAGACATAATTATGTGTTATACCAGTGTATACATAGTCTATCCAGGTCCTTCCTTAGGACAGACATAATTATATGTTATACCAGTTTATACATAGTCTATCCAGGTCCTTCCTTAGGACAGACATAATTATGTGTTATACCAGTTTATACATAGTCTATCCAGGTCCTTCCTTGGGACAGACATAATTATGTGTTATACCAGTTTATACATAGTCTATCCAGGTCCTTCCTTAGGACAGACATAATTATATGTTATACCAGTTTATACATAGTCTATCCAGGTCCTTCCTTGGGACAGACATAATTATGTGTTATACCAGTTTATACATAGTCTATCCAGGTCCTTCCTTGGGACAGACATAATTATGTGTTATACCAGTTTATACATAGTCTATCCAGATCCTTCCTTGGGACAGACATAATTATGTGTTATACCAGTTTATACATAGTCTATCCAGGTCCTTCCTTGGGACAGACATAATTATGTGTTATACCAGTTTATACATAGTCTATCCAGGTCCTTCCTTAGGACAGACATAATTATGTGTTATACCAGTTTATACATAGTCTATCCAGGTCCTTCCTTAGGACAGACATAATTATGTGTTATACCAGTTTATACATAGTCTATCCAGGTCCTTCCTTAGGACAGACATAATTATGTGTTATACCAGTTTATACATAGTCTATCCAGGTCCTTCCTTAGGACAGACATAATTATGTGTTATACCAGTTTATACATAGTCTATCCAGGTCCTTCCTTAGGACAGACATAATTATGTGTTATACCAGTTTATACATAGTCTATCCAGGTCCTTCCTTAGGACAGACATAATTATGTGTTATACCAGTTTATACATAGTCTATCCAGGTCCTTCCTTGGGACAGATATAATTATGTGTTATACCAGTTTATACATAGTCTATCCAGGTCCTTCCTTGGGACAGACATAATTATGTGTTATACCAGTTTATACATAGTCTATCCAGGTCCTTCCTTGGGACAGACATAATTATGTGTTATACCAGTGTATACATAGTCTATCCAGGTCCTTCCTTAGGACAGACATAATTATATGTTATACCAGTTTATACATAGTCTATCCAGGTCCTTCCTTAGGACAGACATAATTATGTGTTATACCAGTTTATACATAGTCTATCCAGGTCCTTCCTTGGGACAGACATAATTATGTGTTATACGAGTTTATACATAGTCTATCCAGGTCCTTCCTTAGGACAGACATAATTATATGTTATACCAGTTTATACATAGTCTATCCAGGTCCTTCCTTGGGACAGACATAATTATGTGTTATACCAGTTTATACATAGTCTATCCAGATCCTTCCTTGGGACAGACATAATTGTGTGTTATACCAGTTTATACATAGTCTATCCAGGTCCTTCCTTGGGACAGACATAATTATGTGTTATACCAGTTTATACATAGTCTATCCAGGTCCTTCCTTAGGACAGACATAATTATGTGTTATACCAGTTTATACATAGTCTATCCAGGTCCTTCCTTAGGACAGACATAATTATGTGTTATACCAGTTTATACATAGTCTATCCAGGTCCTTCCTTAGGACAGACATAATTATGTGTTATACCAGTTTATACATAGTCTATCCAGGTCCTTCCTTAGGACAGATATAATTATGTGTTATACCAGTTTATACACATAGTCTATCCAGGTCCTTCCTTAGGACAGACATAATTATATGTTATACCAGTTTATACATAGTCTATCCAGGTCCTTCCTTGGGACAGACATAATTATGTGTTATACCAGTTTATACACATAGTCTATCCAGGTCCTTCCTTAGGACAGACACAATTATGTGCTATACCAGTTTATACATAGTCTATCCAGGTCCTTCCTTAGGACATACATAATTATGTGTTATACCAGTTTATACATAGTCTATCCAGGTCCTTCCTTAGGACAGACATAATTATGTGTTATACCAGTTTATACATAGTCTATCCAGGTCCTTCCTTAGGACAGACATAATTATATGTTATACCAGTTTATACATAGTCTATCCAGGTCCTTCCTTAGGACAGACATAATTATATGTTATACCAGTTTATACATAGTCTATCCAGGTCCTTCCTTAGGACAGACATAATTATGTGTTATACCAGTTTATACATAGTCTATCCAGGTCCTTCCTTAGGACAGACATAATTATATGTTATACCAGTTTATACATAGTCTATCCAGGTCCTTCATTAGGACAGACATAATTATGTGTTATACCAGTTTATACATAGTCTATCCAGGTCCTTCCTTAGGACAGACATAATTATATGTTATACCAGTTTATACATAGTCTATCCATGTCCTTCCTTGGGACAGACATAATTATGTGTTATACCAGATTATACATAGTGTATCCAGGTCCTTCCTTGGGACAGACATAATTATGTGTTATACCAGTTTATACATAGTCTATCCAGGTCCTTCCTTAGGACAGACATAATTATGTGTTATACCAGTTTATACATAGTCTATCCAGGTCCTTCCTTAGGACAGACATAATTATGTGTTATACCAGTTTATACATAGTCTATCCAGGTCTTTCCTTAGGGCAGACATAATTATGTGTTATACCAGTTTATACATAGTCTATCCAGGTCCTTCCTTGGGACAGACATAATTATGTGTTATACCAGTTTATACATAGTCTATCCAGGTCCTTCCTTAGGACAGACATAATTATGTGTTATACCAGTTTATACATATAGTCTATCCAGGTCCTTCCTTAGGACAGACATAATTATATGTTATACCAGTTTATACATAGTCTATCCAGGTCCTTCCTTGGGACAGACATAATTATGTGTTATACCAGTTTATACATATAGTCTATCGAGGTCCTTCCTTAGGACAGACATAATTATATGTTATACCAGTTTATACATAGTCTATCCAGGTCCTTCCTTGGGACAGACATAATTATGTGTTATACCAGTTTATACATAGTCTATCCAGGTCCTTCCTTAGGACAGACATAATTATGTGTTATACCAGTTTATACATAGTCTATCCAGGTCCTTCCTTAGGACAGACATAATTATGTGTTATACCAATTTATACATAGTCTATCCAGGTCCTTCCTTGGGACAGACATAATTATGTGTTATACCAGTTTATACACATAGTCTATCCAGGTCCTTCCTTAGGACAGACATAATTATATGTTATACCAGTTTATACATAGTCTATCCAGGTCCTTCCTTAGGACAGACATAATTATGTGTTATACCAGTTTATACATAGTCTATCCAGGTCCTTCCTTAGGACAGACATAATTATGTGTTATAGCAGTTTATACATAGTCTATCCAGGTCCTTCCTTGGGACAGACATAATTATGTGTTATACCAGTTTATACATAGTCTATCCAGGTCCTTCCTTAGGACAGACATAATTATGTGTTATACCAGTTTATACATAGTCTATCCAGGTCCTTCCTTAGGACAGACATAATTATGTTTTATACCAGTTTATACATAGTCTATCCAGGTCCTTCCTTAGGACAGACATAATTATGTGTTATACCAGTTTATACATAGTCTATCCAGGTCCTTCCTTAGGACAGACATAATTATGTGTTATACGAGTTTATACATAGTTTATCCAGGTCCTTCCTTGGGACAGACATAATTATGTGTTATACCAGTTTATACATAGTCTATCCAGGTCCTTCCTTGGGACAGATATAATTATGTGTTATACCAGTGTATACATAGTCTATCCAGGTCCTTCCTTAGGACAGACATAATTATGTGTTATACCAGTTTATACATAGTCTATCCAGGTCCTTCCTTGGGACAAACATAATTATGTGTTATACCAGTGTATACATAGTCTATCCAGGTCCTTCCTTAGGACAGACATAATTATATGTTATACCAGTTTATACATAGTCTATCCAGGTCCTTCCTCAGGACAGACATAATTATGTGTAATACCAGTTTATACATAGTCTATCCAGGTCCTTCCTTGGGACAGACATAATTATGTGTTATACCAGTTTATACATAGTCTATCCAGGTCCTTCCTTAGGACAGACATAATTATATGTTATACCAGTTTATACATAGTCTATCCAGGTCCTTCCTTGGGACAGACATAATTATGTGTTATACCAGTTTATACATAGTCTATCCAGGTCCTTCCTTAGGACAGACATAATTATGTGTTATACCAGTTTATACATAGTCAATCCAGGTCCTTCCTTGGGACAGACATAATTATGTGTTATACCAGTTTATACATAGCCTATCCAGGTCCTTCCTTAGGACAGACATAATTATGTGTTATTCCAGTTTATACATAGTCTATCCAGGTCCTTCCTTAGGACAGACATAATTATATGTTATACCAGTTTATACATAGTCTATCCAGGTCCTTCCTTAGGACAGACATAATTATGTGTTATACCAGTGTATACATAGTCTATCCAGGTCCTTCCTTGGGACAGACATAATTATGTGTTATACCAGTTTATACATAGTCTATCCAGGTCCTTCCTTGGGACAGACATAATTATGTGTTATACCAGTTTATACATAGTCTATCCAGGTCCTTCCTTGGGACAGACATAATTATGTGTTATACCAGTTTATACATAGTCTATCCAGGTCCTTCCTTGGGACAGACATAATTATGTGTTATACCAGTTTATACATAGTCTATCCAGGTCCTTCCTTAGGACAGACATAATTATGTGTTATACCAGTTTATACATAGTCTATCCAGATCCTTCCTTGGGACAGACATAATTATGTGTTATACCAGTTTATACATAGTCTATCCAGGTCCTTCCTTGGGACAGACATAATTATGTGTTATACCAGTTTATACATAGTCTATCCAGGTCCTTCCTTAGGACAGACATAATTATGTGTTATACCAGTTTATACATAGTCTATCCAGGTCCTTCCTTAGGACAGACATAATTATGTGTTATACCAGTTTATACATAGTCTATCCAGGTCCTTCCTTAGGACAGACATAATTATGTGTTATACCAGTTTATACATAGTCTATCCAGGTCCTTCCTTAGGACAGACATAATTATGTGTTATACCAGTTTATACATAGTCTATCCAGGTCCTTCCTTAGGACAGACATAATTATGTGTTATACCAGTTTATACATAGTCTATCCAGGTCCTTCCTTAGGACAGACATAATTATGTGTTATACCAGTTTATACATAGTCTATCCAGGTCCTTCCTTGGGACAGACATAATTATGTGTTATACCAGTTTATACATAGTCTATCCAGGTCCTTCCTTGGGACAGATATAATTATGTGTTATACCAGTGTATACATAGTCTATCCAGGTCCTTCCTTAGGACAGACATAATTATGTGTTATACCAGTTTATACATAGTCTATCCAGGTCCTTCCTTAGGACAGACATAATTATATGTTATACCAGTTTATACATAGTCTATCCAGGTCCTTCCTTAGGACAGACATAATTATGTGTTATACCAGTTTATACATAGTCTATCCAAGTCCTTCCTTGGGACAGACATAATTATGTGTTATACCAGTTTATACATAGTCTATCCAGGTCCTTCCTTAGGACAGACATAATTATGTGTTATACCAGTTTATACATAGTCTATCCAGGTCCTTCCTTGGGACAGACATAATTATGTGTTATACCAGTTTATACATAGTCTATCCAGGTCCTTCCTTGGGACAGACATAATTATGTGTTATACCAGTTTATACATAGTCTATCCAGGTCCTTCCTTAGGACAGACATAATTATGTGTTATACCAGTTTATACATAGTCTATCCAGGTCCTTCCTTGGGACAGATATAATTATGTGTTATACCAGTTTATACATAGTCTATCCAGGTCCTTCCTTGGGACAGACATAATTATGTGTTATACCAGTTTATACATAGTCTATCCAGGTCCTTCCTTGGGACAGACATAATTATGTGTTATACCAGTGTATACATAGTCTATCCAGGTCCTTCCTTAGGACAGACATAATTATATGTTATACCAGTTTATACATAGTCTATCCAGGTCCTTCCTTAGGACAGACATAATTATGTGTTATACCAGTTTATACATAGTCTATCCAGGTCCTTCCTTGGGACAGACATAATTATGTGTTATACGAGTTTATACATAGTCTATCCAGGTCCTTCCTTAGGACAGACATAATTATATGTTATACCAGTTTATACATAGTCTATCCAGGTTCTTCCTTGGGACAGACATAATTATGTGTTATACCAGTTTATACATAGTCTATCCAGATCCTTCCTTGGGACAGACATAATTATGTGTTATACCAGTTTATACATAGTCTATCCAGGTCCTTCCTTGGGACAGACATAATTATGTGTTATACCAGTTTATACATAGTCTATCCAGGTCCTTCCTTAGGACAGACATAATTATGTGTTATACCAGTTTATACATAGTCTATCCAGGTCCTTCCTTAGGACAGACATAATTATGTGTTATACCAGTTTATACATAGTCTATCCAGGTCCTTCCTTAGGACAGACATAATTATGTGTTATACCAGTTTATACATAGTCTATCCAGGTCCTTCCTTAGGACAGATATAATTATGTGTTATACCAGTTTATACACATAGTCTATCCAGGTCCTTCCTTAGGACAGACATAATTATATGTTATACCAGTTTATACATAGTCTATCCAGGTCCTTCCTTGGGACAGACATAATTATGTGTTATACCAGTTTATACACATAGTCTATCCAGGTCCTTCCTTAGGACAGACACAATTATGTGCTATACCAGTTTATACATAGTCTATCCAGGTCCTTCCTTAGGACATACATAATTATGTGTTATACCAGTTTATACATAGTCTATCCAGGTCCTTCCTTAGGACAGACATAATTATGTGTTATACCAGTTTATACATAGTCTATCCAGGTCCTTCCTTAGGACAGACATAATTATATGTTATACCAGTTTATACATAGTCTATCCAGGTCCTTCCTTAGGACAGACATAATTATATGTTATACCAGTTTATACATAGTCTATCCAGGTCCTTCCTTAGGACAGACATAATTATGTGTTATACCAGTTTATACATAGTCTATCCAGGTCCTTCCTTAGGACAGACATAATTATATGTTATACCAGTTTATACATAGTCTATCCAGGTCCTTCATTAGGACAGACATAATTATGTGTTATACCAGTTTATACATAGTCTATCCAGGTCCTTCCTTAGGACAGACATAATTATATGTTATACCAGTTTATACATAGTCTATCCATGTCCTTCCTTGGGACAGACATAATTATGTGTTATACCAGATTATACATAGTGTATCCAGGTCCTTCCTTGGGACAGACATAATTATGTGTTATACCAGTTTATACATAGTCTATCCAGGTCCTTCCTTAGGACAGACATAATTATGTGTTATACCAGTTTATACATAGTCTATCCAGGTCCTTCCTTAGGACAGACATAATTATGTGTTATACCAGTTTATACATATAGTCTATCCAGGTCCTTCCTTAGGACAGACATAATTATATGTTATACCAGTTTATACATAGTCTATCCAGGTCCTTCCTTGGGACAGACATAATTATGTGTTATACCAGTTTATACATATAGTCTATCGAGGTCCTTCCTTAGGACAGACATAATTATATGTTATACCAGTTTATACATAGTCTATCCAGGTCCTTCCTTGGGACAGACATAATTATGTGTTATACCAGTTTATACATAGTCTATCCAGGTCCTTCCTTAGGACAGACATAATTATGTGTTATACCAGTTTATACATAGTCTATCCAGGTCCTTCCTTAGGACAGACATAATTATGTGTTATACCAGTTTATACATAGTCTATCCAGGTCCTTCCTTGGGACAGACATAATTATGTGTTATACCAGTTTATACACATAGTCTATCCAGGTCCTTCCTTAGGACAGACATAATTATGTGTTATACCAGTTTATACATAGTCTATCCAGGTCCTTCCTTAGGACAGACATAATTATGTGTTATACCAGTTTATACATAGTCTATCCAGGTCCTTCCTTAGGACAGACATAATTATGTGTTATACCAGTTTATACATAGTCTATCCAGGTCCTTCCTTGGGACAGACATAATTATGTGTTATACCAGTTTATACATAGTCTATCCAGGTCCTTCCTTAGGACAGACATAATTATGTGTTATACCAGTTTATACATAGTCTATCCAGGTCCTTCCTTAGGACAGACATAATTATGTTTTATACCAGTTTATACATAGTCTATCCAGGTCCTTCCTTAGGACAGACATAATTATGTGTTATACCAGTTTATACATAGTCTATCCAGGTCCTTCCTTAGGACAGACATAATTATGTGTTATACCAGTTTATACATAGTCTATCCAGGTCCTTCCTTGGGACAGACATAATTATGTGTTATACCAGTTTATACATAGTCTATCCAGGTCCTTCCTTGGGACAGATATAATTATGTGTTATACCAGTGTATACATAGTCTATCCAGGTCCTTCCTTAGGACAGACATAATTATGTGTTATACCAGTTTATACATAGTCTATCCAGGTCCTTCCTTGGGACAAACATAATTATGTGTTATACCAGTGTATACATAGTCTATCCAGGTCCTTCCTTAGGACAGACATAATTATATGTTATACCAGTTTATACATAGTCTATCCAGGTCCTTCCTCAGGACAGACATAATTATGTGTAATACCAGTTTATACATAGTCTATCCAGGTCCTTCCTTGGGACAGACATAATTATGTGTTATACCAGTTTATACATAGTCTATCCAGGTCCTTCCTTAGGACAGACATAATTATATGTTATACCAGTTTATACATAGTCTATCCAGGTCCTTCCTTGGGACAGACATAATTATGTGTTATACCAGTTTATACATAGTCTATCCAGGTCCTTCCTTGGGACAGACATAATTATGTGTTATACCAGTTTATACATAGTCTATCCAGGTCCTTCCTTAGGACAGACATAATTATGTGTTATTCCAGTTTATACATAGTCAATCCAGGTCCTTCCTTGGGACAGACATAATTATGTGTTATACCAGTTTATACATAGCCTATCCAGGTCCTTCCTTAGGACAGACATAATTATGTGTTATACCAGTTTATACATAGTCTATCCAGGTCCTTCCTTAGGACAGACATAATTATATGTTATACCAGTTTATACATAGTCAATCCAGGTCCTTCCTTAGGACAGACATAATTATGTGTTATACCAGTGTATACATAGTCTATCCAGGTCCTTCCTTGGGACAGACATAATTATGTGTTATACCAGTTTATACATAGTCTATCCAGGTCCTTCCTTGGGACAGACATAATTATGTGTTATACCAGTTTATACATAGTCTATCCAGGTCCTTCCTTGGGACAGACATAATTATGTGTTATACCAGTTTATACATAGTCTATCCAGGTCCTTCCTTGGGACAGACATAATTATGTGTTATACCAGTTTATACATAGTCTATCCAGGTCCTTCCTTAGGACAGACATAATTATGTGTTATACCAGTTTATACATAGTCTATCCAGATCCTTCCTTGGGACAGACATAATTATGTGTTATACCAGTTTATACATAGTCTATCCAGGTCCTTCCTTGGGACAGACATAATTATGTGTTATACCAGTTTATACATAGTCTATCCAGGTCCTTCCTTAGGACAGACATAATTATGTGTTATACCAGTTTATACATAGTCTATCCAGGTCCTTCCTTAGGACAGACATAATTATGTGTTATACCAGTTTATACATAGTCTATCCAGGTCCTTCCTTAGGACAGACATAATTATGTGTTATACCAGTTTATACATAGTCTATCCAGGTCCTTCCTTAGGACAGACATAATTATGTGTTATACCAGTTTATACATAGTCTATCCAGGTCCTTCCTTAGGACAGACATAATTATGTGTTATACCAGTTTATACATAGTCTATCCAGGTCCTTCCTTAGGACAGACATAATTATGTGTTATACCAGTTTATACATAGTCTATCCAGGTCCTTCCTTGGGACAGACATAATTATGTGTTATACCAGTTTATACATAGTCTATCCAGGTCCTTCCTTGGGACAGATATAATTATGTGTTATACCAGTGTATACATAGTCTATCCAGGTCCTTCCTTAGGACAGACATAATTATGTGTTATACCAGTTTATACATAGTCTATCCAGGTCCTTCCTTAGGACAGACATAATTATATGTTATACCAGTTTATACATAGTCTATCCAGGTCCTTCCTTAGGACAGACATAATTATGTGTTATACCAGTTTATACATAGTCTATCCAAGTCCTTCCTTGGGACAGACATAATTATGTGTTATACCAGTTTATACATAGTCTATCCAGGTCCTTCCTTAGGACAGACATAATTATGTGTTATACCAGTTTATACATAGTCTATCCAGGTCCTTCCTTGGGACAGACATAATTATGTGTTATACCAGTTTATACATAGTCTATCCAGGTCCTTCCTTGGGACAGACATAATTATGTGTTATACCAGTTTATACATAGTCTATCCAGGTCCTTCCTTAGGACAGACATAATTATGTGTTATACCAGTTTATACATAGTCTATCCAGGTCCTTCCTTGGGACAGACATAATTATGTGTTATACCAGTTTATACATAGTCTATCCAGGTCCTTCCTTAGGACAGACATAATTATATGTTATACCAGTTTATACATAGTCTATCCAGGTCCTTCCTTAGGACAGACATAATTATGTGTTATACCAGTGTATACATAGTCTATCCAGGTCCTTCCTTGGGACAGACATAATTATGTGTTATACCAGTTTATACATAGTCTATCCAGGTTCTTCCTTGGGACAGACGTAATTATGTGTTATACCAGTTTATACATAGTCTATCCAGGTCCTTCCTTGGGACAGACATAATTATGTGTTATACCAGTTTATACATAGTCTATCCAGGTCCTTCCTTGGGACAGACATAATTATGTGTTATACCAGTTTATACATAGTCTATCCAGGTCCTTCCTTGGGACAGACATAATTATGTGTTATACCAGTTTATACATAGTCTATCCAGATCCTTCCTTGGGACAGACATAATTATGTGTTATACCAGTTTATACATAGTCTATCCAGGTCCTTCCTTGGGACAGACATAATTATGTGTTATACCAGTTTATACATAGTCTATCCAGGTCCTTCCTTAGGACAGACATAATTATGTGTTATACCAGTTTATACATAGTCTATCCAGGTCCTTCCTTGGGACAGACATAATTATGTGTTATACCAGTTTATACATAGTCTATCCAGGTCCTTCCTTAGGACAGACATAATTATGTGTTATACCAGTTTATACATAGTCTATCCAGGTCCTTCCTTAGGACAGACATAATTATGTGTTATACCAGTTTATACACATAGTCTATCCAGGTCCTTCCTTAGGACAGACATAATTATATGTTATACCAGTTTATACATAGTCTATCCAGGTCCTTCCTTGGGACAGACATAATTATGTGTTATACCAGTTTATACACATAGTCTATCCAGGTCCTTCCTTAGGACAGACATAATTATGTGTTATACCAGTTTATACATAGTCTATCCAGGTCCTTCCTTAGGACAGACATAATTATGTGTTATACCAGTTTATACAGAGTCTATCCAGGTCCTTCCTTAGGACAGACATAATTATGTGTTATACCAGTTTATACATAGTCTATCCAGGTCCTTCCTTAGGACAGACATAATTATATGTTATACCAATTTATACATAGTCTATCCAGGTCCTTCCTTAGGACAGACATAATTATGTGTTATACCAGTTTATACATATAGTCTATCCAGGTCCTTCCTTAGGACAGACATAATTATATGTTATACCAGTTTATACATAGTCTATCCAGGTCCTTCCTTAGGACAGACATAATTATGTGTTATACCAGTTTATACATAATGTATCCAGGTCCTTCCTTAGGACAGACATAATTATGTGTTATACCAGTTTATACATATAGTCTATCCAGGTCCTTCCTTAGGACAGACATAATTATGTGTTATACCAGTTTATACCAAGTCTATCCAGGTCCTTCCTTGGGACAGACATAATTATATGTTATACCAGTGTATACATAGTCTATCCAGGTCCTTCCTTGGGACAGACATAATTATGTGTTATACCAGTTTATACATCGTCTATCCAGGTCCTTCCTTGGGACAGACATAATTATATGTTATACCAGTTTATACATAGTGTATCCAGGTCCTTCCTTAGGACAGACATAATTATATGTTATACCAGTTTATACATAGTCTATCCAGGTCCTTCCTTAGGACAGACATAATTATGTGTTATACCAGTTTATACATAGTCTATCCAGGTCCTTCCTTGGGACAGACATAATTATGTGTTATACCAGTTTATACATAGTCTATCCAGGTCCTTCCTTAGGACAGACATAATTATATGTTATACCAGTTTATACATAGTCTATCCAGGTCCTTCCTTGGGACAGACATAATTATGTGTTATACCAGTTTATACATAGTCTATCCAGGTCCTTCCTTGGGACAGACATAATTATGTGTTATACCAGTTTATACATAGTCTATCCAGGTCCTTCCTTAGGACAGACATAATTATGTGTTATACCAGTTTATACATAGTCTATCCAGGTCCTTCCTTATGACAGACATAATTATGTGTTATACCAGTTTATACATAGTCTATCCAGGTCCTTCCTTGGGACAGACATAATTATGTGTTATACCAGTTTATACATAGTCTATCCAGGTCCTTCCTTAGGACAGACATAATTATGTGTTATACCAGTTTATACATAGTCTATCCAGGTCCTTCCTTAGGACAGACATAATTATGTGTTATACCAGTGTATACATAGTCTATCCAGGTCCTTCCTTAGGACAGACATAATTATATGTTATACCAGTTTATACATAGTCTATCCAGGTCCTTCCTTAGGACAGACATAATTATGTGTTATACCAGTTTATACATAGTCTATCCAGGTCCTTCCTTGGGACAGACATAATTATGTGTTACACCAGTTTATACATAGTCTATCCAGGTCCTTCCTTAGGACAGACATAATTATATGCTATACCAGTTTATACATAGTCTATCCAGGTCCTTCCTTAGGACAGACATAATTATGTGTTATACCAGTTTATACATAGTCTATCCAGGTCCTTCCTTGGGACAGACATAATTATGTGTTATACCAGTGTATACATAGTCTATCCAGGTCCTTCCTTGGGACAGACATAATTATGTGTTATACCAGTTTATACATAGTCTATCCAGGTCCTTCCTTAGGACAGACATAATTATGTGTTATACCAGTTTATACATAGTCTATCCAGGTCCTTCCTTGGGACAGATATAATTATGTGTTATACCAGTTTATACATAGTCTATCCAGGTCCTTCCTTAGGACAGACATAATTATGTGTTATACCAGTTTATACATAGTCTATCCAGGTCCTTCCTTAGGACAGACATAATTATGTGTTATACCAGTTTATACATAGTCTATCCAGGTCCTTCCTTGGGACAGACATAATTATGTGTTATACCAGTTTATACATAGTCTATCCAGGTCCTTCCTTAGGACAGACATAATTATATGTTATACCAGTTTATACACATAGTCTATCCAGGTCCTTCCTTGGGACAGACATAATTATGTGTTATACCAGTTTATACATATAGTCTATCCAGGTCCTTCCTTGGGACAGACATAATTATATGTTATACCAGTTTATACATAGTCTATCCAGGTCCTTCCTTAGGACAGACATAATTATGTGTTATACCAGTTTATACATAGTCTATCCAGGTCCTTCCTTAGGACAGACATAATTATGTGTTATACCAGTTTATACATAGTCTATCCAGGTCCTTCCTTAGGACAGACATAATTATGTGTTATACCAGTTTATACATAGTCTATCCAGGTCCTTCCTTAGGACAGACATAATTATATGTTATACCAGTGTATACATAGTCTATCCAGGTCCTTCCTTAGGACAGACATAATTATGTGTTATACCAGTTTATACATAGTCTATCCAGGTCCTTCCTTAGGACAGACATAATTATGTGTTATACCAGTTTATACATAGTCTATCCAGGTCCTTCCTTAGGACAGACATAATTATGTGTTATACCAGTTTATACATAGTCTATCCAGGTCCTTCCTTGGGACAGACATAATTATGTGTTATACTAGTTTATACATAGTCTATCCAGGTCCTTCCTTGGGACAGACATAATTATGTGTTATACCAGTTTATACATAGTCTATCCAGGTCCTTCCTTAGGACAGACATAATTATGTGTTATACCAGTTTATACATAGTCTATCCAGGTCCTTCCTTGGGACAGACATAATTATGTGTTATACCAGTTTATACATAGTCTATCCAGGTCCTTCCTTGGGACAGACATAATTATATGCTATACCAGTGTATACATAGTCTATCCAGGTCCTTCCTTAGGACAGACATAATTATGTGTTATACCAGTTTATACATAGTCTATCCAGGTCCTTCCTTGGGACAGACATAATTATGTGTTATACCAGTTTATACATAGTCTATCCAGGTCCTTCCTTAGGACAGACATAATTATATGTTATACCAGTTTATACATAGTCTATCCAGGTCCTTCCTTAGGACAGACATAATTATGTGTTATACCAGTTTATACATAGTCTATCCAGGTCCTTCCTTGGGACAGACATAATTATATGTTATACCAGTTTATACATAGTCTATCCAGGTCCTTCCTTAGGACAGACATAATTATGTGTTATACCAGTTTATACACATAGTCTATCCAGGTCCTTCCTTGGGACAGACATAATTATGTGTTATACCAGTTTATACATAGTCTATCCAGGTCCTTCCTTGGGACAGACATAATTATATGTTATACCAGTTTATACACATAGTCTATCCAGGTCCTTCCTTAGGACAGACATAATTATGTGTTATACCAGTTTATACATAGTCTATCCAGGTCCTTCCTTAGGACAGACATAATTATGTGTTATACCAGTTTATACATAGTGTATCCAGGTCCTTCCTTAGGACAGACATAATTATGTGTTATACCAGTTTATACATATAGTCTATCCAGGTCCTTCCTTAGGACAGACATAATTATGTGTTATACCAGTTTATACCAAGTCTATCCAGGTCCTTCCTTGGGACAGACATAATTATATGTTATACCAGTGTATACATAGTCTATCCAGGTCCTTCATTGGGACAGACATAATTATGTGTTATACCAGTTTATACATAGTCTATCCAGGTCCTTCCTTGGGACAGACATAATTATATGTTATACCAGTTTATACATAGTGTATCCAGGTCCTTCCTTAGGACAGACATAATTATGTGTTATACCAGTTTATACATAGTCTATCCAGGTCCTTCCTTGGGACAGACATAATTATGTGTTATACCAGTTTATACATAGTCTATCCAGGTCCTTCCTTAGGACAGACATAATTATATGTTATACCAGTTTATACACATAGTCTATCCAGGTCCTTCCTTGGGACAGACATAATTATGTGTTATACCAGTTTATACATATAGTCTATCCAGGTCCTTCCTTGGGACAGACATAATTATATGTTATACCAGTTTATACATAGTCTATCCAGGTCCTTCCTTAGAACAGACATAATTATGTGTTATACCAGTTTATACATAGTCTATCCAGGTCCTTCCTTAGGACAGACATAATTATATGTTATACCAGTTTATACACATAGTCTATCCAGGTCCTTCCTTGGGACAGACATAATTATGTGTTATACCAGTTTATACATATAGTCTATCCAGGTCCTTCCTTGGGACAGACATAATTATATGTTATACCAGTTTATACATAGTCTATCCAGGTCCTTCCTTAGGACAGACATAATTATGTGTTATACCAGTTTATACATAGTCTATCCAGGTCCTTCCTTAGGACAGACATAATTATGTGTTATACCAGTTTATACATAGTCTATCCAGGTCCTTCCTTAGGACAGACATAATTATGTGTTATACCAGTTTATACATAGTCTATCCAGGTCCTTCCTTAGGACAGACATAATTATATGTTATACCAGTGTATACATAGTCTATCCAGGTCCTTCCTTAGGACAGACATAACTATGTGCTATACCAGTTTATACATAGTCTATCCAGGTCCTTCCTTAGGACAGACATAATTATGTGTTATACATGTTTATACATAGTCTATCCAGGTCCTTCCTTAGGACAGACATAACTATGTGTTATACCAGTTTATACATAGTCTATCCAGGTCCTTCCTTAGGACAGACATAATTATGTGTTATACCAGTGTATACATAGTCTATCCAGGTCCTTCCTTAGGACAGACATAATTATGTGTTATACCAGTTTATGCATAGTCTATCCAGGTCCTTCCTTAGGACAGACATAATTATGTGTTATACCAGTTTATACATAGTCTATCCAGGTCCTTCCTTGGGACAGACATAATTATATGTTATACCAGTTTATACATAGTCTATCCAGGTCCTTCCTTGGGACAGACATAATTATGTGTTATACCAGTTTATACATAGTCTATCCAGGTCCTTCCTTGGGACAGACATAATTATATGTTATACCAGTTTATACATAGTCTATCCAGGTCCTTCCTTAGGACAGACATAATTATATGTTATACCAGTGTATACATAGTCTATCCAGGTCCTTCCTTAGGACAGACATAATTATGTGTTATACCAGTTTATACATAGTCTATCCAGGTCCTTCCTTAGGACAGACATAATTATATGTTATACCAGTGTATACATAGTCTATCCAGGTCCTTCCTTAGGACAGACATAATTATGTGTTATACCAGTTTATACATAGTCTATCCAGGTCCTTCCTTGGGACAGACATAATTATGTGTTATACCTGTTTATACATAGTCTATCCAGGTCCTTCCTTAGGACAGACATAATTATATGTTATACCAGTTTATACATAGTCTATCCAGGTCCTTCCTTGGGACAGACATAATTATATGTTATACCAGTTTATACATAGTCTATCCAGGTCCTTCCTTAGGACAGACATAATTATGTGTTATACCAGTTTATACACATAGTCTATCCAGGTCCTTCCTTGGGACAGACATAATTATGTGTTATACCAGTTTATACATAGTCTATCCAGGTCCTTCCTTGGGACAGACATAATTATATGTTATACCAGTTTATACACATAGTCTATCCAGGTCCTTCCTTAGGACAGACATAATTATGTGTTATACCAGTTTATACATAGTGTATCCAGGTCCTTCCTTAGGACAGACATAATTATGTGTTATACCAGTTTATACATAGTCTATCCAGGTCCTTCCTTGGGACAGACATAATTATATGTTATACCAGTGTATACATAGTCTATCCAGGTCCTTCATTGGGACAGACATAATTATGTGTTATACCAGTTTATACATAGTCTATCCAGGTCCTTCCTTAGGACAGACATAATTATGTGTTATACCAGTTTATACACATAGCCTATCCAGGTCCTTCCTTAGGACAGACATAATTATGTGTTATACCAGTGTATACATAGTCTATCCAGGTCCTTCCTTGGGACAGACATAATTATGTGTTATACCAGTTTATACACATAGTCTATCCAGGTCCTTCCTTAGGACAGACATAATTATGTGTTATACCAGTGTATACATAGTCTATCCAGGTCCTTCCTTAGGACAGACATAATTATGTGTTATACCAGTTTATACACATAGTCTATCCAGGTCCTTCCTTAGGACAGACATAATTATGTGTTATACCAGTGTATACATAGTCTATCCAGGTCCTTCCTTGGGACAGACATAATTATGTGTTATACCAGTTTATACATAGTCTATCCAGGTCCTTCCTTGGGACAGACATAATTATGTGTTATACCAGTTTATACACATAGTCTATCCAGGTCCTTCCTTAGGACAGACATAATTATGTGCTATACCAGTTTATACATAGTCTATCCAGGTCCTTCCTTGGGACAGACATAATTATATGTTATACCAGTTTATGCATAGTCTATCCAGGTCCTTCCTTAGGACAGACATAATTATGTGTTATACCAGTTTATACATAGTCTATCCAGGTCCTTCCTTGGGACAGACATAATTATGTGTTATACCAGTTTATACATAGTCTATCCAGGTCCTTCCTTAGGACAGACATAATTATGTGTTATACCAGTTTATACATAGTCTATCCAGGTCCTTCCTTAGGACAGACATAATTATGTGTTATACCAGTTTATACATAGTCTATCCAGGTCCTTCCTTAGGACAGACATAATTATGTGTTATACCAGTTTATACATAGTCTATCCAGGTCCTTCCTTGGGACAGACATAATTATATGTTATACCAGTTTATACATAGTCTATCCAGGTCCTTCCTTGGGACAGACATAATTATGTGTTATACCAGTTTATACATAGTCTATCCAGGTCCTTCCTTAGGACAGACATAATTATGTGTTATACCAGTTTATACATAGTCTATCCAGGTCCTTCCTTAGGACAGACATAATTATGTGTTATACCAGTTTATACATAGTCTATCCAGGTCCTTCCTTAGGACAGACATAATTATGTGCTATACCAGTTTATACATAGTCTATCCAGGTCCTTCCTTAGGACAGACATAATTATGTGTTATACCAGTTTATACATAGTCTATCCAGGTCCTTCCTTGGGACAGACATAATTATGTGTTATACCAGTTTATACATAGTCTATCCAGGTCCTTCCTTAGGACAGACATAATTATGTGTTATACCAGTTTATACATAGTCTATCCAGGTCCTTCCTTAGGACAGACATAATTATGTGTTATACCAGTTTATACATAGTCTATCCAGGTCCTTCCGTGGGACAGACATAATTATGTGTTATACCAGTTTATACATAGTCTATCCAGGTCCTTCCTTAGGACAGACATAATTATGTGTTATACCAGTTTATACATAGTCTATCCAGGTCCTTCCTTAGGACAGACATAATTATGTGTTATACCAGTTTATACATAGTCTATCCAGGTCCTTCCTTAGGACAGACATAATTATGTGTTATACCAGTTTATACACATAGTCTATCCAGGTCCTTCCTTGGGACAGACATAACTATGTGTTATACCAGTTTATACATAGTCTATCCAGGTCCTTCCTTAGGACAGACATAATTATGTGTTATACATGTTTATACATAGTCTATCCAGGTCCTTCCTTAGGACAGACATAATTATGTGTTATACCAGTTTATACATAGTCTATCCAGGTCCTTCCTTAGGACAGACATAATTATGTGTTATACCAGTTTATACATATAGTCTATCCAGGTCCTTCCTTAGGACAGACATAATTATGTGTTATACCAGTTTATACATAGTCTAACTAGGTCCTTCCTTAGGACAGACATAATTATGTGTTATACCAGTTTATACATATAGTCTATCCAGGTCCTTCCTTAGGACAGACATAATTATGTGTTATACCAGTTTATACATATAGTCTATCCAGGTCCTTCCTTGGAACAGACATAATTATGTGTTATACCAGTTTATACACATAGCCTATCCAGGTCCTTCCTTGGGACAGACATAATTATGTGTTATACCAGTTTATACATAGTCTATCCAGGTCCTTCCTTGGGACAGACATAATTATGTGTTATACCAGTTTATACATAGTCTATCCAGGTCCTTCCTTGGGACAGACATAATTATATGTTATACCAGTTTATACATATAGTCTATCCAGGTCCTTCCTTAGGACAGACATAATTATGTGTTATACCAGTTTATACATAGTCTATCCAGGTCCTTCCTTGAGACAGACATAATTATGTGTTATACCAGTTTATACATATAGTCTATCCAGGTCCTTCCTTAGGACAGACATAATTATGTGTTATACCAGTTTATACATAGTCTATCCAGGTCCTTCCTTAGGACAGACATAATTATGTGTTATACCAGTTTATACATATAGTCTATCCAGGTCCTTCCTTAGGACAGACATAATTATGTGTTATACCAGTTTATGCATAGTCTATCCAGGTCCTTCCTTAGGACAGACATAATTATGTGTTATACCAGTTTATACATATAGTCTATCCAGGTCCTTCCTTAGGACAGACATAATTATGTGTTATACCAGTTTATACATAGTCTATCCAGGTCCTTCCTTAGGACAGACATAATTATGTGTTATACCAGTTTATACATAGTCTATCCATGTCCTTCCTTAGGACAGACATAATTATGTGTTATACCAGTTTATACATAGTCTATCCAGGTCCTTCCTTAGGACAGACATAATTATGTGTTATACCAGTTTATACATAGTCTATCCAGGTCCTTCCTTAGGACAGACATAATTATGTGCTATACCAGTTTATACATAGTCTATCCAGGTCCTTCCTTAGGACAGACATAATTATGTGTTATACCAGTTTATACATAGTCTATCCAGGTCCTTCCTTAGGACAGACATAATTATGTGTTATACCAGTGTATACATAGTCTATCCAGGTCCTTCCTTGGGACAGACATAATTATGTGTTATACCAGTTTATACATAGTCTATCCAGGTCCTTCCTTGGGACAGACATAATTATGTGTTATACCAGTTTATACACATAGTCTATCCAGGTCCTTCCTTAGGACAGACATAATTATGTGTTATACCAGTTTATACATAGTCTATCCAGGTCCTTCCTTAGGACAGACATAATTATGTGTTATACCAGTTTATACATAGTCTATCCAGGTCCTTCCTTGGGACAGACATAATTATGTGTTATACCAGTTTATACATAGTCTATCCAGGTCCTTCCTTAGGACAGACATAATTATGTGTTATACCAGTTTATACATAGTCTATCCAGGTCCTTCCTTAGGACAGACATAATTATGTGTTATACCAGTTTATACATAGTCTATCCAGGTCCTTCCTTAGGACAGACATAATTATGTGTTATACCAGTTTATACATAGTCTATCCAGGTCCTTCCTTAGGACAGACATAATTATGTGCTATACCAGTTTATACATAGTTTATCCAGGTCCTTCCTTAGGACAGACATAATTATGTGTTATACCAGTTTATACATAGTCTATCCAGGTTCTTCCTGGGACAGACATAATTATGTGTTATACCAGTTTATACATATTCTCTCCAGGTCCTTCCTTAGGACAGACATAATTATGTGTTATACCAGTTTATACATAGTCTATCCAGGTCCTTCCTTGGGACAGACATAATTATGTGTTATACCAGTTTATTCATAGTCTATCCAGGTCCTTCCTTAGGACAGACATAATTATGTGTTATACCAGTTTATACATAGTCTATCCAGGTCCTTCCTTAGGACAGACATAATTATGTGTTATACCAGTTTATACATAGTCTATCCAGGTCCTTCCGTGGGACAGACATAATTATGTGTTATACCAGTTTATACATAGTCTATCCAGGTCCTTCCTTAGGACAGACATAATTATGTGTTATACCAATTTATACATAATCTATCCAGGTCCTTCCTTAGGACAGACATAATTATGTGTTATACCAGTTTATACATAGTCTATCTAGGTCCTTCCTTAGGACAGACATAATTATGTGTTATACCAGTTTATACATATAGTCTATCCAGGTCCTTCCTTAGGACAGACATAATTATGTGTTATACCAGTTTATACATAGTCTATCCAGGTCCTTCCTTAGGACAGACATAATTATGTGTTATACCAGTTTATACATATAGTCTATCCAGGTCCTTCCTTAGGACAGACATAATTATGTGTTATACTAGTTTATACATAGTCTATCTAGGTCCTTCCTTAGGACAGACATAATTATGTGTTATACCAGTTTATACATATAGTCTATCCAGGTCCTTCCTTAGGACAGACATAATTATGTGTTATACCAGTTTATACATAGTCTATCCAGGTCCTTCCTTAGGACAGACATAATTATGTGTTATACCAGTTTATACACATAGTCTATCCAGGTCCTTCCTTAGGACAGACATAATTATGTGTTATACCAGTTTATACATATAGTCTATCCAGGTCCTTCCTTAGGACAGACATAATTATGTGTTATACCAGTTTATACATAGTCTATCCAGGTCCTTCCTTAGGACAGACATAATTATGTGTTATACCAGTTCATACATATAGTCTATCCAGGGCCTTCCTTAGGACAGACATAATTATGTGTTATACCAGTTTATACATAGTCTATCTAGGTCCTTCCTTAGGACAGACATAATTATGTGTTATACCAGTTTATACATATAGTCTATCCAGGTCCTTCCTTAGGACAGACATAATTATGTGTTATACCAGTTTATACATAGTCTATCCAGGTCCTTCCTTGGGACAGACATAATTATGTGTTATACCAGTTTATACACATAGTCTATCCAGGTCCTTCCTTGGGACAGACATAATTATGTGTTATACCAGTTTATACATAGTCTATCCAGGTCCTTCCTTAGGACAGACATAATTATGTGTTATACCAGTTTATACATAGTCTATCCAGGTCCTTCCTTAGGACAGACATAATTATATGTTATACCAGTTTATACATAGTCTATCCAGGTCCTTCCTTGGGACAGATATAATTATGTGTTATACCAGTTTATACATAGTCTATCCAGGTCCTTCCTTAGGACAGATATAATTATGTGTTATACCAGTTTATACATAGTCTATCCAGGTCCTTCCTTAGGACAGACATAATTATGTGTTATACCAGTTTATACATAGTCTATCCAGGTCCTTCCTTAGGACAGACATAATTATGTGTTATACCAGTTTATACATAGTCTATCCAGGTCCTTCCTTAGGACAGACATAATTATGTGTTATACCAGTTTATACATAGTCTATCCAGGTCCTTCCTTGGGACAGACATAATTATATGTTATACCAGTTTATACATAGTCTATCCAGGTCCTTCCTTGGGACAGACATAATTATGTGTTATACCAGTTTATACATATAGTCTATCCAGGTCCTTCCTTAGGACAGACATAATTATGTGTTATACCAGTTTATACATAGTCTATCCAGGTCCTTCCTTAGGACAGACATAATTATGTGTTATACCAGTTTATACATAGTCTATCCAGGTCCTTCCTTAGGACAGACATAATTATGTGTTATACCAGTTTATACATAGTCTATCCAGGTCTTTCCTTGGGACAGACATAATTATGTGTTATACCAGTTTATACATAGTCTATCCAGGTCCTTCCTTAGGACAGACATAATTATGTGTTATACCAGTTTATACATAGTCTATCCAGATCCTTCCTTGGGACAGACATAATTATGTGTTATACCAGTTTATACATAGTCTATCCAGGTCCTTCCTTAGGACAGACATAATTATGTGTTATACCAGTTTATACATAGTCTATCCAGGTCCTTCCTTAGGACAGACATAATTATGTGTTATACCAGTTTATACATAGTCTATCCAGGTCCTTCCTTGGGACAGACATAATTATGTGTTATACCAGTTTATACATAGTCTATCCAGGTCCTTCCTTGGGACAGACATAATTATGTGTTATACCAGTTTATACATAGTCTATCTAGGTCCTTCCTTGGGACAGACATAATTATGTGTTATACCAGTTTATACATAGTCTATCTAGGTCTTTCCTTAGGACAGACATAATTATATGTTATACCAGTTTATACATAGTCTATCCAGGTCCTTCCTTAGGACAGACATAATTATGTGTTATACCAGTTTATACATAGTCTATCCAGGTCCTTCCTTGGGACAGACATAAGTATGTGCTATACCAGTTTATACATAGTCTAGATCCGTCGTTTTTGATTATGTGATCTTTTAATATTTCGACACAATGACGTTGTTGTAATGTGAATCTAGTACATTAAGTAAAACGCTTTGCTACGTTTTTCCGGTTAAGCAAAAATGTAGCAAAGTGATATGCCAAAATTAATGCGCATATGCAAGAGACAGTTAAAAGGTCATTGTGTCCCTTGCCGAAAGATTAGAAGACCGAAAAATCCAAAAAAACGTCGGATCTTGACTATACTAACCCCAACTCCTAAAATATATATATCTATAATAAATTATTTTGAAAGTAATAATCCTGCTGATACACGATAAAATGAAAAATACCACACTTTTTGGGTTTGATACAGGCACATCAATACAAAGTGGCGAGATTAAACTTGCCTTTGGGCCTAAGCCTCCCCTCTTAGTAAAATAATACGGGCATGCAAGTGTTTCCCCACATGTGAACCCTTACATATAACCGGACGAACAGCGTTGTTTTAAAGAATGCTGTAATCTACAACATTATAATTTTAAGCCGATTGCAGACACTTGGCCTAACATTTTTATTTTATGAATTTCGATTGATAAGAAATTAATTATACATCAAGTGCATATTTACTGTAGATTTTGATCAATGATGAAATTATTGTCTTTCTTGATTAAGTAGTTTAAGACAGATACTAGTTCATTTAAATCATTTGTAGGGTAATATTTGGAAATTAATATAGATATCTGCTATCTCCAGTTTCTACGACCAATGGCAAAGCCTGGTTAACAATTGAAAGGAACACGATCTAGTCCTTGATTGTCATTTAAAGTGTAATTATGTGTCATGAAAGAATGACATAAAACGGCACCATGTATAAGTCACCTGCTCATTACTGTTTTTACCGTAGGAAGTACAAAATAAAATTTAGTAGCTTTGCCAACGAGCTTTGGAAAAATAGATTGAATTTCATGCAATTGCTGTTTTTAAGTCCCAATTGTTCATTTTAGAAATAATCCATTATCTATGATTTAAAATCAGGTGAGTTGGTTAATTGGTGTTTAACGCCAACATTAGCAGTATTTCAGCTATATAGTGGCGTTTTAAAATCAGTATATAATACAGCAAGAAATATTATTATTCAATGCATCATTGGTTCCTTGGTCTACGACTGATTCGGTAGATATCATCGTGACTGGGAAACCATAGGCAAATAATGTCCTTTCCCATAGGCAATTTTCCTTTGCAAATTTCAAACATTTCCATAGCAAAATATTTTTTCAATTTTATCACTTTCAATTCCAGTAGGCATGATAGAGAAGCTGAATACATCATTAATCTAGATCTATCAGATGAAGTAACACAATCGAGAGAAAGAGGAATGACAGCCGGAACCTTTGAACCGTAATCAAAGCGGGAGGTTTGGCGCTTTAAAATCTGATTCAACCACCATTTCTTTAGAAATGCCTGTACCAAGTCAGGGTCATTACGGTTTTCACAGTTTTCCGGTTGTTGACTGATTTTGTCTGTTTATATAATTATGAGGTTTGACTTTCCCTTTGTAAGATTGTTCGGAGTTCGATAATTTTGTTATTACCCTTATTGATCTCCTTGGTGTGTTAAAAGTGAAACTAGAGGATAGTATGCGAAGAGAGGCAACTGGCTGTCCAACTGAATAAAGCAGAGAACGAATTTACAGTCAATATCTCTAAGGAGGTATATACAAAATATAGATATAATTCTCTAAGGAAAACAAGGATGTACAAAGTTGTACAGTGCCAGTTACTGAGAATACATACTAAAATCGACAGTTATAGCATCCAGAGAAGCATACGGGAAAGTATAATACCAATCTCCAACGAGGAATACAAGACTGTTCAGAGCCAATCTTTAAAGCAGGAGACATAAAAGAATACCAACATCCAAGAAGGCAAACGAGAATATACAATAGGACTACTAATCGCAAAGACTGTACACAAGAATCTTCAAGGAGACATATATTTGAAAGTTTCCTGACAAGAAATAAGACATCTGTTTTTTTTCTATAATCAGTTTTGCTCTTTGGATGATGTCGTTCATCTATCGTTGATCTGTATATTTCTCAACTAGATCGTTTTATCTGTATCTAATAATAGTTCGGAATTTAATTAACTATAAAATTGCGTTATATGCCAAAAAACGTTTGCATCAAATCTACCGTTTTCATAAATTATTCTAACTTAACTACATTAACTAATTTGCATTACCTTTATAAAAACCTGGTGCGCACTATAATTTATTATTTAATTATATTTCTCACTCTTATTTCTATGGGAATTGTATTGTAATTCATAAAACTACAACGCCTCAAATATTATTATCTCCCTTTACTCCAATATTCCCTTCCTGCTTGGGTTTACTATGCGTTCACCAAACTTTTTCGGGAACATCTGAAAAAGCGGCCACCTTTGTCACGTAATTTTTAAATTTGCATCTTAAAATAAATTGCACTTAGATACGAATTGAAACATACCAATCGTGTAATAGATATCGTGCTTGTATTGAGTGTGAGTGTGTTAAATCGTGGGTTCGAGTCCTGGTCGAGTAAAACAAATGACCATGAAATTGATATTTGTTGCATCTCCACAAGCACGCTGCATTTAAGAGGAAGATCAAATACCGGTTGTCTCAGAATCATGATAATGTGTCCGAGTATAGCGACATGTCTACCCACGGATTGTTATTGCAGTGAGCCAGCACAATAATAATCAAAATTTAATTAGTCTTGTACAAAGCAGACATCATCATCTTATTAAAATTTAGCTTGTTCTCGTCATGATATAATTGCAAATTGCGGATTAGGTGTTAAACAACAACCGCTCACTCACTCAATACGAAAGTTAACACAGGGATCATGCACTCTATTTAAACTGGCTAAGTAGGAAAATGGCTATCAGTATGCTTGACAGATATTTTTCAATAAGTGAATGACAATAATCCAGCAACATTTATTACTTTAGTCTGAAAAAAATAAAAAAACATATGTCATTATTTTCCTCTATGGAAAATCACATGAGTAAGTGAGTGATTGCTGTTTAACGCCAACTGAGCAAGTTCTATGTGATATCATAACGAGAACGAGTCTCATTTCGATAAGTTGATGATGAGGATGTTAGCTTTGTACTAGACCAACACGCTTAGTTTTTTTTTTTTTATAGCTCAATTCCCAAAACAACAGCCGCGGGTAGACATGTCGCTACATACACTCGCACATATTACTATTGTTATTTTTTAAAGGGGGGGGGGGGGGGGTTATTATAAATTCTTGTCATTAGATGTTAATTCTATAATCATTGAAATCATAATGTCTCTTTTTTTTTATGTATATATTTTTCATAGGATTGTACTGCTCAATAATGATGGGCGTCTTAATTGACAATAAAATAATTGAATTGAATATTATCTTAATACCGAGCCAATCAGTCGTTACTCTTACTTGTTAATGATGTGTGCTTAGTGAGAAAAACGACTACATTATCCTGATACAAAGCCAACTAGTCTTTGTTATTAGTTCTTAATGATGCACGCTTACCGAAGAAGCAGGAAATACCAATTGTATAGTCTGGTTTTACCTGACCGAGGTTCGAACCCACGGAAATCAATGCTACAGTGTGTAATCATCATATACTATAATACAGTTACATGTATTATTATACTTTACTATAGAAACCAAGCAAGAAATAATTAAGATATTTTAAAGTTTTATTCTATGGAACAAGAAATAACTCATTATTCCTGCGGCAAACTGCACGTAGGTCAAATAACTGTGAGGTAATCTGCACGTAGCACAAAATAACTGTTTGAAATTGACGCGCTTTTGCACGTCGAACCAATAACTAGTTATTTCCCTCAGCACGTCGAACCAATAACTAGTTATTTCCCTCATATTAGTTCAGTATAATAATACAGTTATATCTTTCATGAGAAGTTAATATCCATAATTATTAAATTGAGAAAGGGTTATTTTCCCGAGGTCCGAAGGACTTGAGAAAGGGTTATTTTCCCGAGGTCCGAAGGACCTCGGGAAAATAACCCTTTCTCAATTTAATAATATACAATTATGGCCTTCTTAGGAGGTGGACATCCAGAATTGTCAACTTGTGAGGGTTGTTTTCCCGAGGGCTTTACCCCGAAGGAAAACAACCCTCACAAGTTGACAATTCTGGATTTCCATCGACTAAGATGGCCATAATCGTTTTTTTAACCGAACAACGAACAAAAAGTGATACCTTTATGACAACAGTCTAAAATTGTTGATCACGTTACCAAATCCTCAATAAACATACTATAGTTGATTTGCTTTGCGAGAATGGATTTCTCAGAGCAATCTCACATTAAAGGTCGCTGATCGGACCAATCCTAGATACATATATATAGAGAGATTTAATTGTATATTATCAAAATAATGAAAATGTCTTATCTTGATAAATATTTGATGGTTTTATTCGACTAAGGCCTAAGAAACAGATTTATTTGATTAAATATACCATAGTTTAATAGTTTAATATTCCAACTCCATTAAGGTCATGTCTTATTAAATATCAAAGATGCAAAAGATTTTTAACTCAGCATCAACATGAAATCTGAACGATAATAATTAATTTCAAAGTCATATACATTGAAATTAATTTCCATGTTCAACAGTATTTTGTTTCAGAATGAGCTTATACTGTGTGTTTGTGTTGGATTTGGAAAACAGATTTTTTTTTATTATTGTACTCTAATAAAGCTAAGGCTCTGATCCCTCAATCATAGATGTCATTACCCGATTTTTTGCGATACTGTTTAGGGATTTTGGGTTACTTGCTCTAAGAGATTTTTAAAATATTTGGCTTTCGAACCTTTCGAATTTCATCGTACCTGATGTAGGTTACTCCAGAAACCCGTCATGTTCACTATATTTGATTTCTACGTTTTTTATTAAAGCCTTCACTTAAGGTATTTTGTTTCTGAATGAGCATAATCTGTGTATTTTGTCAGTTTTCGACAGGTCGGTGGTTTTCTCCTGGTAGTCCGGTTTCATCCACCAATAAATAAAACTGATCGCCACGATATAACTGAAATATTGTTGAAAGTGGCGTTAAACACCATGAATCTGAATATATTATGTGTGTTTGTGTTGGATTTTGAAAAGCCAGAGTTTTATATTGTACTCTGTATTATATTTAGCTCGAAAAATCAAGATCAATGTCTCTATTAATGACATTCTTATTACACTATAATTAAAGGTAAACAAACTTGACTGCTAATTGACCACGTTAAATCCATCTGTCACAATCAGATGTGTGATTGACGTATCTCTGAATTGTCTATATGCTTCCTGTACCAAACTGTAAACACTTGAGAGATAAACAATTAACAACATCATCTTAATACAATGTTCAGGCTGACGAGGCACATAACAATGGACATAAAAAACATAAAGATTCTGACTCTTTTATGTTTTGTTGTGTTTTTGCTGCTATATATAACTAAGATTTTATGTTTTATACTGAAACTGTTTTCTAACCGGGTTTTGACGGGATTTGTTTGGTGAACTTCGTGTTCTTCATCTTTTCACTTTACTGTGTTGTGTTTTTTGGTGTGTTTGTCATCGTTCTGTGTCTTGTGTCCAATGATTCCCGTATCTGCGGAATGTTCATTCTTGATTGCCATTTCTATTTACTCTAGCGTTTATTTGGTATTTTATCTTCTTTTGTGTGTGTTTGACTGCCAATGTATAATAAACACTAAATGTAAAGGATTATGTTGTTTAACGCCACTTTCAACAATATTTCAGATATATCTTGGTGGTTCCTAATGTAACGCAATATATGTATAAAAAACATGAAAATAAAAAAATACCACACTGTCGGAACAGTTCCAATATCCAATAACAAAATAGAAATACAATACATGCAAACACACACACACACACACACACAAAACAACTAACAACTAAAAAAAAATAAAAAATAAAAAAAAATAAATAAAAACGTTAAAAAAACAACTACAAGAAGATTTTGAAGATACCAAAGGAGTAATCATAATCCGTATATCGAAGAAGAAAAGAGAAAACAATGGCCAAAAGAAAAAGTACAAAAGGACAAACAACGATCTACAAAAAATACACATAAATCTAAAGATCGAGCAACACGAACCCCACTAAAAACCGGGGGTGAACTCATGTGCTCCAGAAGGGTAAGCAGTTCCTGCTCCACATGCAGGCGAGAAATTGGCATGGGACAACATGGGGTGGGCCTATGAACGGATATTTAGATTTTCCTCCGATAAAGGAGGAGGTTATTCAAATGATCAGAAATGTTTGCCTTGTAACGAACCGTCAACAATCACTTCTAGCAATTTTTCCTCATTAGGAGCCGCTGCAAGCTGTTTTACATATCCTTACTTCGGGCACTCTTTTTACTTCCCATTCCAAAGGTGAGTTTCGTATCCGATTCGTTGTGCACAACTAGCTATCATCTCTTTAAGGATGGATTTTATCCCACAGAGGAGATACTAAGTCTTATGTTTAATAATAATAATCTTTATTCGTAAGCAATACAGCTCATAGAATATAATTATATTACAAAATGATAAAGCATCAGTGAAATACACAAATTAATGAAATAAACAATACAATATACATGATAAAACATACATAGAAAAACGGGTTCCTTCGTGGTTTCATATAGTTTTTAATAAGATTGAGGCTTAATTGTGAACATATGTCAATGCCCAGTGCCGTACAGAGTAAAAGCGTACATTACTTCATATTAAATTGATTTCATTTAATAATTTCTCTATTATTTCTAAAAAGAAATGTCAATGATTCTATCTTGTTTACACAATCTGTTTCATTAGTAGTAGGTAATATACAAATGAAATTGACAGCTATCAATCATTTTGTTAATCAAATAGCAATATTAATATTTGTTAAGGCTAATAATCTTTACATATTTTTACATTTTTTGTATCTCTTAATTCTTGCATGATCATAAAGGCATGTTGTATGTGTAACTGTAGAAAAAATTATAAACAGATGGTTAATACACGAAGCTTTATATAAGAAGCTTTGTGTCACTAATATGTATATATAAGATGAGTGTTAGTCCAGTAGAGACAAACACTTGTAAACCTATATCGTTATCTTTAACAGGTTTATTTATGAAAGCTAGCAAAGGCAAAAGTTACTAAAACGTGATTTGAAAAAAAAACTTGAATGAAAAACACGTGGTCACAACAAAAAGTCAAAGAGAAACAATAATTAACGTGAAAAAACACAGAAAACTAACATCAAAAGCCGGGATAGGCTAGAAGAAGAGTTTGAAGATACCAAAGGGGTAACCAGATTCTATAAATCTAAGAAGGAAAGATTACACAATGGCCAAAAGAAAAAAAAACCAAACGGACAAACAACAATGTACAAAACATACACATAAAACTAAAGATCGGGTAACAATAACCCTAATAAACCGTGCTCCACATATGGCACTCGGTGCGGTACTCAGAGCAATGGTCAAAGTCCAATACATATCGGTTGATTGCTGGCCGCTTAACGTCAAGCGGAAAATAAGTCATGCATATTCAGGACGCGAACAAGTTCGATAATATCTGAAAACTATAAAGAAATGAGGGACTGATTGGAAAACCAGGGCAACGACTTTTGACTGCAGCTGGAAAAGTACGTTAGGGGTGGATAGGAATGGAAAATGTTGCCTTTAATAACGGCTACATTGTCCTTACTCTTTTATGAAATCTAAGAAAGAGAGACTTAACGTGCAAGGATCATGACACTCTACAAACACGTTGCTAACTATGGTCCATGGTCAGGAATTCGGTTTTGTAACCTCATAAACCTCAATCGAAAGGGTACTTCTATCCGCCACGCGGAGACTCATTGGGCATCTCCGTCTGTTGAGCCATGAGAACCGTCACCAATACATATCAGTAGATATCAGGAACGAGGTAAACTCAAGTATGCGAAATCTATTTAGATGATTCAAATGTGCACGTATAGAAAAAGTGTATTATTTCAGGTGTAAATATCGTATCTCCAAGCCTTTCCTAATAGATTAACAAAATCCCAGATCTATATCATATATCTCATATTTATAGTTAAATAGAATAGTCAGACAAAGCTAGGATTTCCGATGTAATTTCAATACCTGGTATTGATATGAGCATATTAGATGCAATATTAAAAAAAACAAACGTTAGAGAATACCGAAGGGGCAATCAATAATGGACAATCCAGAGAAACTGGCAACACAGGGAACACAAGACGAAGAAAAACAATACAAAACACTTTGATATATACCTTTAGAATTTACTGAAAAAAGTACAAAATTTTCAGAAATCGCTATTAGGCATGACATAGATGTCTTTAAAGGGAAAATAAGGCAGGTGTCGTATAGTAAACCTTCCCCCGGATACTTTACTATATAGTAAATATTTCCCCGAGGGAAAATTTACAATATAGCAAACATTCCCCCATCCATAGCCAATCATCCCCCCGGATATTTTGCTATATAGTAAATGTTCCCCCTTAATCGGATAATTACTATTGATTCGGAATTTATCACCTTAATCGTGTTAATTTTAATTGTTATATACCATTAATTATATCCGGTTATGATTAAAAGGTAAAACAAAATGTACGGAGCCATTTTGCAGTATTTGAGTAGGTGGGAAGGTTTACTATGCGGAATAAATACTATATAGTAAACGTTCCCCCATGGGGGAAGGTTTACTATATAGTAAATCTTCCGGGGGGTTAATCTACTATGTGGGAAGGTCTACTCTATGACACCGGAAGTAAATTTGCATGTGTACCTCTAAAATATGCAGTGATTCAAGCATACTAATTTCATATGATGTAATACTATATGTAAATTAGAACAAATTGATTTGTATTCACAGCGATACGTTCGATGTGGCTGTCAACAAATTATCCTTTATTCTCTTCACATCTATTTTTTTTGTCTTGAAGTAATCTGTTGGCATGTTTTAATTATTTTGTGTTATCAAACGTCTTCAAACACACAATAATTCAATAATATTTGTAAATGGAAGCCAGAATATGCTACTAGAATATGTAATTGTGTACTTCTATTTGAATACGAATTCTAGATCTCTTTCTAAAGACAAATTGAAATGCTTTTAGAACTCATTGCATATTGATTGCCATTCGACAGGAAAATAAAAGCAAACATATCATTTCTATGAAGTCTTTCCTTTATTCATATTACAAATGAACCGCTAATATATCTTAAATAGCAAATTGCATAGAATTGTTAACTATCTTAAAGGTCACATATAGTTGTATATACAACAAATAGATTGGTTGCCATCATAATATTGCTATAATACATAATGTTCTTCCGTATTTGACATACACTGTGGTGTCATCTATTTTCGTCAATGTCATTTTTCGTGGGTTGTCAGAAACTGAGATGTTCATTGTCATTTGAATTCGTGGATTTGATCCTGGCAAATCACTTCTTTTGCTATATATGCCATTCGCTGTGCACTAACCATGAAACATGGTATTCAACGAATAAAAGTATTAAACATAATAAAAACGTATATATCAAATATATCCTAATTCATCTGACTGCAACGACTCAACATCAATAACAATGTCTCTTGCCGTATTATGTGATGTTTCTTAAATAATAATAAACAAAATAATGTTATGTTTTTATAGCATATTGTCTTTTAATGATTCATATGTAACGGAGAAGACCTCGTAAGTTTATAACTTGTGTCTGATCCATTGTCTGTAATATTGTTTGACAATAACATATGTTTAAAATAATTTAGGAATAACCTTCATCATAAATGACTGCACTGTCAAATTCCGTGCGCTTGACCCTTATTCGACGTCTTCCAATGTGTTCGACTCCTAACAGATGTAAAACCACAATTTAAGTACTAAATAATTAAGAGTAGAAAAAGGTCAAGGCGTACAATAGAACGCTGACTAAGCAATATATACCTGAAGGAGATATATCCAAGATTTACAATCTACAACATTACTTTCTGTGTCAGTACATCAGAATCGATTAATTTTAGGTCAGCACTGAGATGATTATTACTGGTCATGTGATACCCATGGGAACTAACAGCCCACCAGCAGTAGTTTATATCTAGTGATAACAATAACAATAAAATATACCCATATTACGTTATTTATTAAACTTTGACCTATGTCGTGCTTGTGTTTGTGGGTTTGTTGTTGATGAGAGTGCTATATTCCAAAACTATTAGGTTTTTTTTAAATAAGATGACGGCTGTTTAATTTAAATTCCCTATATGGTACTTTTAAATATATTGAAATCTTTCAATTGACGTAAAACGAGAATAACAATGTTTTAATTTTGCTGGCATTTCATTAATTATATCTTATATAAATTGAAACACTTCAAAGAAAATTTGTTTTTATCATGGAGTCTTAATTACAAATCCCTTTGAAGTATCAAAATATAAAGTTTATGTGTATGATGTTTAGAAACTTGGATTAAGGTGAGGTTATAAAACTATATACAACAAATAGTATCAAAACAGCAAAGATACCCAGATTTAGCGTTTATTGACAGATGTGAGAAGTACCGCTAAGCTGAAGGGTAGGGGCCGTTTCTCATTCATTCTAGGGTGTGAGTTATGCTCATTATTGAAGACCCTACTGTGACTGTGAAATGTAGAGCAGCAATAAAAGCACTGTTGTTTAACTTCAACTTGTGTAAAGTTGGATAGTTTTCACTTTCATTTACATCCACATCCTTTCTTACTAACAAGGTCAGTAAAGAACATGTTGTTATCAAATTTGCTAAAACTTATTAAACATTTAGTAATATGTTTTTGCGAGTAAAATTCCCGAGTTTTCTTTTGCAATTTCCATGCAGCACCTTGTCCATAAATTACCAAAATATTAATCTGTTATTACATTGTTTTTTCTAATATGGGCAACAGCAGCACTACTTATGGAAGATAGACATTTTTCTAAAACAATAACAGTTTTTAATTAACAGATACATATGAGGTATTCCAGTTTTAAAAGACTATATAGGAAATTTTTCGTAATATTTGACAAATTATCTAATATACTTTTGGTAAAAAAAAATATGAAAAACTTCAAATAACTGTTAACCAAGTATTTGTTTTACTTATTATCTACAAATCTGATTATTACCTGCCTTCAGGTAGCTTTTTTCTCCTTAAAGTGAACTTTCTGAAAATCAGAATTTTCAGAGGAGGTCCAGTAAATGGCGGATAGCAATTATATGTGATAAATTGTCCATAATAGTTTAACTTTTAATAAATATTATTTATTGCTTTACATTTTGGAAGACATAAAATCGAAACAACAGTTTTATGGGAAATTTGAAAGAAGGAAAAAGGGGACAACTGAACAAATATTTGGATTTAATGAAGGACATATACCTAAGAACATTCGATCATGAACAAAATAATTATTCTGAATCTATTACGAGATTGAAGGTTGACGCCTTTGAGGGTTTAGTCAGAAAAGAGAATAACGGAGTCCTGACAATTATGGGTTTAAACAAATCTTCTTGTCCTCCGATGTTGTACCGTCTTCGTCCCAAAAAACTCGTCAATGATTATCTTGAATCAACAATTTCTTGATCCTGATAATGGTAGGTATATAACATCATGTTCCTTCTCTTTCTCTACCAAAAGAAAGTTTAAATATGGATGATCATCAATTTCACCAATATCAACAAAACAAACAATTAACTCTCATCTTAACTGCACTCATTGGACACAAAAGACCACAACATATGACGTTGGAATTTCAGGTCTTGGCTTGAGACAGGCACAAAAATGTGACGGAGTTAAATCAGTTAATGAGATCCCAACCCTTCCTTCTTTGGATTTCTACATTAAACTGATATGCAATTGAGAAAACATCCTATTATAGAGAATGAGACAGAGAATAACAGACAAGGCAATACTGAATAAAGCCATATTCCTTAAAATATTTAATATTACCACCGTTGAGGATAGTAGATCATTTAGATTATGTGAGTCAGATGTGAAGAACTCTAAAGATCTGTTAGAGTACATACAATATAGTTCTCTCTCCTCCTGCAATCGCACATTAAAACATTTTACTTTTCCATCCTCTAAGCAACTATTCCTCACTCTAACCTGAAAGACAGATTAAGGGAGTTGGTCCAACTGTGTTTCATAAAAAAGAATGACCACCATAGATACAAATACCTTATGCTAGGAAGGGACAGATGTTAGTTTGTAAAAAAACACTCTGATTCTACCAAAGCGTTCTCTGAAACTGATATCATCAACATGCTCGAGTTTTTGATTCACAACATATTTGCTATGTTTGGTGGACGTGTTTTTCAACAGAAAGTCGGCATACATAGGTATACAAACTTCGGGTACAAACCTCTCGCCGACTTGTTCCTTTATTCGCATGAGGCAGACTTCATACAGGGCCTTCTCAAGAAAAACGAAAAGAAGTTAGCCCGATCCTTTAATTTCACGTTATATATAGACGATGTCCTTTCACTAAATAATTCTAGGTTTGGTGATTTCGTTGATCACGTCTATCCCATTGAGCTTGAAATAAAGGATACCACAGATACAGATAGATCTGCTTCATACCTTGACCTATACCTCGAAATTGACAGTGCGGGCCGGTTGAGAACGGAACTTTACGACAAAAGAGATGATTTAAATTTTTCCATTGTGAACTTTTCATTTGTATGTAGCAACATTCCAGCAGCAAATGTATAAGGAGTATATATCTCTCAGTTGAAACGATATTCTAGAGCTTGTGGTTCCTATCAGGATTTCATCGAGACGGGTGCTGCTAACAAGGAAGCTACTGAACTTGGTTAAGTTGAAGTCATCACTTCGAAGGTTTTGCGTCGCAACCATGACATGGTTGACCGTTATGGAATATCTGTGTCACAAATGATCACGGATATGTTCACTTGTCGTAAACACTTCCCAGTCCTTTCCTCATTCATGACTTATCACCGAGTTATAACTAGATTAACACGACGGGTGCCACTAGTGGTGCAGGAAATGCTTACCTTTCCGGAGCATCTCAGTTCACCCTCGGTTTTTAGTGAGTTCGTGTTACTCGATCTTTAGTTTTATGTGTATGTTTTGTAAGTCGTTGTCTGTCCTTTTGTACTGTTTTATTTTGGCCATTATGTTGTCTGTTCTTCTTATATTTACAGATTCTGATTACCTATTTGTTATCTTCAAATTCTTCAAATTGACCAGTAATGTCAAGTTTGAGGTAAAATGTCAAGAAGTGACGTTGATGACAAAAACGTCAAAAGTGAAGTGTATGGGTGTTAAATTCAAATTTTTAGAACTACAGAGCTATCTTACCTCGACCAAACAAGAGTGAATCTTTCAATGGTACACGTAACCAGAAAACATGGCCGCCGAATTCCAAAGAATGTGATTTCTTGCCAAATTTAGTTGCAAATTCACATAATCATTGTACTGGACAATCACAGGACATTGATTACATTAGAACCAAAAACTTACTTCTAATTAGATTATGGTCAACGTTATCTGTAAAGCAAATTGTCTCATGAAATACGAAATTTTACATCCTTAAATCTTATCAAGAATCTCATTAAAAGGCAAAATAACAAATGCCATATCTTTTACTATGCAGGCACTAGAATGGGACAAGTATTATATAGCCGATTATGTAAGCAGTTCTTCAAATGAACATGTGTTCGCACGTAATCCTGTTGATTCGCCGTAAAGTACATGCGGTCAAGTCAAGTCTACTTCACACTTTTTATTACATTGACGTAAATATGATTTACATGTATTACGTAATGAAACTGTTTTTCATTATCCAATAATCTAAAATATAAATCTTCTTCTTTTCGGTTCAGAGGATCTATCTTCTGAATACAACAACGATTTATATATATATATAAGGCACAGAAATTTATTATAAAAAGCAAACGTACAATAAAAACGTAGATATTCAAAATAGTGCACACGGCGCGTTTCTGGGATCACCTTCATGAGGTACGCTCAAAACCAAAAGACTGATTAGCCAACATATGAACGTCTATCTAAGGTACATATGTTTTACAACGGATAGCTAAAATCCCATCTTTGTTAAAATGTACTCGCGATCGCAGGGCACGAAAAGGGGTTATTGCAACTGTAGCATATATGCGAATCTGTCGTCAGAAACTGTCTTTAAACTTTGTGTTTTGCATTGGCTTATGTAACCGATATTGTTTATTTCAGTGAATATTTTATCCATAAGGCTTTAATATATTTGAGAAATATACACTGAACAATAGACGCTTCACAAATCATCGTATAAATGACAATCCTATCCCGGTTTTTAGTGGGATTCGTATTATCCGATATTTAGGTCTATGTGTAATGTTTTGTAGATCGTTGTTTGTTCTTTTGTCCTTTTTCTTTTGGCCATTATGTTGTCTGTCCTTCTTAGATTTACGGATTCTGATTACCCCTTTGATATCTTCAAAATCTTCTAATTAGATATTGCAAAGATAATTAAAGAAAGAAGTTTATTATCTGGTTATATATGTATGATTGAATAGAGCTCGTATGCACATTGCATTTCCGCAATATTTGAAGAATTTTTGTTTTCTTTATTTCCGCAATATATTTTATCACTTTTCCGCAATTTACATGAACAGTGACCGCTAGAACCCAACCTGCGTTCATTATCTCATTCCAAACCCACTCCTTCCTCGTCCATTTGAAGATTCAAATTGCAGTCCAATTGAGTTAGTATTGTCTGAGACATAATAAAGGCAAATCCTGCTTGATCGCAGATGGATTGTGGCACTGATTTAGATATTTTACACGAATATAGACATTTTGTGTTTTCTGTTCCATGATTTAAATAGAAAGTATATAGTCTTAGAGATAGAAACTTATCTTGCTCAAAATCCTACTTCCAACTCCCCATGGCGAGCAAGGGACAAGAGGTAAATCCCTGCTAACGGAATGGATAAATAATTATACATGTATTTTTCGGAAATGGGATATTTCAAAATTGCGGATAAGTAATCTTTTATGCAGAATAGCAATATTTTTATGCGCAAAGTCATATTTAAGTGCAGAAATGCAAGGCACCGCAGCTCGCATAACCCATGAAGTTGGCGATACATATATGTTACAAATATAAGGCTTCATAAGTGAGGGAAATAACGTCATAAATCGTTGCTAGAGATATCAATGTTCAATTCGATTCAGTTGATATTAGTAGAATTGCTGATCATTACTGTTTGATCTTTCTTGTCATAGAGTAGTTTATGAATACAATATGCATGTTAAAAAGTTTTAAAAAAAACTCTTACGGGAAAAAAGTGAAATTAAGTTATAAAATCTGCAAGAAAACAAACATTTCTAATATTCTAGTATTCTCCACTAAGGACATGAGTTTCGTGTTTAATCGGAAACTCACTGGGGTTTCACATCAGTGTATGACGTCAGTTATCAGTCTCTCATAGTTGTTAATCGCCACTGGAAAGATAATGACACAAACTGTTAATCGATTTTGCCATTGTACGATGTTGTTGATATCACCTTAAGATTTATGATAATGTTGCCAGTGTATGAACAATCCCAAAATATTATAGACCAGACTTAGGCATACAGGAAATATGTTCCTGATAGTAGGTATGACTGACATTTATAATTTTGATTTTACTAAGTTGCTACTGAGACAAAATTTACCAATAAACTATAATACACCTGAGGAGTCGGATGCTATTTTCCTGTTCAAAGTCACTTAAGAAAGTTTAGTTGAGTGGCACCTCGACCTGAGGTATAGACCCATCGCTATTCTTCATTTCTCCATCTTAATATATATATATATATATATTAGCAAAACCAACTGATACAAAATTAACCTTTCTGTCGTTCCGGTCTTTTTTTTAATACAGGGTTTAGCAAAATGGTGTTTAACGCCACTTTCAACACCATTTCAGTTATATCATGGCGGTAAGTTTTATTGGTGGAGGAGACCGCAGTACCCGAAGAAAACCACCGACCTGTCCCAATTCACTGACAAACTTTATCACATAGTGTTGTATCGAGTACACCTCGCCATGAACTGGGTTCGAACTCACAACTTTAGTGGTGATAGGCACTGATTGCACAGATAATCATAAATTCAACTACCATAAGATCACGACCACGACCCCTACATAAAATGTAGATAATATATTCTTCTTATAAAAAGAAAATCACACATACAATTAAAAGTTTATGGAAAGCAGACTCATAGTTCGAAATAATTTATGTAGAAATGTGCATTCTGTTTAGCTCCTATTAGACAATACATTCATTGTGAGGTAGTGACAGAATGGCATCAAGCACATACGTTTGGCTCCTGTGTAGCTAGAAATTCCATATGAAGCATCAAGCAATTAATGGTTTTACACGAGTAACACAGAACCAGAATAAACTATATTTTACCTAAATGAAACACAGAATACAGAGTAACAAGTCGAGCCATGAGACATTGTCAGATACAAAAACAACAGTACTAAACATATCGAAAAGGAAAATCGTTAAATGTCATACATGTTTAAAATTGCTGATTATTTTGAGGTGATATCGATAAGAGAAAGTGATTAATGTTATAAATTGCTGACATTTTGAGGTGATAATAAGAGGTACAAATATATCCAACAAAGAACAGAGTTGTATTGCCTTATGGGGTTTTTAGAGGAGTAGATGACGTCAGTGTAGTTCATGTGTACTTTAATGTAGACGTGTTTTAAAGATAATGAAATGCGACTATTTCAAGATGTAAGCAACAATGTCTGATAAAAGTTTTATTGAGGTCCATTTATAAAATCTTCAAGAGTACCTTATATTTTGTTTTGCTTTTAAATGTAAATAAATTATATAAAGAATCAATCAAAATGCAAATTGTCCATATAAATTATGTTTATTATATTCAACAGTTTCTAAAAGCCATGTGGCACGGTCCATTTGGTGGTTTATTGTTTAAGGGGGCTTGGGGTTAGGATTTTGTATCATGGGATAACTGAACGAAAAGTTCATTCGAAGGATACATTAATGGTTGGTTTATGGTGTTTAACGTCACTTTCAACAATATTTCAGTTATATCGTGGCGGTTCAGTTTTATTTGTGGAGGAAACCGGAGTACCAGGAGAAAACCACCGACCTGTCGCAAGTCACTGACAAACTTTATCACATAATGTTGTATCGAGTACACCTCGCCATGTACGAGATTCGAACTCACAACTTTAGTGGTGATTGGCACTGCATGCATGTTGTAAGATTGGCAACAAAATAAAATTACATATATAAAGTTTATGACATGTGTGTGTGACTAAATTTATCATTTCCAATATACCTAAATCATAATTTTAATCTCCAAACAACAAGAAAATAACATTCTTGACAACATGTAATAAACAAATTGTAACAATTTTGTGTTGTTTGAAGTAAGAACATTTTCTCATTACGTGAACAAAGACATTCTGTTTATCACAAATCTTGGAATTCGACTACAAAATATGTCTTATGTAATCTTTAATTCTGAGTTCCAGGGATACCTAAAGGTACTTAAACCGGATTGGTAAGTGAAAATCTCCATCTACATCTGAAGACATCTGTTTGCATAGAATTGATTACCGATTTATAAATTGTATTGTCTGGAATAAAATAACAAGAATTACAAACATACATTCTAAAATCTTTGATAACTGTTATATTTTGTACTGTTTCCATAAAGGGCCACCACATTCATAAGACAGTTTTGGCGTTCCATAGTTTTAATTTGGTTTCGTGGTATTCGGCATGTTTTCTTTAATAAATATTTTTACAAAGCATTCTTTATACTTGCGAAAGCATAATTAAACATAGCAGATGTTATGAACTTGATGCAGAAACAAATTACCAAGATTGATTCTTGAAAATTACAACTAATGCATTTTCTCTGAAATCTTTTAAACAGTCACGTACAGTGTGACAGCTATGAAATGCGAATTAAAAGTTGACATTGAAATTCAAATTGAAAGCTGATTTGAAAACTTGTTTGGCTATTTCAGGAGTTGCTTTAATGTAGGAATTTTATCATTATGCAATCAGTGTCTATCATCACTAACGTTGTGAGTTGGAGCGCCACTCAGGCGAGATGTAGTCGATACAACATTATGTGTTAAAGTTTGTGAGTGACTTGCGACAGTTCGGTGGTTTTCTCCGAGTACTCCGGTTTTCTCCATCAATAAAACTGACCGCCACGATATTATTGAAAGATTGTTGAAAGTCGCATTCAACACCTAGCCATTTGCCCTTAATGTGGGATATGATCAAAGTTGTTTTTAAGTGCATAAAGGGCATATCTTAAGCCACAACAAATGCATTATAGACAGGATTCCAGTAATATAATACATTGCTTTCATTGAAGTCAAGATAAATCGCCATAGAGAGCATGAATATCTGGCATTCGATTCACATCTGCCGATTACGTTCCTCCATCTAACCTCGTCTGCATCATGCATTTTGACATTGGATTAACAATATGGTAGCAACCGTGGAACAGAGCAATCAGAGTCTTCCTTTCATAAATTCGTACATCCACATTAAAATGTATTCGTCTCTTAATAATGACCTTTTTCGTAAAGCAAATTCTATACAATCTTCAAATGAGAAGACATATTCTAAATTCTGATTTATTTTCTATGCATCGGCCAGGATAAACAGAAGTGAACCGAATCAAGATGCATGGTGCATACATATATCAAATTGTCTCATACAACCGAGATAAGAGGAAGGTAGCGGAATCATACGAAATTTGCCTATTGGAATACCGGTATCTGGCTGTATGAGTCGCAATCGAATATTTCAAATTTTAAATCTGATATGATTTGTAGATATCTAATTTAGTGTGCACGATGCGTGACTGATAATCTCCATCAAGCACGATCATATGATTGGAAAGACAATCAATATAACAGTTCTTTGGAGCATGTAAACCAAAGGGCCTGAATAAGAAGAGTTTGAAGATACCAAAGGTGCAATCAGAATCCGTATATCAAAGAAGAACAGAATAAAATAACCAGAATCAGCTAATATTTCCTATGTCTAATAATCCACTCCAATGCCAAAGAACATACTACTGGGCGAATGATCTGTTCAGGGACTAATAGTCCACTAGCAGAGATATCGACCCAGTGATCTTAATATAACTGAAATGAAAATACCAACTTGTTCTACAGATGTGACGTGCTTGAAAGTTGTATATCTAACCTAAAGCAAATTAAGCAATGCTTGTATTTATCTTATATTTTATGATGTTTGTAATGTTATTGCACACGAATATTTCCCACTTTTACATCAGTCACATAGAGACATATTTATATTGTACGAGATTGGAAATGCACTTAACATTGTCAGGGGAGGAATATAGTTCGCAACTAATTTGAAGTCATACATTATCTAGATTGGGCTCTGTTCATATTATTTTTCCGGTTTTATGAAACGATGCAAAAATAGCAATGCTTTTGTCATGCTGTAGTATACAAATATATAATATATCGATTGCTTGTGTTGTATGAATCGTTTTTCTCTATGTTTATGATGATAAAAACAGTTCCAAAATTAATTATGAAAATTGTAGAAAGAGGCAACATTGATAGCATAGGTGATCATAGCCGATCTTGGCTATTCTGCTTAGGCTCTTTGGTTTTATTGCTCCAAAATTTGTTTGGCTTTCCATTCTGTCGGTTTTGAGCGTACATGATGAAGGCTATTCCAGAAACGTGTTGCGCGCACTAAATTTAATATCTACGTTTTTATACACCTAACACACATATATGCCCGCTCACTTACCTGGCTTGATGCATGCACCTGAATAAAACTTTGGTGATGTTAAGCTAGTTTATGGGCCAAAACCTCCTTCATTAATGAAATGATGTGGAAAGGAAGTCATATATTAGAAACCCTAAGATATACTGTTAAATATTTCTATGATCAGACATAACATCATAGGTTGAAAAGGCTATGCGGTTATATTTCTAAGATTTTTCATTACATCAGAGGTTGAATGCATTACAGGTAGAATGACGCATTACCATGATGACTTGTGGCAAACGGGTGTACACATAATTCGCAGATAAACCTTAAAACTATGTGTACTTATTTCATGACAAAGTCGTTACAGTTTTGAATTTCAACTGTTTTACGCACATGAATTATTGATCTATTTACAAGCTAGTTTATTATATCTCTCAATGAGTGGTACACCTTGAAAAGTAAAAAATAAAATAGGTATGTTTTACGACATTGAAAAGTGTCAATGATACAACTCGTGGGCACCATTTGCATTACTTGCATTCCTGTTCAGTAATATGGCAAACAGATATGTGAATGTAAAATTGTCATAAACTATCTAGATCTAAAAATCTAGATGCAATGTATATATACATTTTTGTAATATTTACATGTTTATTTTTATTAGTGGTAACTATGCATGGTCAAGTCAAAAACAAGAGATACTAGATTATACCGGACCATGATTTGAATGATAGGAATTATATTGCAATTGTATTATTTATAATGTTTTAAAACAATAACAACAAAGGGAACATAGAAATCTTATTAAACGAAAATTCAAAACTTTCTATTACATTGAAGAAAAGTTTAAAGATGACAAAGGAGTAATCAGAAGCCGTATATCGAAGAAGAACAGAAAACACAATGGTCAAATGAAAAGGGAAAAGGGACATACGAGGATCAACGAAACATTATACAGAAAACTAAAGACCGAGCAACACAAAAAACCGGAGGTGAACATAGAAATCATAGAAATATAACAGAATATCTCAGAATGTTCACTATATGACCGTTTCCAGTGTGTCACTAATTGTTCGACATGCATATGAGCAAATTCCTATTATGTATTCTTTTTGCCATGTTAGGCATAGTGAAAAATGACTATGAAAAACATCATCTAATCCATAATTATATGTATGACAAGAAAAGTTTTTTGCATCCTTTCATATTATTTGAAAGAAGAAATGATTACGAATCCATCAAGATAATGCTGGATAGATTAAATACTTAGATATAGCTTTATAATACTTTTCCCACACAATACAACGTACATTTCCAATTTCGTACAATATAAAAATATCTCTCTGTACATGATGTTATAGTGGAAAATATTCGCGCGCAATAACATTACAAATATCATAAAATATAAGACAAAGACAAGCACTGTTTAAATAGTTAGGATTTAGGTTAAGGGGTTAGGGTAATGGTGTTTTACGCCACTTTCAACAATATTTCAGTTTCATCGTGACTCTCGGTATTTCTTTGGCGGAGGAAACGGGTACACCCGGAGAAAGCCACAGACTTGACGCAAGTCACTGAGAAACTTTATCACATAATGTTGTATCGAACACAATTCACAATGAGTGGGATTCGCACTCATAACTTTTGTGGTGATAGGAATTCATTGCCTAGGTAAATCCAACCACCATGCCATCACAACCACGATGGCCCCTTGTGATTTAGACATACTACTATGAAACGAAGAACCTCTATACAATTATTAATTTAAAGTTTTTAGTTTTTATTTTCATTTCAATTATATTAAAAAAAATCCTACATATGCCTCTTTGCCTACCTAGTAATTCTGATGCTACAGACGAAGAACAATATGTTACCAGACTACGTACAGGGAGACATGATGTCTTTGTTTCCTTTTTCAAACAAAATGTCAATCAACGTTTATAGAAATGACAAAGCATTTCCTTGTATTTGACTTTAAATAGATGAATAATGTCTAATTGGATGTTACTGGTACATCAAAGGTAAGGATTGACATAAATTCCAAATCCCAAAATGACATGAAAGAGAAGTTTAAGAAGCGGAATATTCAAAGGATATATGTGGACCAAATAACGTGAGGATAATTAATAATTAAGTGCTAAATTCTGTTTCTTTATACGCATTAACCTTAAAATGGATCGAATTAGGTTTGGTTTATGGTATTTAACGCCACTTTCAACAATATTTCAGCTATCTTGTGGCGGTCAGTTTGATTGGTGGAGGAAACTGGAGTATCTAGAGAAAACCACGGATCTGTCGCAAGTCACTGACAATCTTTGTCACATAATGTTGTATCAAGCACACCTCGCCTGAGCGGGATTAGAACTAGCAACTACTTTAAGATGTGATAATAGAATATTGTATGATCTGGGGGTTCGTAATTTATAATTTTTGAAATAGAGAATTATTTTAAAACAAATATGTATGCAATATCTTCAAACATTGCTATTTTTCCTCTCTGTCTCTCTGGGTTGATTTTTGTGTAATAGACCAAAACATTGCTGTTTTTTTCCTTTTTGTCTTCTTGAATTGATCTTTTGTGTCCTGTTCCCAATGGCCAAAAGAAAAAGGCCAAAAGGACAAACAATGATCTACAAATCACTACAGAGAAAACTAATCGTTCAATTATATTTCATTCTATTTACTAAAACACGTCACAGATAAAATTTTGATAATGTAAAAATCTGCTATTTCAATCCTCTGCATCTTAATTTTATCCCAATATTCTTGAGTAATTCCATTGGGAAAAATCTCACGATATTTACTCATTTGACAGCGAAATGTGATTTACAATGAATTCTATTGTTTGTAACAATCTCTCAAGAGAAATTACATTTGTTTGTCTTTTTCAAAACAGAAGAACTGTCAATATTTATTGGGTAATTTAAGAAACTATAACGTTGAAATTAGCATGCAACAGAAATATATTAGACAGCCCTGTATTTATCATGATATATACACAATAGCGATGTCAGGAATTATAACCGACGCGTGTTTGAATAGAACATTAGCCCCCGCTAATATATATAAGTATAAATAGACAAAGCAAAGTAATAAATAACTGATTTGATACAGGAAAAAAATGAAGAATATCAAATATCAAAATTCAATGCTCACGATGCATATTCCTGTATTCAAATTATTAACTATTGACAGATACAGTAAAACCTCGTTGTTATGAATTTACATCAATACCAGCTAAATACAGATACAGACGAACCTCGGTTATTTTTTTTTAATTTACTCGAATACTAGTAATAGACAGATATATTCGAACCTCGTTATTTTGAATTTACATCATGGGTGTCACATGCGGAACAGGAACTGTTTACCCTTCCGGAACAGCTGAGTTCGCCCTCGGTTTTCCGCATGTATTAGTGGGGTTCGTGTTGGTCAAATACATGCTTTTACTTATTTGGTTCCGTGTTGTGATGTACGGTACGATTTCTGCGTTAAAAATGATCTTCAGTTCGTCTTTACTCCCATTTGCTTTATCGGAAATTCATGTTTTATTAATGTTATTCGTATTTATCTACGTATGCTGGTGTCCAACACGATTTATATGGCATGTATCAATGTCCGGTAGACAGACGACATTAATTGTAAACGGAAGAAAATTATGCATGTTTTTATCTGTTGGTGCCAACATAAAGCTTTCACTTTCAGCTTTTCGTATTTACACACCGGAAGCTACAATAGTAAACTACAAACCGAATCGGAATATTTACGATTATGAAAAAAACGTTCAAACTAATAATATTGTATCAATTAAGTAAATATAACAGTACCCTTGTACACACACAATCAGCTTATATTTTTCTTGAAATGTAAATCACAAATTGATCTGTTTAAAATTTATCGATTAATTAGTGATATGACACTGACAATTTAAGATTAAAATAGATATCTAATTTAATGCTTACGACGCGTCTCTGGAGCGACACTCATCGGGTACGTTAAAAGTCGTATAGCTACATGAACATCGTCACTGACACCGATCCTTTTTATATATTACTTTAAGAGCTTTTTTATTGGCATGTATTCTCCGATTATGTATATAATTTGATATTTCGTTGTCTATAACAGAGCCAACATGATAAATATCTTTCTATATAATTGGAATTCATTGGAAAAATGTTTCATACTAGAATAAAGACTTCTTGTGTTCTCGTGTTACACTATCATTGTCTAGAAACTGGGGAGCAATTATGTAGATATACATCTTTATATTATACTTTATTCCCAAATGTACAGGAACACTGCTTTATGACATCAATACTCCATTGTAGAATTTCAGATCGACTATATGCAAAAACGTTCAAGTCAATATTTCAGAAAATGGTAAATAAAGTAATATCACCTTGAAAAGACGACGACTGTCGTTTGTTATGTAGGATATAAGAATCTTACTGTTCTACCTTTTTATTTTGTATCTCTTTGTAGAGCTTGATCCATATAAATACTCACGAATTTTCGGAAGCTTCGAAGGCTTACAAAATAGCTAAATGTGGAATTCAACAATAAAACAAAATGCAGTTTCTGTAGAAAAATGTGTGGTTGTCGTTGATGTCTTAACCTATTATAATCTCTATGAGAGAGGGTTTATATAAACATTAGAGAACACCGAAGGGGCAATAACAAATGGATAATTCAAGGAAACTGGTAACATTAGGTACACAAGATGAAGATAAACATAGCAAAGACACAACTGAATATGTGTTGGACACCACTATGCGCAAGCAAACACAAATAAGACACATGAGTCCTCATACCTACAACATGCAGACAACTATTCCGATATTGCTATGAGGTCGTTTGCAATGTTTATCTGATAGAATATGACAAGTATTTGCTATTAAATAAATGCAGAACAACAAAGACAATTCAAGTAAAGGGGCGTTCTCTAATATACGAAACTAACAGTACAAATAGAAAATAAAGCAAAAACAAGTATTCGGTATAAAATGAATGCAGAACAACACAGACCATTCAAGTAAAGGGGCGTTCTCTATGCGAAACTAACAGTACAAATAGAAAATAAAGCAAAAACAAGTATTCGGTATAAAATGAATGCAGAATAACACAGACAATTCAAATAAAGGGGCGTTCTCTATACGAAACTAACAGTACAAATAGAAAATAAAGCAAAAACAAGTATTCGGTATAAAATGAATTCAGAATAACACAGACAATTCAAGTAAAGGGGCGTTCTCTATACGAAACTAACAGTACAAATAGAAAATAAAGCAAAAACAAGTATTCGGTATAAAACGAATGCAGAATAACACAGACAATTCAAGTAAAGGGGCGTTCTCTATACGAAACTAACAGTACAAATAGAAAATAAAGCAAAAACAAGTATTCGGTATAAAACGAATGCAGAATAACACAGACAATTCAAGTAAAGGGGCGTTCTCTATACGAAACTAATAGTACAAATAGAAAATAAAGCAAAAACAAGTATTCGGTATAAAACGAATGCAGAATAACACAGACAATTCAAGTAAAGGGGCGTTCTCTATACGAAACTAACAGTACAAATAGAAAATAAAGCAAAAACAAGTATTCGGTATAAAACGAATGCAGAATAACACAGACAATTCAAGTAAAGGGGCGTTCTCTATACGAAACTAATAGTACAAATAGAAAATAAAGCAAAAACAAGTATTCGGTATAAAACGAATGCAGAATAACACAGACAATTCAAGTAAAGGGGCGTTCTATATACGAAACTAATAGTACATTTGGAAAATAAAGCAAACAACAGAAACAAAAAACAACGACTCAGCGGACAACACGGATTCCTAATAAACTGAATGCGAAACAAGGTGTTCTGAGAAGGTTGGGAAGGTTTACATCTGATGCCATGTCACGTCATAGTCACTTATTGTGAAGTTTTAATTCGACCCCAAAGCCATTAAAAACATGTCTGCAATCAGTTTAGGCACTTGCATTCCGAATGGATTAACAAATTTACGGTAATTATCAAAGAACGTACTGACTACAGATTAGATTTGTCATAATTTCCCAAACAAAAGTTGTCTCTTCTTGAACAATTCATATACGACCGAAGCGATTATAGAATAGTTTATCAATGTAAACATCAAGACCCTTTTAATAAAAATAAAAGATAAATGTATAACCTTCATCTGATACGCTATATAGTCAAGAGAGCGGAAATGCCAAATAATCCTTTGTAAACATGAGAACACACGAAACCATTCGATAATACCGAAAGTGTCCATCAAACTTTTATCAAGCTGTATGACATAGAATACAGACCTTGTACCTGGTTTAGCAACAATAAAGTAATAATATTTTACGTTTTGTCTTTTCAGTAATATACTACCAGAACTCAATTAGATAAAGTACAATTAACAGATTCAAAAATCACTTTTATGCCGTTTTAAGTGTAATGCTTTTTAACGTTGTGGCCATTAAGAGAATTAAATCTGTATTGATTTCCTTTCCTTTAAAATATTTCTTTATTTTATTAAATGTGAAAAATCCCATTATGGAGTTTTAGATTTAATTTATCTTTAATGGGTAACTATTTAATATTCAAAGTAGGAATAGTGGAAGCTGGATGGAATAATAATGATATTTTTACATTTTACCATTGTATTATTTTAAACAACAGACCGAATGTAAATATCAAAGTTAGTGCTCACGACGCGTTTCTGTAATAACCTTCATCAGGTACGCTCAAAATCGAAAGGTTAGAAAGCCTAATAATTTAAAGTTTTGGAATGGTAGACATGACGCCACAATCGGGTATATTATCTTTACTGCGAGCCAGTGAGTCTTAGGTATTACTCAAGGTTGTTGCTGCTTTCTTAACAGCTGTAGAACATCGGGTACTAATATAATAGTATTTGGTTTGACCCTAGCAGTAATCGAATCTATGATTTTCCGTAGTCGAGATAAACACTTTAGCCAGTACACAACCGAATTCGAAGCGGTTACAGTTTTAATGGTATAATTTTTTCCCCTCTGAATCCGTGGGTAAAGGTTTACATTATCTTCAGATTACTGTAGAAATACAATATTTTTTTTTCTTAAATAGACATAAATATTATCACTATCTTGGGAAATTTATTTTTAAATACGCCCACAAAATGACTTCAATGAATGACAAAGACAATCTAATCTTTAATTAGTCCCCCTTTTTACTATGTAGCGAATACATATTTAGCAAAACGTTCGTTTAAAATGCTAGACATTAAAAATCAGGTTTGTTCTAGATAGTATATATAAGTATATAAATCTTCACTTGTACATTTTATCCACTAATCCATGCATAGCATTGTCGAATTAATTGCTTAAGTCGAAGACATTTTGTCTCGCATCAAGGCGCAGCCATTTTAGGGTTCAATACCAGGATGCATTTCGACATACTACCTTTCTTATGGACGTGGAACGTTCGTTCTGTACCGGAAAATATACCACTCTAAATCATAGGCGCCAGTCAGTTCAGTTTTTCATCAAAAATTGCTAATAGGAGAATTGATTGGACGAATGAAGGTCACATGATCGTGACTCCTTATGGCATTGTGTGGTTTTTTTATTCGCGACATGCAAACTAGAAAGAGGGGAGCCATCAATTAAGATCTAATTTTGATTAGATTGTGAAAACACCCACTTCCCAACACATGGGAAATATTCGAAACCAGATTCTACCGAATTGTATGACTCACAGAAATAACTTAGAAAATTGACGATGTATTAGCTTACTACATGTTATTGAGGAGTATGTTTTTAACAGACTCCAAGGGTTCTACATGCGGTGATATCTTATATTTTGATACAAATACCTTAACCGCGGTAAATAATAATAAATGAGGTTTGGAATTTTACTACATGTCGAAAGCAATTGCATGACCGCATCATTTCACTACGATTGGAGTTTTGGGCCCATGAAATTAACTTACCCTGCCACTTTTTATGGAAGTGTCTGTACCAAGCCAGGACTGTATAGTGAGCGTCATGTACTTGTGTGTTGGGGGTTCGCTCTTTCTACGATTTTGATATTTCATTTTGGAGTTGTTCTGACGGTGTGATATTTTTTGTTTTTCATTTTACTAGACAGTTTGATTTTAACAGCATCTATATCAAGCATAAAAAACGATTGTGTGACTCTTGGTATACCCTATTGGCATCCATCTATTGTGTTCGCTGGATCGCGATAATGGTAGAATCCCTGGCGATCGATCAAATGCCAATGCCCTAGAGGCATATTATATTGGCATTTTGTAAACATGACATTCAAAGTTCAAAAAATGATCTACAACAACATGTCAAAATTGACCTTTTATAAAACCATTGAATTTCAAATTGGATTGCATTCCAAGATCAATGCTTATATCTAAGTGCATCTTGAAATATAATCAATATTCTGTAGCATACGGAATTGGGTTTCCATTTAATTGGATTTGCTGTATAACACAACCAACTAGGTGTTCTTATGATGATGCTAGATAGTAAAAGTTAGTTAAGAAATAAAAACGTAGATATCCAATTTAGTGCGCACGACGTGTTTCTGGAATAACCGTCATCAGGCACCTTATAGCCTATATTATTCTTAAATTGTAATAATGCTGAATATAAAACACGATTTCATCCTCAGTTTTATTTGTTTTGTTTTCAATATGTTGTGTTTTTCAGATTATTGTTTCTCTTTTTGTCGTTTTTCTTTTGACCATTATGGTGTCTGTCCTTCGATTTACAGCTTCTCATTGCCTCTTTGGTATCTTCAAATATCTATAGCATATTATGGGACGTCTCTTTACTAAAAACATTTTGAATTTGTGCAGTTCAGCTATTGACGACACTAGTAATGAGTGCATAGTACATGCCTTTATAGAACCATTCTTGGATGTAATTGGTTTTTTCTGTGTGTGTTCATTTGTATCGTACTGGATCATAGTTTTGAGATTTATTAAGCATGACATGTAACGTCATTTCTTATTTATGTGATTTATTATAGATATATCCTTAGAACTATTTTCTTTAGCAAATTAGTATTTCCTTCAATTTTCTTTTTGACACGTTTTACAACTCAATATAATCGAGAAAAGTCATTTTCATGATTTCTGTCTCTCAGTGCAATTGCAACAAATTATAATCAGTGTCAATAAGAACAAAATGTTGAATTATATATACATGTATGGGCATGACGCTTTCTATCATTAGCAAACTGCTGAATAGTATATAGGAACATAACGCTAACATGACGTTTTCTGTCATTAAAAGAGTCTGAATGATATATAGGGACATGACGTTTTCTACCATTAACAAAATGCTGAACAGAATATAGGGACATGACGTTTTCTACCATTAACAAAATGCTGAACAGAATATAGGGACATGACGTTTTCTACCATTAACAAAATGCTGAACAGAATATAGGGACATGACGTTTTCTACCATTAACAAAATGCTGAACAGAATATAGGGACATGACGTTTTCTACCGCTAATAAAATGCTGAACAGAATATAGGGACATGACGTTTTCTACCGCTAGCCAAATGCTGAACAAAATATAGGGACATGACGTTTTCTACCGCTAACAAAATGCTGAACAGAATATAGGGACATGACCTTTTCTACCGCTAACAAAAGGCTGAACAGAATATGGGGACATGACCTTTTCTACCGCTAACAAAATGCTGAACAGAATATAGGGACATGACCTTTTCTACCGCTAACAAATTGCTGAACAGAATATAGGGACATGATGTTTTCTACCGCTAATAAAATGCTGAACAGAATATAGGGACATGACCTTTTCTGCCGCTAGCAAACTGCTGAACAGAATATAGGAACATAACGCATTCTGCCTTTAACAAAAATGCTGAATAGTATTTAGGAACATAACGCAAGCATGAAGTTTTCTGTCATTAAAAGAGTCTGAATGGAATATAGGGAAATGACGTTTTCTACCATTAGCAAAATGGTGAACAGAATATAAGGATATGACGTTTTCCGCCGTTAAAAAAGCAGATTAATTAGTTGTATAACGAGACATGCCTTTTTCTGCGTTAGCAAAATTTTGAATTAACAATAGGGACATGACACCTACCATGGTAAATAGAGACATGACGTTGTCTGACATAATGTTCCGGACCACGTATAAATGCCTTTACTCATATGGTCCACTCACACGAGGATGGTCCTATTTTATGCATATTTAGTTATATGGTCAAGTGAGACTACACTATATGAAGACCCTACACGTAAGGTTCGGACCATATGGGCATTCAATGAATCTTGTTAAAAATTGGTGTTGTTATTTGATGTTTGCGTTGCATTATTTTGTAAAAATAAAATGAAAGACAAAAATACCATACTGTAGACATGTTTGTTAATATTAACATTATCTTGTAACTCGATGCTATTATTATGTTTGTGATAATGTAAGTAATGTTATTACATATTTGTGTTTGCGGAAGTGACGTCATTTTATTTTTGTGCTTATGTAAAGAAATGGAACTTTATGATAAATGATAAATAATTGTTGGCTGCCTGTCTTCTAGCGGCAAATATTTCATGCATATTCAGGACGAGTACACGTCTAACATTATCTTAAACATACAAGCATACAGAAATATGGGAGGGATGAAACAACTGGAAAACGACTTTTGACTGCCACTGGAAAAGTATTGAGTGTTGGATAGGACGAAAATTGTAGACTTTCGTAGCTGGTACATTGCGCTTACTCTGTTTCAAAATTATAGAGGTCTTTCGCATGCAGAATGCGTGGCACTCTCCAAGTACGTTACCCAATCTGCTCCACGGTGGGGCTTTCCGTATTATTACCTGACGGCTGCCATTGAAAGGATATTACCTAGATGCCACCTAGAGACGCACTGGCCAGTGTTGTTGATTGAGTCCATGGGAACCGTCACCAGTATTCACTGACCTTTTATAAATGTGTTCGTGTAATCAATGTTTTGCTATTTTCGTGTTCATTCAGGTGATGTCATTTCTTTGTTGTGATGATGTAAGTCAGGTCACATTATATCCGTATGCATATACGTGGTATGTAGTCGTTTTATGTGAGGTAGTTGGATTACCTAACAACTCATACAAGCCTATCACCAATACGGCGTCGGTTCGCGTCCGGCTTTGTAAATTACAAAAAAAGGATGCACTCGACTCGCAACCGCAAGTGATAAAGTTTACCAGTTGCTTGCCCATAGTCAGTGATTCTCTCCTGGTACTCCGGCTTCTTCCACCACTAAAACTGGTCGTCATGATATAGCTGAAATATTGCTGAAAGTGGCGTTAAACACAATAAATCAAATCAAATCGCTTTATGTTTGTATCCATGCAAGTTCCTTCATAAGAATGTGTCATTCTATATGTTGTCATATTTCTGTTCATTTTGTGTATGACGTAATGTATTTGTGTTGCTTCATAGTTGTTGTTCTAATTAAAATTGCCGTATTCACTATGTATTAATTCTGGGGTTGTCATAATTATTTGTTCTTAATTGGCTTTTTATATTCACATTTATTGTTGTTCTTTTGTGTTTGTGTTTGTTTGTTTGATGGTGCTTAACGCCACGTTCAACAATATTTCAGTTGTATCTTGGCGGTCAGTTTTATTGGTGGAGGAGACCGGAGGAGCCGGAGAAAACCATCGACCTGTCGCAAGTCACTGACAAACTCTATCACATAATGTTGTACACCTCGCCCTGCCTGATCGAGATTCGAACTCAAACATCAATGGTGATAGGCACTGATTGCATAGGTAGTTGTAAATCAAACTACTATACGATCACGACCAAGACGGCCCCTCAATGGTTGGTATTATGACCTGTAGGTGTGGGTATCGATTTTATCTTATCATGTAGGTGTGTTCATGTTGGTCTCGAAATGACGCCGTTGGTGCTTTTAACCCGTTTAACTGCCCGGGTGGTTATTATGATTAACGCCCTCTCGTGGAGTGGGAAAGATCATCGGTCGGATCTTCTGTCTGTAAAACTAAGGATTATAAAACTGGTATTTGCAGTAAGACCACACACAGTGGCTTGGAATACGAATAATACCGTTATGTCTAAATCGAGATATATATCTACATGGAGACTCATGTTTCAGTGCGTTAGCACTATGAACAAACCTTGTTCAGTATTATTGTCTAGTATACAGCAAGAATACTCGTTATTTGATCATTTGTTCTCGCAGTGATATATCTGACTCATTACTCATTACTCATTTTGAGTTGAACAGCAATCAGTCACTCACTGTAATTGTAATTGACAAAACAAATCGGACAAACTAGTTGTTTTCGTAGAAAGAACATCAGACCTGTTTTCTCCATAGTATCAACTTATCAAAGAGGTTTTGTTAAAACATTGATCACAACGACAAGATGTCAAGCTACAATAATTAAATATAGAGCTTTATGAATAATACAGAGACTATTGTGTACGACATTTTATATGATTACTGGTCACAGTAAGAACTGATGTATTGATATAATTTGTAGGAGTACCCTCCATATGTAATTTTATATCATTTACAAATAAATATGTCATCTTATGCACATGATATTTATTGAAATAGAATAAAGGATTGGCTTTCAAGATTGGTAATATATCTTGATTTTATTTCATTTTATGTCGTATTTATAGATTATAGCGTTCTTTATAATAATGGTGTCACCCGGTTATATTTAGCTGTTGACATTTTACTCATGTGTAGAAAGCACTTGCATGATGGCATCATGTCCTTAATAGTGGAGGATTGGGCCCTTAAAACTAGCTTAACCCCGCCACTGTTTCAAGTGTTTTAAGTGAGCGATCGTGTATTTGTGTGTTAGGGGCACCGATTTCTACGAAATTGTTATAGCATTTTGGAAATGTTCCGACAGAGCGGTATATGTTGTTGTTCATTTTATTATATATTAAGGATGGATCAAGATCAAGGCAATTGAATAAATATATATATTTATATTTACACTTAAACGCATGTCTTATGTCTATCGGAGACGTCATTGTCGTGATAGTATGGTATTTGGATTGACAACTACCTATGCCATCAGTGCCTATCACCACTAATGTTATGAGTTCAAATCCCGATCATGACGAGGTGTACTCGATGTAACTTTATGTGATAAAGTTTGTCAGTGACTTTCGGCATTTCGGTTGTTTTCTCCAGGTACTCCGGTTTTCCCCAACAATAAAACTGAACGCCACGATATAACTGAAAAATTGTCGAAAGCGGCCCTAACTGCCTTACACTTACACTTATGTCAATCTCTAGATTCAGCTTACTAGGCAAGGTATCATGACTATTGAAGTTATATTTAATATAACAGAAGTGGCCAAGTTGTCTAGGGCGCTTGACATAAGCCGATTGGTCGAGGAAGAGCAAAGAAAAAATTCAGCTCAAAAATCTAATTCTAACACTTTTGGGTTTAATTTTAAATAGATATATTCATCCATACATATCCATGGTAGCGTATCGTCATTATTATCTTCAAATAAATCTTGCCATTGGCATATAGTTGACAAACAGTGGATGATGGAAAAGTATTTCTAAAACCGTTTGTGTCAGGGAAATTACGCATATATCAAGTAACGTTGACAAGTAGATTATTTTGTTCTCATAGCAATTGAAGACAGAAAAATGAAAACTGGAAACATCATCACAGATTTTTTTTTTCTAAATTAAGATAAATCCCTCAGGTCAGCATTCCCTTTACAAGTAAAAAGAAAAATGATTGAAATAGGCAATAAACATGCGGGATATGTAGTCCGAAGTCTTCATTTATATCTTAGTTTCTAGTTAATCTTAAGCAAATATTATCGGAGACGTTACAGTTATATACTATATAAAAGTGTAGTATTAGGTCTGGTATATCCTATTGTACTTCAATACAATCAGTCATACGTTTTCTGTCATATACAGATACATTTTTCATGCTTTAAGATCTTGAACCTACTGGTGATTAATATCCCTTACGAAACCTTTTCAAAGAAAAAACACTGGTTATATCGTTTGATAATTTTGGGATTTCATGTTGTCATGTATTTTGCAAACAATCACATTAACAACAAAATAAATAATTTAGATGACAATGAAAGTGGATGTGATGTGACGTATAAGGGGGTGTGATGTTTAACGTCACTGTCAACAATATTTCTGTAATATCGTAGCGATCATATGACGTATATATATAAAATATATACACATATATCATAAATCAGCAGTGAACCCTATTATGTAGTTTAGCTGAGTGAGTGACATATAGTAAAGCTCCATCTTTCCTACAACTGCTAAAATCTTTAAAAACAAATTCCGTTTTATTTCCATAGACTTCGTCTTCAAACTGAGCTGTAACTTCGCTTTGCGGATGTCCATTAACCAGACTATGTCATATCATATTCCCAAACATATATAGAAATACAGAAATGATATCCAGACGTTTATACACCAAAGTAATATCTTTGCCAATTATTTTTTCTCATAAAAACTCCCTTTTTTCCATCAAATAAATATATTAAGCTTCTCCTAAAGAAATGATTAATAATACGTAATAACTAAAAATATCCAAGACTACAAAGACATCAATAAATGATAGTCAACGTTTGTGCGGAAGTGTATAGGATTTCACCGGATTTATCTCCATCTTTTATATTTTTGCATCACAGTGAGTTTTAACTGTTCCGTTTTATAGGTTTCCCAAGGACCGGATCAATCTGTATAATTTGATTGGTATGATATATATCAAATCATAAAACACAGAAACCATATTACAACAGCGGTGTAGACAGTTACACACTGATTTCAATCTTTAATCAAATATTCCATCGAAGTTATTCAATTAGTACTTGTTTATTAACAATTACAAGGAATATATTACTCTCCCATTATATGTTTTCATGTTTTAGTTGATTATTATACATTTTTAATCAGCCTTTGACCTGTGCGTTATACGTACCTATTATCAGTTTGGGTGATTTGACGATGCAGTGAATTGCCTTGCTCGCCTCGGGTGCGAAAGATTGAAGCTTTACATCATGGTCGTGCTAAGCCATAAGAGTATTTGCTGCTTATCTTCTAAGCTCACAATATTATGGAATAAGAGTAAAGGCGGCTATAATAATCCAGATCTTTACCGTACCCATTATTAGTTTGGGTGATTCTGTGATGTTGTGAATAGCCTGCTCGCCTCTAGTGCGAAAGATTGAGGGTTTAACTCATGGTCGTGCCAAGCCATATTAGTATTTGCTGTTTATCTTCTAAGCACGCAGTATTATGAAATAAGAGCAATGACGGCTATAATAATCTAGATCTTTACAGCAGTAATCTGTACTCTTATTTATCATGCGAGATAGAAAAAAAAATTCAATACTAGTAAGTTTGGTCTCCAATTCGTCTTATTGTACAATCTGTTGTTTTATTATACCTTTGTACCGCTTAAGGTTTTATATGTTCGTACCATTGATAAGAAAGTCCAACGTGTTATCCAATGAGACGCTGAATTTGAAAGAAGAAATCAAGAATGTTACATACATCGTTACGAACAGACTTCTACATAACACAATCTATGGATATATCGAAATACGGCTCCGTATTTAGTTAATCTATAAATTGATAATAATGTTTTTTTCAATGGGCGGATATAAGGAAATGCGAAATGAATAGAAACATCTTTTCCAGTACTTGTGTGACACTATAAAGAAGTCGATAGAATCGGTTAACAATATCTATAGTTCTACAATAAATACGTGAGTGTTGTATCTTGATCATATTAAACACTACTCTCCTAAGATGGTATCAATATGACTTTTTACAGACAAATAATATTCTTGCTTGGTTTCTGAAACAAGGAATTGAGTTTAAAAGGTTTGGCGCTTTAAAATCTGATTCAACCCACCATTTCTTTAGAAATGCCTGTACCAAGTCAGGGTCATTACGGTTTTCACAGTTTTCCGGTTGTTGACTGATTTTGTCTGTTTATATACTTATGAGTTTTGACTTTCCCTTTGTAAGATTGCTCGGAGTTCGGTAATTTTGTTATTACCCTTATTGATAAAGGAACTTTTGATTGAATATCGTTTTGTGTGGCAATTCACGAATGCAAAATACATGTATATATAATTTAACACTTGTATATATATATCGATTGTATTATCACGCGCATGCACATTACAAATGTATGAGCCTGTAGTCCTTGTACAACAATTTTTCTGTTGAGCCTCATAATTCTAGCACAAGTCACATATCGATAGATCAAAGAAATTGACCACGCTACTTTTATTTGGTTTAAAACTCTCGAGCTTATAACCGTTTGGTCTAATCATCGCTTAGATTAAGGATTCTCTCTAAACATAAGATGAATGAAATGTTCAGAAGAAAAGGGGGACAAAAAGAGAAACAATAGTTGACAAAAACATTATGTACAAAACTAAAGATCGAGCAACATGAAAATCCCACTAGAAATCGCTGATGAACTCGGGTGCTCCGGATGGGTAGTCAGTTCCTGTTCTTGTTGCATTATTGGTACTCGTCGTTTTACTGTCACTGGATTAGGGCTTTGGTGCTTAATGCTATTCTCAAACATATTTCAGCTATATCATGGAGGTCAGATCTATTGGTGAGGGAAACCGGAGTACCCGGAAAAAACCACCGACATACTGTTTAGCGACACGAATTTATCTGATATAAATAATAAATAATGTTCGACAAGCTAGTATGCGTAAATAAATAAAACAAACAACGTAAATAAAACATTAAGTTACTCATAAAACCTTTAAAACGTTATTAAGAACGGTATATATATGACAGCAATTATTATCAAGTCATTCTTTATGAGACATAATATACAATTAATGTGTTCAACGAAACCATATACAAGAGTCCTAATGATGTCATCACATCCACTAGCTTAAGGAAAACATCTTGCAGTTTTATAGTATATTATATTGTTTAGGAAAATAACTGGAAACCATAGTAACAACAAATGTTCACATGGGCACAGTTGAAATGACAAATAGTTGAATTTGTATTACTACAAAACTTCAAAATAAGTCACTGAATGGTTTGTTAAAATTCATTTATATATTAGATTTATCAAAAACAAAACAATTACAGCCGTTAACATCACATTCAAGTCTATTGATGGTGTTCTGTCAATCAATTATTCAAAATTTGCTAACTGAATTCCATTAATTTAATCCCTAAAGAATTTTAGATAAAAGAAACAACAACAGCTTCCTCTGCCTCGTTTGTTGATGATTACTTCCAAATTGACACCAATGATAAAGATTCTACCACACAATATTTGTAATGAGACGACTTCAGTTTTGCCATGAACAAATGTGCTGCTGATTTAGAAAATATCCTGGCATCTTATTACCTCTGTTCGAATGATATATTTCCTTTTTTTTCATTTCTCTCCTTTATGTCTTTCAACTCTATCTTCGTTAGCTGAATGTTACATACATGTATGTGCTATCTAGAGTATTTGCTTTTATCTCTCACATCTCGCGAATAATGGATATATCTACTTCTACTTTTATCTCTCACATCTCGTGAATAATGGATATATCTACTTCTACTTTTATCTCTCACATCTCGTGAATAATGGATATATCTACTTCTACTTTTATCTCTCACATCTCGTGAATAATGGATATATCTACTTCTACTTTTATCTCTCACATCTCGTGAATAATGGATATATCTACTTCTACTTTTATCTCTCACATCTCGTGGATAATGGATATATCTACTTCTACTTTTATCTCTCACATCTCGTGGATAATGGATATATCTACTTCTACTTTTACTGATAACCTTTTATATTATGCCAGCCATTTTATCTAAAATAGCCAGAAATTGCTATCAAAGAACAATAACTCACTTTAGAAACATATTCCTACGCATTTGTGAGAGATATATTCATTTTATCTGAATGAAATGTAATTTCTTATCCGACATAAATACGAAAGACATTTACCTGTTACGCGTAATGGGCAACATATTTGAATTAAAGGTACTTTCATGAAATTATAAAGCAATTGCGATTGTAAAAGTGCATGTTTAAATGGTCCCAACAGTATAGTTTATTTTAGAATGCAGCATTTTCTGTCTGCAAATTATACATTTTCATTATTAATCATCTTCTCTTACGCAATGTACAATGGTATTTTCTAGGAAGTTGCTCTAATCAGCATGTGTCTTATAAGAGGCAGAAACTGCTTCCACTTCGCCGTCACCTGGGTTCATCCCGGTGGTGTTTAGTGGGACCCGTGTTACTCATCGTTTTAGTTTTCTATATTGTGTTGTGTTTTTGTGTTTTGTTTGTCTTCGTCCCGTGTCTTTGTGTGCCCAATATTGTCAGGGTCTCTGGATGATTGTCCATTCTTGATTGCTCATTCGGTTTTCTCTAAGTCAATACTTCGAATGTTCTCGGTCGCTATCATGACTTGATTCTCGGGTACCGGATGTTTCTCTTATGGGAAAATCCAGTCTCTTTCTTGTTCATGACTTCTCACTGAACTTTTAACATGAGTAACACGACAGGTGTCATTAGTGGAGCAGGCATTGCTTACCCTTCCGGTTGACCTGAGGTCAACACCGAATATTAGTGGGGTTCTTGTTGTTCAATCTTATGTTTTCTGTGTAGTGTTTTGTACATCGTTGTTTGTCTTTTCTTCCTATTTCTTTAGATCATTGTATTGTCTGTCCCTCGATTTACGATTCTCCTCTCTCAGGCATAGATAACCTAAGCAATATTGGTTGTCATGTTTATGCCTTTTCATATTTTTTTTGTTTTTTTGTTATTTGTTTTGTTTTGTTTTTGTTTTGTTTGTTTTTGTTTTTATTTGCTGCTCCAAATGACATTGACCACTATTGTTACGTAGCCTGAAAGTAGCCAAAGCCACAAGCAACACGAACCTCAATCGAAATCGGTGTGAAATCGTGTGCTTCAGAAGGGTGATAAATATGTAGCATTATGTAAGTTTAAGACGTAAGTATATTGTCGTATTTTTTGTTCATGAAAATCGTGATTTTTGTAGTTTTTCCTATTGAAAGCTCGCATTTATTTTACCATTGTCATTATATTGAGGGCCTGGGTGGCTCAATGAGTTAGGTAGTTGAATTACCTAACAACTCGTACAAGCCTATCACCAATACGGCGTGGGTTCGCGCCCGGCTTTGTAAATTACAAAAAGGTGCACTCGATTCGCAACCGCAAGTGATAAAGTTTACCAGTTGTTTGCCCATGGTCGGTGGTTTTCTCCGGGTACTCCTGTTTCTTCCATCACTAAAACTGGTCGCCTTGATGTAGCTGCAATATTGCTGAAAGTGGCTTTAAGCACAATCAATCAATCAATCAATCAATCAATCAATCAATCAATCAATCAATCAATCAATCAATCAATCAATCAATCAATCAATCAATCAATCAATCAATCAATCAATCAATCAATCAATCAATCAATCAATCAATCATTATATTGACTTTATAAGAGTCTCGTTGTTGTGCAAGCGATATGTGGCCTTATAAGAAACTGGGCATATCCACGCTATTCATTATTCGTTTTCTCATTTCTGTATTTCGTTATCTTAGGGGTTATGGTTATGGTGTTTAACGCCACTTTCAACAATATTTCAGTTATATTGTGGTTTATTGGTGGAGGAAATTGGAGTACCCGGAGCAAACCACCAACAAGTCGCAAATCACTGATAAACTTTATCAGAGTTCGTTGTTTTAGCATTGCACATCTGTTTACCAGGATAGAATTAGAAAAGTCAGTGAAGTTTCTGCACCATTTTTACAAGCTTATTTTGTTCAAAGATGTTATTTTTATTTATGTTTTTAGTATGAATGTAAAATGGCCGTATGTTTTGGATAAGAAGACCCATTAACTGAGATATGTACTTTTGTTGTCCAATTCTGTATTGTTTATTAATATCATTGACAGTGCAGATCCTAATTGATTCAAAATAATTGTCAATTTGATGTCTGACAATGTCATTATATAGAGTTAAAAAAAAGTCAGTAACAAAAATAGCTGGGAAGAAATTAGCCTCCTACACGACATATTTATCTAACATATTGTCACTAAAATTAGCAATAAATTGTCACAAAATACGTGTGGGTTTCCATTGCATTATGCCATATAATACGGACATCTGATTGATCCGGCAACAAACAAATGGTGATATGATATGGTGTTATGGGTGCTTGACGTTACTTCCCGTAATAATTTAGTGTATCTTGACGATCAGTCTTATAAGTAAGGAAAACCGGAGATACTGGAGAATGCCATCACCTGCCACAAATCGTAAGCGAAATGTATCTCATAACGTTGATTGGAGTACATCTCCCTATTTGATAGTTTAGCTTAAAACTTTAGTTGTGTATTCGCTGGCTGGCTAGGTAGACCAGTTCAACGCGACTTGCGCTTACTTGCAGGTTTTCTCTACGCAATTCATAGTCTGGTTTTACGTCATGTGGCAAGTGATATAAAGTGGGCGACATCTTCTGACCTACAAGTCGGTCTGTAGTTATCTTTATATTGATCAATAGATCAATTTTAATTCTTATAATTAAACATTATACCTGGAATTGTGCAGAACATATATTGGTAGATAAAACTTCAAAATATCCCATGTCCCTTGAGACAAAACAACACCTACTGCGATGACAGCTTCCATTGATATGAAAAACAAAATGTTAATTGTTCTACCCCAAGCCTTTATCCCTTTCATGCAGTATCTACAGTTGTTTTTGAAGTAGACTTATTAGTTGATATCTGGTACCAATACAGTCTCGCTCGCTCAACCACTTTCACCAAAATTGGATATGGTTACCAATACCTAACGTTGATTTACCTTTGTTTTAATTGAGGGATTATTGTCTCATATTCTTAAAATATATCTATTGTGTTGTACAATTTTAGACACTCTTTTTTAATAATATAGGTATTTATAAATTTTTGACTTATCGGCGCTCATTTTGTTTCTTGCAATAGTGAGTTCCCATTCAGATCAATTACAAGTTATTGCTCCTCCTGGGATGGGTCTTCTATTGCCCAACCCTATCACGATTGGGATGGGTCTTCTATTGCCCCTCCTGGGATGTGTCTTCTATTGCCCCTCCTGGGATGGGTCTTCTATTGCCCCTCCTGGGATGTGTCTTCTATTGCCCCTCCTGGGATGTGTCTTCTATTGCTCCTCCTGGGATGGGTCTTCTATTGCCCAACCCTATCACGATTGGGATGGGTCTTCTATTGCCCCTCCTGGGATGTGTCTTCTATTGCCCCTCCTGGGATGGGTCTTCTATTGCTCCTCCTGGGATGGGTCTTCTATTGCCCCTCCTGGGATGGGTCTTCTATTGCCCAACCTTTTCATGATTTAATTTTCGGTAGTCGGCTTTTAATGTGTGAAATATTTTGTCCCTTACTAGTTCTGGGCAAAGAGAAGTTTGAAGATACCAAGAAGGGCAATCAGAGGAAGTAAATCGAAGGACAGATGACACCATTGTAAAGGGACAAAAAGACCAACAATAATCTACAATACGCTACACATGAAATTTAACATTTAGCAATTCGAACCAATTAAAACTTCAAGATTTTGAAAATCATGGTTCATCTATTGGGAAACGGCTTCTCCTTTTGACAAGTCTTTCCCTACCTTAACGGAACAAAGCCTATTGATGGCCTATGGCTATGTCAATCCATTTAGGCTAAGTCTGAAAAAAAACTTCTTCGTTCCTCGTCTGATGTTCTTGGTTCTGTAGAGTATTGTCGTGTTGCAGCATGATCTCTTCTCCAAGGCAAAGAGGGAAACAATCATAATGAACTAAAGTATGCTTACTTCATATAGATTAAGGTATTGGGGTTTTTCGTTTTTTTTATAAGTGTTCATACTAATTTGACTCTTACGGAAAAATAAAAAAATAAAAATTGGGACGAATCATCTATATTCAGGAACCTCTTAGGTACTCCGTGATGACTTTGTTTGTAGAGACAAAGTCATTGACTTATCTGCAAACCAAGTACAAACAGGAATTAACAGAGTCACTTAGTCGATTAATATAAGGAAGAAGTTCATTATTCCTATTAAATCTACACTTAAGTTGTTCGCCCTCAGTACCTGAGAATTTTATGCAGTAACAACAACTTCGAATATTTGTCTTTGACACGGTGTCTTTTTTTGGTGGTAGAAGATTTTGAAATGTAGAAAGGCATAATTGTAAGGGATGTAATATTTTAACTAGTTATAGGACTGTTTAAAACTACAAAGTGTGTAATTTTGTCATCGGAAAACGACATGCAAAAACAAAATTGAAGATACTAAAGAGGTAATTGGAAGATTGACAGATAATATAATATCCAAACGAAAAAAGGACAAAAAAGACAAAACAATGTTCGACAAGACACTACACAGAAAGTTAAATATTGTGCCACGCAAACCCCACAAACCCCGGGGATGAATCCAAACAGGTGGCGTAGAAATAAGAGTAGCTATCATACATCCGTGTTATGATGTTCGCTACGATCTCCACACATAAAAGATATTCGGTTCGTCTTTACATCCATTTGTTTATAGGAGGGCTCATGTCTTATTTACGTTATTTGTGTTTTTTTGTTTTGCGCATAGTGGTTTCCCAACACATACTGTGTTGTGTTTTGTTTTGGTTGTCTTCATCTTGTGTCTTGCGAACCCCATGCTGCCAGTTTTTATGGATTGTACATTTTTATTTGCCCCTTCGGTATTCTCTAAAGTTTGTCAGTGACTTGCGACAGGTCGGTTGTTTTCTCCGGGTTCTCCTGTTTCCTCCACCAATAAAACTGACCGCCACGATATAGCTGAAATATTGTTGAAAGTGGCGTTAAACACCATCAAACAAACAATCAGCAAACGTTTATTATCCACAAATATGTCAGTTTTGAAATCAAATTACAACACATCTAATCTAAAATATCTACAACTAAAATGAATTACAAGAGTGGATGGTTGCCATTACTCACATCTGTAGTCACAGTGAAGTGGCATATACAAACTAATTTACCATCTAACTGAAATGCCTTAATTGATCATTTAAGACGTCGGTACTAAATCTTATAAAGCTGTGAATGATGGTACGAGTGACATTATGTTTGAGCTTTTAATGGTGACAAATGTATTTCCATTGATGATATAAATATGTATGAATTGAATCAGAAATAAAACATTAGATTACATAATACTTCAAACCGCCTCCATTACAGTAAATGATGTGGGAAAAATTGAAACGCTTGTGGTTGAGTTCGTCAGTAGTGTCGGTAAACCAATGAGGAAATTAGAATTTTATTAATTTCAGACACAGGGTGATCTTCCATTAATCTTTCACTATCAAAAAAGGGTGCACTCGACTCGCAACCGCAAGTGATAAAGTTTACCAGTTGCTTGCCCATGGTCAGTGGTTCTCTCCGGGTACTCCGGCTTCTTCCACCACTAAAACTGGTCGCCATGATATAGCTGAAATATTGCTGAAAGTGGCGTTAAACACCAAAAATCAATCAATCAATCAATCAATCTTTCACTATCTAACTGAATGATTAGAAGTGAATTGCGTACTTCCTCGTGGGTGAACAGATAAATGAGGGAGTCAACTGTCTAAATATAAAATTGCTGGCATGACATTTTTTTTCAGAAATAGATGAATTATAACATTATCTAAATGTTAAGAAATCGTAATTCTTACATATAACAACAGATATATTAATATGAATATACCAAAACACATGATTGTAAATATTATTGGATATCAGCATGTCTGTAAAATGAATATAAAACATTTCAAATTAAAACAACAGCCATGGTAACGTATCACTTAGCTTTCTCAAGCATAACATTGGTTGGCTGGTGAGATGAACAGTCTATTCGATCGGATAATTCGAAATAAATTGCATATTGGAAGGGATAAAGTATAGAACAATTAATGTGATGTAATGCAGAAACAAGGTTAAGCAGTGATGGTCTATAAGTCCATCAACAGCACCAAACATATTCAAAAATAGAAGATAGACATGAGCCCTCCGTCAAACAACTGAGGGCAAAGACGGACCGAACATAGTTTTTATGCGGACATCACAACACGGAACTAAGAACGTAAAGACATATACATGTACTAGTAATAGGAAAAAAATGCAAGTCTTACATTCTTGGTAATTTGGATATCAAACGGCAACACAGATATACACAAACGATAAGAATCTGCCTAGGTTCCTCTCAAAAAGATAACATGAATGATAACATAAACATGGACAGTACAATATCAAGGTCCAAGAATGCTCGTGGTCAACTGATTACTAGCTAGGAAGGTAGAATCTTGGTTAAAAACTATTACTCTTACAACAAAAAATGTTGACTGATATTTTTTGACAGATCTAATTTCAATAAGTCATAAACATCTTAAGAAATTAAGAGTCTTTCTGGAAGGGCAGTATAAACAGGTCACCAATATGTTGCAATCAAATATTGAATATAAAATACACGGAGTAAAATAATATGGAATGTTAAGCATTGATTTAATTGCTAGTTTGGTCAGCAATTCTATCAGCAGATTGTCTATATTTCTTGAAAACAAGAATCAACTGTAGTTGCTAAATCATAATCTTTACGAGTAGTTTTTTCCTTCAATGTGTTTATAAGATGTGTCGAATTTGAACACTTTAGTTTGGTTAATTACGTCTCCACAGAAACATGAAGGAGTAATTACTCTTTTTTTGTATCAGCTTTCGTGTAGTATTGTTTTTAATGTAAAAGATCTTTATTGTGGTAATAAAGCTTAGTAGAAGTTTTCAATAATTTGGTGTACAGGTTGCCAGTATCTCTGGATGGTTCATTCTTAATTGCCTCTTCGTTTTTCTCTATAACGTTTATTTATCCGTAACCACTAGATTACGGTCATTAAATTCTAAAACATAATTACAAATAAGTGCAAAACAAACCAACTGAGAAATGTAAACGCCATATGATGGGTTCAAAGGAACGTTACCATCAAAAATGAAGAAGAGGAAAATTGACGATCGGAAAAGACAAATCGTCTCTTTTATTGTAAACCCGTATGTTAAATTGACCTTGAGAACTTATCACTCTGTATTCTGTAACCTTTGTAATATTGGTTTAGAGAATAAAGTTATTATCAAAGAAAAGCGATATGTGTACATCCAAAAATTGACACGAGTCGCTTTTTATTTAGCCTTATTCAATACAAATACATAAGACGGATGTCAGAACAAACATGTTCAAATTTCAGGCTAGCATTTGCAGGCTAGCTTCACACTGGTAATTCATTAGGATATATTTTTGTTTTTTCTTACAAAATTTGATTGTTGTACATGTATTTATGGAATATTGCTTCTCCATTGTAATTGGCATCCCAAAAATGATGCAAACTGCCATTGTGCATGTTATGACTGTAGAATAAGTAAAGAACCAAAAAGCTGAAGATCGAACATGAATTTCTCTACTTAATGCACATTTCAGTATGATTTTGTCTTTTCAAACATTTTAAAGACTGCAATTATTTGAGCAATAAGCTTACTTGTGTCAATATGAGTGAGGATTTGTAAGTAATGGTCGTTTAACGCTAAATAAGCATTTTTAGCCATATCATGGCGATAACAAGTTAAATTTAATTGAATGATGATGATGATGTCCAATTTGTACTAGACCAACACGCTGAATTGGATTTTTTATAGTGCTAGCTCACTGAAGCAATAGTCCGATGGTAGACATGTCTTTCCACCCAGACACATTATCCTAATTCCGAGCCAACTATTCTTTGATCTTAGTCTTTAAAGCTGAGTAATTAGCAGAGAAGTAGCATATACCAGTGTTATAGTCTGTGATTTGACACGACCAGGGATCGAACCAACGATCTACTATACTCTAACGATCTACCATACTCCATGCAAGCATGCTAACCATTACACCACCGATGCGGTTTGTGACAATATGATCGTGTTAGTTAGTAAACACCATAGCAAAGGTTGACACGACGAGTGCCACTAGTGGAGCAGGAACTGCTTACCCTTACGGAGCTCCGGAGTTCACCCCCGGTTATTAGTGGGGTTCGTGTTGCTCGATCTTTAGTTTTCTGTGTAGTGTTTTTTGTAGGTCGTTGTCTGTCCTTTTGTCTCTTTTTTGGACCATTATGTTGTTTGACTTTCTTCGATTTACTGATTCTGAATACAATAATATTTAGCATATTTTATGTTAATATTTATGGGGATTATGGGGATTATCAATAGACCATATAGTACCACCCCACCCCCCCCCCCCTCCAATAATATGTTCAAAATATTTAATCTTGCCACAAATTGGGCATTTTTTATTTGGTATAAGATTATCCTCTGAATTTCTTATTAAAGATTCAATTATGCGCAAATTATGAGAAAATTTAATCAAATTTGTTGTCCTTTCTATTGCTCTTGCTAGTCCCTGTACCATTTCGCTCGTCGTAAGGGAAAATTCGTTTAAAAGGCATTAAAAAACGTATGAATTTAGAATCAAATAAGGAATGTGAAAAGGGTCTATTATATAATGCATCAAGTTTCATTAAATGCTTTTTTAATGAAGTAGAATATACATTTTTCACTATTTATTGAATAACATCCTCTTTCAAATGGAATGTATAGTTAATTAAATGTCAGTCTATAGAATTCATGTTCTTACGTGTATGTTTTTTCATCTGATGAACGGTTTATTTCTTACATGTGTATATACATTCAAATATATTTCGTATTGAAAGGAAAATTTGTATGTGCTCTCTGTGAGCACTTCAAAATAATCATACAATTTAAATATTGAATAATAAAAACATGGTTCATTTATTATATATGATCCAGTTGATTAATTTTATGGAGAAAAAAATATATTATTAATGAAATTTTAATTACCGTTATTGATGCTTTGTGACTCGGAAAAAATAACGCTTTTCGTGTCTATAATAATTAAAGGATTCTTAAGATTTATGGGTGAATAATGACATCATACCAATTAGGCTGTATTTAAATATTTAAATTCCATCGCCTAAATCTTGCACGTTTGATTTAAATATCACAAATTATCGGTCTTGTGTGACTTGTGTAGATCTATTTATTGACAAAAAGTTTGTATCGATCTACAAAAGAAATATGATCATTTAAATGTCATATTTATAGCCATTTTTGTTGTTAAAAAGATTAAATTGGATTGTGTATTGCATTGTTTACTGTTAAAATGTTTAATCCCCTATACGGCATGTGGGTCAGGCTTGGTCAACAATAGTTGCTAGGGTGCACAAAGACGCAATATTCACCGTTCATTTAATGAACAACTTACCTGTTTTGTGTGTCAATCAAACATGAAATGTGTATTCAGAATGGATAAGAGTTTATATACAGTGAAATCAACTTTGTGTTATTAACATCCTGGATTTACTTTTTCATGAGAGTGTCTATTTCATATCTATTTCATCTTGAATATGTTTCCGTTTCACTGAAATGGTTTAAATGGATATAAAATATATACATAGCTAGCTAGCCTTGTGCATTAGATTTAAATCTTGAAAAGTGATTCGTAATTATTTTCATTCAATAATATTGAAATGTCTGAAGGGACGGAGCTTCGTGGTGAAGGACTCGGCAGACCCTATACGTCCGGAACTTTTCAATCAAAACTTGATGAGTTTGAGGAATTTATCAATAGTGTAACCTTTCAAGATGTGGAAGCTACTCCTGAAGAAAGGAGACAAATGATTACAGGTATGGCATTCCGCGGTAGTTGTAATAATTACCCGAAATATCAATAACTCTTGGTAGCAACAGTCGATATATATCATCCTAGGTTCATTGAACTTTTATGATGTCAACTGGTGTTAAAGCTTTCAAATTGGTAAAAATAATTCTACCTCCCGCTTAGTCGTATATTGTCTACTTCTGGTACATGATAAATTGAAATAAACGATTTTATAATGTCAGTTTCAAAGGAAACTGATGCAAAGATTTATGCAGTGCTTAACTAATTTGCATTACTACACTGAAGCTTGATGGTCGGAACAAAGATTCAATAGCAATCGTTTTTGATGCTACAATGCAATATGCCTACATGTATATAAGGTGTACAATCAATGTATATACGATTGTTTTATGCACAAATATGTTTACTTTTATGGTCTTCTAGTTAAGGAAATTAATTTATATAATTTGTTCAAGCCACGGTATATCTGAAATACTACTAACGTTGACATACAACACCAATCAATCCGTTTATATATAAAGGTGTGGTATCGAAATTACGTAATTGGTTTTAGCCTCAGAGACGGAAGAATTGATCGGAAAGTGTGTGTGTGGGGGGGGGGGGGGGGGGGGAGGGGGGGGGAGCAAGCTGTTGGATTTGACCTGATAGTGGAGGACCAGCTTCAGGGGATGACAGGAAAGTGGGGGGGGGGGGGTAAAGAAAATTGTCTTTTGGTCTTTTGGCTTATAAGCATACATCTGTACCACTAAACCGCTTGATTTACTGAATTTTTTCTGTTTCCATGTAACAAATTCAGCTTTTCCCCCCTAAATTTCTAACCCCCAAAAAGTGGAGGGAGCTCCTACGTTCCTGGGATTGTGGTATAAAAATGTAAAAAAAAAAATCAAAAAAAAAATCGATGCCATTCGTCTACCCAGTCCCCATCCTCTAAGTGTTCACGACCTTGATTTTTAGAAGTTTTGGAAAGAAAAGTTGTAAGATGCCAATGAGGTAATCGGAATCCATAAATTCAAAAAGAACAGACAATACGATTGATATATGATAAAAGGAACAAAGAGACAAGAAATTGTCCACAAAACACTACACAACAAACTAAAGATTGAACACCACAAATGCCATTAAATCCGGGAAAATGCTATCCTTAAATGCAAAGGAGCATTGCGTAAACTCAACATACAAATGTATATCAAATATAAAGAAAAACAAGATGTGATAATTTCATAATGCTGCAATGCTTAAATTATATATTTTTGTTTGGGAGAGGTTTTCACCATGATAAAAATGATTTACTATTAAATAAGTAAGTATAAATATATTATATATGTATTTCATTTATCTTTCTAGATTTGTATTAAACTGTGAGAATTGTTGACATTTTAAAACTGTATTTATAAAATTAAAAAGTTATTTTAAAACAAATCGTGTAGTCCACCCTCTCAAATCAAATTTTATCCATTTGCCTGTGTACAAAAAACCCTTCTAATATCTGGTAGTCTATATAAACAAAGAAATATCTAAAGGAATAGCTCAACACCATTAATGGCTAATGTCAAATCATATTGAACAAAGATATTAATACTCTCAGATTAAATGTTTTCAATAAATGGTAAAGTATTTAAAATGAAATACCACTTAATGTTTTATTTTATACCTTATCAATAAGATTTAAAACACCTAGGATTTCTGTTCATTGATCCAATATTAAGAAGAAATATTTAATCAATTAATCTCTTTTTTTGGCCTTTCTTTTCTTTTATTAAGACATAATTTCAGATTGTAAAATAAAATAAAAATCATTGTAATAATAATCGGCAAAAAGACGATTGGATATAAAACGAAGAATGATCGTCATGGTCGTAATCGTATGTTAGTTGGATTTACAACTACCTGTGCAAACGTTGTGAGTTCGAATCCCGTTCATGGCGAGGCGTACTCGATACAATATTGTTATAAAGTTGGTCAGTGACTTGCCAGGGTCGGTGGTTTTCCCAGGGTACTCCGGTTTCCTCCACCAATAAAACTGACCGCCACGATATAACTGAAATCTTGTTGAAAGTGGCGTTAAGCACTATAACCCAACCTATAAAACGAGGAGTCAAATTGAAAATGACATCATATTGTTCATTTTTTTATCTAATTGTTTGATTCTTTCCGATTTTGAATAAAGCTTATTGTATTGTATTGTATTGTATCTGATACTAACGTGGCAGATAAGTGCTTTCCTGTGATATTTAAAGGAATATCTCGAATTTCTGTTTTTATTTAAAGATGCAATTCTAAAGGCAACCACATTTTACCTTGTAGTTAATTAAAAAAAAATTGTACCCTTCCGGATTTTGTTTTGGTAATAGACACTGTGTAATTTGAACCTATTTTTGGTGGGGGGGGGGGGGGGGGGGGGTATATACATGTATTGTTGCGGAAGCATTTGTAGTAGCATTTATTATATTCCGACTTTAAAACTTCTGAACTTTTGTTTGCCTCCATATCATACACTAATTTCAAAATAATCGATTTGCACGTTTCTTTTATTATAGTGAACTACATCATGCCGGAGAAAGTAATGTACTACTCCCGATTTGTTATTTCTAATTTACCTTACTTTCTTTCTTCTTTCTTTCCTCCGTATATATATATAAACTTCCAATTATGGAACACCTCCGGCTATATGTCGGAGTAATTAAAATCGAGTCACAATATGAATATGAATATTTACACGCGAACGTAGAATCCTCATAAAATCCACGCACGATCCAGTAAAAATATGAACTCAAATGTCAATGAAATCTAAAACAGTAAGATATATTTACAGATAAACGGGATCCCCTGTCTCCACCTCAACCAACATGAAATATGTACAAATTAAAATGTCTAGTGAATGACTATTACCATTAAAAAAATGTTATTCCAAATTATGGGCGATTATAATTCGATCACAGGCGCTCGTGGCATGGAATTACCCCCCCCCCCCCTTTTTAAGCTTTCTGCTTGCATATTTATTTTCAATAAAATTTCTTTATTTCTTTATTATTTCATCTCTTTTTCCTTATTTTAACTTGTTCGTGTCAATATTCATACAATCTTATGTTAACAGCAACTTACATGTTTCGACCCTAGTATATAATGTACGTCTTTTAGGAATTGATACATGTCCTAGTTTGAATGATATAATGCAGGGGGTCGAACCTATTTGGTTAAGTGCATTCTCTGCTATTGTCGGTGTTTCATTGAAATGTGTGCTTTAATACCATAGCGTTTCGGCCACTTGATTATTAGTTATAACAATGTGTGTTTATTTTAGGACATCGGTTTTCTCTATATAAAAAAAGAAGAAGCTATTGACATAAAACCGACCGGCGAAAAACGATATTTTTTGTCATGGGTACATAAAAGGACCATTTCTGTACATTTTACGGATATAATGTTAGGTTTTTCGTGTCATATATATGTTCACTGCTTTATTCTAATCAAATATGAATGTTCAATTATTGTATTTAAACCTAAAATAACGAGTTTTTACCAAATAAGAATTTTTTTGGTTGGAGACTCGAGGTATATGACAGGGGCGGATCCAGGATTTCAAGCTAGGGGGACGCACTTAAAAAAATTGCGCCGAGCGGAGGGAGGCGCGAAAATTTTTGGGGTATTTCGTGTGAAAAATCACGATTTTACGCCAAAAAAATCATATTTTTCCAATTTTAGGGGGGGGGGGGGGCGCGAAATTTTTGGGGTATTTCATATGAAAAATCACGATTTTACGCCAAAAAAATCATATTTTTTCCAATTTTAGGGGGGCGCGCGCCGGGTGCGCCACCCCCTCCCTGAATCCGCCCCTGTATGACTTATATTTGGCTTTGTTAAGACATTGAAAGAAAACTATAACACTGGATGTTTTGTCCCGTCAGAAGGCACTTACAACTACTGTTAAATCCTCATTTTATATAGATACTTATGTTAACATCAAATTGCATGTATCGACCCTATATAGATAGATATAAGGTCGACACATGCAATTTGATGTTAACATAAGATTGTATGAATATTGACACGAACAGTACATTGTATATCTATATAGGGCCGACACATGCAATTTGATGTTAACATAAGATTGTATGAATATTGACACGAAACAAGTTAAAATAAGGAAAAAGAGATGAAATAATAAAGAAATAAAGAAATTTGATTGAAAATAAATTTGTAAACAGAAAGTTAGAAAAAAGGGGGTGGTAGGTCCGTGCCACGAGGGCCTGTGTTACCGGTGTGGAAATTTGACGTTTTTTTCCGCCATCTTGTTGGTCTCCAACCAAAATAACCCCATCTCCAACCAAATAGGTTCGACCCCCTGTAATGGGAATAAGGCGCATTAAATGTAACCGAAGCGAGCAGGTGTACGATTTTAAACGTTTCGGAGTTTCTTGCCTTGTGGATAATTAGTATACAAATGTATATAATATACAATCTTATGTTAACATCAAATTGCATGTGTCGGCCCTATATAGATATACAATGTACTGTTCGTGTCAATATTCATACAATCTTATGTTAACATCAAATTGCATGTATCGACCTTATATCTATCTATATAGGATCGACACATGCAATTTGATGTTAACATAAGTATCTATATAAAATGAGGATTTAACAGTAGTTGTGAGTGCCTTCTGACGGGACAAAACATCCATTGTTATAGTTTTCTTTCAATGTCTTAACAAAACCAAATATAAGTCATATACCTCGAGTCTCCAACCAAACAAATTCTTATATGGTAAAAACTCGTTATTTTAGGTTTAAATACAATAATTGAACATTCATATTTGATTAGAATAAAGCAGTGAACATATATATGACACGAAAAACCTAACATTATATCCGTAAAATGTACAGAAATGGTCCTTTTATGTACCCATGACAAAAAATATCGTTTTTCGCCGGTCGGTTTTATGTCAATAGCTTCTTCTTTTTTTATATAGAGAAAACCGATGTCCTAAAATAAACACACATTGTTATACCTAATAATCAAGTTGCCGAAACGCTATGGTATTAAAGCACACATTTCAATGAAACACCGACAATAGCAGAGAATGCACTTAACGAAATAGGTTCGACCCCATGCATTATATCATTCAAACTAGGACATGTATCAATTCCTAAAAGACGTACATTATATACTAGGGTCGAAACATGTAAGTTGCTGTTAACATAAGATTGTATGAATATTGACACGAACAAGTTAAAATAAGGAAAAAGAGATGAAATAATAAAGAAATAAAGAAATTTTATTGAAAAATAAATATGTAAACAGAAAGTTAAAAAAGAAAGGGGTGGGGGAGGGGGGAGGGGGTAGGGGGGGGGGGGGGGGTGGTAATTCCGTGCCACGAGCGCCTGTGAATTCGAGTTTTAGTCGCATTAGCTATAATTTTATTTCGCTTTATTTTATTTCAGAATCATTAAGGTTTGACCAGTTCTGTGAACGAATAAGACAACTCTTTGGTTCAGATATTAAAAATACAGATCTTAAAGCAATATACAGAAAGATATCTACAAATCCAGATGCAAAAGTCGACTGGAGCGAAGTAAGTATAATCCGGAAAACATACTAGCCCGCTCCTGTATATAGTGAAAATTAGTTTTAAGACTTCCTGTAAAAAAAACCCTTGCATTCAAGTATCACAATATTAGTGGAATGGGAGTGGACCGGAAAATGAGGTTAGAGGGGGACTTTGTAAGTGGGCAGGAGAGGGGGAAACTTTGCAAATGGCCAGGAAAGTGGGGAAGGGGATGGGAAGCTGCAGGGCTTCAGGACTCGGACGGAAAGTGGGGGCTTGCTTTCTTCTTCTTTTGGTATATGATATCCAAGTGTTGCCGGTTCTCGATAGCGTAAGGGAACGACCATTTAACTTGAAGGGGGGGGGGGGGGGGGGGGGTTATGGTTTTTTTCTAAAAAAATATTCTGATTCCCAATGTTGCTGAAAAATATATTCTGATTTTGGTGGAGGAAAAAAAAAAAAATCTGATTCAGAGTTTTTGTCATATAACCTAATGTTAAATTCTGAAACAAAAAATTGCGCTTCGCGTGACAAAAAAAATGAATATTCGAACTCTTGTTTTGTCGGAAATTTTTTTTCTGAACGAAACAAAAAAACCATAACCCCCCCGTCCCCCCCCCCCCCACCCTCCCTTCAAGTTAAATGGTCGGTCCCTAAGTAAGTAAGTCAATTTTATTTAGAGTCGGTACATATATATATACAGACAACAAATCAACATGAGCCCTAAAGTGCTCTTAAACCGACTATACAGATATAAACATAACAACTTATGTCAAGCACTACATAAAATCATAGCAATTACAGTACATTTAAACAAACATGCAAAATAGATGTACTATTGGCAATCACAAAGCGTAAGAAACATTTCTCCCGTGTGTCCCTTAGAAACAATAAATATTTACAAAATTGTTTTTGTTTGTTTGTCAAAACTAGTTCTTTATTTCTACCAAACCTAAAAGTTCTACTCTCAAAAGTTACGGAGAAAACATAATTTTTGTGTATGACCTTATTTCTGACACTTTGTGTATTACGACACCAGTTTTCGATAAGTGTGTAAAATCAATTATGGAGGGCATGTTTACTAATAAAAACTATAGGAAAAAAAGAAAAAAATGTATTGAAAATATTTGCAAACACCAAGAATATTGATTTCAACCATACATTTACATGTAAATATCATTATTCTTGTTGATATAAAAATATGTTCTTATTCAAAATTTATTTAAAAGTGAATAAAGTTTATATACATGTATGATTTTTTGGTTTTCAAACTGTCAAGTCAACAACAAATGTGCATAAAAGTTAATGAATTTTTAATTTTCAATAATTAGATTATGCTTTGGCTTTCCTGTTCATTTGCTGTCACAGTGGGGGCATCTGAATACGGATTTCAAGCATACAACATTTACTGGTGAACAATAACGCAAGTGTGTCCAATGGTCACACTCTTCACTGTGCCCAGTTCATAATTGTCAAAGACACTACATGTTTCAAAGTTGGAGGATATTGTTGATTACACATGCAGCATGGGATGTTATCAGTGTGACTGTGTCATCTTCAGAATCAGTTAGTTCAACACTGTCCTCAACAACCAACGGACCCTGTGCTCCAAAAATGAGAGCTGATGTCAATGGCCTTTCATCATCAATTATTTTTTGCGTTAGTTTACTGTCTTTTAATTTTTGCTTTTTAATGTTTTGATTTACAATTTTACCCTTTCTCTTTGTTGAATTATTCTTTCTATTTATTCCTGATTTTGCTTTGCCTTTTGACTGCTCCCTAAGCTCTTTAATTTTCAGGAAATTCTCATCTTCCGTTATTGTTCTTCCGCTAGTGACTTTTGATAGAGTTCTCCTCAGTTTAGATTGTTTACTTTTTGACAGATGTTGAGCTTTTTCTAACCTATTGTCCAAGAAATTATCAATTTGACAACCATCATCTGAACCAATACTATCAGTACATGTACATGTAATAGGATGAATTTGTGATTGTTGAATGTTTTCGGACATACTGTACATGTATCAACTTCCTCATTGTTAGTAGACTCTTCTACCCGCTCCTGAATAACATCAGCTTCATTCTGAAGCCTTTTTTTTCATCAAGTTCACAGAGCCAGTCATAGTCTGTGAATGGCCTGCGGTGCTTCGCTAGTGAGTGTACATTACAAAAAAGAATTGACATTTTATTGACTTCATGAGCACGTAAAGTTTCAATCCTGAAATTATCACACCCAGCAACTAAAGCACTAGAATTGTTCTCATTTCAAGAAAAAAAAAGAAATTAATATGCTTGTAGGATAACAAAGAAATAAACATTCTTATATCTATGTAGACTAACTTTTGTTGAATATTAATATGTTTTTGAGTGCATGAATGTCAAGATATTTAAATTAACTTATATAGAATTGAAATATGACCTTGTTTCAGAGTACAGTAATATAATATTGATATATTTCTTTTTATTCAAAATCAGATGGTTAAAAAAAATCAGTTGTATACCCTTATTTAGTTTACAAAATTAAAACTAATTAAATAAAATGTCCTTGTTTATTTTAGTTAAAACATCTTTAATTACTTTATTCTTTTGGTTAAAACATCTCTTATACATTTAACTATAAACTTTAACTGTAAGATTGATTTTTATTGATATGGTATCTAATAATTCCATTGAAATTAAGATTAGAAATATAAAGCTTCCAAGTGTTATTGGTTTTCTCTGTAGGACATTTGGTATAAATGTTTCTGTGTCACTGGTGATACAAATACACATCTTTAATCAATATAGTAATCAAATGGCTTAACTTGAAATAGAACCACTTAACACCTTTTGTAGGAAAGTATCCAAGTTGTCATTGAAAATGTGACTTTGAAAATGGAAAAAGAGAATAAGATATTTATGACACTATTTTGTGTAAAAATTATTAAAATTATACGAAAACAAATAAGTAGAGCTAAGTTAAGGGAACCTGAAGGGCATAGAAATAGAACTTAAGTTTCCCCACAGCAGCTGGGTACAATGTGTAGGATCATTCAAATGCACAACTTGCCCATTAGACTTGAAATAACATTTGTATCATGCATGGAAAGTGTCATATTCCGTGCACATAAAACGACAACATGCAGCAGGTCCTAATGAGGCAAAACCCCCCTTATTTTTCTGTTAATCCTACAAAACCTAATTCATAGTTCCTACACTAAAGTTTTTATTGCTCTTTTTTGGACAAGTGCTGTCAAAGTCAGATCCTTGTCCTGTGTATCCTAGGTAAAAAATAAATGAAAATTAAAAGTTTTGCCTACCTACCTACCTACCTACCCTATTTTTTTCCATGAATTTTAGTGGAAACACAGACATTTTATTTCATTGGCCTGAGCAACAATTAGAGTTGCCATTGGTGACATGTTGTAAGGCAAAATCTGTTACCTTTGTTTCCTATAGCAGTGTAAACCTCTACCTTTAGCCCTGTCCTAGTGACACCATGTTACAAAATAAAATGTGCAAAAAAGTTATTAATTGTTCATAGACTTATTGTCGTCATGAAATATACACATACCCTGTAGCTGAAATATTGATTTCTTGCCATTAAAGAACAATGAATCCAATCAAATTCTAATTGTCTAAGGCATATGTTATGTCAAATTTGATATTGATAGTTTGAAGTAATTCCTTATTATAAAAAGAAAGTTTAAACAGTGATGTTAAAAAAAGTTTCACCAATATCAACAACACAAACAATCATCTCTCAACTTAACTCACAGAACACTAAAATGACCATGACATAGGACGTTGGACAGGCACAAAAATGTGGCAGGGTTAAACATAATGGGATCCCCAACCCTTATGTATGTTGCTGTTATCTATAGTGAAGATAAATGTAACTATTTACAATATTACATATACATTGTATTTGATCAATCTCTACAGATTAATGTTTTATAGATGATAAATGCCCGATTCTCAACCCCCCCCCTTTTTTTTTACAGCTTTTTGGTTATTTTCAATCAAATACAGATGATGAAGAGATTGTTGTCGGTGAAGAAGTCAATGTTTTCACTGTGTCCAAAAGGAGAAGAGTAGGAGAAGCTGCAGGTAAGATGATTCATTATACTTCCTCCCAGGGCTGACCTTGAGAAGTTCATTATACTCCCTCCCAGGACTGACCTTGAGAAGTGTGAGGCCCAATGCTGTTCTCTGTATAATCTGCATTGTGTTGTTGTGTGTACTTGAATGGCCAAGAGTAGATAACTCCAGCACAGATCCCAAATGGCTTAAGGCCTGTCTTGCTCCATCCTTGCTAGCGAAGCGGGTAGTTGGTTAGTTATCAGGGGGTCAGTTCTTTCATCTGCACCTTCAATCTTTTACTCCTCTGAAACCAGTGATTGGAATTCTCTGAAACTTTTAAGGATTTTTTTAGTAATTCATGGCATTGTGCATCTCCTGTTATTTTATTTTTTATCAGAATGATTTTTGAAGTTTCCCATTTTAAACAAGGGGGTCATCATGGTTGTGATTGTATGGTAGTTGGATTTACAACTACCTGTGGAATCAGTGCCCATCACCAATAAAATTGTGAGTTCGAATCCCAGTCATGACAAGATGTACTCGATACAACGTTATGTGATTAAGTTTGTTAATGACTTGCGACAAGTCAGTGGTTTCCTCCGTGTACTTCGGTTTCCTCCACCAATAAAACTGACCGGCATGATACAACTGAAATATTTTTGAAAGTGGCATTAAACACCATAACCCCTAACCCATATTAAACAATGGACTTGGCTATTTCTGTTCTATGAGGTGGTTTGTATTCCCCTCCACAACTCCTCGGAAACTAGTAAATGTGTTTCAATGAATTACCCGTACCAAGCCAGTAAAATCAGTGATCATGTATATATATGTGCTAGGGCTCTGTTTTTGCAAGTTTTCTAATAGATTTTTGAAATTTTTTCATTTCATTACATTCAAGTGGTACATGTATATATATTTTTTAAAGTTAATTGTATAACAGTACTAATTTTCAAATTTAAAGTAAAAGTTTCAAGTTCTGAAAATGATATACTAAAATTGAAATAATTACACATGAATAGGATTCAAAATACTGACTATAGAAAAGTAAAGAGTTAACAATAAGTTGTTCTGTTATATTTATTGACATATATGATATATCTACAAAACACAAAGAAAAACAAAAAGAAAAAAGAAAAACAAATGAACAGATTTGTCATTTAAAATTATGTATCTGATAGAAAATAAATTATCTTTTTTTAAAGTATTTTATTGGACCATAACATACCTTTTAGCAAAAGAGTAAATAAAATAGCAACATTATATACAATTGAATTGAAATGTTTTCATTTAATTTTTACTTTGAAGATTTTCATAGCAATTTATATATAATTTATATAAAGTAAGGTGTTATGGTAGTTAATAATTAGCATTGGATTGCTAGGAAACCACAAAACTCTGATCACACTGTTTATAAATGATATACAGTCAAACCTGTATTAAGAGGACACCTTTGGCACAAAACAAAAAAAATGGCCTTATATGATAGGTGACCTTTTAAAGAAAGTTCAATTCTTATGAAATTTTCTATGATATGACAAGAAAAAAGGTGACTTTTTAATACAGCATTACAGGTGACCGCTGTAGGTTTGACTAAATTTTCTATGTATGTTTTGACTATTTACATGTATATTATTTCATATTCTAAGGTGTCTGTGAAAATTAAATTAAATTTGAGTTTTCTGTACAGATAGAAATTGAATTACAATTTACTTTACTTTGTTCGGGTATAATTATATTGAAGTTACACACACTCACAGTGTGATGAGATTTGTTCAGACTATAACAAATATTATAGTCTGACCCTATGATACCACGGTTTCTGTGATACTGTTTCTTCATGTGCTATTTCAACCAATTTCTGCCACCATTTTTATATTTAATTACCATGGTAATATAGGTCCCCTGATGTACATAATTCATTGGAAAAAATGTTACAAAATTTATTTTATTCCTGACAGAATAAACCGTATATAATATTTTTTTCCTCAAAGAAGAAATATGAAGTTGCATATTATGAATTATCCAGGGGAACAAATATTAGACAGATCAAATATATGTTCACAACATACATGTATATTTGAGTGTCATGATAAAGTTGGCATTAAACACCAATCAATCAATCAACATGATTATGAAAAAAGATAGTGATCTATTGCACAAAATTACAGTTTACATGTACATTAAAGTGCCATGATCATGAAAAAAGAAATTTAATTTAAGATAGTTATCTATCGATTTGTAAAAGAAAGAAAGATCTTTAAGGCATAAATCATTTCAATTTAAAAAAATTAGTCTTAATTGTAGAAAATATATTTTAAACATTTTAGGATACTTTCCATTTAAATCCCATCAATATCAATTTCGTCAAAACATGAATCAATCGTCAACAATTATTTTGATTTAGAAATCTCAAATTATTTAAATTATATAATTTACCGTTTTAATATCTTTCTACATTTTGTTATGCACATAAAATTTCTCCAGCATTTCTGAAACAGATTATTTTCAGGTGTACTAAATTCAATTTTATGAATTTTGAGGCTCTCACTGTATAAGTTTAGGGTTAGGGTTATGGAGTTTAACTCCACATTCAACGATATTTCATTTATATCAAGGCAGTCAGTTTTATTGGTGAAGGAAACTGGCGTACCCGGAGAAAACCAGTAACCTGCTGCAAGTCACAGACAAACTTTATCACATAACGTTGTATTGAGTACACCTCGAACTCACAATGTCAGTGGTGACAGATAGGCCGGTGTCTAAGAAATAAGACATATTACACATTTGGTTATATAATATTTTTCTAATTCCCTTGAAATTGATTTTGTTTGAGTCTCAATTGCAAGTCCCCTATAAAGAGGGATATATTGTTATATTACCTAAGATTTGTTTATTTCTATTAATTAAAGTCTCTCACACCTTAAATGACCTGAGGACAAAGAACATTTTTTCCTGCGACAGAAAAAAACTTATTCTGATGAAATAAAACAGTTCACCAGTTCAATAGTAATAATTTTAAACATAAACATAAGATAAACATGCTTGATTGATCCTGTGTAATTTAATTTAATTTAAGCATATTTTATTGTCATAAAACAACAAAAGGATTAGACACAAGTTATATAACTTTAAGGAATGTCTTCTCTTTATTATTTATAAAACAATACATATTGTGACATATAGCATATTTTATTAACACAACCTAATATATAGATGTATTCAAGGTGCAGAAACCCCGCGGGAACCCCAGGGTATAGAAATGGGACCGAGAGCTTCTTCGGCTTGAAGGGGTGTCCGTCGGTTGTGCGGGATGTAAATATTCACAACCAACCCATCCTGCGGATGAGACATAAATAAAACCGAGGTCCCGTGTTGAGAGATTGCCACCCTCTCCGCACGTTAAAGAACCCAGTGTAACAGCTCATAATGAGCAATATGCTCATGATGAGTGGTCCATAAGAAACCTGTTGCACTGGCAAAATTATCCGTCCCTACTCATCATCTTTCCTTGTTTTGAGTCCTGTGGCGTTTAAATTTTTAAATGTTCTCGTCCTGATATAGCTGAAAAATTGCTCGCTGGACGTTAAACAACAATCAGTCAATCAATCAATCAAGGTGCAGAACCCTGTTCATGGCGAAATATACTCAATACAACATTATGTGATAAAGTTTGTCAGTGACTTGCGACAGGTCAGTGGTTTTCTCCGGGTAGTATGGTTTCCTCCACCAATAAAACTGACCACCAAGATATAACTGAAATATTGTTGAAAGTTGCATTAAACCCCATAAAACTAACCATCAAGGTGCAGAATTGTAACAAACCTTTTGCCCCCTCTCTACGTTGTCCTGTGTACCTTATTAGATATCATGTACCAGTAGCTGAGATATTTATTTCCAGATTCACGTGTATATCAGGCAGAATAAATACACTCAAACCTGTATTAAGAGGTTACCTTTGGGACAAAGAAAAAGTGGTCTTTTAATACAGGTGACCTCTTAAAAGAGGTTAAATTTATTTGAAATTTTCTATGACAGGACAAGAAAAAGGTGACCTGTTAATTCAGGTGACTGCTTAATAGAGGTGACCACATTACTGGGTTTGACTATATGCAAAGCAATTCGTCCATCTGTACAATTTTTATACAATGTAATTCTTGATTGATGTAGGTGACAAAACAAGAAGAGATACAGTACAATGTTTGAGGTACATCCCCTCACAGGATGGTTATATCTCTGCCTCACAGAAAGGTGCTATATGTATATGGAATAATAAGGTCAGTAATTAAGATTTGTTTTTTTTTTCTTTCATTTTTTTTTACTTGTATACAGGTACCTACTTTAAATTTTTACATAGACTTTAAGTCTATAATCAAACCATTTGATACATACAGGTACATCACAATTTATTGTAAAAACGGGGCATATTATTTCCTATTCTTCTTTGTATATATGACTTAATCAATTGCCTCTAATGTTTGTTGTTTGTTTGATGGTGTTTAGCACCCTTTCAACAATATTTCAGTTATATCGTGGCGGTCAGTTTTATTGGTGGAGGAAACCGGAGGACCCGGAGAAAAACCACCGATCTGCCGCAAGTCACTGACAAACTTTATCACATAAATGTTGTATCGAGTACACCTTGCCATGAACAGGATTCGAACTCACAACTTTAGTGGTGATAGACACTGATTGCACATATACATGTAGTTGTAAATCCAACTACCGTATTTAGGGTTGCATAATGCGCAGGATTTTGCCCAGATTCTTTGTTTTGTAGGAGGGGTGCGCATTATAAACAGGAACAATGTGTTTCACTCTTTCCCAGACCGGGAAATCACATGTCCGCCATGTTTTTTTGTTTACTATAGTCAATATGCAAAGTTAAATATTTCTTAAATTGTTTGGACACTATTCCACAAAATAATTAATTGCATCTACTATGTTTTAATTATTGAAGAATTAAAACTGTCTAGTGCAGTTTTGTTTTGTACTTGTAAATATTTACCTTTGATAGATACGAAAATAAACTAAATATAAACGTCTAGCCATGTGTAAATTAATCAATAATCTTGCCGATAAGTCAATGTGTGCAAGTGTAAATGTGTCATAATTACTTAGTGTATAATTAGACTGTCAGACTGTGTTTACACAAGATTATAGTGATTGAAATAAAAAGAAAAGAAACAATAAAATGTATTTGTCAATATTTATGTCAAATCTAATAGCTTGATTGCTCCCAGGTGAAGTTAAATCCGATTAACACAAAATTACAACATATAACAATCTGTTATGATTGCATGGCTTGGATGCTATTTCATCACTAAATAATAAGGCATTGTTAGTAGTTCATTCATGATCATTAATTATTTGGTCAATTTTAAAAATACCAAAAAATAACGGATTGTTGGTGCTCTTTGATGTATGTAACAACCGTATTTTCAACAACTCCTCACAAGCTTAGCAATGTTCAACAATGTCATAATAAGTGACAATTGTTTGCCTTTCTTTATTATATATCATTATTTTCTGTCATCTTCAACTATCAACTGCATTAATTTACGTTCAGATCCGGAATTTAAACTTATATTTACCGATGCTGTACTAGATTTCGAATCCATTACACAACATTCGGATAATAAAAACATCATATGAAAACGCCAATAAAACCCAACACATTTAATATTTTGCAACTTTATTGAAGATGAAAAGAGATAAATGGTTCTTAAATTCTCCCAGCAAATGAAACATGCTCAAAGGACTGAAAAATATATACGATTGATATTTAATTCTTACATTTCCGACGAGGCCAAGAGGGGGTGCGCATTATGCAACCCTAAATATGGTACCATGCGATTACGACCATGACTGCCTCAAAGTCTATAATCAAACCAATTGATACATACTTCACAATTTATTGTAACAATCGGGTATATCATTTTCTATTCATCTTTGTATATATGACTTAACCAATTGCCTCTAATGAAAATAACAATGGTTTAGGAAATAAATATTATTATTATAGTAAACCATTTAAAGAAAATCTTGACTGGAAAACAATCTTGAAAAACAAATAAATATTAAATGTTAAATTTGAGAACCAACTCCTGCTGTGGTAGTCGAGTGTTAGTAGAATTATTGAAATGGGTAACTACATTTTGTAGTTATACAGGGTTAACTTTGTCAATTTAATTATGCTGTTAAAATGAAAAGTACAAAATAAATATTGTTATTACATTTGTACATGTATATTTCCATATGTATATAAACCAAGCAAAATTTTGTGGTAATAAAATTGTTTTGACTTTTAAATGTCACGAAGAAAAATTGTATTTGATCAAAGAATGGTTTCACAGATTATTAAGCGGTCGTTAGTTTTTTTTTTATTCCATGCATTATATTATTTTTACTGATCTTATTATAATATATGAATTTATTGTCAGGAGTAAACAACATATATATAATATGTATTGATTTTCTTTTCTTTATTTTTTGGATGTACAATGTACTAAGGCATTTTGATCTTCTTGAGATCAACTGTTTTCCTCCATTCCGTGTCAGTGAATACTGGATGGTGTCTGGGATATTGGGGTTGGAGGGTGGGAGGTAAATAGCAGAGGGGCTTGTCTTGTGGACACACTGTAGTAAAATAAACAATCACCTACCGGTACTTTATACTACTTCCGACTGGTGTAGGAGTATATAGGGCCATTTGGATTGGGGGGGGGGGGGGGGATAAACGATCACCTACTATGTTGTACTTCAATTGGTGGAGTAGTATAGTGAGTTGTTTTGTTTTTTGAAGTGATGTGTGTCATGATGACAAGTCCCAGTTGTACATAGAACATATTAAGCTGCTAATATTTATCTAAGGAAATATTTATTTTATTGTCTAGTGAAACCTGTCTAAAGTCATCCTCCTTGGGACCATCTTTTGTGTTCAGAATAGAAATGTGTTTAGATTATAACGCCTATTAACGGTTAAATTATCATAGATTTTCTACATGGTTTATATATAGAATTCTGGTTTATCCAGGGTTCGACTTAGACAGGTTTATATAGGATTCTGGTTTATCCAGGGTTCGACTTAGACAGGTTTATATATAGGATTCTGGTTTATCCAGGGTTCGACTTAGACAGGTTTATATAGGATTCTGGTTTATCCAGGGTTCGACTTAGATAGGTTTCTGGTTTATCCAGGGTTCGACTTAGACAGGTTTCACTGTATTTTTTTTATATTTAATTTTAACTTGTAATTATTTTTGTTAATTTCAGTTGAGATTACAAAGTTGTATTGATATAAATGTAAGTAATTATTTATTTATCTGAGGTAGAGTTTTATGAGTGGTCAATTTAATTCCAAGGCTGTGGAACATGTTTGATTAGATGACATAACTTATTTGTTTGGTTTTAATAGTGTTAGCACCTTCTGTTTGATTTTCTTATATGAAAGTAAATACAAAGACAATACTGGCAGATGAACAGAATGTGTCTGAATTTGAATCCTGTGTTATAGATTTTGTATCAAATTTTATTCAGTAGAGAAGGGTCAAAGTTCAACTCCATAATTAGTTTGTTGCTTGATAAATTAAGAGGGGGTCAACTTTTGCTTATCAAATAATATTTCAAGTACAGTAGCCCCCCTTTTATAAGACAACCCCTTCTGCATTGAAAAAGTGATGTTATAAGAGGGGAAAACCTCTATTGAGAGGAACAGTTTAGTAGTATTTTGATATTTCAGTGCATTTTAAATATGGTCTGATAAGAGAGGTAACGTAAATTGGTGTAAGTGACCTTATAAGAGGAGGACTACTTTACAATATATTGGATCTTTTCTATGAAATTTTAAAATGTACTAAAGATCAACAAGATACAGGGTATATCAGCATTGAAGATATCATGATGGGACTGGAGATAATATAATCTACTGTTCCTTATCTTTTGAAATTTAATTTTCACAACTATCCATACCCTTATTTGTTTGACATCTAAACAATAACTGGTAGTTGACTGGTGCCCTGTCTATCACTCCAAAATATCAAAGGATACAAGGGAGTGAACCAGCTACTGACTGGTAGATGCAAAATGTTTAACTTTTATGCATATATTGAGTGATGGTAAATTGTAGTTTTCATATTACATTTGTACATGTTAACAATTTTCATTTTTTTAAATTTGTTTTGCATATTCACAAAATATACATGCACATGTCTTTCCATTTTGAGCGGGAGCTTCAAGTTATCCATACTGTGACTGTAATACACAACAGCAATAAAAGTGTTGTTCCTTTGCTTGATTTTGTGTCAAAATGTAATGTTAGATAGTCTCTCATGTTCATTTACGTCCATATCCTTTCTTACTAATCAACATAACATGGTTCCCTTATATAAATTAATCTTGTTGTTGTAACGTCTTTCAGGAACCAGCTTGGGTAACTGGATGTGAATATTTGCCAACGATACGTAAAGCTATATGTTGTACAGAGCGTAGTATATGTGTATGGGATCACAGGTCAAAGGGCAAAAATCAGGTACGATTTGTCATATACAAAATGTAACATAATGCACTAAATCACTTGATTTGTTTTTAAATATATAATACTGATTAATATTGTTTACTTTTTAATCTAAACAGTTTGTACATTTCATAGCAAAAGAAATGTTTTGTTCAATAATTGGAATTTAAGCAAAAAAAATCAATAAAAGGTACAGATTATTAATAAATTATCTTCATGTTTTAGTCATAGGAACTCTTTGAATGATGCCATAGAATGTCAATAGAGATATAAGTTGAAAGGGGAAAAATATACTGCTATCTATTACAACCTTTCTACAAGTCCTTTAACTGGAATAAAGTTAATATTTTGTATATTCTCATTTCCTCATTTGTTTACTTTTTTTGGAGATTGATTTTAATTAAACCTGCGTGTAGCTTGACACGTTTTACATACCTTGATCAAATATTTATTTTGTAATAAAAACTAGGAGGATGAAATTCATTTAAAGGATATATATCTGATGTCTAAATATCAGCCATAAAAATGATGTACCCCAAAAACCTGTCAAATATTTCTAGTCATAACTAAATCAGTCTGTTAACAAAATGATATCAAACAAATTTCAATACAGTAAAACCTGTCTAATGTGACCGTCCAAGGGAACATTGAAATAAGGTCACATTAGACAGGTGGTTTATAAATACAGGTTAAATTAATGTGAAATGCACTGTGAAGAGAAATTGAAATTGAGTTCACTTAGTTCAAGTTATTGCTTAATAAAAGTGGTCACTAAAGCAGGTTTGACAGTATTAAAAGAAATGACTTCTGTTCTGTTGACTATATGCAGTGTCTAATACATTATCATAACCACAGAAAGTTAAATTATTGTTTGCTAAAAAAAAAAATAGGGTCTTTATAACCAGGAAGTGAAAAGAGGAAGGTAACTAAGGATAAAAATAGATGATCAAAAATTAAACTGAAAAATTAAGACGGAATAAATGATACTGAAAATATAATGATTACTGAAAATTAAGAATAGTTTTTTTATACAACTGCAATTGTATAGCAAAGTCCATTGATTATTTATATCTACGTTTTAATTTAACTTTAACTTTATTATATTGAGTACAGTTATAGTTATGTCAACATATATGTCATGTTGTCATCAGGGTGTTATGTCAACATATAGCCTTATAGGTCATGCTTTCATTAGGGTATTATGTCAACATATAGGTCATGTTTTCATTAGGGTGTTATGTCAACATATAGGTCATGTTGTCATCAGGGTGTTATGTCAACATATAGGTCATGTTTTCATTAGGGTATTATGTCAAAGCATAGGTCATGTTGTCATCAGGGTGTTATGTCAACATAAAGGTCATGTTTTCATCAGGGTGTTATGTCAAAGCATTAGGTCATGTTGTCATCAGGGTGTTATGTCAACATAAAGGTCAAGTCATCATCAGCGTGTTATGTCAATGCATAGGTCATGTTGTCATCAGGGTGTTATGTCAACATAAAGGTCAAGTCATCATCAGGGTGTTATGTCAATGCATAGGTCATGTTGTCATCAGGGTGTTATGTCAAAACATAGGTCATGTTGTCATCAGGGTGTTATGTCAACATAAAGGTCAAGTCATCATCAGGGTGTTATGTCAACATAAAGGTCAAGTCATTGTCAGGGTGTTATGTCAAAACATAGGTCATGTTGTCATCAGGGTGTTATGTCAACATAAAGGTCATGTTTTCATCAGGGTGTTATGTCAAAGCATAGGTAATGTGTTGTCATCAGGGTGTTATGTCAACATAAAGGTCAAGTCATCATCAGGGTGTTATGTCAATGCATAGGTCATGTTGTCATCAGGGTGTTATATCAACATAAAGGTCAAGTCATCATCAGGGTGTTATGTCAATGCATAGGTCATGTTGTCATCAGGGTGTTATGTCAACATAAAGGTCAAGTCATCAGGGTGTTATGTCAATGCATAGGTCATGTTGTCATCAGGGTGTTATGTCAACATAAAGGTCAAGTCATCATCAGGGTGTTATGTCAATGCATAGGTCATGTTGTCATCAGGGTGTTATGTCAAAATATAGGTCATGTTGTCATCAGGGTGTTATGTCAACATAAAGGTCAAGTCATCATCAGGGTGTTATGTCAACATAAAGGTCAAGTCATCATCAGGGTGTTATGTCAAAACATAGGTCATGTTGTCATCAGGGTGTTATGTCAACATAAAGGTCAAGTCATCATCAGGGTGTTATGTCAAAGCATAGGTCATGTTGTCATCAGGGTGTTATGTCAACATAAAGGTCAAGTCATCATCAGGGTGTTATGTCAAAACATAGGTCATGTTGTCATCAGGGTGTTATGTCAACATAAAGGTCAAGTCATCATCAGGGTGTTATGTCAAAGCATAGGTCATGTTGTCATCAGGGTGTTATGTCAAAACATAGGTCATGTTGTCATCAGGATGTTATGTCAACATAAAGGTCAAGTCATCATCAGGGTGTTATGTTGAACATAAAGGTCAAGTCATCATCAGGGTGTTATGTCAAAACATAGGTCATGTTGTCATCAGGGTGTTATGTCAACATAAAGGTCATGTTTTCATCAGGGTGTTATGTCAAAGCATAGGTCATGTTGTCATCAGGGTGTTATGTCAACATAAAGGTCAAGTCATCATCAGCGTGTTATGTCAATGCATAGGTCATGTTGTCATCAGGTTGTTATGTCAACATAAAGGTCAAGTCATCATCAGGGTGTTATGTCAATGCATAGGTCATGTTGTCATCAGGGTGTTATGTCAACATAAAGGTCAAGTCATCATCAGGGTGTTATGTCAAAGCATAGGTCATGTTGTCATCAGAGTGTTATGTCAAAACATAGGTCATGTTGTCATCAGGGTGTTATGTCAATATAAAGGTCAAGTCATCATCAGGGTGTTATGTCAACATAAAGGTCAAGTCATCATCAGGGTGTTATGTCAAAACATAGGTCATGTTGTCATCAGGGTGTTATGTCAACATAAAGGTCAAGTCATCATCAGGGTGTTATGTCAAAGCATAGGTCATGTTGTCATCAGGGTGTTAGGTCAAAACATAGGTCATGTTGTCATCAGGGTGTTATGTCAGCATATAGGTCAAGTCATCATCAGGGTGTTATGTCAAAACATAGGTCATGTTGTCATCAGGGTGTTATGTCAACATAAAGGTCAAGTCATCATCAGGGTGTTATGTCAAAGCATAGGTCATGTTGTCATCAGGGTGTTATGTCAAAACATAGGTCATGTTGTCATCAGGGTGTTATGTCAACATAAAGGTCAAGTCATCATCAGGGTGTTATGTCAAAACATAGGTCATGTTGTCATCAGGGTGTTATGTCAACATAAAGGTCAAGTCATCATCAGGGTGTTATGTCAAAGCATAGGTCATGTTGTCACCAGGGTGTTATGTCAAAACATAGGTCATGTTGTCATCAGGGTGTTATGTCAACATAAAGGTCAAGTCATCATCAGGGTGTTATGTCAAAACATAGGTCATGTTGTCATCAGGGTGTTATGTCAAAACATAGGTCATGTTGTCATCAGGGTGTTATGTCAAAACATAGGTCATGTTGTCATCAGGGTGTTATGTCAAAACATAGGTCATGTTGTCGTCAGGGTGTTATGTCAACATATAGGTCATGTTGTCATCAGGGTGTTATGTCAAAACATAGGTCATGTTGTCATCAGGGTGTTATGTCAAAACATAGGTCATGTTGTCATCAGGGTGTTATGTCAAAACATAGGTCATGTTGTCATCAGGGTGTTATGTCAAAACATAGGTCATGTTGTCAAAACATAGGTCATGTTGTCATCAGGGTGTTATGTCAACATATAGGTCATGTTGTCATCAGGGTGTTATGTCAAAACATAGGTCATGTTGTCATCAGGGTGTTATGTCAACATATAGGTCATGTTATCATCAGGGTGTTATGTCAACATATAGGTCATGTTGTCATCAGGGTGTTATGTCAAAACATAGGTCATGTTGTCATCAGGGTGTTATGTCAACATATAGGTCATGTTGTCATCAGGGTGTTATGTCAACATATAGGTCATGTTGTCATCAGGGTGTTATGTCAAAACATAGGTCATGTTGTCATCAGGGTGTTATGTCAAAACATAGGTCATGTTGTCATCAGGGTGTTATGTCAAAACATAGGTCATGTTGTCATCAGGATGTTATGTCAAAACATATGTCATGTTGTCATCAGGGTGTTATGTCAACATATAGGTCATGTTGTCATCAGGGTGTTATGTCAAAACATAGGTCATGTTGTCATCAGGGTGTTATGTCAACATATAGGTCATGTTGTCATCAGGGTGTTATGTCAACATATAGGTCATGTTGTCATCAGGGTGTTATGTCAACATATAGGTCAAGTTGTCATCAGGGTGTTATGTCAACATATAGGTCATGTTGTCATCAGGGTGTTATGTCAACATATAGGTCATGTTAATTGTCATCAAGGTGGTCTAACCCCTTATCATATATCAAACAAAAGTTTAAATTTATTGGTTTTACTTAATTGTAATTTAGTTTCACCGACAAATAATAATTTAACATAATACTTGATAATGGAATTGTTAACCATCATTTTCTGTTTTATCTCAAAGGATCATGTGAGCTATTGTCATCACTTAGCCTCCATAGTCTGTCTGTTAACTTTTTCATTTTAATTTATTACCTCTGCAACCCCTCAACCATGTAGGAATGAATCATCCTTATTATATCTACTTTCAAATTGGTATCCAGGGTTAGGGTTATGTTGTTTAATGCCACTTTCAACAATATTTCAATTACATCGTGGCGGTCAGTTTTATTGGTGCAGGAAACGGGAGTACCCAGAGAAAACCACTGGCCTGTCGCAAGTCACTGACAAACTTGATCACATATTGTTGTATAAACCTCGCCATAAACAGGGTTCGAACTCACAACTTTAGTGGTGATATATATAGGCACTGATTGCACAGGTAGTTTTAAATCCAACTACCATACGACCACTAGCAGGACTGCCCCCCCATTGCTTTAACAAGATTTAACACTCATTTTATTTTGTTTATACATGTACTTGTACTCTGTAGTCTATATTGCTCCTTATTTAAGATTCTATTTTTATCTTTTTTACAGCATGTGTTTTGCATCAAGCCATTTGAGAATTCACCACAATGTATAACTTATGTGCCAAACACAGCAGGGACACTAGAAGATTTAGTATTATTTGGAGATGATCAGGGTTATTTAAATGTTCTAAAATTAGTAGGGAAGGATCTAACAGCTAAGAACTCTAAAGATGCTGACAAACGACAAACACAGATACCTACTAATATAACTATAGCACCAGACAAACTTTCACAGTAAGGGATTTTTTAATAAATCAGGGGTTAGGGTTATGGTGTTTAACGCCACTTTCAACAATATTTCAGTTATATCGTGGCGGTCAGTTTTATTGGTGGAGGAAACTGTAGTACCTGGAGAAAACCACCAATCCGTCGCAAGTCACTGACAAACTTGATCACATAATGTTGTATCGAGTACACCTCACAAAACCCAGTTTGGACTCAAACAAAATACAAGCAATGTTTTCTAAATCTAACCCCAATAGAACACATACAAAATACAAAAAATAAATTTACATCCATATTCTTTACTACTAAATGAAATCTCTTCTAAATATAAAGTAAAATATCTTAATACTATTCCAGAAACTCGTTTGAATTTCAGAAATACCTTTTTACCAGGGTAATATACATTTTAAAGGGTTAGGATTAGCATTATGGTGTTTTATTGGTGGAGGAAACCAGAGTACCCAGAGAAAACCAATGACCTGCCGTAAGTTACTGACAAACTTTATCACATACATTTTAAAAGAGCCTAAAGCATAAATAAATGTGACCAATTATGAAATTTAAACATTATGATCTTGTGAATAAAAAATTCAAAATAATTTCATATTTTTTTTTCTAGAGGTTAAGCATAAGCTGTTCTTCTAACCTGCATAAATTGATTGTTGTATTTTTCAATTTTTCAGTAAGATTGTAAGGAGAAAGCTTCACAATGATTATGTACTACAAGTGAGTATATCTATTATTATCTATATTTTGGACATTTTTCTTTGATCTCACAGAGGGTGGGGTAGGCTTATGGTGTTAAAACACCACTTTCAACAATATTTCAGTTATATCTTGGCAGTGAGTTTTTTCAGATCTCACTGAGTGATATTGTTAGTATCAATGAACTGACTCTGAAACCACCTCGATATAACCCAAATATTGTTGAAAGTGTCATTAAACACCATAATCCCCCCTCCTCCTGATACCGACAATTATGTCAAAGTGATGTCGAACACAAATTGATGTCACTGATAAAAACAATTACTTCAGTTTTGAAGGTCTCGACATACATAATCACAGCTTATCCTATCAGACTCAATGTGATACTAACGATATCTGTCTCGACCTTCAAAGCTACAGTTATTCTATATAACTCAGTATAAGATATCTCACATACAACTTAATGCTTTTAATTTCCATTTTACAAACTGTAATTGTATATATTTATTAGACTTTTAACTTTACATTAGAATAATGAAAATCTAATAGAATATATACCTGACATTGACCTAATTTTCGTAATTCACTGAGTACACCCCAGGAACAGTTCATTATGAAAAGAAAGCTTGAACTGTGATGGTCAACAATTTCACCAATATCAACAAAACAAACAATCATTTCTTACCTCAACTCATTGAACATCAAAAAGACTACAATGTCTGATTTTGGAAATCCAGGTCCTGGCTTGGGAAATTACAAAATAGGGTATGGTGCTAAATGCCACTTTCAACAATATTTCAGTTATATCATGGCAGTCAGTTTTATTGGTGGAGAAAACCAATGACCTGTCACAAGTCACTGACAAACTTTATCACATGATGTTGTATGGAGTACCCCTCGCCATCAGCCTGATTCGAACTCACAACTTTAGGCACTGATTGCACAGATATTTGTAAATCCAACGACCAAATGATCATGACCATGATGGCCCATAATGGTATTTAATGTGACAACTTCATGTGTATGACTTGTGTAAATGATGGCATTCTCTCCCTATTGGTATTTTAAGTGACAACTGTGTTCTGTTTAACTTCTTAATTTGACAAAGAAAATTATTTAATGTTCTTTTAAATGATTAATATACATCTTGTCATGAATATTTCAAGCAATTGTTATATATGAGTTTTTTTTTCTTTTTCCCATTGATTTCCGTTTTCTTACGGTGATGAAAATCTATTCTTCTGAAAATATTATGATTAAAGGAATAATCAACCCTAGTATTTATAATTATCTATTAATGTTAAGCAAATCAATAAAATTTTGCCTATGTTTCAGGTAAAATTTTTCCCAGAGTTACGATGTTTTGCGTCTTGCTCTCCACACAGTAAGAAGTCGTTTGTGTTGGAGGAAGTCGACAGACTTTATGATGACGGGTAATTACATAATCACGTTGGTTTGTATTGTCAATTACGACATTTTAATGACAGCAAATTTGTTCAAGATCTTTTATCTGCACTCTTTGATATATGACTATGACAACATTTCACCAGGTTCTGTTTTTTGATATTTATTCTTTTTTTTATGGTATAGGTCACCATTTCTCATTACGCTTTCATCTAATTGTACGATGGGAAGATTTATTGCACCTTAGCAAGCAGTGAGAGTTAATCAAGGAATTCCTTCCGGACCTTGACATTTTCTTTTTTATTTGATAAATATGATTCATGTTTGATCGGTGGAGTTAATGTAGAAATGGCTAAATGCCAAGGAATCCATCAAACAATATTAATTAAATTGTTTGACAAAATTGAAGACAAATATTTGGATGATGATGTAGGTTTATAATAGATTTGATTGGCAATTAATTCAATAAATGTTATTTTCAGACTTTTAATTGTTTTAAAACTAAAACAACTTCAATTTATAGTAACAATTAATTTTTTTTTTTTTACCTATAAATCAGGGTCCTTGTTAGCTTTTTAAAATTAAAAATATGGCAACGAAAATTAATTGAAATAGCAAATGAATACACAGAACCATAGAACCTGCGGGACCATAGAATCACATATACATTTAGATAATTTCCAGAGATTTTTTTTAATTTGTTTATGAAATTATGTTCAGATTTATGCCTGTCTTATTTCAATGTCTGGCTATTTACAAGACCATGATCATGAAAAGAAATATTAAAGGATGGAACATAACGATAAATTGTTTATGAAATATTAATATACACATTTCATATTAATTATTTTTAAATGATTAAAAAAGAAAAAAAGTGAATTTTTCACATAGCAATTAAAAAACAAGCTTCCCTTTCCTCATTTCTATATAGTTTTTACGTATTGTTGAATTTGTTCTCGTCCTGAATATAGCTGAAATACTGGTAGCTATATGTTAAACAATCAATCAATCGGTCATTACCAATGAAAAGGTAACTAGCAAAACAAAACCTAAAGATGTATATCTGTAGGTAATACATAATCATGATTAAGACTCTTTTCTTAAATAAAAATGTACAAATTATTCCACAAATTCTAAACTACAATAAGTTTTTACAGAAGCATATGAATATTTTGCAGGGCTTGCTTTTTCTCTTCTACACATGCAACACACAGATATTAAATTAGTAGAATGTTTCACACACCTTTTTGACATGTTACTATGGTATGCATATTTTGCACCATTGAGGTAATTGCCTCCCTTTGCACATTTTTTTATATTGAAATGGTTGCATGTTTTTTTGCACTACTTTTGCAGTGAGGTGAGAGATGTTTCCATACCTAAAGGTGTAAATTGTTTTGAATATTGTTCCAAAGCCAATATTATTGCTACAGGTGGTGTGGATAAAGTAATAAGAGTATGGCATCCACATATATTCTCCAGACCCACAGGTAATTTTCAATGAGGATAAAATAATATGGTATTCACAAATATTATCAAGCCCTACAAGTTATTTTATTGTGGAGTTTTTGGATCCACATGTATTTTCAAGATCATCCATAGATAATTTCATTGTTGATAATCTATTTAGATTATGGCATCCACCTATATTTTCAAAACCCACAGCTAAGACCATTAGCAATAACTGATATATGTTAAGTAGTTTCCATTGCAACAATATCAATGATCAAAATTTTGCTATTAGCTAGATTGAACAGAATATGAAACATAGAAAGATTTTGACTAATCCATATAGCATAGCATTATGATTTTATAATGTGACCAGTGAAATAGAAGCACATCGGTGGTGTAATGGTTAGTGTGATTACCTCATGATCAAGTGCGGTAGATCATGGGTTCGGATCAAACAAATGACTATAAAATTGGTCTTTACTGCTTCTCCGCTAAGCACGCAGTGAGAGCAAAAACTGGTTGGCTCGCAATCAGGATAATGTGTCAGAGTGTAGCGATATGTGTACCCGCGGACTGTTGTTTCAATGAGCTAGCACTATAAAAATCTATCTCAGCGTGTTAAGTCTAGTACAAAGCGGTCATCATCATCAGCTCATCGGATGAACCTTTTTCTCATCATCATAGCAGCTGAAAAATTGCTCATTTGATATGAAACAACAATTACTCACTCCCCTTAAGAGATGGGGGAAGTAACAATCGTAACCAACCTGGGTTATGGACAAAGGTTACATATTGTCTGTCCTTCAATTTACGGTTTCTGATAACCCCTTTGTTATCTTCAATTTTTTCTTGCAAAAATATGTTTGAGGGTGTGGGGTTTAGGTTTATGGTGTTTAATGCCACTTTCAACAATATTTCAGTTATATCGTGGCGGTCAGTTTTATTGGTAGAGGAAACCTGAATACCCAGAGAAAACCGGCCTGTCGCAAGTCACTGACAAACTTTATCACATAATGTTGTATCCATTCCATGAACGGAAAATATGTTTGCAAAAAAAAAAAATGTATTTGATAAAATATTATTAAAAAAAAAAAAAAGTTCAGGTAAACTTTTGGGTCATCTGTTCTTTTTTATATATTTTTTTCAGGTAAACTTTTGGGTCACCTGTTTACAATAGTAGATATAGCATGCAATGATAGAGATCAACATTTGATCAGTTTGTCTACTGCTAGAGTATTTAGAGTCTGGGATATACATACATTAACATGTTTACAGGTAAATAAAAATAAGCAGGCAGTTTTCAAATATGGTGAAAAAAGATACACTTATACAGTGATACCTGCCTAAACTGAACCTCCTTGTGACTGATCTTTGTGTTTGGAATATGCAAGTGGTCTGTATATACAGGTTAATTTAACACAAACTTCCTACATTGGGACTTTGTTTTTAGTTTGGTTTATAGAGAATTCCATTTTTATTCAGGGTTCAGTTTGGACAGTTTTCACTGTATTTCTTGTTTTTTCCATAGAGAATATTAATATTAATTCTCATCATTTTTGGCAAATAAAGATCTACTGAAATTATAAATTAATCAAAAAGAGATTTTTTAAAAATTACGAATATTTCTTAAAGCTGAGATGGAAGGAATCTAGAGATTGACTTTTTAAAACATTACAGGGGTAAAGCTTAATATGGGCCCAGTAGCTTTAAGATTTGGCCTGGATAGTTGAATTATTTCAGACAGTAGCTCAGCAGCTGCCTACTGAAATTTTGAATATTTCATATGCAGAAAGTCAGTTGCTGGGTTCCAATCAATTTTGCTGGGCTACGAAAAGCCGGCGACTGCAACAAAAATCCTAGTTTGGTCCATGTAGTACAAAATTTAATTGCTTTCTATGTTGTCAGTAATCTGTTACGAGTATATGAAAATAAACATTCGAGAAAACCGAAGGGGCAATCAAGTTTGGACAATCTAGAGACACTGGCAATATTGGGCATACAAGAAAAAGACAGACAAAACACAAAACAACACAGAAAACTAAAAAGATGAGCAACACAGATCTCACTGAAAACTGAGGGTGAACCCAGGTGCTGGTGAAGGGTAAACAGTTCCTGCCTCTTATTAGACACCCGCCATGTGGAATTTATGATGCAACATTTGATGGAAAACAACTTAGAAGTTATTAATTTGTTTACTGTTTGTAATCATCAAGAAATGAATAATTAAATAATTAAATGATAAAGATTCAACAATAGGATAAATCTCTTTCTTTAAACTAATAATTTCAACCATTTGTGTGTTTGTTTTTATAAAGAAAATATATACCCCTCAGTTATACACAGCTTATTTGTTATTTATTACAAGAAAACAATTAGTAATCTTTGAAACTTGATTTTTTTTAATAAACAGGTATTCACTGATAACGAGGAAAGACCAGGTGAAAAAAGAATATACTCCATGATATTTGATAATAAACATGAAAGATTATTAACAGGTTAGTTACAATTATAGTTATTATACCTCATTAATATGTATTTCTTAATATGCGTTTCCTATTGGCTCTTTTGGATCATGTGACTTACGATTATATTTGACAATATGACCTGTGATGGAGTCATTATTGAACATGTGATAGATATGACCTTGCAATATTGACTCCATCCAAAAACAAAATGGTCGCTTTCATCTCTTGAATTTCAAAAAGCACGATTTGTCGTGTTCAGATCACGATCATGGATTCTGTCTAAGTTCTATCAAAATATACTTTGAAATTGGTATTTGATTGTTCTCCAATAAACATGCAGCATTAAGAGAAAAGACTTATGATAAAACAGTTAATTACTGACTACTGGATGGATGATACCCCCATTGTATATTCTATGGATTAAAATCTGATAAATATATACTATCAAAGATTTGTTTAGCAAGAATGGATTTCTCAGAGCAATATCACATTGAAGGCCCAAAATGGTTTTTCAAGATAGGTGGTCAGTTATTGGAGAAACAGGCTTCATTATAAATGAAAATTGATAGAAATATCGTAACATGAAGAAAAAAAAATCATAAATACAGTTGATTGTTAATTGAAACTTTTTTTTATTTTATTATTACATAGGTTCTAGGGAGACTTTATTTTATTATTACATAGGTTCTAGGGAGACTTTGTTTTATTATTACATAGGTTCTAGGGAGACTTTGTTTTATTATTACATAGGTTCTAGGGAGATTTTATTTTATTATTACATAGGTTCTAGGGAGATTTTATTTTATTATTACATAGGTTCTAGGGAGACTTTATTTTATTATTACATAGCTTTTAGGGAGACTTTATTTTATTATTACATAGGTTCTAGGGAGATTTTATTTTATTATTACATAGGTTCTAGGGAGATTTTATTTTATTATTACATAGGTTCTAGGGAGACTTTATTTTATTATTACATAGCTTTTAGGGAGACTTTGTTTTATTATTACATAGGTTCTAGGGAGATTTTATTTTATTATTACATAGGTTCTAGGGAGACTTTATTTTATTATTACATAGGTTCTAGGGAGACTTTGTTTTATCATTACATAGGTTCTAGGGAGACTTTATTTTATTATTACATAGGTTCTAGGGAGACTTTGTTTTATTATTACATAGGTTCTAGGGAGACTTTATTTTATTATTACATAGCTTTTAGGGAGACTTTATTTCATTATTACATAGGTTCTAGGGAGACTTTATTTTATTATTACATAGGTTCTAGTGTAATAGACTCCTGGCCATTAACTAGAGCTGTACAAGATACTATGCAAGTACCACATACACACGATCGTCCAATAAGTCAGATACTCTATAACCAAGAGTTAGCACAGATAGTCACAATATGTACAGAATCTGTCATTAAGGTTTGTCATTGTTATTTCTTATTAAATACTCAACCTCTGTTGACTTGCAATCAACCATTAGAAATGTCAAATTACATTTTTTTGTAGTGTTCTTAAGGTTTGTCTGACTTGCCTCTTTCTAATATTCTGAAAATTTTATTTGCTTTCTCAAGCAATAAGAATGAACAGTCACCTTAACTATAATAGAACCAATGATTTATATATACATTGGCTAATTTCTTACACATGCATTGTCATTTATTATTGTAAATCTTTAAAAACAATGTATTGAAAAGGGAGATAACTACAATATGTTTTTAATCCATATTTTTGCTTTCTAAATTTTCACTATAACTGTGTTTCCTTTTACCCTACTGATCCTAAATTTTAAAGATTACCCTAAAACATTTTTTGCCATTTTTGGGCAAGCACTGTTATAAAGTCAGATCCTTGTCATGTATAATGTAAGTAAAAATGAAAAAAGTTTGTTCTACTTTAATATCTACCCTATTCTTATTCATGAATGTTAGCGGAAACACAAGTATTTTTTTCCATGGCCTCATGTCCAGTCACTCTCTTTCCAATGGTGGGACAAATGAGTTGAATGTATTACTGGTATTGTCATTGGTGGGTTTTTCTACCATCACAGTACACTGTGGTATATCTTTCATTATTTACATTTTGCCATTTATTTTTTCAATTTGTTTGTATAACTGATCAAAATATGCAGTAAATTGTATTTTGTAGGTCTGGGAATATGAAACAGGAAAACGTGTATATACTATAAATGATGCTCATGGGCCTAATGTAGAAGTGACAGCATGTTGTCTAGACTCCTCAGGATACAGATTAGCTACAGGAGGCTTTGATGGTTAGTAATATTGAAAATCATTTAATTTTGCAATATGTCAATTTAATCAAGATTCGATCTTGTACAGAAAAAACCCAGCAGATATCTAATTTAGTGCACGCAACACATTTCTGGAATGTTCCTTCATCAGATACACTGTCAAAAGATTGGAAAGCCAACTAATTTAAGTCTTTTGGAACTAGTATTAACCAAAGAACTGAAACAGGATAGCCAAAATTGGCTAAGGTTACCTGTGATGGAGGGAGATTGACCTAAGTTTTTTGCATTACCAGTAGTATTTATACCACTGTTTTCCGAGTTTAATGATTAAACAATTGAATGCCAAGCATGTGATCGTTTAACTATTAAACTCAGAAAACCGTGGTATAAATGATTTGTAACATGAAGCCGTGCAATATCATATCTAGGTTGTTGATTATTGCACAGCTCTCTGAGAGTAATAAAACTGCAGGCCATATTTAAAGTGCAATATCTCATATCTGTGTGTATTATTTCATAGTTCTTAGATGTTGCTTACATTCTGGTATATAAACCATAAAATGATCAGAGGAAAAGAATGCATTCATGTTACAAGTAACATCATCATCTTATAGAACTGTTATTTAATATCACTATAATATAGCTGAAAAAAATGGCTTAAAACAACAATCACTCACTCACTTACTGGTAGAAATCAAGACACATATGGTGCAGAAACTAATCAGCTAGGGGGGCCATCGTGGTCCTGATCATATAGTAGTTGGATTTACAGATACCTGTGCAATCAGTACCTATCACCACTAACATTGTGAGTTTGGACCCCGTTCATGGCGAGGTGTACTCAATACAACATTATGTGATAAAGTTTGTCAGTGACTTGCGACAGGTCTGTGGTTTTCTCTGGGTACTCCTGTTTTCCTCCACCAATAAAACTGACTGCCACGATATAACTGAAATATTGTTAAAAGTGGTGTTAAACACCATAAACCAACCATACTAATTAGCTAAGTTTACCTTTTAGGATCAATAAAAATATGGGATTTTGGATCAGGTCAGGAGTTAAAGTCTAAACAAGGAAGAATATCAGAGGAAGATCTGAGTGTGATAGGAATGAAATATTGGTGTCTGGACAAAGATAGGGTCATCCTAACTGTTGGATGGAATAACAAAATTAGGATGGTTTTGGTAAGAGAACAATGATTTTGTATTACCATATTGTGATGTGCATGTACAGTCAATCCTGTATTAAGAGGTCACATTTGAAACAAAGAAAAAGTGGCATTATAAGACAGGTGATGTCTTAAAAGAGGTACAATTGATATGAAATTTTCTATGACTAGACAAGAAATAAAAGGTGACGTTTAGATACAGGTGACTGCTTAAAAGAGGTGACAGCATGGGCAGGTTTGACTGTATAAATCTGATAATTCGTGTTGATTTTTATACCCCCACTCATAGAGTGGGGGCTATATTGCAATCACCTTGTCCGTCCATCCGTCCATTTGTCCGTCCGTTCACACTTTCGTTAAAGATGTCTCAGCTGCTACTGGAAGAAATGATTTTATATTTGATACATGACTTTGGCATAGTGACTTGTACCGTGTCTCCCCTTTCCAGGCTTACCGCACATCTACTTCCTGTTTACCGCGCGACTTAGAATTTTTCATGTTTGCTGTAATGAAAATTTTCGTAACAGATATCTCAGCTTCTACTGGAAGAAATGATTTTATATTTGATATATGGCTTTGGCATGGTGACTTGTACCATGTCTCCACTTTCCAGGTTTACCGCACATCTACTTCCTGTTTACAATGCGACTTAGAATTTTTCATGTTTGGCATAATAAAAACTTTTGTAACAGATATCTCAGCTTCTACTGGAAGAAATGATTTTATATTTGATGTATGGCTTTTGCATGGTGACTTGTACCGTGTCTCCCCTTTCCAGGTTTACCGTACATCTACTTCCTGTTTACTGTGCGACTTAGAATTTTTCATGTTTGCCGTAATAAAAACTTTTGTAACAGATATCTCAGCTTCTACTGGAAGAAATGATTTTATATTTGATATATGGCCTTTGCATGGTGACTTGTACCGTGTCTCCCCTTTCCAGGTTACAGTGATAAAAATTTTTTTTAGCTTGTGGTTACACAAATCCCTGTTGTGTACTTTTCAGCCAGTTTATAAGGATTTGTACTGATTCATAATGATTTGTGCAGAGTTCGATGTTTCAGATTAGTTTGTGATCCATTTTCTGGTAATGAGTGTTGAGATATATACAAATTTGACACAAATGAACGAGTGGGGGTATTCTTAGCACGACGTAGTGTGCAACATCTTGTTGTATTTAATTTAATGCCTACTTTTTTTGGCATACTGTGAAATCACTTTTATTCGTTGAATATCATTTTTTGTGGATTTTGTTGGTTCAATCAAACTATGAATTATATACTATATTTTGTATGAAGTGGAGATTGTGTTCAGACATTTCATAAGGTAACATCATCAGTGGTGTAATGCTTAGCATGCTCACTTCAAATGTGATAGATCGTAGGTTTGAGCCCTGGTCGGGTTAAACCAAAGAATATTAAATTGGCATTAACAGCTTCTCCGCTAAGCAAGAAGCATTAAGTGGAAAGAACAAAGACTGGTTTAGTCAGAATCGAGATAAAGTGTTCAAGTGGAGAGACATGTCTACCAGCAGACTGTTGTTTCAATGAGTTAGCACTGTAAAAATCCAACCAACCATGTTGGTCTAGTACAAAGCGGACATCATCATCATCTTTTCGGAATGTAACTTGCCATGTTCTTTACATGATATAGCTGAAAAAAATTTCACTTAAGAGTTCAGCAACAATCACTCACTCACTCATTTCTCGAGGTATGAAATATTGTAATGACAATAGTTTCAACCAATGACAATCTACTAATATTGTCACATGCAGTTTAAATGTAATGTTTTTGTGCTGATTTCTTTGTTTATTTACAGGATAATAATGAGAGTTATGACTTGCCTGTGGTACGAGAATTCAGCGATGTATATTTCTTTACCAAAGATCTTGATCTAGCTGCTTCAACGATGGATCCCTTTTCAGCTGACCCACTTCCTGATATAGGACAGAATTCTAATGTGTCATTGGGGTCCAAAAGAAATTCATCGATATCAAATGTGTTCAAAAAGGTAGGAAGAGATGCTAATTCATTCAATCAAATTCCTCAAGGAATTGTTATTAGCAAAGATAATTTTATTTCTTGTGCTAATTCCAGAAAATAGAAACAATTCTAGATGTCAGGGATAATTAACACTAACACAAGACAGAGGTCTACAATAACCCCTCCCCCCATCCCATTTAATAAATGTTGATTTTATATGCCAAAATTTATAAAGTTTGCCTATATCCAGTAATCAGTGCTTTGGCACTGACATGGTATAGTTTATTAGATATATTTATCAGGGGCGGATCAAGGGGGGCGCACCTCCTAAAATTGGAAAAAATATGATTTTTTGGCGTAAAATCGTGATTTTTCACACGAAATACCCCAACAATTTTCGCGCCTCCCTCCGCAATTGGAAAAAATATGATTTTTTTTGGCGTAAAATCGTGATTTTTCACACGAAATACCCCAACAATTTTCGCGCCTCCCTCCGCAATTGGAAAAAAATATGATTTTTTTGGCATAAAATCGTGATTTTTCACACGAAATACCCAAAAAATTTTCGCGCCTCCCTCCGCAATTGGAAAAAATATGATTTTTTGGCGTAAAATCGTGATTTTTCACACAAAATACCCCAAAACATTTTCACGCCTCCCTCCGCTCGGCAGAATTTTTTTAATTGCGCCCCCCCCCCCCCTAACTTGAAATCCTGGATCTGCCCCTGTTTATGTTTGAAATTTACAGCTCCTAAATAATGTAACTTATAAAAATGAAGTGTCAATGTCACTCGGGCATAGATTACCTTAGCCGATTTTGGTTATCCTCTTTAGACCCTTTGTTTACTTGCTCCCAAAGACTTTAAAATTATTTGGCTTTCCAATCTTTAGACTATGAGCGATGGTTAATATTCCAGAAACACGATGTGTGCACTAGATTAGATATCTGCATTTGTTTTGTACAGGATCGTTAGTTGATTAAATTGACCTATTGTTAAATTAATTGATTTTCAAAACTGTTCGACATTTCACTATGACTAACCATCAAACTCTCCTGTAACTAACCTGTATCCGGAAACACATCATGTACACTAGATTAGATATATACATTTTGTTTATTTATTTACAGGACTACATTTTAACAACTAATGAGATATCAACAATTGAAACGTTTTCTGAGACAACCCTGTTCACTGGCTGTAGTAACGGTAAACTGATATCTTGGGATATAGAGAGATCAGCAGTAGATAAAATGTAAGTTATATCTGTTATCTGTAGTCATGGTAACTGGTATCTGGTACCTGGCAGAAATATGTACATGTAAATGAGCTAGAGGAATATAAATTTTCTGTTTGTATATATCCTTGACCTAAATATAGAACACACTTTCCACTGATTTTGATTTTATTATTGTGAACAGTCAAACTGCTTTAGTGACCACCTCTACTAAGCAATAACCTGTATTATGTAACCTTAATTTTATTTTCTCTTCACAGTGCACTTCATATTATTTAAACCTGTATTTAGTTGCCATCTGTCTTATGTGACCATATTTCAATGTTCCTGTGAAAAGTCACATACGACAGGTCTGACTGTAATCACTTACTATTTTGGCTTTTGTAATTAGGTGATAAAGGCAAAAAACGTTATAGATTTTACAAACAAGGGGTCAGATATAAACAAAGAATCTGATATAAAGGAACATTATGTTATTCTTTGACTATAAGTCAATGAAAATTATATTTCCCCATCAATTACATGGGAACGTCAGATAATGTGTGATGTACATTAACATTTTTGTTATTTTAAATAGAATCAAAACATTTCAGCCACTGTGAAATCTGTCTTTCGGGATAGACAGGTGTTCGGTTTAATAAAGATTTCCTACATTTAACATTGAGACCTTCTTTAAAGTTTGGTTTATGTTGGATTCCAGTTTATTTAGGGTTTGGTTTCTACTGTGTATCTACATATCATGAATATCAACAGGGCAAAGTTTATAATATTTTTCAGGTACCATTGCATTCACGCATTGAATCTCAATATTTATAAGTATTGTTTAAAAAAAAATGTGTTTAACTTTCTTTCTGTAGTCATGAGATTCAGGAGCAAGAAGAATCAGCGTCGCCACCGCAAAGTAGACACAGATCTAGACAATCCATGGACAGGAAAGTCAACCAGATAGAAATTCTTATACATAGAGAGAAAAAACTAAGTCCTGAATACTTAAAGTAAGTAGACTTTTAATATGTTTTAAGAACAAAAATTATTATCTCTATCAGCCACTGTCAAGTTAACATGTTATATAATTACAGTCAAACTTGCCCAAACAGTCACCTGTATTTAAAGGTCACCTTTTTCTTGTCCTGTCATAGAAAATTTCATATGAATTGAACCTCTTTTTAAGAGGTCACTTGTCTTATAAGACCAATTTTTCTTTGCCCCAAAGGTGACCTCTTAGTACAGGTTTGTCTGTATCTGGCTTTACCTGTGAATTACAATGCCTTTTTGAAATTTTTGCTATACATGATAGTCTCTTTGTATCTGTGTTGTCGTTCTTATGAGATCTGTCTCCGAACCTCTGCAACATCTGGTTGCGACCTTTGTTTTTTTGATAATGAGCAGCCATTATTCGTAAGCCTCATCATGAAATACATGTATTGTTGGTTGGTATTTTAAGTAAATCCTATTCAATAAACACACCTACTTTTAAAATAGCCAAAATAAGTGAACTGGACCATGTGTTGAATTAGTCATTAAGGAAAAGGAATTTATCATAGCAATTCTGTGCCTTTTCTAAAAATAGACCAAGCCTACTTGTATTCAATATTCTAAAGCTTTGATCCAGATTCTACATAGATAGTGTGAAGTGTCTGGATGATCTAGACTATATGATAATTAATATTTTAGTAAATATTAAATCTAAAATAATGAGTTGAAAAGAAGAATAATATTTGTAATATTAAGTTCAAATAACTTTGATGTTTTTCCATTTGTTAAACTCTTGCAGCAGTATATGCATTTTTTTAATTTCTGTTCTGCATGCATAGATTAAAAATATAAGACTGCCTAAGTCTTTATTGCTTAGATAAAAGGGAAAAAGTAACTCTCATATATTTTAAATATTTTTTAAATTATTTTAGCCGAAGAAAGTAAGTATCAATGAAAATATGGTGACAGGTTGATATTTGTAGCAATAGTTCTTGTAAATAGTGTTAAACCTTATATAAAGGTCAAGGTCAAGGGAATAATTGATTAAACTTTGAACTAACTGAGTGTTTGAGTTTAAATAATTACTATGTAGAGTTGAGAATTTTAATATTAGTAACCAGGTGAATCAGATTTAATTAACAAAGTTCTACTAAACATGTAATGTTGACAAATCAATACACATATTGCATCCATAAGGAAGTTATCTCCCCTTAAAGAAGTTTAGGAAGGGAGATAACTTATAGCACACTATTTGTTTATTGTGTCCTATTTTGTAAATTCAGTAATTGAATGCAGTTTGTTTAAAGAAGGCAATATTAGGGATAGGCAAAATTAAAAGTAATATTTCATATTTTGTTCCTTATAGTTCAAATATTTTCCAATATTCATACCTGTTGACCCATATTGGAATAGACCAACGTTCACACTCCTGTAAGATATCCATGATTCTCATTATACTTTCATGAAAAATGTTCTTCTTCTATAACAATTTACATAACTGTTATGGAGATTATTTTCTTTGATGTATATTTTCAACACCTTCACTGATGGAGGCTGGCATGGTCGTGATCGTATGGTAGTTGAATTTACAGCTACCTATGCAATCAGTGCCTATCCCCACTAACTATGTGAGTTCGAATCCCACTCAGCCAAGGTGTACTGTAATGTTTGTCAGTGACTTGTGGCAGATCAGTGATTTTCTCTGGATACTCCGGTTTCTTCCAACAATAAAACTATGACACCATAACCCTAATCCTCTATCACTAAGGGCAATTATTTATCACATTGAGGTTTAAAAACTATGACATTACAGAATAATTTATTCTTACACAGGAAGATGAGGGTTGGAGATGAGGAGATAGAACGAGAGGCAGCTGGTTCTCAAATGTCACACAGGTCAAGATCTCGCGTGGGATCTCGTGTAGGATCTCGTGTGGCATCAAGATTGGGATCTCAAGCAGGATCTCGACTCTCTTTTGCTCATAACAAGGTAAATCTTTACCATTCAGTGAAATTCAGTGCTTCAAAAAATATCATTTTAAAGATCATGAGTAATATGTAAAATGTTAAAGCAAATTTAAAGTTAACTAGTGTCCCATTTTCTGTCAATCCACAAAAAATAAAAGGATCTTAATGAAATGATGTAAATCCATTGTACTTGTAGAAGAGATTTTATGTCTTCATGGGCTGATGAGATGGGAAGTCACAAAATGGATTTGATTTTTTCAAAATATTTTGATTGAATTCTCCTTAATATTATTATTTTTGTAGTATATGATGTATATAATGAGTTCTTATCATGTTTAACCAGTTGGTTAAATATTCCTAATATTTTTAATCACCACCGTGGTTTAACAGATTCTCCGTCTGCTTGCGGTGGATTCCAATATTTCTCCACTCTCGATACTTAAATAATCAAATTTTAACTATCTTCGAGTGGAGAAATATCATTATCCACTGGTAGCAGAAGGGAGTTTGCTTTTCATTTGTGGCAAGATGTACTTGATGCAGCTTTATATGAATCTGGTACTGCCAATGCAACTGACTGCTATGATATAACTGAAATATTGTTGAAAGTGGCTTTAAACAGCCATAACCCTTTTAAAAGTTTATGTCATTTTAAAAATCATGTCAAAGTTTTTTTTTCTGTTTACATATGTACCATGTTATTTTGAACCATTTTTTCAGCCGGATGAGAAGGAACAAAAGGAACAGAAAGACTTTGTTGACTTTTTAACAGCGAGGGTAGAAGGTGAAGATCCAGAGATTGTGGTTGATAAAGAGAACCAAGGAGAAGGTAATACACTTCTCCATTTCCTCTGAAATATAAGCATAGATTAGATATCGATAAATTAATATGTAGGAAATTGCTAAATTTATAATCAAAATGTTTCAGCATAAATGACTTTTATTTACCTTTTAATATAGTGCAAGGTATTATTTACAGATGGTGAGCATGAAGGAGAAGAGAAGAAGGACCCAGAGAAGCCTGAGGTGGAAGAATTAGTTCTTCCTGAAGAGGAGGAAGAAATGAGTGAAGAACAAAAGTGGATAGAGGAAACATATCCCCCTATCATAGTCACAGCTCATCAAGATTCCTATATCAGATTCTGGAGCATGGATGTATGTACATGTACTAGAAAAGTGAATGGCTGATTTGTATTACAGTAGTCCCTATCTTATAAAGCCACCCCTTCTGTAATGAAAAAGTGGGGGGACAGTTTACTAGTATTATAAATGTATTATGTCAGTGCATCTGGAATCTGGCCTGATAAGAGGATGGCCTTTGGTGGGAGTGACCTGATAGGAGGGGTGACATTTGGTGGGAGTGGCCTTATAAGAGGGTGGCCTATCTAGAGGGGGACATTTTACTAGTATATACTGTCAGTGCATCTGAAATCTGGCCTGATAAGAGGGGTGGCCTTTTGTGAGAGAGTTCGTAAAGGGAAACGGTCAAGTAAATTTAGGAATTGATACCAACTATATAAGAGACCTTATAAGAGGGGGACTATTGTATCGGAATACAATACAAGTTAGTGCTGTAGAGTGTGGTACCATAGTCTCCCTTTTATAAGGCCACTCCAATCAAAGCCCACCCCTATTATCAGGCCAGATCTAAGATGCACTCAGATAATAAAATACTACTAAATTGGCCCTTTCAAGAGAGGCCACTCCTCTTATAAGGCTATTGCAAGTGACCTTATTAGAGGGGGATTATTGCAATGATTTATGAAGTTGACAACAAGGTTTAACTAAAATGCATAAAACCAGTTATACATATAACCAGTTATGACCTTATTTAAAATGATATACAGTGAAACCTTCTATACTGAACTGGAATCCTATAAAAACCAAACATTGAATAAAATTCTTTATTAATCTTTATTAATTTAACCTGTATAATTCGAACATCTGTCTAATCTGAACACAAAAGTTGGTCAAAAGGAGGTTCAGCTTAGACAGGTTTCACAACATAGTAATTATTACATGTCTACATAACTGCAAAAAAAACAGCCTGAATTTATGATGAATTTTGGGTAAGGGGCCGTCGTAGTTGTGATCGTATGGTAGTTAGATTTACAACTACCTGTTCAGTCAGTGTCTATTACCACTAATGTTGTGAGTTCTAATCCCGGTCATGGTGAGGTGTATTTGATACAATATTATGTGAAAAAGTTTGTCAGTGACTTGTGGCAGGTCAGTGGTTTTCTCTGGGTACTCCGGTTACCTCCACCAATAAAACTGACTGCCACAATATAACTGAAATATTGTTGAAAAGGGTGTTAAACACCATAACCTTCACCTTTTGTGGGTAACATTTGTACAACTATAGCATTGTTAATTGTTTGTTAATCAGAGACAAGGTACATCTGACATCGTTGATTTTCATTAAGTGTTTAGATCCACAAAAATGAGAATTGTTCAGGTTCCATTTTGAATTTAGGAAACAAGGCATACTACATCCTTCCTTGTCTGTTTCAATCTGCCCTAATGGGAAAGGTCCTGGTAAAAACAGAATTTTATCTGAGATAACTTCTGTTATAATTCATTAAACGTTAAACGTTTTTTCAGGGTCAAGTGTTACGTGAGGTCTCTGCTGTGACAACTAGACAGGGTACACCTGTAACAGCATTGTGCCATGATGAATTCTGCAATGTACTCATTTCTGGTGATCAAAGTAAGTACTTCTTTGAAAAAAAAATATATGTTTTATGATTTTATTGTGAAAAGAAAGTTTAAACAGGGATTGTCAATGATTCCACCAATATCAACACAATTAACAAAAACCTCTCACTTCAAATCATTGAAAACAAGAAAAAATATGACATGAGGTGATGGAACTCCAGATCCTGGCTTGAGACAGGAACAACAATGTGTCAGTGTTAAACCGGTTAATGGAATACTCCTCTGATCATTTGATTTCCAGTGACAATACAAGTACATATATAAAAAATATGACCTTAGAGGAGTTGCATTCACAAAGTATAACGATATTGAAAAGTCCCATATCTCCTAAAATTGAAATTGCATGAAAATTTGAGTCCCATGACTCCTACACAATTTTTCAAATGAATCTAAATGGCAACTACACATCATGACCAATCATCCTACCAAATATGAAAGCTATAGGACCAACGACCTCCGAAGAGTTGCATTCACAAAATTAAGCGGGACGGAAGAACGAATGGACAAATGAGAAATTGGAAAGCTATATGCCCCCATGCTATCGTAAGCCGGGCATAAAAATAACCACAGAGTAATGCATAAGATATTTAACTTTTATCAGCCTTCTATTTAGGCTATTTTCACAAGAAGACACTTCTATTTGGCCAATAATTTCATCATGTATTTCATTTATAAACTGCAACCCCTCAACAGGGGTCACTCTTGTATTAGGTCGTTTTATCACTGTAGACTTGTGGTCTAGTATATATATTATTATACCCCCGCTTTTGGTTTCTGGATAATAATTAATGTACTGCTCAACCAAATCTTTTCAAACTTTCACACATTGCTGTGTACCATAAAATACAGGTTAAGTTTGATTACGGTGTATTTCACATTTACCGTTCATGAGTTATGGCCTTTTTTCTCTTAGAAAATAGGGACTTTTTAGGTTTCAGGATGATATTTAAAGTATGGCTCAACCAAATCTTTTCAAACTTTAACACAATGTTGTGGACCATTAAATACAGGTCAAATTCGATTACGGTGTATTTCACATTTACCGTTCCTGAGTTATGGCCCTTTTTCTCTTAGAAAATAGGGACTTTTTAGGTTTCCGAATGATATTTAAAGTACTGCTCAACCAAATCTTTTCAAACTTTAATACAATGCTGTATACCATAAAATCCAGGTTAAATTTGATTATGGTGTATTTCACATTTGCCGTTCATAAATTATGGCCCTTTTTCTCTTAGAAAATAGGGACTTTCTAGGTTACCGGATGATATTTAAGGTACGACTCAACCAAATCTTTTCAAACTTTAACACAATGCGATGTACCATAAAATACAGATTAAGTTCGATTATGGTGAATTGACATTTACCGTTCATGAATTATGGCCCTTTTTCTCTTAGAAGATATGTACTTTAAAGGATTCTGGATGAAAATAAAAGTAACGCTCAACCAAATCTTTTCAAACTTAACAAATGCTGTGGAAAATTTGGAATGTGGGAGTATCTGTGATCACCAGATCAACTTTCTCTAGTATAACTAGTTTTACATTGAAAGGATGCATGTTATTTAAAGATATCCTTTCTATTTGATTTCATCAGAGGGTTATCTGACATTATGGAGCATAGGGAAGTTTCTAAAGAACACAGACTCAAAAGATCCTGTAAGTTTTTCTTAGGTGGTTTTTTTAATTTATATAATTCAGTTGTTTTGTAATTTATTTTATAAATAAATTAAATGTTAAAATTTGGTACAAATGTCTATTGAGAATTAATTAAATGTATACGTATGTAATAAATAACATTAAAGTGATCTCATGTTGATGTAATTTTTGGTTTTAATCTCCTTGGATACTGAAATACTGTCAAACTTGCCTCAAGTTAGTGGTCACCTATATTCACAATTTTGTTTTGTTTTAATTGAATTTTTTTAACATTCTTATTTTTAGACAGAATATTTTGTTTATAGATATATGTATAATATTGTAGAGTGCAATAAAGCAAGTAATCAGTTGGAGAGCTCACTTAATGAAAGTTGTCTCCCTTGTTTTCATCAACTCTCTGAAATCTACTCTATCAGGATCAACTGATGGGTCAGTCAGGTAAGATTATCTCCCTTTATGCTTATCAATTCTTTGAAGTCCAGGGCCCAGAAATCTACTAGACAAAGGGTAAATTATTACTTGTATCTTGAAATTTACTAGACACCATTCAAATGATGTACCAAATGAATTCCATTTTAAATGATCATCCATATTCTGAAAATACATTCTGACTCTGGTGGAAAAAAGTAGAACTTAAGAGTACCACTCCACTGCAGACTAAGGGTCCATTTTACAATCATGTTAGGGTATGAGTTATGCTCATTGTTGAAGACCCTGCTGCGACTGTGAAATGTAGAACAGCATTAAAAGTGCCGTTCCTTTAATTTACTTTTAAATCATTTGGTTTTCAAATATTTCGTCTTTGAACATACCTGATGAAGGTTATTCCAGTAACGTACCTGATGAAGGTTATTCCAGTAACGTACCTGATGAAGGTTATTCCAGTAACGTACCTGATGAAGGTTATTACAGTAACGTACCTGATGAAGGTTATTCCAGTAACGTGTGGTGCACACTAAGTTTGATATCTAAGTTTTTAATATGTTTATGTAGATAGTTTGTCATGTTCATTTTCATCCATATCCTTTCTTACTAACTAAAAATGATTTAATTTACTTACAGAGTATGGTGGGGCTACAAAGGAAGATTTGTAGGTTTCTTCAGCCAACATAGACCTTTTATTTTCCCTGACCGTGAGGAGACAGCAGGCCCTCCTACTCTTCCCTATGACATATCTGAGGTAACATTTGTTGTAGATGTTGACATTGTTTTCTTCCTCTGTATGTGGAAGAAATAACATAGATTTACCCTCTGTACATGCAAACATATATGCAGGTTATAACTCTATCATCAGTGTATACATAAATGTAACTGTATATATGTACAGTAAGTGGATATATTTTTCATCAACCCATATTTTTTACATACAGAGACATGCAAACAGTATTCGCTCACTGTAGTTTTTTTTAGTATATATTTCATATAAAACCTTATTTTTTTCAAAACATTATACCAAAGCCAATTCTTGTTTAATTTTAATGCAGCAATGAACATACAGGATAATAACACTTGATTAAAATTACACTTTTTTGTTTTTTAGGTTCCAATCTCAAATAGGTTCATACTTGTGGAGAGTTGTTCACTGTTATTTTTTTTCACGGTCTCTTACAGACCTTCAAAATAGCAAAAATAAAAACAATCCAAATATTAATGCTATTACAGTATGTAATTAAAAGAACACAGGAGCAACTTTTATTTTTACAACTTGGAAATAATGTGAAGGAACAGTTATTTTATTACTGTTCTTTATATAGATGGAGAGAAAAGATCAATATAATACCGTGAAACCTCCTTTTGATTAACTTTTGTGTTTGGAATAGGCAGGTGTTTGGTTTATACAGGTTAAGTTTAGAAATTATTTCCTACATTGGGACATTATGTAAAGTTGGGTTTATACTGAAATCTGTTTTATTCAGGGTTCTGTTTAGACAGGTTTATACTGAAATCTGTTTTATTCAGGGTTCTGTTTAGACAGGTTTATACTGAAATCTGTTTTATTCAGGGTTCTGTTTAGACAGGTTTATACTGAAATCTGTTTTATTCAGGGTTCTGTTTAGACAGGTTTATACTGAAATCTGTTTTATTCAGGGTTCTGTTTAGACAGATTTCACTGTACATGTATAGTGTCATTTACCTTGATTTAAAGAGTGAGTGAATGAGTTATTATTCTTGAATGCCAGGTGAGCTTATTATAAGAAATGTACCATTTCTTTTACAGGGACCCCTTGCCCCAGTCCAGGAAAAAAGTGCTAAGCAGACAATAAGAACTGTACAAAAGTATGAATATCCACTGATATTTGATAATGAGAAGTAAGTTAACTAATACATAGTTTATATAGGAATATTTCCTTTTAATAATCTGATGTGATATCATAATGTTGAAATATAGTATTCTATGGAGACTTGACACTTAATGAATCTGGTATATTTTAGTGGCCATCATGGTCATGATCGTATGGTAGTTGGATTTACAGCTAACTATTCAATCAGTGCATATCACCACTAATTTATTGAGTTCCAATCCCACTCATGGCGAGGTGTGCTTGATACAACATATGCGATAAAGTATGTCGGTGACTTGTGGCAAGTCGGGGGTTTTCTGCTGTTTCTCCGATTTCCTCCACCAATAAAACTGACTGCCACGATATAACTGAAATATTGTTAAAAGTGGTGTTAAACACCATAACCCCTAATCCTGATGTATTTTTTAATTTGCTCATTACTGGATTTGTTTCATTATGGTACTGGTGAAGGTTCCCAGGGTTCAAACACACAGCTGCTCAGTGTATGTCCTGGTGGTGGATAGGGGGGGAGAGGGGCCTTCTCAAAAACACAACAATGTATTTGGATTATGGAATTCAAGGAAATGTTTAAAAAACTATTTTAAAATTTGTGTATATGGTTTAAGATAAATGTGATAATCATGTGTCCAGTATGTTTACAAACAATCCAATAAACTTGCTATTGCCCCCATAGCCAGTTAATAGGTATATATTATTCACCAGGTCATGAACCAATAAAACTTGTCAAAAGTTGAATTTAATCTAAGCATTTTTTTAAAGTGAAAGTTCCAAAGTGAGTGAGTGATTGTTGTTTCATGTCAAATGAGCAATTTTGTTAGATATATCGTATGGAGAACAAATTTTATTTCAGTGAGATGATGATGATGATGTCCGCTTTGTACTTGACAAACATACTTAGTTGGATTTTTGGAGTCAGTGAGTAGACATGTCTCCCCACTCTGACACATTATCCTGATTCCGAACCAACCCGTCTGTGCTCTTACTCCTGAAGGCTGCATGCTTAGCGGAGAAGCAACAAATAGCAATTTTATAAATCTTTGTTTTGACCCGATCGTGGCTCGAACCCTTGATCTACCACACTCGACACGAGCACGCTAACCACTACACCACCAATTTGGTTTATTGTGTCGGAAGATTATTATATAGCTCATCAAATTTTATATACAAAACATTTTTTTCAATTAAGATGGACACCCTTTAGAAGATCAGCATACATTCGTCAGTTAGCTGCTCCTCCTGTAAAGAAGACAAGAGGACAAGCGTATGAAATAGATAAAAAATTCTTTGGTGCTTTAATCAAACCTAAGGTAAATACAAATTATCATTCTAATTTTAGAAATGTTCATTATTAGAAAATTACAATTGTGCAATTAGTAATAAAATATGGAATGAAATATAAATGTACTAATTTAATTGCCAGTTGGATCTACTAGTTGTACTAACAGATTGTCTATATTTTCAGCAAATTAAACCTGCCTCATAGAATGAACAATAGTTGCTAAGTCTTAGTCTTTACAAATAAGATATTTCAAGGCTTTTACAAATATAGATGTGTCAGATTTGAGCTTTTTAACTTTGTTAATTGTGTCGCTATAAAAACATTGATGGGAAATACCCTTTTTGATTAAATCTCTGCATGTAGAATTGTATTTATGTACATTATAAGATCTTTATAGCAGTAATATAATTTTGTTAAAAATTTTAGTAATTCATGAAAGCAATATGCTTGGTGTAAAGTATGCTATAACACCACATGTTCTTTTCTGGAACAAAATGATCATTATTTAAACAATAACTTTTAAGTGTTAGGAAATACATTTAAATATATTGTTAAACCTGTCTTATGTGACCTTCCAAGGGAACAATGAAATATGGTCACATAAGGACAGGTGGTCGCTTAATACAGTTTAAATTGATATGAAATGCACTGTGAAGGGAAATAAAAATTAAGGCCACATAATACAAGTTATTGCTTAATAGAGGTGGTCACTAAAGCAGGTTTGATTGTAAATATTCATGTTGCTCCATAATGATTGTGAATAGAATAACCTTATTTGCAATGTATTATTTCAGGATAATTTGAAGAGATTTTTAGCTCTTCACGAAAAGGTGAAATTTTTTTTTGCTACAAAGTAATACTTTCATCTTAATGCCAGCATTAATAGTATCAAGGAAATGTGTATGACAGTGATAAATTGAAAGTTTCCTATCTTAAGTTGACGAGTCACAAAATAGAGTCTAGATGTTTGACTCAGTCTTCTTGTATTTCTACTAATATTATACCGTATTCACTTTTGTGTAATGTGCAAAATTTTAAAGAGGTGCGTATTATGCAACCCTAATGACAGTAAAATGTTTTTTATATTTCATGTATACACATAAGTTTGAGAACCCAAAATATTTTCTTCCGAGTGATAGAAGTCTTCAACAAATGAAAGTATGAGTCACAAGTTCAACTCTTTATATTTATTTCCATGAATAAAGTATGGATTATTACTGTATCAACAGAAGGCTTACTTTATTTATTCTTAGCTCAATTGGAGCAATAATTAAAATAATTTATGCAAAAGAATTACCCACAATTGTGAAAGATATTCCAATTATCATTTTTGATGAAGTTCCAGTTTTAATCCCTTTTTTCTGTAAATATGGCTGAACTGAGGCATACTAGTTGCAAACCCTTTCTTGCCTTAAACACCCAATCTCACCAGCGCAGGTTAACTGTGATTCACACACAATTTTTTTGTGCAGTGTTTTGACAGTTGAGAGATATAGCTACTGCATCAAAAATTATAACAATTAATGAACAATTCTCATGTCGTAGCATGAATCGTGCATTTTGTTGAGATTTGGCAATTGATGAGTCCCAATCCAGTATTGTTTTGGCAATACATTGAGTAGTGATATATTGCCAATTGTTTGTGTCTGGTTCATGGCATTACTTGCCATTGAAAGAGAGTTTGATTCTGATATAGGATTCCTTGTATAGAGACACACTATTCAGAGATGTTTTATCTATAGAATTGAATAATCTGTGACACACATTCCTTGTATACTGTTACATTGAAACTGGATTCATTTTAACTTTGTGTATCTAATTGAAGACTTGTACCATGTGGTTCAAAACCAGAAATGTTTAAATTAAAACAACTGTTTGTCCACTGAACAATCATTAAATCACAAATTGCACTTAAAATCACAAAATTACCACTTTGTTGTGCAAGTTTTTGCTGTTGTTAACATTAAGTCATCACTACACTTTGAAAAATGAAATATTAAGAAAACACTACACCTTATAAAATGAAATATGTTTTTAGAAGTCTTTCAGTAATGTTATACTGGTATACAAATGTAATATGAACAAAATATTTACAGGTTGAAAAGTCTGTTAATTTTGGTATTGCGTTATGAACTATGAAACATTGAACATTTGTTTAATTGGTGTCGTTAAATAATAAATATCATACCGTGGGAAATATTTTAGAAAATACCCAATTTAAATAGAAAAATATTGACAGTTAATTGGTGATAAGGAAGTGGGTTTGTGGCACACGCTTAGATGATTAGAAGTGTGATAGCAGCAATTAAAAATAGTTATAAACCGTTGTGCAAACAGGAGTTGGACAACCTTTGATGCCGAGGAAAACTTCTTATTTCGATCAAACATGCAATGAATTCATCTCGGATTGAGTTGTTATGGCTTGTTTGGGACCAAAGCCGATCAAAGTATTATTTAAGGACTAAGTTCCAGGATGGAATTGATAAACCACAAAAATGCCAAAACGTATGCTATCACCCAATGCACCAGCAGCAAAGTGACTTTTTAATTTTAGTGCTCTATGACTTTATTGTTCAGAGCATTCTGTCTTCATTGTTATTGCTTTGTTATAACCTTATGATTATGAATAAATTATAAATACAGTTTGTATCCTTCATTCATCATATGAAACACTACTAATAAGACAGAAATGTAAACAATATATATTGAAATGGGATGCAGTTGGTTCAATACTGAAACAAACAAAAAGAAAACATCAATTAACAATAAAAACATGCACCAAATACGTCGATAAAAAATCTCCAGTTATGAGACCAAATCTCCAGCCAAAAATTTACAAATCTCCAGTTGTAGCATAGCAACTCTATCACATGTATGCAACTACAAGGTACAATTTTGTGCGTTTAAAGGCGATGCACAAAATCTCCCCCTTAGAAGAGTTGGTAGGGGGGAGATCTCCCCCCTAGCAGTTCCCAGAGGTTAACAGGTATGAATATGTTTTTAGAAGTCTTTCAGTAATGTTATACTGGTATACAAATGTAATATGAACAAAATATTTACAGGTTGAAAAGTCTGTTAATTTTGGTATTGCGTTATGAACTATGAAACATTGAACATTTGTTTAATTGGTGTCTTTAAATAATAAATATCATACCGTGGGAAATATTTTAGAAAATACCCAATTTAAATCGAAAAATATGTCATTGGATGAAAATTAAAGTATAATAATTGATTATTTTGTGGTTTGCAATGCCAATTTTGATAACAGAAGTCACATGGTATGTTCCGATTTAAGTCATATACTAATCAAAGAGCTAACTTCGGAACCAGATATGAACATTTTCCGGATTTCCAAAATTGGCAAAAAAAACTTTTTTCTGCGGGAAGCAAGTAAAATATTTTGGTTGCTAAAAGATGTTTTGGGGTCGGTCACAAAGGGGGAAACAAACAATAATTTAATTTAGGCCTTATAAACTATAAAACTATAATAGCCTGTAGTTGTTTATTATCTTTGTTTTTATACATGTGAAGTTTGATATGATATTTTAGAGATTATTTGACAGTTTTTGGCAGTCAGCTTTTGTGTGCTCTTTGAAGCAAGCTGCTAGAGCGATAAATAATATTTTTTTTATTATGACACAAATTATGTATTTTTTATGTTATAGTATTTGAAAATTATTTGTCAACAATAATTTATTGTGTTGCAGTGGCAAATTTGGTAAATTGTTGAAATTTTAGCATACAAGACTGGATACATTAATACATGCAATTTCGCCTCCATGACAATTCCAAGAATTATTAGGGGTGCCACTGTGGTCTGGTGGTTTATGAGATTGATTATCTATAATATTTACCATTCTGTTCTCAGCAATGAGTTCAGTGTTCGCGCTAACCCACTTGTCAGAAGCCTGGGACAACTGCAACTGGATTCGGACAAGTTAAAATTATGAAAGAATTTGTTTGAATAAATAGAAAACGTTTCTAAATAAAATTTGGCTTTCGGGCAAGTAGGTGAAAAAAAATTCAGTTTGATGTCACATATTGACGAAAAAAAGATGATAAATGTCAGAATTTGTTTTCTATCCAAGTTTTTTTCAACTAGTATCTATAAATCTTATCATTATATTTTGTTTAGAAAGCTGCTTATAGTTGTTAAACAAAATGAATAAATGCAAGGGCATCGGTCAGATCAAACATGGTTAATTTTTTTTCTCAATATATGCAGTATCAGTCATAATTGAATCTCTTCTGTAAACTATAATGTAGACTCTGAGCAAGGTAGCTATACCTTTTGAAAACCTTTAAATGTTTAATCTTGTAGACCAATTTTTTGTGAAAGATTAATAAAAGTATTTTTTTTTAATATCTAATTTAGTGCATGACACAGTTCTGGAATAAGCTAATATCTGTTGTATTTTTAGGCTTACAATCACCATTTAGAAAGCATCATCACAGGAGATAAAAACCAAGGAGCTGTATTCAGGGCATTACCAGTTTATAGGGTAAGTTTTGAGTCAATTGAAATCAAGATGACAATGGTTCTCTAATAGGTATATAGGTAAAAAAAAGTCAAGCACAAAATAAAATAAGAAAGTACATCTGTAATATGTTCTTTCTATTTTCTCAAAAACAAACACACCAATGTGCCAAAATTTTAGAAAAGAGTTTGAAGATACCAAAGGGGTAATCAGAATCCATAAATGAAAGACAACACAATGACCAAAGTTTAAGGACAAAAGGACAAACAACGATCTACAAAACATTACACATAAAACTAAAGATCAAGTAACACGAACCCCACTAAAAACCAGGGGTTAATTCAGGAGATCCAGAAGGGTAAGCAGATCCTGCTCCACTAGTTTGATTTGAAAGGATTGAAGATGATATCAGTGATTAGTGCCATATTCAGCACTATCCCAGTTATGTCATGACTGAGTGAAAACCACCAACTTTCTGTAAGTCGATGAGACACTTTGATCACAAAAGTTTTATCAAGTTAGCACACCTATGCAACTCAACATGAAGGAATCTTGGTATGTGTTATGTAAGTAGTTGGTTTAGTTTATGGTTTAATGCCACTTTCAACGATATTTCAGTTATATCGTGGTGGTCAGTTATATTGGTGGAGGAATCAGGAGTACCCAGAGGAAAACCACTGACCTGCCGCAAGTCACGGACAAACTTTATCGCACCTCACCTGAGCAGGATTCGAACTGACAACGTTAGTGGTGATATGCACTGATTGCATAGGTAGTTGTAAATCCAATTACCATATGATCACGATCATGACGACCCTTTGAACGTAGTAAGTAGATCATTATGATCTATATTTTTTTGTTCTACGCTAACTCATTTAGCGATTTGAAACAGATTTTAAATTTTATATATTTTAGGTAAGAACACCAAAGAAAATAAAGGAACCAGAATTAGCTTACAAGATACCTACAGAAGATGAGTCTGCAAGTTTCCTCTTTAGTGGTGCTAGCAAGGTAACGATTCTATATGTAGAAATAGACTATACTTTTCTAAAAATAAATACATGTAACTGTAGAATGGGCTATAAATGTAATTGTAGCTGTACATTTCTCTGTAATCTCATTAGCTTAATTATAACCATTGGATATACACATCTATTGGTATATCAACTATATATACTGTGAACAATCTTAAATGTTTGGATGCTTTAATTTGTTAATTTTCATAGATGGAGTGATTGACGCTAGTTTAATTTGATTTTAAAAATCTCTGTTTAAATTTTTAATTTCGTGATATTTTTTTTATTTGGGGATTGAATAAACCAGGAAATCTATTTAAAAAAAATAATTTTGAACGATCATAATTTAATAATGACAACATATATGTTAAAATATATTAGTTGGTAGCGATTCAATTATGCAGAATTGTTACAGGCTAAGCAAATGAAAATGTGCTAATTTTCCGATGTGCTTTGATTAGAATTCGTTCATTGAGCCATTGAATTTAGTGACAAACATATAGTACTGTGTACACTCATTTTTGTTTTCTTTATATGCTAACATGGTGTGTTTGTTTCATGTTCCATTATAAGGCAAAGTGCTCTTAATTTTTTTATAACTCTTATGGTGTATTTAAAGCATGCGCTTTGGTGTGGTGAAGTTCTGTATTAAGCTGAAGAATAGATTTTCTATATGAAAAAACAAATTGTTGATTATTTTTCAGGATTAGATCAAAGTAAGATTTTATATAAACAAATTTAACTAATTAAAAAGTCGAAACAAACAGTGAACACAAAACCATGTGTGATCACCCTCCATTACAGCTCCTTGGAGAATAACAGTCCTAATGTTACCTAATATATGTCACCAAAAAGGTTACCACAATTTACCACAAAAAATGTGTTATTTCCCCAATTAGAATAGGGGGAAATAATAAAATTAGACCTTTTGCACATGTACGATTTTATTCTAGAATTATACTTTTTTACACATTTTTATAGGAGTTATTTCCCTTTCATACAAAGTTCAATGAAAATAATGTATATTTTTTTCTCATATTCTGTACACAATTTTAATCTTAATAAGCACCTTGTGAAAATTCTGTTTTCTATAAAAATTATTCTCTGATTTTTTACAAGGTTCGAATATCTACTACTTTTAAGAAAACTAAAGTCAAATTATTTGTCATTTTCATTGCTCTTGCTAGAACAGATACCATTTTGCCCATCACAGTCCTCACAAGGAAATTTTTATCTTACTGGACATTCAGGCATGTGAAAGACGAGTTTTGCCTGGACTGAACCAAATTTAACTGGACTGCGAATTAGAAAAATAATGAATAGATACTCAAGTCCTCCATAACCTACAAATTCCATATGAATGAGCAAATCAACATTATAAAGTAATGATTATATTGGTCATTTTATAAATTTCAGAAATAATGGTGATTAAGTCTCCCAAACAAAGTTTGGGGGACTTATTGTTTTTGCTCCGTTTCTTATTATTATTTTTATTATTATTATTCTTATTCTTTCTTTCCGCGAAGCATGAACTTGTCCACGGCAGATCTCAGGAACTACAGGACAGAATTTCATGAAACTTGGTGGAGTTATAGATATATGTTTCTAGTTGATCCTAAAGTTTTCAGATTTGTGGTAAAGGGGGTCAAAGCCATATTTTTGAGGGTTCAAAGGGGGTGGGGGTTACTATAGAATCCTATGGGAAACTTGAAATTTCGTACATTAATGTTGATAACTTCTAACTGGATAATGATAGAGACATAAATTTTGACATAGTGATAGGTCACCATTAGAGGAGCAATTCTGCGTTTTCAAAATTTTCAAGATGTCTGCCATTTTCAAAATGGCTGCCAAAACACGGCATAAAAATGGGGGGTAAAAATTCAACATTGTCCGATATCATAAAAATTTGATATGTGGGTAGATAGTGTCAGTGGCCGGTTTGGGAGACTTCATAATCATTAGATTATAATCATATCTTGTTTTATTTATTCTTACATGTAGAATAATAATAAATTCTTCCAGATTTTCTCTGCATGTTTCAATTCATTACTCTTTCAATTTTTGCCATTACTAGTCGTTCATATTTTCTAAACACCGTTTTTTTTTCTTGGTCATACATTAGCCATGTCCTATCAGATTACTGTTGTCATCTCTTTGATTAATTAATACAATTTTTGGGCATTTTTATCATCAGATGGAGATCATGGTATTGGACAGGTTTTGCAGACTCTGCTCTACCTTCCCATTTCATGAAATTCAAAATCAGTTTCCTGAATCAAAACATTAGAACAATGAAGCAAGTTAAATTTTAATCAACAGAAACAGCATTTTCACCATGAAAATGTCCCTAGACTGTCGGACCACCCCACTCCCCCTTTTTTACTGGTCCAACAGAAAATGTTCTTGCCTCTGTCTTCGTTCCAGTGTCCAATATTGCAGACAGCTATACGAGGGTGAGGAAAATTATTTCTATGAAAAAAGTATAAAAAGGTTTAATTTTAGAATTTTAGGAATGTGCAAAAGGTCTATTTCAATTTTATTATGCAAGGTTTAAAATACAAGATTTGTTTAAATACTAATATGTATTTGTTTGTTTAATATTTCTTCAAGGAACTGTATATAAATATACACTAAGTTATGCATGTTTGAAATAATGACTTCTTATTTGCAACATTACACGTATGGACAATTTAAATAATCACTATTACCACAATGATTTTTAATGCACAATTTATTTAACTGAAATAAACAATGGAATTTTGATTATCTTCCCCTTGATTTGATAGTGTCAGTTCTTGGAATTTTGATTATCTCCCCTTGATTTGATAGTTTCAGTTTTTGGAATTTTGATTATCTCCCCTTATTTGTTAGTTTCAGTTCTGGGTGTTATTTTTACATAAAAAAAGGGTAATCCTTGTTTTTTTGTCATAGTATTAGACAAAGTTCAAGGGGTGTGTCACCAATCACTGTAAAGGCAGCACTAGAGATCTAGATATGTCAATCAAAATGGTGCATCCATTTTTGAAACCTCATAACTTTGCCATGTTTAAAGATTGATACAACAAGTCAGGTACCAACTGAAAGATGAAATGATTATTTATAATTTACAGAAAAGCCTAGAATTTATAAATATAATTTTGAAAAAAAATCTACGATATAATTATGTACATGTATATGTATGTAGACTTATATCCGACAGAAACATGTCTGTGTTGTTAAAAATGAAAGTTTTAATTTTGGAAAAATTACATACGAAATATGTGTATAATATAATTGTCCTTAGAGTCTGTATAATTATTATTAAGCTAACGTTGTGAGGTCGAACCCCGCTGAGACGAGAGGTACTTGATACTACATTAAGTGTTAAAAGTTTGTCAGTGACTTGTTGTGGATTGGTGATTTCCTCCACAAATAAAACTGACCACCATGATCCATGATATAACTGAAATATTGTTGAAAGTGGCATTAAACACCATAGCTGTAGCTCTAACCCCATGATTATTAAAGGATGCCTATTATAGGGGGAGGGGGCAAATGTACCTCTAGTGCTTCCTTAAAACGGTATGTAAAATGAGGGAGAGTTTATTCAATGATATACTATTACAATTATGATTTATATGTAGGAAGATATAAGGAAGAACAATATTATATAAGTAAGACATGAAGTTTTACTGTGTTATGCCAGAAATAAGATAAACACATTCAAATTTTGTAATTTTAACTTTTTTCAGAAATTTCAAATCTCGGTAATTGTCTCCTTTCTGCAAGATAATGCAAATTTTTACAACATTGTTTTATCAACTTATATCTTTGTAAAATGGACAGTAATTATTAGTATAGATCTATGAAGAAAGTATCTCATTTACTTAAAAAAAAAATATTATCTTGACCTATGACCCCTTTTTAAAGAAACAAGAATACAAATTTTACATCTTGAATCACGAAACAGTTTTCTATGATTACCGTCCTCCCTGCCGTGTAACTTTAGAGTAATTGATTGAGGAAATATTTTTTTAGTTTGACAGTTAAATGATTGTAATAAGCTTATTTCTGGCATTTTATGTGTGAAGGTTGCTGGGACACAAGTTGAAATTTTCTTTTCCTTTTGACTTACAGATACAGAAAAACATCAGAATATTCCAAAAATTGAGAAAATCATCATTAATCACATATTATGTAGTATCATGTATTGGTTTTGCTTGTTTTCGTTGCATTCCTAATTAATGCTATTTAATGTGAAATATGAGTTGAAAGGACATATCTGAAAGGACAACCTTAGGTCCACAATCTGGTCTCCGGTTCGATGAAATGATAAAAGGAATCTTCAAAAGACCTTTTGACAATATATTTTATTGTCTAATAAATGACAGTTAGGATCAAACACAAGTTACAAAACTTAGTATTATCTATGTGAACTAAAATCATTTGACCTGAAATTACTTGACCGACTTTGCTGGAGTAGTTCTATAAGTAACCAATTAGTACTGGACTGCCAGTGGTTTATGGTTGACGGAATTTACTGGAGTAACCTTTAGAGTGAGTGTCATTAAAATTATATCCAAGATGATCATTGACTTCTCTTCCAACATCCAAAGCTTCTACGGCCGTCATGATCGTATGGTAGTTGGATTTACAACTACCTATTGCAATCAGTGCCTATCACCACTTAAGTTGTGAGTTCGAATGCCATGTATGGTGAGGTGAACTTGATACAACATTATGTGATAAAGTTTGTCAGTGACTTGTGGCAGATCTGTGATTTCCTCCACCAATAAAACTGACCGCCACAATAGACATGAAATATGTTTGAACACCATTACCCCAAAGATTCTACATTTTAAGTAAATATGGACTGTATATCGGTAATAGTTAAATTAAATCAAATATTGTAGCTAAATAGTGACAATATTCCTTGTATGACCTATTTGTCAAAGGTCATGAGTGTGACTTCTACCATTGGTAAGGTATACTCTATATGACCTCATTTGATATAGGTTATGCATTTGACTACAATATATACTTATTAAACTTTTTCTAATCAAAGGTCATGAGTGTGACTACTAGCAGAAAGGTCATGTGTACTCTATTTATGACCGTATTTGAAAAAAATTATATTGTGAATTTGACTACTGGCAACACCTCATAAGGATTAACAGATTTTTACCTACATGCTGATTAATTTATTTTAAGTTCTCTCTCTTGAATTCGTCTGAATAATTTCTAATCTAATGTAAAGGGTTAAATAAGAGTCAAGACATGAATTAGGCTTGTTCTCACAGAAACTTCATATATTTTTGTGAAACAACTTTTATTAACTAAATACATTAAACAGAAAAACATCAATATACAATACCATATACAGTACAATTGTAAAAGAAATGGCCCTGTAATATATTATGCAGAACGTACCAATGCTTGAAGTTACTGAGAACGTCTCGATAATAAATATACAAGTATTGGCTATATATACTGGTAGGTCATTGACAACCCACCCATGGCATATTGGCAAAAACTTTTCCAAACTAAATAAATTCAATTATTAAATTCCAAACCTGTTTTATTTCTAAATTAAACCATTGAAACTAAAAATGGAAATCCTATATTACTGAAATAGAAATGCATGTAAGCTTGTTCTGGTCACAAATGAAGCTAAGAATAAACACTGCTCCTATGATATTCAGCCACAATCAATCAATCAAATAAATCAATTTCTCGTTGAAAGAAACATGTATTTGTAGCTGTTATCACTGATGAAGTATAACAAAGAAAGTTTTTGCTGTTCACTGAGTGTAACATCAGATATAGATGTAGTTTATAGACACATATGTATCAAATATAACTTCATATCGGTGATAATACGGTGGAACCTCGATACGTCAAAGTTAAAGGGACCGATAATTTTATTTTGAAAAGGCCAAGTATTTGAGTTATTCACGATAAATTGAGGTAAATTTCTTACAAATTAATTAAAATTTGATATTTGTTGTATCTTTTTGAAAGAATTTTTTTTTTGGATACATTAACAACGACATCCCTTGTGTGTGGTCACGTTAGGGTTCACGTTTTCAACAGACCAATCAGAGATGAGCCTACCAATTCTTGGGATATTAATTGATGATTGAAATGTACAGCTAGCTGATATGACCTCATATGGGACGTCGTTAAAAGTGTATCACCAAAAAAATTATAAAATAAAATATGAGAAATATCTAATTTTGTTAGATTGTCAAAAAACGGATCTAATTTTGACTTATTCGAGTTTAATTGAGCAGTCCTTGAAAGGAAAATTTGTATTTACTGATCCGAATCAAATTCTTGAATTTATTTTGATATACGTTTGTAGTTCTAAATAAAAAATGAAAAAAATTACTGGTCCGAACAAAGTTTTACTATTTACTTGGGCCGGAAGACCGGCGCTCATCGTGAGGAATGTTCGAGATGAACGAGATTCAACTGTATAGTAAAAATAAAAAATTTGGGAATTTACCAGTATATAACTGAACAATCATCACACATGTAACAATATTTGACTTGTCTTTGGTTGATGTTGTCTTCTGTCATTATAATTATTAACCATGCTCTAACTCTTTTGCTGTATGTGTTTCTTAATAGAGTGACTAACACTTTGATATTGTAGAGTTTACCTTCTAACAACCATTTAAGTGTGGAACAAAAAGCTATCCTTAGGATACGGAAGCCATCTCAAGTGACCACCTTACCTCGCATGAACTCTATATATCTTAAACTACAAAGAAAATATGATAAACTAGATTATTTAAAGCCTAAAGTCAAAAGATGAAATGACTGTCTGTAAGTACTTGGATTTCTGTAGACTTGTATGTAGCATTAGATGTATACTGTTACTCTGTCTATTTGTATATTGTAGTACTTTCGGAGTAGGTATACAATCGCAATTTAACAGTAGTACTGATAGTTTAAATTGTTGGTCGATCCTAGTCAAATTATTATTATAATTTCAGTGCAGTCAAAATTATTGTTGCCTTTTCTGAGTGCTTAGCTGTTCCATAATCCATGTGAACTCCGATTATTTTATTTTTCTTCACACTATCATAACTGTATCTCAACTTTAGTAGCTGTTAAAAGGTTTCATTATTTTTACACCAAATTTCGCATAGGTTGAAAATAAGAATTTATGGATGTGACTTAAAGATGAAGAACAGCAATCACTATACAATCAGATAAATTTAGCAAAGTTTCTTGATTTAATATATTTAACCTTTTGTTATGATATTACCGGTAACTTCTTTATATTCATGATAAACATAGAAAGGTAGATATCTAATATAGTGCCCATGACATGTTTCAGGAATAACCTTCATCAGGTACACTTATACAGTATTCTGCCAAAAGTATTGCAACATGTAAACAAATATTTGTACATAATATAAACAGGATTGTTAATTTTTAGGATTTATATTTAGTTGAAATATATAGGAAAATCAAAGTCAATTTTTATTTGTTATGTCTAAATTATGTACAAATGAAAACCACTCATATAAACATAATGAGCAAATAAACAATCAAAATATAAACAATTCTGAATGTTTTGGTGTAAAATTTGTTAAAATCTATTATCCAGAAATGACTTCACAATAATTTTTTGAAAAAATATGTTTTGGTTGATTATATAGGGATTTTTTTTACATGTTGCAATACTTTAGTCAAAATATTGGAAAGACAAACAATTTTAAAAGTCTTTGGGAGCATGTATGCCAAAGGGCCTCAATGAGATAGCCAACATTGGATAAAGTTACCTATGCCTGAGAGAGATTAACCTTAGTTTTATTGAAATATAGGTGTAGTATTAAGAGTTATTGGGGCTAGCCTCATATCCAGCAATTTATCAGCTTTATCAAAGGTACCAGACATGTTTGGGGGGGAAGGGGGATCAAAGACAGATATTTAGATCTAACAGGTGAAACCCTCCACCTTGAGTAAGTGCCTGGAAACTTTAACACTTGAGGCATGGTAGCAAGGCGGAAAATATTCCATACAATGACAACTAAGCTATAGGAAAGAATTTTCTGACAAATTATAACATGCTGCATGGTATTCTTATGTTAAGTGTTACATGTTTTCAGTGCATGGTATGTGTGCATGTATATATAAAAGAAAACTAATTTTATATACCTATAATCAAGAGTGATTAACTGCTTAATTTAAGATAGGACATTAATGCATTATCATGAGGCTACTGAAGGAACACATATTATTCCCCATTTAAGGTTTTATTCTATTTTAAATAAAATGTGGTTATTTTTCAAAATACTAGTAGTTACCACAGTTGTTTATGTATAGTGCACATTTTATTATGTATTATACACACCCCTTTTGACTTGTCATGTATTGATTAAAGTAGAAGAATATCATGACATGGTTGAATTATTATATCTGATGCTCTCCCTGTCGTCAACCTAATCAGTGGTGTAATGGTTAGCATTCTCGACTTGAGTGGGGTAGATCGTGAATTTTTGCAAAGCTTTCATTTCAATAATTCTTGTACAAATGAACTGAAGACATAAAGTTATTATTGTGGCTGTAAAATCCATAAAATAATTTTAGAGGATACCATAGTGTTAAATCAAACTGAATTCTTTGTTTTGAAAATTTACATGTTCAAGATGTAGAATATGTACCTCTTGTTTTTTAATGTAGTAGTATGTAGCACAATGTTACTTTATATTTCAGCGTTTAGTCCAGACTAGAAAAGGGACACGTCGTTTGAAGCAAGGAAGTGCTATGGCCAGTTCTATTGCCAGTGTGTCTTTGTCGTCTGCTAATGTTTCACCATCGCCAAGGAGACGGTCTATTTTACGTACACCAAGGTCATTGAGTAAAATGAGCAAATTAAGTTTAACTACTCCAAGGTCAATGAGCAAGATGAGCAAATTAAGTTCAACGTGATGACGTCTCGTTACTTTTGCATAGTATTATTGTTTACATCATTTGCATATTATTAATGATATTGCTGCCATATTTAAATCACAGAAATTGTTTAAGACAATATGTTGTTATGAGATTTAATATAGTATTTAATAAGAGGTCCTCAAAATATTTATTGAATTTTAAGGATCTCTGCCAATCAAAATATTTCATGATATCTTAAAATAAACGAGAACATTCACTAACTAATAGTAATATATTTCAGGAGGTCTCAAAATATTTTTTGTACAATAATTTTGACTAATTCCATACCTCATTTGAGTATCATTTTCTTCTGTGTCAATTATATAATTTACTAATTTAAAATCAAGTCAAACCCTGCTATGATTCGGTCAAAAGAACCAGAAATATTCCTTTACATATCATATTTTATGAAATAAATTTAAACAATTTTAATGTCTTGATGTCAGATCATGTTTGAGATGGCACAAGAAGAATTAAGATATGTATGTCCCAGTATAGACAAAACTAACTCTACTATAAAAATGATTCCTGACACAGCTTTTAAGATCATAAGGATGTCTGCATATATCAAATATTTTTATTATGATGTTTCACTTCCTCTTTACATGTACATCACAAGTAATTTATTTCATGAATTAGTCACACTTGAAATTATTAATTTCACCTGTATGCATTCAAATTCAGAAAAAAAATATGTAAAAAAAAATTATAACAAGTTTGTTTTTTTCTTGAAGCACATAAGGTATTTAGTTATACCACAAAATAAGGAGAAAATAAAAAAAAATTGCTGTCAAAAACTATAATGAAGCAGTATAAAATTATTTGTACTTTGAATTGTAAATGTTTTTGTTTTTTATCTTTTGTGAAATCATATTTCAACTTACATTTACTTTGGTTTTTATATTTGAATTATTACTACAGTGAGACCTGTCTAAACTGAACCTCTTTTGGGACCAACTTTTGTGTTCAGAATAGACAGGTGTTCAATTTATACAGGTTAAATTAAAAAATAACCCCTATATTTGGACTTTATTAGATGTCTAGTTTACACAGGATTCCAATATACTGCAGCAGAAAAGCAATATATTTTATTTAATATAAAAAAAAAAGTGTTTCTCATCTAACAAGAGTGTGCCAAATATATTATATCTTTTTTTAATAAATATTGATTCTCCTTCAGTTGCCTGTGGGTTCGTAACCTACATGGGCAACTGAAGGAGAATTTGTTTCTCCCATTATTTAACACAAACTTTATTTCAAAATCCTTTGGCAGACCTCTACACAATTCTGCGGGGAAAGGCACGAGACATTTTAATCCTCTAGAGGATTACAGATTTTTCCACCACTGGTTCAGCGGGGTTAAAATGTTGTAATAATGGGAGAAATGTCTTTTCACAATTTAATAACTAATTTAGATATATATTAGATTTAAAAAAAAAAAAAAAAAGATTTGTGATTAATATAAGGCTGTACATTGTAAAATATTTATTTTATAATACAATAATAACTTGCTACCATCTCCTTAATGAATGATACAGTAATCCCTTTCTTAGCTGCAATAAAAAAAAAAGTAGCCTTATTTAATTAGAGGAGTTATCTTTCTTGATGAGAAGGACAATTTAGTAGTATTTTACTATCTCAGTACATCTGAAATCTGGCCTGATACAGTAAGAGCTGTGACCTTTGATGGCAAAGGACTTATAAGAGGGGGACTAACTGTATATATGAAAGTACATGATAGAAAAAGCAATTAAGAGTAGCAATACAATGGGAAAGTGTAATGTAATTATTAGAAAAGTAATAGTCACTGATCACATTTCAAAGCAGTTTGATTATGTCTAAGCTATTTTTATAGTGATTTCGCATCGTTCAAATAAGAATCAGTTTCATATCTGTTAGGATTTATTGATGCCTTGAAATCTATTTGACATATACAATCAAACATTATATTAAGAGGTCACCTTTGGGACAAAGAAAAAATGTCCTTATAAAGCAGATGACCTCTTAAAAGAGGTTCAATTCATATGAAATTTTCTATGACAGGACAAGAAAGTGGCCTTATAAAACAAGTGACCTCTTAAAAGAGGTTCAATTCATATGAAATTTTCTATGAATGGACAAGAAAAGGTGACCTTTAAATACAAGTGACTGCTTAATAGAGGTGACCTCATAGGCAGGTTTGAAAGTTTGTCAGTGACTTGTGGCAGGTCAATGGTTTTCTCCCTGTTACTCATTCAATAAAACTTACCGTAACGATATATCTGAAATATTGTTGAAAGTGGCGTTAAGTACCACAACCCTAACCCTATGAAGAAACTTTGCTTTACAATTAATTAATAAAGAATAGTTCATTAAGCATCAACTAATTTAGACTAAATAATTAAGTGTCTGACAATAAAGAATGACATCTTCAACAATGGTGTCTAAAATGAAAAGGATTGAAGTCCATATTACCCGTCATTATTGTTTAAAATACTTGTATTGATTCGTGATTATTTTTTATGCATATTTAACTCATTTGGGCCAATTGGCCTTGTGAGCTTTTGTCATCACTTCTTGTCCATCGTCCACTTGACATCTGTAAACTTTTCACTTTTCGATTTTTTCTCTGCAACAACTGGATCAAATTAGTTTAATTAAAATATATTTTATTAATTAATAAATATAGTACAATAAGATAAATTTCAATATGATACAATACAAATAATTAAATGGATTCGAAAACAAGTTTAGAAAAATTTATATTAATTCGTTTCCATGGATCAAATTGAACCATAGTTGGCAGGAATGTTACTTAGCTGGTCCTTTAGAAGCTTGTTTGATTATGTTTTGTCAATCAGAAAACAAAGATAGCCACCACCTCTTGACAAAGTTTTGGTATGAGAGTTTGAGGCTTAATGTTAAATAGCCTTCTCAGAAGCTGAGGAACTGATATATACACCAAGCTATATAAGAATAATCATTCTGATATAGTTGTTTTAATATTCCTGGTTTGTGATTGGACAATGCTGTAATTTTCACAGTATCAATTCCACGGTTGAAAATCATGAGATATTTTAGCCGATTACCGCTTACGTCATCTTGTCAATACTGAGACAATACACATGATTACATTAGAATGGAGATAACTGTATTGTATTTGAAAATTTCACGGCATCAATTGTCGATTTAACAGTGTAATTTTCACTGTATCAATTCCACGGTTGAAATAGCATGAGATATTTTTTAGAATTTTAGCTGATTACCGCTTATGTCATCTTGTCAATAATGTGGGAATACACATCAGCATCTATGTATAGATACACATGACTACACTAGAATGGAGATAACTGTATTGTATTTGAAAATTTCATGGCATCAATTGTCGATTTAATGGTCGCAAATATCTGTTTACTGGCTCCGCTAACGCGTCGCCAGTAAACTCAATTTGCGACCATCAAATCTCCAATTGATGCCGTGAAATTTTCAAATACAATACAGTTATCTCCTAATTAGATGGTTCTACAAAAAGTTTATGATTTTTGTGTTGATTGAAAAAAAATAAGATAGCTACCACTGCTCATTGTAGTTTAGAATACCAGCCTATGTGAAAAAAAAAAAAAAGAAGCCTTTTCAGAAACTGTAGAACTGATGCGAGTCAATATGAACATTAGTGATCTTTTGTGGTTCTTTAAACATTCACTCTTATAGATCTGAAATCTGATGAAAAGATGACTGCCATTAATTGATATAGTATGATGTAATACCCTATGGAGGAATTGGTCCGAAAAGTCCATGAAATTTCCTATTAATTCTATAGTTTTGGGGTGGAATATATATACAGTGAACTCTTTCTAAATCAAACCCTGAATAAACCTGTCTATTCCGAACACAGAAGTTGGTCTCCAAGGAGATTCGGTTTAGACAGGTTTCACTGTAAATTGTTTTTTGGCACCCATCCAATAATCAGTTAGTTTGTTACAATGATAACCAACTGAGTGATACAAGCTCAGGTGGAACTCTGGTTTTATTTTTTGTTGTTATCTGTGATAGTTCAAGAGATTGTGATATTGTTTTTATTACAAAAAGAGAAAGCAATTGTGATGAATATTTTTATTATTAAAAAAAGTATTGTGAATTAGACTTTTATTTTGTATGTATGATGTACCTTTGTTTAGTCCATTTGGATCTGTGTCTGTTAATTGTGGTTGACTTCTATGGTAGAACTGCTTAATTAAATGAAACCAATCTTCAAATGTATGATCCTCTAAGAACCAGGGAACCTGACATGTGTAGGGCAGACCTTAAGACAATTGGACCAATTTCTCTTAATTGGACCAAGCGCTAGACTTATTTACTCTCGGCTGTTCAAGTACACACAACAACACACTACATGTTTTACAGAGAACAAGTGGGCCCCGCACCTCCTAAAGACATGTACAAATGAAGTTGATCACTCATGATGAGTGCCACTTAACAAATAAAATAAAATCTTGCCCCCCCTACCCATGGTATATCGACCCCCCTACCCATGGTATTTTGTCCCCCCTATCCATGATATTTTGACCCCCCTACCCATGGTATATCGAACCCCCTACCCATGGTATTTTGACCCCCCCCTGCCTATCTATTGATTAGAAATGAGGGGGGGGGGGGGTCAAGATACCATGGGGATTCAATTTACCATACAGGGGGTGTCAGTTTTCAATAAGGGGGGTCAATATACCATGGATGAAAATTGACCCCGGGGTCAAAATACCATATGACACCGGGATTGTTCTCTTTTAAAATTGTATCTGACAGACCCACCCCCCATCCAAAAAAAAAATCGCTTTCACTAATAAAAATAGAAATTTCTTTTATTGACAATTACTGCTTTATTTGAAGTCAAACTGAAGTCCATTATACTGCAGCTGCACTACATTCATAATTGTGTTTTGACAGCATTGGCCCTAAATCCAAGATGGCCATCAGAAATAGAAGTAGAGCATACAATAAAATGGCAAAATAATGACAAAAAGACAAACCTTGGGAAAACAGTGAACAGAAAACTAAAGAGTTAGTTATGCAAACTGGAAATGAACTCAGGAGTTCCGGAAGGGCAAACAGTTCCTGCTTCACTAGTGGAACCCATCATGTCACTCATGTTAAAATACCAGTAATTAGTTATATTCGGTGACAATAAATATATCATTGGTGGTAAAACATCTACAGATCCAATAAAGCCACATTTTCCACCAAACGAGCTGAAAGTTTATTGGCATTTATAGTCTAATGAATAGTATAGTATATGTTATGGCTTTTGTTATAACATAATGTGTTTTGCTGATTGGTGTTAGCCGAAAATATGCAACTTATTCTGATTTGGACAAGAACTTAATTTGATATCTCATCACGAACCATCAGTGAGGCAATTTAATCTAAACTAGGCTGGGGTTATGAATGAGTAGGTTCTTTTTGTCAGCCATGTTGGACAATTTGTGGGATAATCAGATACAATATTTAACCTAGAAATCCTACGGTTATTCAGGCAAAGCTTGACAAACATTGGCCCAGTATTACCAGAGAATAGTTTACGGCATACAACGGACGGACGATGACAGACGTATAACGGAAAACGACGAATGTAAAGAGATTACAAAAGCTCGCATGTTCTTTGAACAAGTGGGCTAAAAGCATGTCGTGATACAGGGGTAATCAATTATATATATATATATATATATATACGTCTGAAAATTAAACCAAACGGTGTTAGAATTAGATTTTAGAGCTGTAAAATTTTTGTTCTTCCCTCGACGGGATTTGAACTCACACCATTGATACACTGCAGCACCCTTCGCTTAGCCTTACGTCCAGCGCCCTAGACCACTCGACCACATCCACTCCCTTAAAAAGGAGCTTCAATAATCGTAGTGTTACCTTTTCTCGTAAGGCAAATCTAGGGATAGACGTAAGACATATACAGTGGAACCTGTCTAATCCGACACACCAAGGGACCAGGGAAATGTGTCAGATTGTACAGGATGTCGGAATACTCGAGTGTTATTTATGTTGACAGAACTACTTTGGGACCATACATTTTTGTCGGATGTCACAGGATGTCGGAAAACTCAGGTTTCACTGTATATACAATTCAATGAATTTTTGGATTACTAGTATTCGTATGACAATAAATTGCAAACAAAGGTGTGGTTTCTAAAAAAAAATGCGTCATTGGCTAAGATGGTCATGGGGATTTTTTGCAGCATAAAAATCACAAATAAAGTCTTGAGATCCACTAAAGGGATATTATACATGTACGAGTAACGCGTTATAACAATAGCTCGTTTGATCCTTTGTACTAGTTGAGCGAAAAATAAAAAAAGTGTATCTATCTATCTATCTATCTATCTATCTATCTTTAGAAAATTGTTTTAATGTAATCAAATTTTAATTAAGTAACATTTGAGTGAGTGAATGATTCTTGTTTAACACCAACTCAGCAATTTTTCAGCTATATCATGGCGAGAACAAGTTAATTTTAAATGAAATGATGATGAGGTCCGCTTTGTACAAGACCAACACACATAGTTGGATTTTTATAGTGCTAGTTCACTGAAACAACAGTCCGCGGATAGACATGTCTCCCCACTCGGACATATTATCCTGATTCTGAGCTAACCAGCCTTTGCTCTTTCTCCTTAACGTTACGTGCTTAGTGGAGAAACAACAAATACCAATTGTATAGACTTTGATTTGACCCGATCGGGGCTCGAACCCACGACCTACCGCACTCGGAGGCGAGTACGCTAACCATTACACCACAGATGCGGTAAGTAACCTTTGAATATTTCCTATTAAAAAATCGCAATCTAATGTTTTGCGCTGTACTTGACATTTTACCTAATTGCTGTACCGTTTCAGTAAATATCTTTATATGGTGTAATGGTTAGTGTGCTTCTAGTGAGGTAGATCATGGGTTTTGGTGAGTCATAGATGAGTAAAAGATCAGATTACGATCACGACAAGCGGGAATTATTCGTGGTAATTTGTGACATATTCTGTAACGGTAAATCAAGTCATGATGGCGACCGCAAATGATGAATTCAACTTATATATAGCCAATAGGAACCCTTGGTTTAGCAACAACCCTCTATTAAAGAAGTCATGATAGGAACCACAAGCTCTGGAATATCGTATCAACAGAGAGATATACTCCACACGCAGGTGCTACTGGAATGTTCACAATAGAACATTGAAATAACATCTTTTGTCGTAAAGTTTCGTCTTAAACAGCTCTCACTGTCAATTTCGAGGTGTAGGTCAAGGTATTAAGCAGGCCTATCTGTATCTGTGTGGTACCCTTTATTTCAAGCTCAGTGGGATAAATGCAGTTAACAAATCACTAAACTTAGAATTATTTAGTAAAAGGGCGTCATCCATATAGTAGAGAAAATTGAATTTAAAAGGATCGCTAGCTTCTTTTCGTTTTTCTTGAAAAGTCCCTGTATGAAAAACTAGAGGCTCAGTGGGCTGAGCCTGTGTCGCTCACCTTTCATTCTGCTTTGAGAAAACTTTATACCGAACCTTCATTTGGCTACTCGGTTTCAGAGGAGAAGATCTTTTAGAAATAACCAGATAAAAGAATTGCTTATGGCAGTCATGTTTGTTAACGGATTGAGACAAAATGAGCAATCTTTATAGAGGACCTTTCATAGATGTTTCCTACCATGTTTCGTTTCATTTGACCAAGCGGTTTCAGAGAAAAATATTTTTAGAAATCGACCATATCAGAAACAAGAATCGCCTATGGCGGCCATGTTTGTTAACGAATCGGGACGGTTACAGCAATTTTTATAGAGGACCTTCCATAGATGCTTCCTACTAAGTTTCGGTTCATTTGGCAAAGCGGTTTCAGAAACAAGAATTGCCTGTGGCGGCCATGTTTGTTAACGGCTCGAAACGAAATGAGCAATCTTTATAGAGGACCTTTCATAGATGCTTCCTACCAAGTTTCGGTTAATTTGGCCAAGCGGTTTCAGAGGAGACATTTTTTAGAAATCGACCAATCAGAAAAAATCTTGAATTTCCTGTGGCGACCATGTTTATTAACGGATATCGGGACGAAATGTGCAATCGTTATAGAGGACCTCCCATAGATGCTTCCCTACCAAGTTTCAGTTCATTTGGCTAAGCGGTTTCAGAGGAGAATTTTTTTTTTAATCGACCAATCAGAAATAAGAATTGCCTGTGACGGCCATGTTTGCTAATGAATCGGGACGATATGAGCACTTGTTTTTTAGAGGACCTTCCATAGATGCTTCCTACCAAGTTTCGATTCATTTGGCCAAGCAGTTTCAGAGGAGAATATTTTTTAGAAATCGACCAATCAGAAACAAGAATTGCCTGTGGCTGCCATGTTTGTTAACGGATATCGGGACAAAATGTGCAGTCGTTATAGAGGACCTTCCATAGATGCTTCCCTACCAAGTTTCAGTTCATTTGGCTAAGCGGTTTCAGAGGAGAAATTGTTTTTAAATCGACCAATCAGAAATAAGAATTGCCTGTAGCGGCCATGTTTGCTAATGAATCGGGACGATATGAGCACTTGTTTGTTTAGAGGACCTTTCATAGATGCTTCATACCAAGTTTCGATTCATTTGGCCAAGCGGTTTCAGAGAAGAAGTTTTTTTTAGAAATCGACCAATCAGAAACAAGAATTGCCTGTGGCGGCCATGTTTGTTAACGGATCGGGACAAAATGTACAATCTTTATAGAGGACCTTCCATAGATGCTTCCTTCAAAGTTTCAGTTCATTTGGCTAGGTGGTTTTAGCGGAGAAGATTAAAATGTGAAAAGTTAACAGACGACCGACGACGGACGCCAAGTGATGGCAAAAGCTCACATTACCTTTGACAAGATGAGCTTAAAATACGTTAGAGAAAATCGAAGGAGCAATCTAGAATATACAATCCAGAGACAATGGCAACATTGGATATAAAAGACACAGGAAGAAGACAAACAAAACAAAAAACACAACATAGAAAACTAAAAATATCAGCAACACGAACCCCACCAAAAACCGGTTTGAATCCAGAAGGGTAAGCAGTTCCTGCCTCCTATAAGACACTCGCCATGCTACTCCATGAAGTCTGCCTCACGAATAAAGGAAAATGTTTGCAAGAAGTGGAGCACGGTTGATATCCACAGGACTAAGTGTATTGGTCTAGTGCAAAGCGGACATCATCGTTATTTGATCAAAATGTAACTTGTTCTCGCAATGATATAGCTAAACAATTGCTCACATGGGACAGCAATCACTCACTCACTTAAACATAGGTATAATTAATTTTATGTAGCAGGTATGTGGCAGGGTATCACATCAAGATGTCAATATAAAGAGAATGGTGCAAAAAACAGCTCGGAAGAAATATAACATTTTCAGTCAAAAAAATACATCTGTTACAATGTGACGAAATTGTTTTGATTAAAACATTAAGACACGAACAACTTTGTCTGCAATGAAATGCCAGTCTTGGAGTAGAAGTGTAAAATGCCACCTCGGTGTAGCATAAATACGGCTAAAGTTGCCGTTAAGCAACAATCAATCAATAAAAAAAACTAATGTGGCAACAGAGAAGTGGCCTTTAAAACACAGGAAGAAGAGTTTACATAAAAAAGAATTTACTTATACATGTACATGTTGAATTCGTGAATAAATAATTTGTTTATGAAGGAAGGTTTTGTTTTTGTTTATTTTTTATTGTTTTACTTCTCAAAAACTAGAAGATTAGTTAAATTTCGAAAATCTGTTTTCAGTCAGTTTTATGTGATTTTCCTGTTATATCATTAGTTCTTGTGGATTTGTTCACTGTATATCCATAACGTCAATTGGTGATGTGCGTTTAAGATCATCTGGTAAAAGGCCGTGAGCTTTTATTAATTACTTAGCTTCCGTCTTTGGTCCGTCAGTCCGTCGTAGTTAACCTTTTCACATTCACATTCTCTTGCAATACTGCTCAGTCAAATATAACCAAACTTGCCAGTGATGATGCTTTGGAAAAGTATTTGTGCAAATGATATTATTAAACCTAACCAGTGCCGGATTTAGATAAAGAGATGCCCTAGGCTAATCCACTTGTGTGGCTCCTCCCAATTCCCCACCTTCACGACTGGAGGAACATGCAAGTCTGTTTAATCAATTTCAATAAAGGCAGATGACGAAGGGTGTTTAAAATTCTGCAATATTCTGAAATGGAGTGCAACTGTGTAAGGAAAACTACTAAAGGATTTTTATGAAAGCTTAAGTGTGAAAGTCCAATAACAGTGTTGAAAATATTATACACCTTGACCGGAGGCCCCCTAAATTTAGAGGCCCTAGGCTTCAACCTATCGAGTCTATAGGTAAATCCGGAACTTGACCTAACTATAACAACTGAGTAATAAATAACTGTTATTTTACTGTTTATTTGTTGATGTCCAGCAATAACTATTTATTCCCGCGGTATACTGCACGTAGCTCGAACAACCGTTCGGGAATATGCACGTAGCGAAAAATAACTGTTTAAATTTGGCATGTCGAAATCATAACTGATGGACGCCATTGTAAGCCGACGGTGGAGGTCTGCCTGGATTGATAGTGAGTGTTTCAATCTATAGTTCTATGAAACTGATGTTGCTTCTCTAATGTTTAGTGCAGTATGATAATACCATTATGTCCTTCATAAAAAGTTAATATACATAAATATCAAATTTCGGAAATTTCTTGGGAAATGACTCCTTCTCAATTTTATAATTATGGCGATTAACTTTTAACGAAGACAAGAATGGTATCTTAACCATCCATGGAAGGAAGGACCCGTTGGCGGCTTAAAGATTGAGAATTAAGTACATCTTTTAGCATTTCTTGTAAAAAAAATCGTGTTGGGTTCATATCATTTGATAAATGACCCATTTCCAGAAATAACCACTCATGTCAGAAAGATCAAACAAAGCTTGTTATAAAACTTACTAGATCATATACTAAATTAAATGCATCAGGTTTTTTTTACCTGGAAGAAATTAGACTTGAATTAACGCTATAAATATTAAATTTCAAAATTTGCTGTCAGATTTGTTTGTTCGTTTTAGTAAAATATCGTAGAACTAAAAAGTAAAAGAATGCTCAAAATCATACTTAAGGACCGACCATTTGACTTTTAAGGAGTAGGAGTCATGTTTTTATCCACTAGCTAGAAAATATTTTTCACGGGAAACAAAAATCAGATTATTCTCTTTGGATGTCAAACGTCGGATTTTTTTTCTCCAAATTTCATCAAAAATTCTCGTTGAAAACTGCAGGATCAGATTAATTTTATTTCTGCATCATGCAAGTCAAATATGTTATCCTATATATAGTATACTTACCTAATCGGATAATCAAACCTTCTATTTAAATATCCGAGTGACTTTAACTAAGAGCCAAAAGAAAATTCAGAGTCACAATAATCTCATTGTAGCTTCTCCAGAACAGCATACCGCGTAAGGTGATAACGTAGAAATGTAAAGACGGACTTGGGATTGTGCACTAGTGATAGCTATGAGACAAGTTGTAGTTCGACGTGTAGCACCACCTCCACCACCCGGAGTTCGATATGGAGCACCAATACGGGTAGTTCGATATGGAGCACCACCACCTGGAGTTCGATATGGAGCACCACCACAGGTAGTTCGACGTGGGGCACCAGCACCACCTGGAGTTCGACGTGGGGAACCACCACCGAAACGTGGAGCAGTATTATCAGATGATGCTGAACTGGAGAAACGGGGGTTTACTGTCGGTAAAACGCTTGGTGAAGGAGCTTTTGGGAAAGTGAAAGGTGCCTTTATTCGTAAATCTAAAGTACTAGTTGCTATTAAAACAATAGACAGAAAGAAAGTCGCCGGTAAGGTCTCAGAAAAGGATCTTTTGCAGGAAAGGACTGTTCACGCCAAGTTGAAACACAACAATATCATCAAAATACTTTCACATTTCGAAGTTAACAATAAAGTAAGTAAAACAGAGGCCTACAAGATAAATTATTGACTACAATTTAATCAAACACTTTTTGCTGTGAAACCGTAGATCTTGAAATTAGGTTTTTCTTTTCGTTTTATGCTGTCAAAAAAAAACCAAGTAGAAAGACAATACACAGCTGAGGTTCCACAGCTATCACACACGTGTTTATATATTTTATCGATTGGTCGTAATGAAACATGTTTACAAATCCAAGTAAATTAATTATTCTAACATAACGTCCTTCTTTCGCTTTGTAGACAAACGAGCGATTTATCGATTGGGTATAAGCTCATTAGCACATGCGCCGGTACATGCGACTGACTTTTCCGTCGTAAATGTACATGTTGATGAATTGTCGTCTGGTCGAATTTGGCAGCATAAATTGTGTGCGACAATTTCCGCAAACGTAAATATAAATTCCCGTATTCCAATCAAAGTCATAGGTACCTGATTTGTGGACCTCCCCCCCTTTTTTTTTTTTTTTTTTAATTCATCACTTTTGTGGGACGTTTTCATCATAAACAGTGTTGAACAACTTCAAACATTACCAAAAACTCAATCCTAGATCGATATAAGCCCATTTCTAAAAACACAAAAACCCTCGATCCTCTAGTAAGAGTGAGAGTAGAGGATCGAGGTTTTTGTGTTTTTAGAAATGGGCTTATATCGATCTCGGATTGAGTTTTTGGTCGTGTTTGAAGTTGTTCAACACTGTTTATAATGAAAACGTCCCACAAAAGTGATGAATTAAAAAAAATGGAGGGGGGGTCCCACAAATCGGGTACCTATGATCAAAGTATACTACCGTATTTGTACTCTTAGACATATCAGAATCGAAATAAATCATGGAAGACAGAATGTGTTTTGAGTTTTAACATGGGTTGGCGGATATTAGTATTTTATCCCGAGCCAAAATTTTCTAATATCCGCCAACATATGTTAAAACTCAAAACACATTCTGGCTTCCATGATTTTTTTCTTAATTAAGATATGACGTGGGTGTAAATAAACTTGAGAGCCATTCGAGGACAACATTACACTTGGACACACATTTTAGTAAAGGAACAGCGTTTTTATTGCTGTCATACATTCCACAGTCACAGTATAGGGTCTTCAACAATAAGCATGACCCATAAACTCAAATGTGAAACGGTCCTTAGCCTGCAGTTGTTGAGTGGAACTAATTATTTTCTATATATATACTATTGTTGATTTGTTTCAGGAGAAGCCTGAGATGAGAATTCCATTTCGAGTAAAACATATTTACAGATAGTATGATTATTGAGGATTTGGTAACGTGACGTTAGTTTATTAGTTATATAGGCTTTAGACAGGTAATACGGGCTCATATAACCTGTCTGTGTTTTATATTTCCTGAGCCGAAGGCGAGGGAAATATACAACACAGACAGGTTATATGAGCCCACATTACCTGTCTAAAGCCTATATAACGAATTTGTCATACTGCAATACCATGGGTCAACTTTACCTGTGTAAAGCCTAAATAAAGAACATGACTACTATACATGTATTGTCTCATGAACACTTAACCCCAGATATGACTTTGCTTTAATGAAGAAATTAATTATTCAACATATTTAATAAACAATAAACAATTTTAACAGAAAAATAACAAATGATTTAGAATTGCCTCAATATCGGCGTCAGAGTGACAGGCGAACCTGGTGGTCGTCATCTTGATTACGTATGATTTCAAAATCAGTTATCTTTCTTGGCACGGGCTTTCATATTACCGGCTAGAGCCGTATAATATGGATTAGTAAAATCGAGTAAATAACCAATCGGATCACTTAGATTTTCTATTGCAGTATGACAAACGTTATTAATAACGTCACATTAAAAAACCTCGATATTATGTTAATATAGAAAATCTATATATCACATTAAGAGGTTATAAATACACAGACAAAAACAACCACAAGGCTCTCATCAGGTATATCGCATGAAACTTATAATAAATCTGTAGATATCAAATACAAACTTGCGTACGACGTGTTTCTGGCATAACCTTCGTCGGGCATTCTCAATATTGATAGATTTGAAAGCCAAACAATTTAAAAGTGTTTGGGACCAATGAAACCAAAGGACCTGAACAGGATAGCCAAAAAAGTTCACCTATGCCTAAGGGAGGAGAACCTCAGTAACGTTTAAAATTGTGTTTCATATCGGTCTCAAGTGGACAAGACAAGACAACTTTATTTAAGCGAACCATGGTGATCAAATAATGAGCATGTCAATCAAATATAATCACAATAAAAAAAAAAAAAATAAAGAAACGCAAATATTCAATGATTGTTTGATTAGGAAATACCAAATAAATAAAAAATAAAGATAAAGAGCTTGTGACCTGGAGAATGTGTTTACAATCAAAGAGAGACAACTCTAAGATATTGTAACGGGAACGGTGACAGACTTGCGGTTATGAGCCGTACTAGGCTCATAACCACCTCTGCTAACTGCGTTTGTAGATATATCATTTAGCACAGTTAGTAGAGTGGTGGATTACAATACGAGAGGTCCCGGGATCGAATTCCATCGGGGATATTGCATTTTTCTGAGGTACAAACATGCTCTACTGTTACACTATAAAAAGTGAATGTGTTTGTTTTCCTCATTAGCTGACATTACCAAACATTCTATAAAAAACGTATTAATACGATTAAATTATTTAAGGAATATTTGAATTTTTTTAACAGGTTATACGATATAACCTGGTTTGAGTCAGTTTACTCTTAATAAACCGCGAAAATTAAAAATATTCCATATAAAATAATTTAATTTTTACAACAAAATTTAATGATTCCTCGATTTTAATTAAGATATAAATCATGGAAGCCAGAATGTGTCTTGAGTTTTAACATGGGTTGGCGGATTATAATATCCGCCAACCCATGTTAAAACTCAAAAAACATTCTGGCTTCCATGATTATTTCGATTCTGATATTGTCTAAGAGTACAAATACGGCAGTATACTTTGATTGGAAGACGGTAATTTATATTTACGTTACCAGACAATGTCGCACACAATTTATGCTGCCAAATTTGACCAGACGATAATTCACCAACATGTACATTTACGACGGGAAAGTCAGTCACATGCACCGGCGCATGTGCGAATGAAATTTTACTCAATCGATAAATCGCTCGTTTGTTCACAAAGCGAAAGAAGGACGTTATGTTAGAATTACGATTATTTCATGTGACTATTTGAATTTGTCATTCGCGAATGAATACGTTGGTGGCGTCACAATACCTACCCAGGTTATCAAGTATAACCACAATTTTCTCCAGGCGGATCAGCCAATCAGATGGCAGTATTCAAATCAAATTAAATTATTAATTTTTGAAATACTAAAAAAATCAGTTGACGTTCTGGAAAAAAATTATTCTGTTGTTACGTTTCTACCTTGTATATACAATGTATATATGATCACCCTTGGGGTTTTTTGAAGAAAACGTTTTGTATTGTTTTTCGTTCCAGATTTTTATTGTGTTAGAACATGCTGGCCATGGGGATCTACTAAAACTCGTACGTAGTAATGGAGGATTAACTGAAGACAAAGCACAAATATTATTTCGGCAAGTTATTGCTGGTGTTGGTTATATGCATGACAAAAATATTATCCATAGGTATATATTTTAAATTTACTTTTTCTTTTATTATTTTTGAAAACATTCTGGCTTCCATGATTTATTTCGATTCTGATATGTCTAAGAGTACAAATACGGCAGTATACTTTGATTGGAAGACGGTAATTTATATTTACGTTACCAGACAATGTCGCACACAATTTATGCTGCCAAATTTGACCAGACGATAATTCACCAAAGAGGTATCTTATGTTCGATGGTTAATTTGACCAATTGATTCGTCAATATTTGAATAAATTACAAAATTGATAAAAAAAAATAAAATAAAAAAAATATACAAAATGTATATACAAAACAATTCACTATCAGGTAGTTACAATCTAAATATCATCTCATTTCAATATACCCATTTTAAGAAATTTATATTTTTGGCAATGATGGCCATTTTGGAATCGTTATTACATGTATACGGATATTGTTTATCTTGAAAGTAAACCGGAAGTCCTGGACATCATGTTCGCGGGTATCATGGAAATTCATGTTGTCCGAGCCTTTTTGTACTTGTATGTTGTTAGATCTTAAGGTTTGTACCGTTGTTGTTATTATTTTTGTGTGTCCGGGTCCTCGTTTTTCTCGCATCGGTGGTGTAATGGTTAGAGTGCTCGCCCCCAGCACGGTAAATGGTGGGTTCGAGTCCCGATCGGGTCAAACCAATGACTATGAAATTGGTATTAGTTGCTTTTCCGCTAAGCACGCAGCATTAAGGAGAAAGATCAAAGACTGGTTGGCTCGGAATCAGGATAATGTGTCTGAGTGGGACGACATGTCAATCCGCGGACTGTTGTTTCAGTGAGTTAAAAAAATCCAACTATGTGTGTTGGTCTAGTACAAAGCGGACCTCATTATCATCCCATTGAAAATCAAATTGTTCTCGCCATATGATATAGCTGAAAAATTGCTGAGTTGGCGTTAAACAATCACCCACTCACTCTAATATTCCAACGGATTTTGGGTTCTTCGTTTTTAGCGTCTAGTCATTAAAGTTCTATATTATTATTATTTTTTTTAATAATTTAACACACACATGTTCAATTTAATGCCCTCGTGGATTGGTCTGTGTTTTCTTAACCATACTTTTCCCCTGTAGGTCGAATAGTTTGTTCATTCTTTTTCTTTTTATCTATTAATCGTATGACATTATTACCATATGACTGTGGCTTAACAAATGACAAGATTCACATAGTTTTTATATTCCGTATTATTACATACTTAGTTCAAATAAAGGCATTTTTGTATAACCAATATGACTGGAAGTAAACTGTCCATATTTTCACAACCCAGGAAAATAACCGGTTATTGGATTACTACAAGATCATTTCCATATCGAGGCCCATATGGGCCTCGACTTCGTCTCAGGCCAATGTGGGTGTCTCTTTTCTAGATGTCGGAAGTATGTAATAAATAGTTTAATACATGGGCATTACCATGTTGACCTGGTTATCATCCCTCGACTGCGTCTCGGGTCAATATGGGGGTCTCGGAATTATAACCAGGCCAATATGGAAATGTCCATGTATTAATCTGTAATTATTATGCTTTCTGTAAATTTCTTCTGTAATATAAGTTCATACGATATTTTGGCATATATCACACAGAATTATATAGCGTTGATATACTATGCGAAAATAGTACATCTACTACCGGTATGCCAGTTTCACGCGGGGAAGGTTGGGTTTTCAGCTGTCTGTCAAGCTATATATAGCTAGTTCACGTGCAAGGGGGCGGATCCAATCTGTCAATCTATCATAGTCGTCTGTTATTCATGTTACTGTTTGTTAATACTTATTATTGTTGTTAATTAAATTTAAAACTTCAAAAATCTTTATATTTTTAAAGCCTTAAATGAAACAAAGAATATTCTCACACTTTCAAGACTATCTGATCCAATATATTAGTCACCAATACCAGAACCTCCTTTATTGTAATAGTTCTCAATATATTTTGTCTACATATAACAGTCAGCATAATAATAATAATAATGTTGTGTTAGCAATGCCTATGCCATATAATGGTCAGGGTTGAAGACATAGTGCACTCCTCTTTGGGTCGTGCACTATGTCTTCAACCCTGACCACTTCGGGTCGTGCACTATGTCTTCAACCCTGACCACTATATTGGCATAGTCATTGCTAACACACCATTATTATATAATTTGTAACCATCTTGCAACACTTTTTGTTCGCTTTTTAACAACCCCTTACCGGAATTCTGTATAAGCGTTGGTTCCTTGTCTTGTATTTCCCCAATATGATTAAAATCAGATCTCTCACTGCCCCCTGTTTTACTGATAGGTCGTGACGTGGAAGATCTGATGATACCCCATAGCTACTTTTGAGTATTCGCAAACAATTTATCGATACAAGAATCACATAAAAAATTACACAAACCCAGATTGAATTAGTCGAGATCTCATTGGATGCACTTTGCATTATTTTTTTTAATTATGCGAGATCTCGCTGTATGCAACTTGAATTATATTTGTATTAGTCAAGAATTATATTTGTATTCGTCGAGATCTCGCTGTATGCACCTTGAATTATATTTGTATTCGTCGAGAGCTCGTTGTATGCACCTTGAATTATATTTGTATTCGTCGAGATCTCGTTGTGCACCATGAAATATATTTGTATTCGTCGAGAGCTCGTTGAATGCACATTGACTTAGTTTTGTATTAGTCGAGATCTCGTTGTATGCACCATGAAATATATATTTTTAGAACTTCAACAATTTTATTTGTAGGGACCTGAAAGGCGATAACATCTTGTTAGATAATATGAACACCATAAAAGTTTCTGATTTCGGATTTGCACGCCCCTGTAAATCAAAAGAGCTTGTCGATACATATTGTGGTTGTATTCAATATGCACCGCCAGAGGTGTTACAGGGAATACCCTACCCTGGTCCCGCACATGATATCTGGAGTATGGGAATGATTTTGTATCAAATGGTAAGTAATCAGGCTATGACCGAAGTATTTTCTCAAACCTTTACAATAATAAATGGGACAATTCATATTCATGATTAATCTTACCAGTACCATTCATCAGTAATTAGATAAGTCACTGTGAATGATGCCCTAGCTTTTTCTTATGTATTAAAATGACAAAAAAAAACCACACTGTCGGAACAGTTCCAAAATTCAATCAGGCTATGGCCCCAACCACATCCCCTTAGTGAAATGATGCCGCCATGCTAGTGTTTTCCATATGTGAGTGAAATGCCAATCCTCACATAATTATAACCGGGCGAACATGTACAGCGTTACTATAAAGGACGCTATCATCTGGAACATTATGCACAATATATTTATTCTTCGTGACATACAAGTTTTCATATATGTAATATTAGGGTCCGGGTGGCTCAATGAGTTAGGTAGTTGTATTATCTAACAACTCATTCAAGCCTATCATCAATACGGCGTGGGTTCACGTCCGGCTTTGTAAATTACAAAAAGGGTGCGCTCGACTCGCAGCTGCAAGTGATAAAGTTTACCGGTAGCTTGCCCATGGTCGGTGGTTCTCTCCGGGTACTCCGACTTCTTCCACTACTAAAACTGATCGCCATGATATAGCTGAAATATTGCTGAAAGTGGCGTTAAACGCAAAAAATCAATCATTATATGTAATATTAGTCAAGTTTATTTGTAGTATTGGCTAACGATCTGATTTTCCTCTGACATGACTGTACAGATTTATTGTACATGCATTCACGTGTTTTACGAGCTATTAATTACCGGAATGCTCTTCTGGCGCATGCAACTTATTCTCGTGGAACAGGAAATTCACCGTTCAAAATTGTTTGATTTTTCTTTGAAAATAGACGTGTTTCCTCCTGATTTGACAGTTTTTAACAGCCACGATATAACTGAAATTTTGTTGAAAGTGACGTTAAACACCATAACCCTAACCCTTCTTGTTGACAATTTTTAATAATTGTTAGGTCGACTCAAAACTTGACAAATGTGACAAATACAATTATAGACCCATATTGTGATATTAAAGATCTTTTCGAAAATAATGTTTAGCTATTCTACGAATTTTGTACTTAGCTTCAACTACTCAATGACGAAAATATTCTAAGTAATAAAACAGAAAATGTTTGAGAAGAAACAATTTGTCGAAAAATTAAAATCAATTGTTTTGTGGAGAAATTATTTTTGATTGCCATTGGTTGTGAAAAATATTCTATCGACACATTTTAGCCCCCTCCCCCTCCCCCTATCGACATTTCCACCTCCGATATGAAAACGCTTGGTCACTAACATGTATGACATCTTCATATAAATTAATTTTATACGTGTTTTGATTGATTTAAAAAGTTGAGGTTATTTGTCAATGAACGGAATCTAAAAATAGACGTCGTTCTCAAGGCGTCGCGTGCCGTTGTCAGGTGATTTTCTTTAAATGCCTTATTTTGAAAAAATGAATAAAATTTTCAATATTATAACGAAAAAAAATTTGAATTAATTTATAAGGATTGATCGAAATTATTTGTTCGGTTCATTCGAAATAACCTCAATCAGGTTGCACACAGCCTTTCGTAACCCGCTATGCGGGTTACACGTAGTTCTAATAATAAAACCCTAAATGCTCGCTTACTCGCAAGGGTTATAACGAGATGCCATTACACGTAATGGAGCAACCGCCTAGATTTTTTGCGCTCGCTTAGAGTTTCGGACGCCTGCACTTATCAATAATAAGACATAACCTTTCCTTTTGTCCATTATTATAACAAGTTTTTATCATCTACCAGTATTTTAGAATGTAATTCCCACAAAATAAAAATCCATGTTTACTTTCTCTCTGAACATTTTGAATTTCGTCATTTCCGGCCTCACTATTTGGATGTCGATACCATATTTGGCGATTTGAGGCGTGAATGTTTACATCAGCCGTTTACTACGTGTAGTAAGAAATACCATATTTAGAAAAGCTCCGCTTTCCGTAGTTTCCAGTTATGGCAAACGATCAATAAATTTGAACAAGGTTGTTGCTACCTTTGAAAAGCATATATTTCTCAGCCAAACCGATTGCTCCATTGTGACGAATGGGACCGCGTTGTAGCTCTGCCGAGACACAAGTCTTGTCACAGGAGCTACATTATTGCAGCTAGTTACACGGTGTGTACAACCTGATTGAGGTTATTTCTTCATGAACCGAGCAATTATTGCGATCAATCCTTAAGTAAATCTACTACGACTGTTGTACCGTTAGCTTCAAATCTGCTCTCTTTGTGCATACTCAGCATTATGAATACATGTAAACAAAATATGACTCACTACTCCTCATGTAAAGAATTAAATAAAATTCGCGAAAAAACAATGTTTAAGTATAGAACGAGTACCATTCATCGAGACTGGAATACTTATCATTTCCAAGTACCTATATATCTAGCGTTGATATCTCGAAAGAAGTTTAATTCTAAAATAGTACATTTATCCTAGATAATCTAAGGGAAACAAACAACAAACACATTAATATGGCAGTAATTGGTCACAGCTTTATATATGTAATAATATAATTATACAATATCAATAGATAGATAACTAGATAAAGTGTTTGTACAATTAGCTAGAACTATATCAAATTTGTCGTAGTTTCGGATGTCTACCGGTTGCCGAATTCTGTATATGGCAACAACTAGATAAATAGATAATATCCATATTGACATTGAAGGACTTCCAAAATCGCCCTGGGAAACAGAGGCAACTGAGGTTGTCCGTTTGAAAATCAAGACACTCTGGGAAACAGAGGTGCTTGTAATTGACTTGAATTTTGATATAACCCCGGTATAACGCAGCGAATTATGCCAACTAAGGTTGTCCGTTTGAAAATCAAGACACCCTGAGAAACAGAGGTGCTTGTAATTGACTTGAAGTTTGATAAACATTAAAGAAACATTCCAAAGTTTTACAAGTTTACAATCTTTCTGCATTCCCAAATGTTCCATATATACCAGCCATCCGGACTTCTGATTCTGGAACTGTACAATCACATGGTTCCTATCATGCTGACAGGCTACAAATCTTATCTGAAAAACATACAAATCTACCAGCAGTATTAAGTTTTGATGGTATAAAACCAAACAAGATGTGGGGCTGGGAGGGTGGCAATTTGTTTTCTCTATATCCAATTTCCAAGTTCGTCTGCTTCGAGCCGGAAACGGAAAAGAATCCCAGGATGCAATTTTTTGTGAGGAATCCCCGAGAGGGTCATACAAAATTAATACGCAATATTCCGGATAAATTAATTTATGAAATAGTCATAAATTTTGTTATCCTAGATAATCTAAGGGAAACAAACAACAAACACATTAATATGGCAGTAATTGGTCACAGCTTTATATATGTAATAATATAATCATACAATATCAATAGATAGATAACTAGATAAAGTGTTTGTACAATTAGCTAGAACTAAATCAAATTTGTCGTAGTTTCGGATGTCTACCGGTTGCCGAATTCTGTATATGGCAACAACTAGATAAATAGATAATATCCATATTGACATTGAAGGACTTCCAAAATCGCCCTGGGAAACAGAGGCAACTGAGGTTGTCCGTTTGAAAATCAAGACACCCTGGGAAACAGAGGTGCTTGTAATTGACTTGAATTTTGATATAACCCCGGTATAACGCCAAACTGACTGAGCCACTGAAATAAACTCAGATTGCTAGTCAGCCGCTAGCTGCAATAATGTAGCTCCTGTGACAAACTTGTGTCTCGGCAGAGCTACAACGCGGTCCCATTCGTCACAATGGAGCAAAAAAAAAGTTGCAGTTGAAACATAAAAACTCACTATTTACGCTTCAAACATTTCATTATAACTATTACTGATGATCCCAGTCCTTGTTAAATTGGTTTGGCTGAGAAATATATGCTTTTCAAAGGTAGCAACAACCTTGTTCAAATTTATCGATCGTTTTCCATAACCGGAAACTACGGAAGGCGGAGCTTTTCTAAATATGGTATCGACATCCAAATAGTGAGGCCGGAAATGACGAAATTCAAAATGTTCAGAGATAAGATTTTTATTTTGTGGGAATTACATTCTAAAATACTGGTAGGGGATAAAAACTTGTTATAATAATGGACAAAAGGAAAGGTTATGTCTTATTATTGATAAATGCAGGCGTCAGAAGCTCTGTAAGCGAGCGCAAAAAATCTCGGCGGCTGCTCCATTACGTGTAATGGCATCCCGTTATAACCCTTGCGAGTAAGCGAGCATTTAGGGTTTTATTATTAGAACTAGTCAGCCGCCACCAAGTGGGGGAGCTGCGTTAAGCTGTGCCAATACTGCAATACACCCAAAATATATAATAAACTATGTAATAATTTTTAGAACTTAAACACATTGATCTGGATAAGTCAAACCTTTACACCCCTTAGGCGATTTATGTGCTAGAGCAAACGTTTCCAGGGCTTCTGTAATTGTATTTATAAATAAACTGCTACCTAAACTATTTAAATGCACCCCGTCCTCTAAAAGTGCTGACTTAGCTTTTATATCTGGATATCTCACATAACACCCACCATTCCGAAGAACGTAAGATGCCACTGCATTATTGAATCTTAGCCGGCATTTTCCCATTGATCCAACATTTTTTGCATACCTCCAGCTAATCCTGGGCAGAATTTGCGAAAAAATTATTATACTATTCGGTAATTTCTTCTGGACCCAGTCAATTTCATCTTTATATTTTTTTCTAAGGTCTTTAAGACCTATTCGTCCAATATCATTTCCCCCCAGATGAATCAATATGAATACAGGTACATCTTCAAATTTACACATTATTCGCACCTGATTTCTTAAACTATCCAGTGTCAGCCCGGACCTGCCCTGCCACCACAATCGCATTCCAACTCTTTCCAAACCTAAATGGACTCCCCCAGGACTTCTCCATGCGTCCATAAAGGCCTGTTTAATGATAGAGGAACCAACTAACCATACATTGAGGTATTCCCCTGTGGCATTTAAAAACCCTGAATATAATTATAAATCAATGATTAAATTTAATGACACACATAACATTTACGACACACTCAGCAAACTCTTATGTAACCTTGGAATGCACTGAATTTCCATCTTCCCATACGTTTTATTTCCTCATCAGACCTTCCGTCTGCACATAATGCAGTAGCCATTCCAATACGGAATGAATGGTTTTTATAACCCTGTGCTGGAATATTTAAATAAGCTAAAGCCTTCTTTAATACTGCATTAAACTGATACCTACTTAGTGGTATTTTATCAAAGTGACAGAAAAGTGGGCCAGAATAGGACCCCCTTACCAATAGATATTCCTTCAATTTTATTTTTTTACTGGACAAACATTTATGTCCCTTTGTGAGGGGATAACTACTGTTGTGCCCCTACCTAACTGATCGGTCTTGGAGGATGGGACACATACCTCCACCCTATCAGGAAACATAGTGATATCTTGAAGTCTTATAAAATGTTCAGCTTTACTTTGAGAGTCCTTTGTAATCTCGCCTATCCTAAAAAGGCCATGAAACGTGATAGAAAATGCTGCAGAAAACAGTTTTGATTCGTAAATTGACGTAATACATACAACTGGAGTAACTTTAATAATTTTTGCTAATAAATCCCTAGATATGGGCAATCTTACATCTTTGCTAGGTCTTGATCTTTTGAAACCCTCTAGTATTTTCACAATCACAAATTTCTGTGTCACATCTTCAAAATTATTAAGTTTATTGAAAAAGCTTATGCCTGCAACATATGATATCACAGTTGTATAAGCATATCCCCTTTTACTCATATAAGCTAAGTAGTACGAAAATTCAGTTGCGAGTATCGGCCAGACATGTTTTAATGAGAATTCATCTCTAAATTGTGTAAAAGAGTCCAATCCTCTTTGATAAATAGAAACAGTGTTTAAAGAAACAGAATTATGCGTAAGTCTTATAACTTCAGACTTGAAATTAAGCTCCAGAATGTCGAAGGGATTTTCTCTGGATCCTTTGAAGCTCTTGGCGCTAACCTGTGAAATCTGTGAAACTGAAAACGAGAAAGGGAATCTGCTATTTCGTTTTCGATACATGTTCCGCCTTAAATTGAATATTGCTTTGCATAGTAGCTAAAACTAATGGTCGTATCAGTTGCATAACGCGTTTTGACTTTGAAGTTCTTTTATTAATTATTGAAACTAAAGCGGAATTGTCGGTTCTAAATAAAATCTTTTTATTTTGATAATTAGGGGCCCAAATAAGCAATGCCATAAGTATTGGAACAAGTTCTAGAAACGTGATATCCCTCATAACGTCCGGTCTTTTCCATTGGTATGGCCACCTTAATTGTGCCCAGTTGCCTTCTGCATAAGCGCCACACCCAAGATATTCACACCCCGTGCTATCTGTAAACAGCTGCAGTGTTTCATTACTTACCCATTCTTTTTCCGGGAAATAAACAACCCCATTAAAATGTTCTAGAAATTGAAGCCACAATTGGGCATCGCATTTCATTTCATTGTTTATTTTTACTTTGTAGTACGGCTTTTTAACCTTAATAGATGCCAAAATGTCATAAAAGCGCCTGATGAATGCTCTAGACGAGGGTAGAGCTTTAGAGAAAAAAGCCATTAAACCAGATAGGGACTCCAAATGTTTAACTTTCACTTTCTTTTTAAGAATTATGGGTTGTAACATTGACCTAAGTTTATCAATCTTTTCTTGTGGAATAAGAATCATCATTAAAGGCGTATCGATCTCAAACCCCAAATATCGAAGAACAGTAGTTGGTCCTGTCGTTTTATTTTCTGCCAATGGTACCCCAATTTTTATTGCTAATGAGATAAAACCGTCCATCAGTAATTGACAGTCTGACGAGGAACTACTCCCAGCAAAGAAAAAATCATCTAAATAATGATCAATCGTGTTTAATCCTGTTTCTCTTACAACAGCCCATTGCAAAAAACTAGAACATTTCTCAAACAAGGAGCACGACAATGAACAGCCCATTGGGAGGCATTTGTCAATATAGAACTTTCCATCAAAATAAATACCTACAAGGTCAAAATCTGAAGGCGAGACAATAAGCAGGCGGAAAGCCGATTTTATATCAATTTTTCCACAAAGAGCCCCTTTTCCTAAGTTTGAAATCATAGTAATTACTTTGTCAAATGATAAATATTGGACTCGACACAATTCAGGGTCTATAAAGTCATTAACACTATTTCCCAGTGGATGCGACAAGTTTGTAATTAAGCGCCAAGTCCCGTCATCCTTCGGTGTTAATCCTATGGGAGACACCCTTAGATTAGAAATAGGTTTTTTGCAAGAGTTTATTCAATGTGTCATATTTGTTATATTCAGCAGATAATAAATTTCTAGACATAACGGAAATGCGGGGGCCATTGTATTTAAGTCTAAAGCCATTCTTAAACCCGTTTACTAATTCCAGTTTTACATCTTCCAATGGATAATCTTTAATCAAAATCTCAAGAGTGTTACAGTTGATTGGACTATTTCCTTTGTCCCATAACCGGGCTAGTAAATCGTGGTCTTGATGAGACGCCATACCGGTTATTGTTGACAAGTCCTGGGGTAAACTGTCTTGAAAATCTGTTAATATTAAATTGAGAATTACTCTGTCTTATATTTTGAAATTGGGGTCTCTGAAGCTCTGTTGCTCGCCCCATGCTTTGGTGGGGACAATTTACGAGTGAATGAGACCCTTCACATCTTAAGCACGTGTGATTATAAATACAAAATTGCCTATGGCAATACCCACCATAGTTAAAAGCGTAACATTTTGAACCACCTGGGCCCCCCCTATTGACAGCAGTTGAATTTCCAATATTAAAAGCTCCACCCGAGCCATAGGTTTTGCCCGAATTATTCATGTATAGTAACCAAAGCTCAGTGTCCACAACCGCCCATGAGCTTGAAGGATTAAGTGCTTTTCTCAACCTAAATTGTTCATCGTAATGAACCCAACCATGACCTGCTAATCTTTTTGCACCAAGCCTGATCGTATACATGTACTTTAATAATTCATTACAGCGTTCTTTGTGGACAGAGCAAAAGACACCAATGAAATTAATGAAGGCATCAGTCCACACTTCAACATTGTTGATCTTTTGTTTCCTGATTTTTTGGATTACTAGCTGCCCATTAACAACAGAGACCGTCTGTTCCCCGTTCTCGTACTGATTTTTCTCCAATAAACTACTCATTTCGATATATTCACCCTTTATAATTTTTTCTTTAACCTGGTGTGAAATTCCGAAACCCAGTGAATTTTCTATACTATCTACTGGTTTAGGGGCCCCCGAGTTAGTATATACAGGGTCAACGCTATTGCTTGGAACAAAAGCAGATTCATGAGGACTACCCTGATCTGTAACAAAAACCTCACCTACTGATCGTAGTGACGCATCAACAGTAACATCTGCCCGACTTGGACCACTGGGGTTGGCTTCGACCTGAATTGCTGTGGTTTCCCTTCGGGTTCGCTTTTTACTTTTGGAAGATTCAACAGACGCCCTCGACATTTCCGCACATTCTCTGGCTACGGCAGAGGCAACTCTTTTTCTTGTGGATTTTTCTCTGAGCATTTTCTCTCACCTACAGAAAAAAATGATAGATAAATTCACTGATTGAAGGCATTTGAATAATGAAACCAAACTTATATGGCTATCGTCTGCTGAAAGTCAAATATATATAGCATTACAATTTTTTTTTTTTTACTGATAGAATTTTCAATCTAGTACAGGATAGTTGTGGTCTGGAAGCTGCCTCTTGATTTGTTGCTTTGTCCCCTTTATCTTGTAGCAGTGATAAACTGTATATCATTCATATCTTATTATGTGTGCGACGTTTATCGTCATTTATTTATGTTAAACTAAATCAACCATAAACCATGTATAAATCTGTAATTCTCCAGCCCAACTTGGGGCGACTTGATTGACAATAAATAAATTTGTATTTATACCTAAAAGGTGAATTGTTTTTTTTTTTTTAATTTATATATGTGCGTGTGTGTAGCTGTGACCGTGGATTCTTAAAGTTAGAATGCAAATTCTGTATGAATAATAATAGTAACAAATACAAAATTGCTCAATATGTACAACGGTTTTGATCCGTCTGCATCGTGCATGGCATGTTTGTAAAATTCACGCAGATAAATCATTAAATTACAGTAAATTATATGAAATATGATACAACATGCATATTACAAGTAAGAAATTAAAATTATCAGAAGATTGACAACTGATGGCATTAGATCAAACCAGATTTCGCAAATTTGTTTTCTCTATATCCAATTTCCAAGTTCGTCTGCTTCGAGCCGGAAACGGAAAGGAATCCCAGGATGCAATTTTTTGTGAGGAATCCCCGAGAGGGTCATACAAAATTAATACGCAATATTCCGGTTACTACGGATAAATTAATTTATGAAATAGTCATAAATTTTGTTATAAGACGGAGTTTTTAATCAAATTTAAGCTGATCTGTTCTTGATTATTATTTCTGCTTAGTTTTGCAACTAGCGTAGTTTTGCCATTCCTGGTTATGATTTTTTCATTGTTTCCACATTTTTTTTATATATATTTTTTTTAAATTATTTTCAACTGTACATGTACATGTATTTTACGTTTATTTTTTTTTATTGTAATACATATTTTAAAATAAAATGAAAAACTAAAAATACCACATTGTCGGAACATTTCCAAAAAAATACCACACTGTCGGAACATTTCCAAAATGCAATAGAAAAAACCGTAGAAAAAGACAAAATCGATACACCTAGCACACAAATACATGACCGCTCACTTTCCTGGCTTGGTACAGGCACATCAATAAAAAGTGGCGGGGTAAAACTAATTTTATTGACCCAAAATGAAATAGAGAAAAGGGATGTGCCCAGGAATAGTTAAATAAAGTTTTTAATAACCACTTTCCCATTATGGTTTGAGGTCACATTTTAGTATAATGGTTTTTTTTTTAACATTATGGATTAATTCAAATACCTTTTATGTTTTTTTTTGTTCCAGGTGTGTAATACATTACCTTTCACGTTTTTTTTATCCAGTTGTGTAATACATTACCTTTTACATATTATTTTTTGTTCCAGGCGTGTAATACATTACTTTTTACTTGTTTTGTTCCAGGCGTGTAATACATTACTTTTTACTTGTTTTGTTCCAGGTGTGTAATGTATTACCTTTTGAATCCAAAAATATAAAGACTTTGGCAAAACTGCAGTTGGAAAACAAAATAACATTTCCATGGTCAAGAAGGACATCTGATGAATTTCAAGACTTAGTAAAAAAAATCTTACAACCAAAGATAAAGAATAGGTGTGTTGTAGCTAAAATGGGTAAACATCCCTGGTTCAAAAAGAAAAAAAAGTGGCAACCATTCCGTCTTTAAAGCAACCAAAAGGAAAATGGGATTCAAGGTTGAAATACACTTGGACTAGGAAAAAAGAAACTAAATAATATATGTATATACCTAATATATAAGAATGTGCTTTTGTAAATTTTTTTATAGAGGACCTTCCATAGATGCTTCCTACTAAGTTTCGGTTCATTTGGCAAAACGGTTTCAGAGGAGAAGAATTTAAAAAAATTGACCAATCAGAAACAAGAATTGCCTGTGGCGGCCATGTTTGTTAACGGATCGAAACGAAATGAGCAATCTTTATAGAGGACCTTTCATAGATGTTTCCTACCAAGTTTCGATTCATTTGGCGAAGCGGTTTCAGAGAAAAAGATTTTTAGAAATCGACCACATCAGAAACAAGAATTGCCTGTGGCGGCCATGTTTGTTAACGAATCGGGACGGTTACAGCAAATTTTATAGAGGACCTCCCATAGATGCTTCCTACTAAGTTTCGGTTCATTTGGCAAAGCGGTTTCAGAGGAGAAGAATTAAAAAAAATTGACCAATCAGAAACAAGAATTGCCTGTGGCGGCCATGTTTGTTAACGGATCGAAACGAAATGAGCATATAGAGGACCTTTCATTGATGCTTCCTACCAAGTTTCGGTTAATTTTGCCAAACGGTTTCAGAGGAGAAATGTTTTAGAAATCGACCAATCAGAAACAATCTTGAATTGACCTGTGGCGACCATGTTTATTAACAGATATCGGGACGAAATATGAAATCGTTATAGAGGACCTCCCATAGATGCTTCCCTACCAAGTTTCAGTTCATTTGGCTAAGCGGTTTCAGAGGAGAATTATTTTTTAATCGACCAATCAGAAATAAGAATTGCCTGTTTGCTAATGAATCGGGACGATATGAGCACTTGTTTTTTAGAGGACCTTCCATAGATGCTTCCTACCAAGTTTCGATTCATTTGGCCAAGCGGTTTCAGAGGAGAACATTTTTTAGAAATCGACCAATCAGAAACAAGAATTGCTTGTGGCTGCCATGTTTGTTAACGGATAAGGACAAAATGTGCAATCATTGTAGAGGACCTTCCATAGATGCTTCCTACCAAGTTTCGATTCATTTGGCTAAGCGGTTTCAGAGGAGAAGATTTTTCAGAAATCGACCAATCAGAAACGAATTACCTGTGTCGGCCATGTTTGTTAGCGAAATGTGACGAAAAGTGCAATCTTTATAGAGGACCTTCCATAGATGCTTTCTACCAAGTTTCAGTTTATTTGGCTAAGCGGTTTCAGAGGAGATATTTTTTTAATCGAACAATCAGAAATAAGAATCGCCTGTGGCGGCCATGTTTGCAAATGAATCGGGACGATATGAGCACTTGTTTTTTTAGAGGACCTTCTATAGATGCTTCTTACCAAGTTTCGATTCATTTGGCCAAGCGGTTTCAGTGAAGATTTTTTAGAAATCGACCAATCATAAACAATAATTGCCTGTGGCTGCCATGTTTGTTAACGGACATCGGGACGAAATGTGCAATCGTTATAGAGGCCCTTCCATAGATGCTTCCCTACCAAGTTTCAGTTCATTTGGCTAAGCGGTTTCAGAGGAGAATTTTCTTTTAATCGACCAATCAGAAATAAGAATTGCCTGTGGCGGCCATGTTTGCTAATGAATCGGGACGATATGGCACTTGCTTTTTGGAGGACCTTCCATAGATGCTTCCTACCAAGTTTCGATTCATTTGGCCAAGCGGTTTCAGTGAAGATTTTTTAGAAATCGACCAATCATAAACAATAATTGCCTGTGGCTGCCATGTTTGTTAACGGACATCGGGACGAAATGTGCAATCGTTATAGAGGCCCTTCCATAGATGCTTCCTTACCAAGTTTCAGTTCATTTGGCTAAGCGGTTTCAGAGGAGAATTTTCTTTTAATCGACCAATCAGAAATAAGAATTGCCTGTGGCGGCCATGTTTGCTAATGAATCGGGACGATATGGCACTTGCTTTTTAGAGGACCTTCCATAGATGCTTCCTACCAAGTTTCGATTCATTTGGCCAAGCGGTTTCAGAGGAGAATTGTTTTTTAGAAATCGACCAATCAGAAACAAGAATTGTCTGTGGCGGCCATGTTTGTTAACGGATATTGGGACGAAATGTGCAATCGTTATAGAGGCCCTTCCATAGATGCTTCCCTATCAAGTTTCAGTTCATTTGGCCAAGCGGTTTCAGAGGAGAAGATTTTTTAGAAATCGACCAATCAGAAACAAGAATTGCCTGTGGCGGCAATGTTTGTTAACGGATCAGGACAAAATGTGCAATCTTTATAGAGGATCTTCCATAGATGCTTCCTACCAAGTTTCGATTCATTTGGCCAAGCGGTTTCAGAGGAGAAGATTTTTTAGAAATCGACCAATCAGAAACAAGAATTGCCTGTGGCGGCCATGTTTGTTAACGGATCGGGACAAAATGTGCAATCTTTATAGAGGACCTTCCATAGATGCTTCCTAGATGCTAGGTGGTTTTAGAGGAGAAGATTAAAATGTGAAAAGTTAACGGATGACGGACGACGGACGCCAAGTGATGGCAAAAGCTCACATTGCCTTTGACAAGATGAGCTTAAAATACGTTAGAGAAAATCGAAGGAGCAATCTAGAATATACAATCCAGAGACAATGGCAACATTGGATATAAAAGACACAGGAAGAAGACAAACAAAACAAAAAACACAACATAGAAAACTAAAAATATCAGCAACACGAACCCCACCAAAAACCGGTTTGAATCCAGAAGGGTAAGCAGTTCCTGCCTCCTATAAGACACTCGCCATGCTACTCCATGAAGTCTGCCTCACGAATAAAGGAAAATGTTTGCAAGAAGTGGAGCACGGTTGATATCCACAGGACTAAGTGTATTGGTCTAGTGCAAAGCGGACATCATCGTTATTTGATCAAAATGTAACTTGTTCTCGCAATGATATAGCTAAACAATTGCTCACATGGGACAGCAATCACTCACTCACTTAAACATAGGTATAATTAATTTTATGTAGCAGGTATGTGGTAGGGTACCACATCAAGATGTCAATATAAAGAGAATGGTGCAAAAAACAGCTCGGAAGAAATATAACATTTTCAGTCAAAAAAAATATATCTGTAACAATGTGACGAAATTGTTTTGATTAAAACATTAAGACACGAACAACTTTGTCTGCAATGAAATGCCAGTCTTGGAGTAGAAGTGTAAAGTGCCAACTCGATGTAGCATAAATACGGCTAAAGTTGCCGTTAAACATCAATCAATCAATAAAAAAAAACTAATGTGGCAACAGAGAAGTGGCCTTTAAAACACAGGAAGAAGAGCTTGCATAAAAAAAGAATTTACTTATACATGTACATGTTGAATTCGTGAATAAATAATTTGTTTATGAAGGAAGGTTTTGTTTTTGTTTATTTTTTATTGTTTTTTTTACTTCTCAAAAACTAGAAGATTAGATAAATTTCGAAAATCTGTTTTCAGTCAGTTTTATGTGATTTTCCTGTTATATCATTAGTTCTTGGGGATTTGTTCACTGTATATCCATAACGTCAATTGGTGATGTGTGTTTAAGATCATCTGGTAAAAGGCCGTGAGCTTTTATTAATTACTTAGCTTCCGTCTTTGGTCCGTCAGTCCGTCGTAGTTAACCTTTTCACATTCACATTCTCTTGCAATACTGCTCAGACAAATATAACCAAACTTGCCAGTGATGATGCTTTGGAAAAGTATTTGTGCAAATGATATTATTAAACCTAACCAGTGCCGGATTTAGATAAAGAGAGGCCATAGGCTAATCCACTTGTGAGGCTCCTCCCAATTCCCCACCTTCACGACTGGAGGAACATGCAAGTCTGTTTAATCAATTTCAATAAAGGCAGATGACGAGGGGTGTTTAAAATGCTGCAATATTCTGAAATGGAGTTCAACTGTGTAAGGAAAACTACTAAAGGATTGTTATGACAGCTTAAGTGTGAAAATCCAATAACAGTGTTGAAAATATTATACACCATGACCGGAGGCCCCCTAAATTCTGAGACCCTAGGCTTCAGCCTATCGAGTCTATAGGTAAATCCGGCACTGGACCTAACTATAACAACTGAGTAATAAATAACTGTGTTATTTTACTGTTTATTTGTTGATGTCCTGCAATAACTAATTATTCCCGCGGTATACTGCACGTAGCTCGAACAACCGTTCGGGAATATGCACGTAGCGAAAAATAACTGTTTAAATTTGGCATGTCGAAATAATAACTGATGGACGCCATTGTAAGCCGACGGTGGAGATCTGGCTGGATTGATAGTGAGTGTTTCAATCTATAGTTCTATGAAACGGATGTTGCTTCTCTAATGTTTAATGCAGTATGATAATACCATTATGTCCTTCATAAAAAGTTAATATACATAATTATCAAATTTCGGAAATTTCTTGGGAAATGACTCCTTCTCAATTTTATAATTATGGCGATTAACTTTTTACGAAGACAAGAATGGTATCTTGACCATCCATGGAAGGAAGGACCCGTTGGCGGTTTAAAAATTGAGAATTACATACATCTTTTAGCATTTCTTGTCAAAAAAATTGTGTTGGGTTCATATCATATGATAAATGATCCGTTTCCAGAAATAACCACTCATGTCAGAAAGATCAAACAAAGCTTGTTATAAAGCTTACTAGATCATAAACTAAATTAAATGCATCAGGTTTTTTTTTACCTGGAAGAAATTAGACTTGAATTAACGCTATAAATATTAAATTTCAAAATTTGCTGTCAGATTTGTTTGTTCGTATTAGTAAAATATCGTAAAACTAAAAAGTAAAAGAATGCTCAAAATAGTAAGTAAGTAAGTAAATAAGTAATGACTTTATTTCAAGAGGGTAACACAGTTAGCAACAATAAGCTAATTTTCCCTGTGGCCCTCAAAATCATATTTAAGGACCGACCATTTGACTTTTAAGGAGTAGGAGTCATGTTTTTATCCACTAGCTAGAAAACATTTTTCACGGGAAACAAAAATCAGATTATTCTCTTTGGATGTCAAACGTCGGAAGTTTTTTTCCAAATTTGACCAAAAATTCTCGTTGAAAACTGCAGTATCAGATTAATTTTATTTCTGCATCATGTAAGTCAAATATGTTATCCTATATATATACAAAATGTAGTACACTTACCTAATCGGATAATCAAACCTTCTATTTAAATACCCGAGTGACTTTAACTAAGAGCCAAAAAAAAATAATTCAGAGTCACAATAATCTCATTGTAGCTTCTCCAGAACAGCATACCGCGTAAGGTGATAACGTAGAAATGTAAAGACGGACTTGGGATTGTGCACTTGTGATAGCTATGAAACAAGTTGTAGTTAGACGTGTAGCACCACCTCCACCACCCGGAGTTCGATATGGAGCACCAACACGGGTAGTTCGATATGGAGCACCACCAAAGGTTGTTCGACGTGGGGCACCAGTACCACCTGGAGTTCGACACGGAGCACCACAACAGGAAGTTCGACGTGGGGAACCACCCCCAAAACGTAGAGCAGTATTATCAGATGATGCTGAACTGGAGAAACGGGGGTTTACTGTCGGTAAAACGCTTGGTGAAGGAGCTTTTGGGAAAGTGAAAGGAGCCTTTATTCGTAAATCTAAAGTACTAGTTGCTATTAAAACAATAGACAGAAATAAAGTCGCCGGTAAGGTCTCAGAAAAGGATCTTTTGCAGGAAAGGACTGTTCACGCCAAGTTGAAACACAACAATATCATCAAAATACTTTCACATTTCGAAGTTAACAATAAAGTAAGTAAAACAGAGGCCTACAAGATAAATTATTGATTACAATTTAATCAAACACTTTTTGCTGCGAAACCGTAGATCTTAAAATTAGGTTTTTCTTTTCATTTTATGCTGTCCAAAAAAAAACCAAGTAGAAAGACAATACACAGCTGAGGTTCCACAGCTATCACACACGTGTTTATATATTTTATCGATTGGCCGTAATGAAACATGTTTACAAATCCAAGTAAATTAATTATTCTAACATGACGTCCTTCTTTCGCTTTGTAGACAAACGAGCGATTTATCGATTGGGTATAATCTCATTAGCACATGCGCCGGTGCATGTGACTGACTTTTCCGTCGTAAATGTCGTCTGGTCGAATTTGGCAGCATAAATTGTGTGCGACATTTTCAGCAAACGTAAATATAAATTCCCGTCTTCCAATCAAAGTCATAGGTACCTGATTTGTGGACGGTGATGTAATTAAGTTACTGATATTTTCCAATTTTATGGCATTTTGAATTTTGCTACTCAAACAAGTAAAATGCTCACAAAATCGTAAAATAAACCAGTAACCAGCTTGTGTCAATCAGCGTCCCTTGTAAACAACGTCACAGGATGACGATATATTACAAAAGTCAAAGTCGATAGATGGTTGTCTTAAGTATTTATTCCGGAAATTTTTTTTATGTCAACAATACAAGCTTTTTTTTCCATTGGCATTTATTATTTTTATTTCAGATCTAACAATAATTGTCGATTATTAACAACTGTTCAAGTGTTCGATATTATGTTTGACAACTCCGCTCCGCCATCTTGTTAGCGCACCAAATGATGAACGAATGAACTCCGACTTCTTTTTTTAAATATTTTTACGCAGGAATTGTTCAATCGAATCTATGTTGGAAAATACACAATAAATATTCGAATATAAAGGCCCAGCCCATGTGTAAATTTGCACAACTCTATGCCTGCCATGAATTATTTCTTAAACATTCACCCAAATTTACTCAACAGGTGTCGCTCGAGTACCAACGGTGGTAAGTGGAACGTTTTATTATCGCTTAGACGTTTGTAATCTATGTAAACTAATATGAAACCGGCAGGGCCTTGAATTCTCGCGCATATGAAAATTATCTGGCAATTTCATCAAAAAGTGTCGAGATTTTTTGGGTCGAGATATATTGGGGACGATTTTTTTTTAGGGTCGAATCTAGTCTCATTCAATCGAGCTGTCGTTCCTTTATTCGAGTTATCGTTCCATACGAAATCTCAAAAGTTAACTTCCGCGTAGAAACAAAAATTCTTGTCAGTATGTCAGAAGAGATTTAATAAATTAAAAAATATCAATATAAGTAAAACAAGTTAACAAAATTACTTTTATTACACACGGGTTCCGGGTTTCAGTGGTATCGGACGTACGAGAGAGGGTACGAGACTTCGGGATCACATTTGCGCTTTATGTTAAGAAGATCTTCATTAGTTGAGTGTGTTAGTGTGTTACACGGAAACCGGTGTTTACAAAGCATCGAATTTTTTTTTCTTCGTCAGTATGTTCAGCCATGTTTGTTAAAAAATCCTAAGTACACATTTTATACCATAAAGAGCTCGCTCAAGCTCGCATATTATTTCAAACACAATTTCTATCTAATTATCCAACAATAATTATTTTTTATTTGTATAACAATATTCCTCAAGTTAACAAATGCATCATAAGTTGTAACAATCTTCTGACATGTTACTAAATTACTAAAGTGATCACGTCATTACGCATTCTCTATCCAGAGTTGTCGTTCATGCTAAGCTAGACTCTATCTCTGTCAGCGCCCATTTTACAAGATTCTTGTAAAAGTTAGAAGCAGTAAAAAAAAATGTTCTTAAAATTGTTTTAATTATTGTAAATATCAATAAAGATGAAAATAAAAAACTCATTTCAAATCAATTCTCTCTTAAAAATGATTCCCCCCCCACACACTTCTTGGAGAACTATTTTGCGGAGGTAAAAATTAAAAAGTTAAAAACGATCACAAATCATTTTAACCCTTCTGGTGCGACGTTTTCAAATTTACCGAACTTCATATGCGACGTTTATTTTCAACGTCATAAAAATCGTGCAAAAACGTCTGGAAAACGGCTCATTTGATGGGAGTCGGTGCGTCCTTTGTACAACGCGTTTGTACTTGCGTCGTATTGACTTGAATGTAGCCACAATCTGTTATTTTGATAAATTTATGATTTTTTTTTTTTACATTTGTGGCTCTTGTGTCAATCTACCATGTCGTAAAATTAAGTCTAATTTAGCTGTTTTTATCCCTTTATTGATAGTTCTTCTGTAAACAAAATATATTATTAGAAATTTCTGAACACTAAATACATCAATCTCTCCGCGTGAATTCCAATAATAAATGTTCAAATAGAATCTCTGATCGTTTCTTTATTTAATAAATAACGGGCCGTTCTTAATATAATTGTTCACTATAAAAAATCATTCTTCTGCTATCCTCGTGTGGAATGATTTGAAGCAATCTCCGACGCATAATCCAACGTTACACAAATTGTCAGGACACCATGTTCTCACTTTGGAACTACAAATTCTGCATACTTTACGTTTTTGATCTGGAAAAGACAAAACATTTATATATATATATATAAAAAAAAAAACTACCAAGAATCATTGTAAACAAATTATATTTTTATTTCGACTAATTCAATTGTTTTTCAGTTTAAAACTGTATGGTAAAATGTATAAGTTTATTTCAACTTTTACGGTGAAATTTTATTTCATTTTTTACAATCATCTTACCATTTTGAATTGAATAATAATTCCGTATTGCGAATTATTTTATAATCCTTTGTAACACTTTTTTTTTTTAGATATTTGTGTCAGTCACGCAACTTTATAAATAGAAAAAAAATGCACCCGTTCTCTGTTTACTTCAAGTAAAAAAAGCCTTAAATAAAAAAAACGGACACTGAAGGTTGTTGTTTCGAAGTTGTATATTACATCTGTGTCGCTTCTGCGACCAATTAGTGTCCGGTGTGCGATTACCTTGTATCCTATGTTTTATACGGACGAAAGACTTAGAATAAATTGAAAACCTTCACTCTGACATTGTAATATTTGAAAGAAGAATCCAGTCACCAATAAATTCACCGACGGTATTTCAGAATCTTTCCAGCAAAAGCAATCATAGAATATTTACACCCATATCATTTTTGTTCAAACTATAAGATAAATAAAATAAAACTAACTTGGAATTAGATTAATAAAATGGCGTTCTGTCAGTCTCTGGGGAACAGGATGAATACTTGGCCTGCCAGTCCTTTTCTTCTCACAGGAATAATCTCCAATTAACCCTTGGTATAGTTGACTTGTAAATTCTGACCTTGACATTTTGCTCACAAGCCCTCGATTTTGCAGGTACACGATGTAACTGTTTACTGAAATATTATATTTATTTTGAAATATAAATAATCTATATATATTTTTTTTAATTTGCTAGTAAATTAATCTTAAATTAGTTCCGATATTTGATTTTCACAGCTATGCAAATTCAAACCATCACCTAAGATATAACAACTAAATGTTAATGAATATATATTTTTTCGATCTCCGATATCATGACTTTTTTTTCCATAATAGGATCATCTATTGGAAGTGAATCGACATTTGCTATAATTTTTATTTTTTACAAAAAGAATTTTATTAATTTATCTCGTTAGACTTACCAGTGATTCTAAGAAGTACGTTCATTAGAAGTTTCTTCCACAATTTGACAGACTTCACATTTGGGTCATAAGTTGTCAGCAACTGGTCCGCCATATCAACACCTCCCATTAATTTGTTATACATGACAACTGTTTTTGGAACATCATGTTCAACACCTCTTGAATTTGCATAATTTTCTAAACTGAAAGAAGATTGATTGATTGATTTTTTGTGTTTTAACGCCACTTTCAGCAATATTTCAGCTATATCATGGCGACCAGTTTTAGTGGTGGAGCCACTGGAGGAAGCCGGAGTACCCGGAGAGAACCACCAACCATGGGCAAGCAACTGGTAAACGTTATGGCATGAGGTTGTGAGTCGAGTGCACCCTTTTTGTAATTTACAAAGCGGGCGCGAACCCACGCCGTATTGGTGATATGCTTGTATGAGTTGTTAGATGTAACGACATAACTCATTGAGCCACCCAGGCCCCCCTGAAAGAAGAGTTATTAAACATTATTAGTTATATGGTAATTGTACATACATTTATTTTAAGACACATGTACAATGTATATCAAAACGAGGACAGTCTATAGTTCTTGCTTAAATTATCGTTTTAACAAAAACATAAATTGTGTGACAACCCAACTTCTTAATTGAACTACATGTAGATAGATCGAGTATTTTTTAAAGCAAATATTACAAATATATTTACATACTAGTATTACCTAGGAGGATATATAGAAGACAAAAGGCTTCCTGTCTCCATACATTAGAGCCATTATTGCACCGGACTGTCGAACAACTCGTTCATCCTTCTGTAATTTCATGTTTCTGAAACTTTTTGGCATGTTCTTTCTGGTGGCCCTAACTGTTCCAGTCAAGTATGTTTGGTTATCGAACATGTCACGGCATAAAAGTGGGCTTGTAAAGCCATTGTCAACCACCACATGATGAGGTTTTCTATAGAAGGGCTCGACCAACTTGGTAACAACACCGTATCCAAGTCCATGTACACTGTTTCTCTGTGCAATGTTTCGTTTTCCTGTAAAATAAATTTAATAAAACCACATGTAAAGATAACAAGGTTTTGGGTTGGTTTTTTTTGGTGTGGGGGGGGGGGGGCAACTAGAAATCCTCAACGGCAAGAAAAATACATATTTTAAAATGATGGACATGTTTGATACAAACACGAGGAGTCCATTTTTTTACAAGCTAGGATTTTCAATTATAATAATTAATCTGGTTTTATTATCGTCGAATGGCTTAATAATTTATATATGTAGTAAACTGTTGTGTTGAGCGAAGTATTGAATGGACTGTAAGATGGTTCATACAGGAACACTATTTGTTTTAGAGGGGAAGGGGTCGGGGTTGGCAAATATTGTGAATAAATATTCTATCCTTCTAAAATTTACTTCCCACTCCCTACTGGGTTTTAAACTTATAATCTTATTGATTGTACCACGACATCTTTTCATCTACAACACTGTTATGCATTCATTGAGCTATAGCTTTATACATATAGAATTAATTAAAATCTTATATAAAGATGATTAGGAGATTATACAAAATCAGATTCTCTAGAGATACATACCAGCGTACAGATCTATGCTTAAAGTGTAGCCTGTGTCCGACTCAGCAAGCACTCACAGTTTTGCACCCCAACGATGAGCCTTTTTAGCTGGCATATACTGTACAGTGTAGTCACGACCTTTATGTCCAACCATGCTCTCATCAACCGTTAAATCTCGTGCTGCCGCATATTTTTCCTTAAAAACTTTATTTATCAGGTCAAAAATTCTGCGAACCTTATGAGCAGGATCATGATTTAGATTTCCCCTTGGTAAAGCACCTGCATTATTGTTTGCATGTAAACACTGCAAAATTATCTGGAACCGGTCACGGCGCATTATCTTGGTAAATGTCGGTGTATTATATAACCAGGTCTGCTGACTTTCATACCAGTAAGATGCCATTGTGGGTTTACGGAGAATACCCATGGATAACCAAAGTCCAAGGAAAGCTGACATTTCTTCATGACTTGCATCTTCCCATTTCTTTAATCTTGAATTTGGTTTTAAGTTGTTACTGTTTCGAATTTGATGTGCATACCGATTCGTTTCTTCAACAAGAATATCAATAATTGATATATTGTCATCAGAAGATAACCACTGGAAATATTCAAGTGGTTCAGAAGTTCTAACAGAGGGATTGACTGGACCACTCGATTCCTCAAAAGGTTCAATATCATGTGGAAATTCAAACCTGTCAGAATTCTGTACTGTCCACAGATATGTAGGGTTTAAATCTTGAACATTTTCCCCGTCACTTTCTTCTTCATCACTCTCCTCGTATAAGCTGATATCTGACCCATAATCGTCGAAATCGTCGTCCATTTTGAAGGAGAAGTCAAGCACGCCGAAAAATGTATGACGTCATAAAACATATGACGTCAACATGCTCATGACGTCAAGACTTGTTATGAAAATTACTTAGCAACAATGTACAACTGCAAAACTATAACTATAAGCTTTTTATTGGTCTTTATTGTAAATAATTGTTTGTCAAGAAAATTTCTTTCTTGAAGGACATATATGTCCTTACCGCATTCTGCCGACGATGGACGTATGTGTCCTTAGCGCAGCCAAAGGGTTAAGGAATCAATCTTATCGGGACAAATCCACCAATCAGAAGCAATAATTGAACTGTTGAACTTTCTTGCATAAGGTTCTTGAAATCCGGACACGTATTATACGAGTGATTGTTGTTGTTTAACGCCAATTCAGCAATTTTTCAGCTATATCATGGCGAGTACAAGTTAATTTTCAATGAGATGATGATGCTAGCTCACTAAAACAACAGTCCGCGGATAGACATGTCGCCCCACTCGGACACATTATCCTGATTCCGAGCCGACTAGTCTTTGCTCTGTCTCCTTAATGCTGCGTGCTTACCAGAGAAGCAACAAATATCAATTTGTATAGTCTTTGGATCTACCGTCCTCTCTATAGGCCGTGCCTACCGTCATATTACGCAACGCTTCAGATCAAGGACACCACGTGGGTAATGATTTTGCCATTTGATTACATTGGATACAATCGTTTATCGGAAAACAAACGTTTTCATAACCACCGTTGGTACAGCGACGCCACCCGGGGGGGAAGGGGGGGGGGATGGGTGAATGTTCTCCATTACGATTCTAATATGACGTCTATAAAACGGCACACACGATATTACTCAATAACTCTATATTTGACTATTTGAATTTGTCATTTGCGAATGAATACGTTGGTGACGTCACAATACCTACCAAGGTTATCAAGTATAACCACAATTTTCTCCAGGCGGATCAGCCAATCAGATGGTAGTATTCAAATCAAATTAAATTATTAATTTTTGAAATACTAAAAAAATCAGTTGACGTTCTGGAAAAAAATTATTCTGTTGTTACGTTTCTACCTTGTATATACAATGTATATATTATCACTCTTGGGGTTTCTTGAAGAAAACGTTTTGTATTGTTTTTCGTTCCAGATTTTTATAGTGTTAGAACATGCTGGCCATGGGGATCTACTAAAACTCGTACGTAGTTATGGAGGATTAGCTGAAGACAAAGCACAAATATTATTTCGGCAAGTTATTGCTGGTGTTGGTTATCTGCATGACAAAAATATTATCCATAGGTATATATTTTAAATTTAATTTTTCTTTTATTATTTTTGAAAACTGTAGTCATTTAGAATAAATGATGGTCATGTCAGATACAATTCTCAAATGGGACTAACTAAGAGGTATCATATGTTCGATGGTTAATTTGACCAATTGATTCGTCAATATTTGAATAAATTACAAAATTGATAAAAAAAAATAAAAAATAAAATAAAAAAATATACAAAATGTATATACAAAACAATTCGCTATCAGATATATCATCTCATTTCATTATGCCCATTTTAAGGAATTTATATTTTTGGTAATGATGGCCATTTTGGAATCGTTGTTACATGTATACGGATATTGTTTATCTTGAAAGTAAACCGGAAGTCTTGTCATGTTCGCGGTTATTATGGAAATTTATGTTGTCCGAACCTTTTTGTACTTGTATGTTGTTAGATCTTAAGGTTTGTACCGTTGTTGTTATTATTTTTGTGTGTCCGAGTCCTCGTTTTTCTCGCATCGGTGGTGTAATGGTTAGCGTGCTCACCCCCAGCACGGTAGATGGTGGGTTCGAGTCCCGATCGGGTCAAACCAATGACTATGAAATTGGTATTAGTTGCTTTTCTGCCAAGCACGCAGTATTAAGGAGAAAGATCAAAGACTGGTTGGCTCGGAATCAGGATAATGTGTCTGAGTGGGACGACATGTCTATCCGCGGACTGTTGTTTCAGTGAGCTAGAACTATAAAAATCCAACTACGTGTGTTGGTCTAGTACAAAGCGGACCTCATCATCATCCCATTGAAAATCAAATTGTTCTCGCCATATGATATAGCTGAAAAATTGCTGAGTTGGCGTTAAACAACAATCACTCACTCACTCTAATATTTCAACGTATTTTGGGTTCTTCGTTTTCAATTTAATGACCTCGTGGATTGGTCTGTGTTTTTCCTAACCATACGTTTTCCCTGTAGGTCGAATAGCTTGTTCATTCTTTTTCTTTTTATCTATTCATCGTATGACATTATTACCTTATGACTGGCTTAACAAATGACAAGATTCACATAGTTTTTATATTACGTATTTGTAACCATCTCGCAACATTTGTTGTTCGCTTTTTAATAACCCCTTACCGGAATTCTATATAAGCGTTGGCTCCTTGTCTTGTATTTCCCCAATCTGATTAAAATCAGATCTCTCACTGCCCCCTGTTTTACACAAACCCACATTGAATTAGTCGAGATCTCATTGTATGCACTTTGCATTATTTTTTATTAATTATGCGAGAGCTCGTTGTATGCACCTTGAATTATATTTGTATTCTTCGTCGAGATCTCGTTGAATGCACATTGACTTAGTTTCGTATTAGTCGAGATCTCGTTGTATGCACCATGAAATATATATTTTTAGAACTTCAACAATTTTATTTGTAGGGACCTGAAAGGCGATAACATCTTGTTAGATAATATGAACACCATAAAAGTTTCTGATTTCGGATTTGCACGCCCCTGTAAATCAAATCAGCTTGTCAAAACATTCGCTGGTTGTATTCAATATGCACCACCAGAGATGATACAGGGAATACCCTACCCTGGTCCCTCACATGATATCTGGAGTATGGGGATGATTTTGTATCAAATGGTAAGTAATCAGGCTATGACCGAAGTGTTTTCTCAAACCTTTACAATAAGAAATGGGACAATTCATATTCATGATTAATCTTACCAGTACCATTCATCAGTCATTAGATAAGTCACTGTGAATGTTTCCCTAACTTTTTCTTATGTATTAAAATGACAACAACAAAAATAAAAAATAAAAAAAACCACACTGGCGGAACAGTTCCAAAATTCAATCAGGCTATGGCCCCAACCACATCCCCTTAGTGAAATGATGCCGCCATGCTAGTGTTTTCCATATGTGAGTGAATTGCCAATCCTCACATAATTATAACCGGGCGAACATGTACAGCGTTATTTTAAAGGACGATATCATCTGGAACATTATGCATAATATATTTATTCTTCGTGACATGCAAGTTTTCATATATGTAATATTAGGGCCCGGGTGGCTCAATGAGTTAGGTAGTTGTATTACCTAACAACTCATACAAGCCTATCATCAATACGGCGTGGGTTCGCGTCCGGCTTTGTAAATTACAAAAAAGGGTGCTCTCGACTCGCAGCCGCAAGTGATAAAGTTTACCGGTAGCTTGCCCATGGTCGGTGGTTCTCTCCGGGTATTCCGGCTTCTTCCACTACTAAAACTGGTAGCCATGATATAGCTAAAATATTGCTGAAAGTGGCGTTAAACACAAAAAAATCAATCATTATATGTAATATTAGTCAAGTTTATTTGTTGTATTGGCTGACGATCTGATTTTTCTCTGACATGACTGTACAGATTTATTGTACATGCATTCACGTGATTTACGAGCTATTAGTTACCGGAATGCGCTTCTGGTGCATGCAACTTATTCTCATGGAACAGGAAATTCACCGTTCAAAATTGTTTGATTTTTCTTTGAAAAAAGACGTGGTTTCCTCCTGATTTGACAGTTTTTAATCGCCACGATATAACTGAAATTGTGTTGAAAGTGACGTTAAACACCATAACCCTAACCCTTGACAATTTTTAATAATTGCTAGGTCGACTCAAAACTTGACAAATGTGACAAATACAATTATAGACTATCCATATTGTGATATTAAATATCCATATTGTGATATTAAAGATCTTTTCGAAAATAATATTTAACAATTCTACGAATTTTGTACTTAGCTTCAACTACTCAATGACGAAAATATTCTATGTAATAAAACAGAAAATGTTTGAGAAGAAACAAATTATCGAGAAATTAAAATCAATTGTTTTGTAGAGAAATTATTTTTGATTGCCATTGGTTGTGAAAAATATTCTATCGACACATTTTAGCCCCCTCCCCCTCTCCCGCCCCACCCCCTATCGACATTTCCACCTACGATATGAAAACGCTTGGTCACTAACATGTATGACATCTTCATATAAATTAATTTTAGAGTCGCATGTCATTTTATACGTGTTTTGATTGGTTTAAAAAGTTGATGTTATTTGTCAATGAACGGAATCTAAAAATAGACGTCGTTCTCAAGGCGTCGCCCGCCATTGTCATCAGGTGATTTTCTTTAAATGCCTTATTTTGAAAAAATAAATAAAATTTTCAATATCATAACCAAAAAAAAGTTTGAATTAATTTATAAGGATTGATCGAAATTATTTGTTCGGTTCATTCAAAATAACCAATCATATTCAGTGAAGTAAATGTCAAAGACACTCTTACGTCACACATTGATAAAAAAATGTTTTTGACATTTTTCTTGGCTTCCTTATCTTTATACATTTTCACTATATGAAAATGCATCGTTTATAATCGTTTCTGCAGAGACGGAATATATTTCGACAAGATCTTGGTATCGGAATATAAACTTTTTAAGAGATCGAAGAACTTAAAATAAAATGAAAAACTAAAAATACCACATTGTCGGAACATTTCCAAAATTCAATAGAAAAAACCGTAGAAAAAGACAAAATCGATACACCTAGCACACAAATACATGACCGCTCACTTTCCTGGCTTGGTACAGGCACATCAATAAAAAGTGGCGGGGTAAAACTAGTTTTATTGACCCAAAATAAAATAGAAAAAAGGGATGTGACCAGGAATAGTTAAATACAGTTTTTAATAACCACTTTCCCATTATGGTTTGAGGTCACATTTTAGTATATTGTTGTTGTTTTTTTTAACATTATGGATTAATTCAAATATCTTTTATGTTTTTTTTTTTGTTCCAGGTGTGTAATACATTACCTTTGACGTTTTGTTATCCAGTTGTGTAATACATTATCTTTCCTTTTACGTTTTTTTTTGTTCCAGGTGTGTAATACATTACCTTTCACGTTTTTTTATCCAGTTGTGTAATACATTACCTTTTACATATTTTTTTTGTTCCAGGCGTGTAATACATTACTTTTTACCTTTTTTGTTCCAGGTGTGTAATACATTACCTTTTAAATCCCAAAATAGAAAGACTTTGGTAAAACTGCAGTTGGAAAACAAAATAAATTTTCCATGGTCAAGAAGGACATCTGATGAATTTCAAGACTTAGTAAAAAAAATCTTACAACCAAAGATAAAGAAAAGGTGTGTTGTAGCTAAAATGGGTAAACATCCCTGGTTCAAAAAGAAAAAAAAGTGACAACCATTCCGTCTTTAAAGCAACCAAAAGGAAAATGGGATTCAAGGTTGAAATACACTTGGACTAGGAAAAAAGAAACTAAACAATATATGTATATACCTAATATATAGGAATGTGCTTTTGTAAAAATAAAAAAAAATAAAAAAATGTCTTTGACTAGTCTTATTCATATTAAAGATTTCATTATTCACCAGAAAATCAGGGACCAAATAATAATATCCTTTTGAAAATCGTTGTTCCGTCCATTGTTTTATTGGATTTCTCTTAGTGTTGGTTATTTTTGTTCCTCTCAAATGATTCTTTAATTAATTAAAGAGGCATTAGCTACGATTTTGACCAAAAAAATTATATGTTTTGGAAATTGGTAAATAGCTATAAAATGATAAAATAAACGAAAATTACCATAGATTTCTTATTTCCTTGCAAGGAAATAATTTGACCTCGCTTTCTCCGTATGCAATTGACCTTACTAGTGACAGGTAAAAAACGAATAATTTGCATTTTGGCGCTTATTAACTGCAAACTTGCATGGTTCTTTGTCCGTAATTAACGCAGACTAAAAGCAGATTCACAGAAAATAAGAAATAAGTGCATTGTTGTACTGATTTAATGACGATTCGGCAAACTCCGTAAATAATGCCGATAATTAATAAGATGGCGTCCATTTCTTGATCGATCTCAAAACACGAGCAGTTGCACCTTTATTCCCCGATGCGCGTACATTTCATAACATTCACAAGTTACAGAAACATGTTTTATTAAGGCATCAATCATATCTGATAGTTTTTATGGGTAACACAAATTTACGATTTTGACAGATAATGCCCCTTTAAGCTTATCTATTTAGGATAAACTGGTTTAATGAAAGTGAATTTGTATTTATATATTAAGGGGGGGGGGGGCATATTAGTCATGACCACAATTTACTCTACGCCACGCTATACCGACGTAGTGACATCATCGTCGTCACGTGATCATTCACGCTGAAAGTTCTAAAGCGAGGTGAAGGCATTCTTGTAAAAAAAATACCACCTACAATCCCCACCATCCCCTTTATATACTTGTCATATCGTTTGGAGATTCTGTTGCTGCTTTCCTATTTTTCAGGTCTTTCCACGAACGCTATGCCTGTGGTGGAGGAACATTGGTAGTTCAGAGAATTCAGAACATGGTTAGACAGACTGTCAATGTGATTATCTATTATGAAAGTGATGTTATTAACAACTTATTAACATCAGTGACTCTATTGTAAGAATTCATAAAGCGGTTCCAGATTAATACCGTATACTATGTATTTCAAAATGTTATCAACTTTTATGAACAGTAATTTACAATTCTCAATTGTTCGTTATCGAACTTTTACTTTATTTATTTAATTGTTGGTTAGAAAATGCATTGTTTTTATTTGTATTATGTTATTGATAAACTGTTTGTCACAGGTTTTAGTGATGCGGGATACGGCAAGATAAAAAAAGGGGCGTGTCAGATCCCCATATTGTACTGACGTTAGGAAATATATTTGATAGTTCGTCTGCCTTACCGCAGATAATTTAGGTGTGGGCCATCTCCTGTTCACCTGAGAGGCCGGTTCTTGAACTGTTCCCAGTTTGGAACTTGGGTTAATAAAGGTAATAACAAAATTACCGAACTCCGAACAATCTTACAAAGGGAAAGTCAAAACTCATAATTATATAAACAGACAAAATCAGTCAACAACCGGAAAACTGTGAAAACCGTAATGACCCTGACTTGGTACAGGCATTTCTAAAGAAATGGTGGGTTGAATCAGATTTTAAGGCGGCTCTTTAGAAAAAAAACCCAGAGAGTTCATGATATTAAAATATTTGCTATCGTATCGGGGTTCGGTTTCTGTGACATATCTATTTTGATTACATTGAGGGTCGTAGCTATCACTGTTACCAGTGCTTTCCAAGTACTCATTAACGGCGGTCTGTTCATCTTGCCATATCCTGAATTGCAAATTGAACTATGGCCGTGTTATTCCACTTTAGTGGTGTTGGCTATTTTTGTTCCTCTCAAATGAATCTTTAACTAAACAGCAATCACAAATTAGTAAGCCTTTGAAAAATAGGTTTAATTAATTTTATTTACTTTTTATACGTTTATATCAGATATGTGACAGGGTACCACATCAAGATGTCAATATAAAGAGAATTGTGCGATAAAAAACCAGCTCGGAAGAAATATAACATTTTCAGTCAAAAAATATATCTGCACAATGTCAAGACTTGTTACGAATTTTTTTTAATTCAAATATTAAGACACGAACAACTTTGTCTGCAATGAAACGTCACCCTTGGATTAGAAGTGTAAAGTGCCACCACGATGTAGCATAAATATTGCTAAAGTTGCCGTTAAATATCAATCAATCAATAAAAAAAACCTAATGTGGCAACAGAGAAGTGGCCTTTAAAACACAGGAAGAAGAGCTTGCATAAAAAAATTACATGTTGAATTCGTGAATAAATAATATGTTTATGAAGGAAGGTTTTGTTTTTGTTTATTTTTTTTATACTTGCCAAAAACTAGATTAGATCAATTTCGAAAATCAGTTTTATGTGATTTTCCTGTTATATCATTAGTTCTTGTGAATTTGTTCACTGTATATCCATAACGTCAATTGGTGATGTGCGTTTAAGATCATCTGGTAAAAGGCCGTTTTTTTTTTTTTTAATTACTTAGCTTCCGTTTTCGTACGTCAGTCCGTCGTAGTTAACCTTTTCACATTCACATTCTCTTGCAATACTGCTCAGTCAAATATAACCAAACTTGCCAGTGATGATAATTTGGAAAAGTATTTGTACAAAGGATATTATTAGACTTAACTATAGTAATTGAGTAATAAATAACTGTGCGTTATTTTACTGTTTATTTGTTGATGTCCAGCAATAACTAATTATTCCGCGGTATACTGCACGTAGATCTAACAACCGTTCGGGAATATGCACGTAGCGAAAAATAACTTTAAATTTGGCACGTCGAAATAATAACTGATGGACGCCATTGTAAGCCGACGGTGGATGTCTGGCTGGATTGATAGTGAGTGTTTCAATCTATAGTTCTATGAAACGGATGTTGCTTCTCTAATGTTTAGTGCAGTATGATAATACCATTATGTCCTTCATAAAAAGTTAATATCCATAATTATTAAATTTCGAAATTTCTTGGGAAATAACATTCATTCATTCATTCATTCATTCATTTTTATTCAGGCAAACATCAAGCACATACATTTAAACAAAAAACATCACAAATACATTACATTAAATAAAATAATTAGGTTTAAGAACAATGCATGACTGCCTTGGATAACCCATTAACTTTTTATGAAAACAAGAATGGTATCTTGACCATCCATGGAAGAAGGATTCGTTGGCTAAAAGTGGAGAATTGAGTACATCTGTTAGCATTTCTTGTAAACAATAGAGTTGGGTTCGTATGATAGATGACCTGTTCCCAGAAATAACCACTCATGTCAGAAAGATCAAACAAAGCTTTCATTTGTTATAAAGCTTACTAGATCATAAACTAAATGAAATGCATCAGGTTTTTTTTACCTGAAAGAAATTAGACTTGAATTAATGCTATAAATATTAAATTTCAAAATTTGCTGTCAGATTTGTTTTGTTCGTTTAAGTAAAATATCGTAAAACTAAAAAGTGAAAGAATGTTTTAAATTTTATTTGACTTTCAAGGAGTAGTAGGCGTCATGTTTTTCTCCACTAGCCAGAAAATTGTTTTTTCCTGGGAAACAAAAAGCAGATTATTCTTTTTGGATGTGAAACGTTGGAATTTTTTTCTCTCTCCAAATTTGACCAAAAATTCTCGTTGAAAACTGCAAAATCAGATTTTTTCATGTCTGCATCATGCAAGTCAAACATGTTATACTATATATAGTACACATGTACCCAATCGGATAATCGAACCTTTTATTTGACGGAAATATCCGAGTGATATTCCGATTGACTTTAACTAAGAGCAAAAAAACAAACAGCGTCACAATAATCTCATTGTAGCTTCTCCAGAACAGCATACCGCGTCAGGTGATAACGTAGAAATGTAAAGACGGACTTGGGATTGTGTACTAGTGATAGCTATGAGACGTGTAGCACCACCTCCACCACCTAGAGTTCGATATGGAGCACCACCACAGGTAGTTCGACGTGTAGTACCACCTCCACCACCTGGAGTTCGATATGCAGCACCAAAACAGGAAGCTCGACGTGGGGCACCAGCACCACCCGGAGTTCGATATGGAGCACCAAAACAGGAAGTTCGACGTGGGGCACCACCACCACCACCTGGAGTTCGATATGGGGCACCAAAGGAGGAAGTTCGACGTGGGGAACCACCACCAAAACGTGGAGCAGTATCATCAGATGATGCTGAACTGGAGAAACGGGGGTTTACTGTCGGTAAAACGCTTGGTGAAGGAAGTTTTGGGAAAGTGAAAGGAGCCTTTATTCGTAAATCTAAATTACTAGTTGCTATTAAAATAATAGACAAAAGTAAAGTGGGCGGTGGGGTCACAGAACAGCATCTTCTGCAGGAACGGTCTGTTCACACCAAGTTAAAACACAACAACATCATCAAAATACTTTCAGATTTCGAATTTAACAATAAAGTAAGTAAAACAGAGGCATACAAGATAGATTATTGACTAGAATTTAATCATACACATTTAGCTGTGAAACCGTAGATCTTAAAATAAGGTCTTTCTTTCGTTTTATGCTGTCAAAAAAAAAGAAAAGAAGTAAAAAGACAATTAACAGCTGCGGTTCCACAGCTATCACACACGTGTGCCATTTTTTATGATAATAGTATATGAATTTTGTAATGAGAATATCGTGATGAATGAATGAATAGTTTTTTTTTTAAATTATGGTATGTATTAATGACCAATACGTATTCACAAGTATACGGTTCCTACATTTTATCGATTTGCGGTAATAAAACATGTTTACAAATCCAAGTAAATTAATTATTAAGATATGATGTGTGCGTAAATAAACTTAAGAGCAATTCGAGGACATTACACTTGGACACACATTTTAGTAAAAGAACAGCGTTTTTATTGCTGTCATACATTCCACAGTCACAGTATAGGGTATTCAACAATAAGCATGACCCATAAACTGAAATGAGTGCGAAACGACCGTTAGCCTGCAGTTCTTGAGTAGCACTGATTACTTCTCCCGATCGCTACACCTGGGAACCTTTGACGTTTATATGTTATTTGATGTATATTAACATAATATCGCGGTTTTTTAATGTGACGTTATAATAACGTAACTAACGTCACGTTACCAAATCCTCGATTAACATACTATCGGTAAATATGTTTTGCTCGAAATGGAATTCTCATCACATTTCATTGTAAATATCTCCTTTAGCTCAGTTAGTAGAGCGGTGGATTACAATACGAGAGGTCCCGGGATCGAATCCCATCGGGGACATTGCATTTTTCTGAGGTAAAACATGCTCTACTGTTACACTATAAAAAGTGAATGTGTTTGTTTTCCTCATTAGCTGACATTATCAAACAATTTGTCATCAACCTTCCATATAAGACATATTAATACGATTAAATTATTTATTTTTGAAATACTAAAGAAATCAGTTCTGGAATAAATTTATTCTGTTGTAACGTTTCTACCTTGTATATACAAATGTATATATTATCACTTTTGGGATGTCTTGACAAAAACGTTTTGTATTGTTTTTCGTTCCAGATTTTTATTGTGTTAGAACATGCTGGCCATGGGGATCTACATAAACTCATTTCCAGTAGTGGAGGATTATCTGAAGACAAAGCACAAGAATTATTTCGGCAAGTTGTTGCTGGTGTTGGCTATATGCATGACAACAATATTATCCATAGGTATATATTTTAAATTTACTTTTTGTTTTGTTATTTTTTTGAAAACTGGGACTAACTAAGAGGTATCATATGTTCGATTGTTAATTTGACCGATTGATTCGTCAATATTTGAATAAATTACAAAATTGATAGAAAAACAAAATATGCAAAATGTATATACAAAACAATTTACTATCAGATAGTAACAATCTAAATATCATCTCATTCCATTTTGGCCATTTTAAGAGATTTCTATTTTTGGCAATGATGGCCATTTGGAATATGGTTATGGTTTATCTTGAAAGTTAACCGGAAGTTCTATCATGTTCGCGGTTATTATGGAAATTCATGTTGTCCGAGCCTTTTTGTACATGTATGTTGTTATACCTTAACGTTAAAGGCATACAGGCTGTCAGAATTGAATTTTTTGTTTATACTAAAAGTTGCCAATATTCGATGTTTTATACTACATGTAATTACAGTTGAAATTTTTCATAATATCATACGTAAATAGCCTAGAACGAAGGAAATACGTCGCTGTTTGATTTTCTTACATCCCGTAAAGAATTCAATGTTGACCCGCGCAATATTCATACGACCTGACTGTGAACTCATTCGGGAAAGCGTTTGCGCATGTGCGAAATTGTTTGTTGGTGAAGAAAATGTGCACAAATTGAATCGTGGAAGAACAAAAACATTGACGGATTCTACATGAAAATGCCACAAAAAGGAGGATTCAGCAAGCTTGGCGTAAAAAAAAAAAAGAAAAAGAAAAAGATGTTATACTCCATTTTTCAACACGTAAGCATAATTTAGTATCTTTTATTGGCCGAATCATATTTTGACAGTAGAATTGCATCGTAGTTTTTTATATATTCTTTTTTTTCAGGAGAAAACGCTAGGTGATATCTCTTTTTAAATTGGAGGCTAAAATAATGAACTTCATGTCTGTTTTTTTTCAAAAAAAAATATAATCAAGACAACTCTAGTGTTGTCAATAATATGCAATACAATTTGTTTACAATTTTCCCTTTATCTGGCCCCTTTGCAGAGTTTGGGTTTGTTTTTATTGATTTCATCACGTATTTCCGATTTTAGGTGTAATTCTTACTAAATACCATTATATAATATTAACTGATTACCCCGGGATCCAATTTCATAGATATATTTCTTAAATTATATTAATTCTAACGAATTTACATGCAACATGCTTTCTCGGATATTTACAGCAGTTATCAGTGTTCGGCAAACTTCGGAACTGCAGCCGACTTATAATTAGGTCCTGTTAATGGCGATTCCACCAACAGACATTCGAATTCTTTTCACTAATTACGACATTATAACATATTTTTTAAACCTGGCTTTTTGTTCAGAACATTTTATTAGTATAAAACATTGAATATTGGCAACTTTTAATATAAAAAAAAAAGTTCAATTCTGACAGCCTGTATGCCTTTATGGTTCGTACCGTTGTTGTTATTATTTTTGTGTGTCCGGGTCCTTGTTTTTCTCGCATCGGTGATGTAATGGTTAGCGTGCTCGTCCCCAGTACGGTAGATGGTGGGTATGAAATTGGTATTAGTTGCTTCCCCGCTAAGCACGCAGCATTAAGGAGAAAGATCAAAGACGGGTTGGCTCGGAATCACGATAATGTGTCTGAGTGGGGCGACATGTCAATCCGCGGACTGTTGTTCCAGTGAGCTAGAACTATAAAAATCCAACTACGTGTGTTGGTCTAGTACAAAGCGGACCTCATCATCTTCTCATTGAGAATCAACTTGCTCTCGCCATATAGCTGAAAAATTGCTGAGTTGGCGTTAAACTATTATCACTCACTCACTCGAATATTCCAACGGATTTGGGTTCTTCGTTTTAGCGTCTAGTCATTAAAGTTCTATATCATTTTTTTTAGATAATTTAACACACACATTCTTAACCATACTTTTTCCCTGTAGGTCGAACATTTTGGTCATTTTTCTTTTTCTTTTTATCTCTTCATCGTATGACATTATTACCTTATGACTGGCTTAACAAATGACATGATTTACAAAGTTTTTTTTATTACGTATTTGTAACCATCTCGCAACATTTTTTGTTCCCTTTTTAATAGCCCCTTACCGGAATTCTGTATAAGCGTTGGTTCCTTGTCTTGTATATCTCCAATCTGATTAAAATCAGATCTCTCACTGCTCCCTGTTTTAATGATATGTCGTGGCGTGGGAGATCTTGTGATACCTCGTAACTACTTTTGGGTATTCGCGAACAATTTATCGATACAAGAATCACATAAAAATTACACAAATTTAATAAGTCGAGATCTCATAGTATGCACTTTGCATTTTATGTTTTGAATTAGTCGAGAATTATATTTGTATTCGTCGAGATCTCGTTGTATGCACCTTGAGTTAGTGTTGTATTGGTCGATATTTCGTTTTATATTTGTATTAGTCGAGATCTCGTTGTATGCACCATGAATTATATTTGAATTAGGCGAGATCTCGCTGTATGCACCTTGAATTATATTTGTATTAGTCAAGAATTATATTTGTATTCGTCGAGAGCTCGTTGAATGCACATTGAATTATATTTGTATTAGTCGAGATCTCGTTGTATGCTCCATGAAATATATAATTTTAGAAATTCAACAATTTTATTTGTAGGGACCTGAAAGGCGATAACATCTTGTTAGATAATATGAACACCATAAAAGTGTCTGACTTCGGATTTGCACGCCCCTTTAAATCAAGTGATCTGATCAAAACATATTGTGGTTGTGTTGCATATGCACCACCAGAGAGTTTACAGGGAATACCGTACCCTGGTCCCGCACATGATATCTGGAGTTTGGGAATGATTTTGTATAAAATGGTAAGTAATCAGACTATGGTTGAAGTGATTTCTCAAACTTTTACAATAAGAAATGGGACAATTCATATTCATGATTATTCTTACCAGTACCATTCATCAGTCATTAAATAAGCCACTGAGAATGTTTCCCTAGCTTTTTCTTATGTATTAAATTGAGATCCTCCCCCCCCCCCCTCCCCCCCAAAAAAAATACCACTGTCGGAACAGTTCCAAATTCCAACAGATAAATCATAGAAAGAAGTAAAAATTGATACCCTCTAACACACAAATACTTGACTGGTCACTTTCCTGTCTTGGTACATGCACTTCAATAAACAGTGGCGGGTTTAAACTAGTATCATGGCCCCCAGCCCCATCCCCTTAGTTAAATGATGCATCCATTGAAGTGTTTTCCATAATTATAGCCGGGCGAACATGTACATCGTTATTATAAAGAATGCTATCATCTTGAACATTATGCATAAAATATTTATTCTTCGTGACATACACGTTGTCATATTATGTATAATATTAGTCAAGTTTGTTGTATTGGCTAACGATCTGATTTTTCTCTGACATGACTACAGTTTTAGTGTACATGTAATCACGTGTTCGAATTGGTACATTTTACGAGCTATTAGCTACCGCTTCTGGCGCTTACAACTTATTCTCGTGGAACAGAACAATAACCGTTCAAAATTCTTTGAAAAAACGCGTGTTTCCTCCAGATTTGACAGTTTTAACCGCCACGATATAACTGAAATATTGTTGAAAGTGACGTTAAACACCATAACCCTAACCCTAACCCTTGACATTTTTTAATAATTGCTCAGTCGACTCAAAATTTGACAACAGTGACAAATCCAACTAATTTTTATGGACCCATATCTATATTGTGATATTAAAGATCTTTTCGAAAATAATGTTTAGCTATTCTACGAATTTTGTACTTCGCATCAACTACTCAATGACGAAAATATTCTATGTAATCAAACAGAAAATGTTTGCTGAGAAGTAACAATTTGTCGAGAATACAAATCAATTGTTTTGTAGAGAAATTAGTTTTGATTGCCATTGGTTGTGAAAAATATTCTATCGAGACATTTTAGACCCCCCTTTGTTTCCCACCTCCGATATGAAAACGCTTGATCACTAACATGTATGGCCTCTTCATGTAAATCTACTACGACTGTTGTGCCGCTAGCTGCCTGCTAATCTACTCTCTTTATGCATACTCTGCATTGTGTTTGATGGTGTTTAGCGCCACTTTCAACAATATTTCAGTAATATCATGGCGGTCAGTGTTCTTGGTGGACGTAACCGGAGGACCTGGAGAAAACCATCGACCTGTCCGTGTCGCAAGTCACTGACACACTTATCACATAATGCTGTACACGTCGCCCTGATTGAGATTCGAACCCACAACATCAGTGGTGATTGCATAGGTAGTTGTAAATCCAACTACCATACGATAACGGGATTATGGATACATGTAAACAGAATATGGTTGTCACTACTCCTCATGCAGAGCATCAATTAAAATTAGCGAAAAATAAACTGTTAAAGTATAGAACGAGTACCATTCATAGAGTCGCCATGATATAGCTGAAATATTGCTGAAAGTGACGTTAAACACAAAAAATCAAATCAACCATTCATAGAAACAGAAATACCTATCATTTCTAAGTACCTTTGTCATACTGCAATAGAAAATCTAAGTGATCCGATTGGTTATTTACTCGATTTTACTAATCCATATTATACGGCTCTAGCCGGTAATATGAAAGCCCGTGCCAAGAAAGATAACTGATTTTGAAATCATACGTAATCAAGATGGCGACCCCCAGGTTCGCCTGTCACTCTGACGCCGATATTGAGGCAATTCTAAATCATTTGTTATTTTTCTGTTGAAATTGTTTATTGTTTATTAAATATGTTGAATAATTAATTTCTTCATTAAAGCAAAGTCATATCTGGGGTTAAGTGTTCACATGTATAGTAGTCATGTTCTTTATTTAGGCTTTACACAGGTAATGTTGACCCATGGTATTGCAGTATGACAAATTCGTTATATAGGCTTTAGACAGGTAATGCGGGCTCATATAACCTGTCTGTGTTGTATATTTCCCTCGCCTTCGGCTCAGGAAATATAAAACACAGACAGGTTATATGAGCCCGTATTACCTGTCTAAAGCCTATATAACTAATAATATATCTAGCGTTGATATCTCCAAAGACTTTTAATTCTAAATTAATACATTTATAAGACGAAGTTTTTATTAAATTTAAGCTAATCTTAATTTTATTAATATTTCTTTTTAGCTTTACCACTAGCATTGTTTTGCCTGTCTTGGTTATGATTTTTTCATTGTTTCCTCATTTTTTTATTTGTATTATTTTCATCTGTTAATGTATTTTACGTTTATTTTTTATTGTAACACATAACATTAAATAAAATGAAAAAAAAAATACCACATTGTCGGAACAGTTTCAAATTTCAATAGAAAAAACCGTAGAAAGAGACAAAATCGATACACCTAACACACAAATACATGATCGCTCACTTTCCTGGCTTGATACACCTAACACACAAATACATGATCGCTCACTTTCCTGGCTTGATACACCTAACACACAAATACATGATCGCTCACTTTCCTGGCTTGGTACTCCTAACACACAAATACATGATCGCTCACTTTCCTGGCTTGATACTCCTAACACACAAATACATGATCGCTCACTTTTCTGGCTTGGTACTCCTAACACACAAATACATGATCGCTCACTTTCCTGGCTTGATACACCTAACACACAAATACATGATCGCTCACTTTCCTGGCTTGATACACCTAACACACAAATACATGATCGCTCACTTTCCTGGCTTGGTACTCCTAACACACAAATACATGATCGCTCACTTTCCTGGCTTGATACTCCTAACACACAAATACATGATCGCTCACTTTTCTGGCTTGGTACTCCTAACACACAAATACATGATCGCTCACTTTCCTGGCTTGATACACCTAACACACAAATACATGATCGCTCACTTTCCTGGCTTGGTACTCCTAACACACAAATACATGATCGCTCACTTTCCTGGCTTGGTACTCCTAACACACAAATACATGATCGCTCACTTTTCTGGCTTGGTACTCCTAACACACAAATACATGATCGCTCACTTTCCTGGCTTGGTACTCCTAACACACAAATACATGACCGCTCACTTTCCTGGCTTGGTACTCCTAACACACAAATACATGATCGCTCACTTTCCTGGCTTGATACTCCTAACACACAAATACATGATCGCTAACTTTCCTGGCTTGGTACTCCTAACACACAAATACATGATCGCTCACTTTCCTGGCTTGGTACTCCTAACACACAAATACATGATCGCTCACTTTCCTGGCTTGATACTCCTAACACACAAATACATGATCGCTAACTTTCCTGGCTTGGTACTCCTAACACACAAATACATGATCGCTAACTTTCCTGGCTTGGTACTCCTAACACACAAATACATGATCGCTCACTTTCCTGGCTTGGTACTCCTAACACACAAATACATGATCGCTCACTTTCCTGGCTTGATACTCCTAACACACAAATACATGATCGCTAACTTTCCTGGCTTGGTACTCCTAACACACAAATACATGATCGCTAACTTTCCTGGCTTGGTACTCCTAACACACAAATACATGATCGCTCACTTTCCTGGCTTGGTACTCCTAACACACAAATACATGATCGCTCACTTTCCTGGCTTGGTACTCCTAACACACAAATACATGATCGCTCACTTTCCTGGCTTGGTACTCCTAACACACAAATACATGATCGCTCACTTTCCTGGCTTGGTACTCCTAACACACAAATACATGATCGCTCACTTTCCTGGCTTGGTACTCCTAACACACAAATACATGATCGCTCACTTTTCTGGCTTGGTACTCCTAACACACAAATACATGATCGCTCACTTTCCTGGCTTGGTACTCCTAACACACAAATACATGATCGCTCACTTTCCTGGCTTGGTACTCCTAACACACAAATACATGATCGCTCACTTTCCTGGCTTGGTACTCCTAACACACAAATACATGATCGCTCACTTTCCTGGCTTGGTACTCCTAACACACAAATACATGATCGCTCACTTTCCTGGCTTGGTACTCCTAACACACAAATACATGATCGCTCACTTTCCTGGCTTGGTACTCCTAACACACAAATACATGATCGCTCACTTTCCTGGCTTGGTACTCCTAACACACAAATACATGATCGCTCACTTTCCTGGCTTGATACTCCTAACACACAAATACATGATCGCTCACTTTCCTGGCTTGGTACTCCTAACACACAAATACATGATCGCTCACTTTCCTGGCTTGATACTCCTAACACACAAATACATGATCGCTAACTTTCCTGGCTTGGTACTCCTAACACACAAATACATGATCGCTAACTTTCCTGGCTTGGTACTCCTAACACACAAATACATGATCGCTCACTTTCCTGGCTTGGTACTCCTATCACACAAATACATGATCGCTCACTTTCCTGGCTTGGTACTCCTAACACACAAATACATGATCACTCACTTTCCTGGCTTGGTACTCCTAACACACAAATACATGATCGCTCACTTTCCTGGCTTGGTACTCCTAACACACAAATACATGATCGCTCACTTTCCTGGCTTGGTACTCCTAACACACAAATACATGACCACTCACTTTCCTGGCTTGATACTCCTAACACACAAATGCATGACCACTCACTTTCCTGGCTTGATACTCCTAACACACAAATACATGATCGCTCACTTTCCTGGCTTGGTACTCCTAACACACAAATACATGATCGCTCACTTTCCTGGCTTGATACTCCTAACACACAAATACATGACCACTCACTTTCCTGGCTTGATACTCCTAACACACAAATACATGACCACTCACTTTGCTGGCTTGGTACAGACACATCAATAAACAGTGGCGGGGTTAAACTAGTTTTATTGGCCTAAAACAAAATAGAAAAAGGTATGTGACCAGAAACAGTTGAAAGTTTTTAATAACCACTTTCCCTTTATGGTTTGAGGTCACATTTTAGTACAGTTAATCCAGCCCAAGAGGTCATCTCTAATAAGCAGTCATATGTATTAAAAAGTCACCCTTTTCTTGTCCTGTCGTAGAAAATTTCATATAAATTGAACCTCTTTTAAGAGGTCACCCGTATTATAAGGCCACTTTTTCTTTGTCCCATAGGTGACCCCCTAATACATTTTGACTGTATATTGATTTTTTTTTAACATTGTGTCTTAATTCAAATACCTTTTACCTTTTTTTGTTTCAGGTGTGTAATACATTACCATTTATTTCCTCTAATAGAAAGACTTTGATAAAACTGCAGTTGGAAAACAAAATAACATTTCCATATTCAAAAAAGGTATCTTCGCAATTTCAAGACTTAGTAAAAAAAATCTTACAAGTAAAGATAAAGAAAAGGTGTGTTGTAGCTAAAATGGGTAAACATCCCTGGCTCAAAAAGAACAAAAAGTCACAACCGTTCCGCCTTTAAAGCAATCAAAGGAAAGCGGGATTCAAGGTTGAAATACACTTGGACTAGGAAAAAAGAAACTAAACGAAATATGTATATACCTAATATATAAGAATGTGCTTTTGTAAATAAAAAAAAATAAAAAATGTCTTTGACAACTCATATTTAAAGATTTCATTATTCACCAGAAAATCAGTTCCCATATACCCTTTTGCAAATCGTTGCTCAGTCCATTGTCTTATTGGATTTCTCTTTGTTTTGACATTAATTCTTGTAGACTGGTTTGATTCTTTCTTGTCCAGATATTGCGGTTCATTGGATATCCTTGATCTATGACATTTTACTGGATTGTGGTTCATTGTATATCCTTGATCTTTGATATTTCACTTGATCGTGGTTAATTGCCAATTTAATTAAAATTAGATCTCCACACTTGCTCCCTGTTTTCTATCGGTTGTTTTATAGTCGCCACGTGGTACTTGATATTTCACTTGATCGTGGTTCATTGCATATCCTTGACCTTTGATATGTCACTTGATTGTGGTTCATTGGATATCCTTGACCTTTGACATTTCACTTGATTGTTGTTCATTGGAAATTCTTGACCTTTGACATTTCACTTGATTGTGGTTCATTGCATACTCCAATCCTTTGATATTTCATTTGATTGTGGTTCATTGCCAATTTAATTAAAATTAGATCTCCACACTTGCTCCCTCTTTTCTATCGGTTGTTTTATAGTCGCCACGTGGTACTTGATATTTCACTTGATCGTGTTTAATTGCTTATCCCCGACCTTTGACATTTCACTTGATTGTGGTTCATTGCATGTCCCTGTCCTTTGATATTTCATTTAATTGTGGTGCATTGCATATCCCTGTCATTTGATATTTCACTTGGTCGTGTTTAATTGCATGTCCCCGATCTTTGACATTTCACTTGATTGTGGTTCATTGCACACCCCTGTCCTTTGATATTTCAATTAATTTTGGTTAATTGCATATCCCTGACCTTTGACATTTCACTTCATCGTGGTTCATTGCATATCCCGGTCCTTTGATATTTCAATTAATTTTGGTTCATTGCATATCCCTGACCTTTGACAATTCACTTGATCGTGGTTAATTGCATATTCTTGACCTTTGGTATATTACCTATTAATTCAATGGTTCATCGCATATCTTTGACCTTTGATATTTCACTCGATTGTGGTTCATTGCATGCCTTTGTCCTTCGATTTTTCACTTGGATTTTGCTCATTGCACATCATTCACATTTGATATATTACCTATTGATTCGATCGTTCACTGTATATCCCTGTCCTTTGATATTTCACTTGAGCTTGGTTCATTGGATATCACTGTCCTTTGATATTTCATTTAATTTTTGTTCTTTGGATATCCTTGACTTTTGATATTTCACTCGATTGTGGTTCATTGCATGCTCTTGTCCTTCGATTTTTCACTTGATTTTTGCTCATTGCACATCCTTGACATTTGATATATTACCTATTGATTCGATCGTTCACTGCATATCCCTGTCCTTTGATATTTCACTTGAGTTTGGTTCATTGGATATGCTTGTCCTTCGATATTTCATTTATTTTTTGTTCATTGCACATCCTCGACTTTTGATATATTACCTTTTGATTCGATCGTTCAATGAATATCGCTGTCCTTTGATATTTCACTTGATGTTGGTTCATTGGATATCCTTGATCTTTGATTTTTTACTTGACAAGTGATTCATTTCATATCCTTGACCTTTCATACAGTACCTATTGATTCGATGATTAATCGCATATCCTTGACCTTTGATATTTTACTTGACTGTGGTCCATCGCATGTCCTTGACCTTTGATATTTTACTTAATAGTGGTTCATTACACATCCTTGACCTTTGATATTATACTTGATATTGGTTCATTGCACATCCTTGACCTTTGCTATTTTACTTGATAGTGGCTCATTGTATATCCTTGACCTTTGATATTTTACTTGATAGTGGTTCATGACATATCCTTGACCTTTGATATTTTACTTGAAAGTGGTTCATTGCACATCCTTGGCCTTTGATATTTTACTTGATAGTGATTCATTGCACATCCTTGACCTTTGATATTTTACTTGATAGTGCTTCATTGCACATCCTTAACCTTTGCTATTTTACTTGATAGTGATTCATTGCACATCATTGACCTTTGATATTTTACTTGATTGCGGTCCATTGCATATCAATAAACTTAAGTATTTATTTTGTTGTCTAAATTAGATCTAAGCATGTATTCATCGTTTTTCACCACTAAAGATGTGAGTTGGATTTCACCCGTGGAGAGATGAACTCGATATAACTTTACTTATAACAGGTATGTGGTTTTCTGTGGATACTCCAGTTTCATACATTAATTGTTCATATACATTTCACTTTTGCGACCAGTAGATTACAATATTTTTTCACTAGAGAGCATTAAATCTGAATATGTAATCATCGATAGTGGAGAAATATCGTGATCCATTGATAACAGAAGTGGTATGAAGAGTTTGAAGATAACAAAGGGGTAATCAGAATCTGTATATCGAAGAAGAACAGACAACACAATGGCCAAAAGACAGAAGAACAGACAACACAATGGCCAAAAGACAGAAGAACAGACAACACAATGGCCAAAAGACAGAAGAACAGACAACACAATGGCCAAAAGACAGAAGAACAGACAACACAATGGCCAAAAGACAGAAGAACAGACAACACAATGGCCAAAAGACAGAAGAACAGACAACACAATGGCCAAAAGACAGAAGCACAGACAACACAATGGCCAAAAGACAGAAGAACAGACAACACAATGGCCAAAAGACAGAAGAACAGACAACACAATGGCCAAAAGACAGAAGAACAGACAACACAATGGCCAAAAGACAGAAGAATAGACAACATAATGGCCAAAAGACAGAAGAATAGACAACACAATGGCCAAAAGACAGAAGAACAGACAACACAATGGCCAAAAGACAGAAGAACAGACAACACAATGGCCAAAAGACAGAAGAACAGACAACACAATGGCCAAAAGACAGAAGAACAGACAACACAATGGCCAAAAGACAGAAGAACAGACAACACAATGGCCAAAAGACAGAAGAACAGACAACACAATGGCCAAAAGACAGAAGAACAGACAACACAATGGCCAAAAGACAGAAGAACAGACAACACAATGGCCAAAAAAAGTACAAAAGGACAAACAAACAAATCAAAACATACATATAAAACTAAAGATCGAGTAACACGAATCCCACTAAAACAGGGTTTGAACTCAGGTGTTCTGGAAGGATAAGCAGTTCCTGCTCCACTAGTGACACCCGTTGTGTTAATCTAGTTACAAACCCGGTAGTAAGTCATGAACGAGGAAAGGACCGGGAAGTTTACGACAAGTGGAACATATCCGTGGTCATTTGTGACACAGATATTCCATAACGGTCAACCAAGTCATGGTGGCGACCGTAAAACTTTCAAAGTGATGACTTCAACTTAACTAAGAGGAACCCTTGGTTCGGTAGCTTACTTGATAGCAGCAATCCTCTATCAAGGAAATCCTGATAGGAACCACAAGCTCTGGAATATCGTATCAACTGTGAGATATATACTCCATATCATATGCAGATGCTGCTGGAATGTTGCTACATATGAACGTAAAGTTTACAATGGAAAAATTGAAATCATCTCTTTTGTCGTAAAGTTTCGTTCTAAACCACCCCTCACTGTCAATTTCGAGGTGTAGGTAAAGGTACCCGTTGCACGACGTTTGAGCGCATTGGTCCTACATTTGAGCGCAAAAAATCCTACGTTTGAGCGCCAAAAAAACAAGATTGAGCGCATTTTACCGTAGCTATTTACCTGAGAGAAAAAAAAAAAAAATTATAAAACTTTTAAGAAATTATTATAAAAATGATCTTTAAAAAATTATTACCGCGTAAAAATGATTTTGATAATGAAAAAAAATTATTATAAAAAAGAATCTTTCAAAAAATTATTAAGAATGATTTTGATAATGAAAAAAATATATTATAAAAATGATCTTTAAAAAATAATTAAAAATGATTTTGATAATGAAAAAAGTAATTTATAGATTTAGTTTACATACGGTTTTTCACGGTATGATGGTTGTGTTCACTATTTAATTCCTTTCATTTGTGAGTACTGTTTATGATTTATACTGCTTACTACTTGTGTTTTCCTTAGAACAATACCGTAGGTTAGAGACAGGAGAAATTTCTAGAGCAACTTACATGAAGTCAATGGGGTTGAAATTTTCCGCAAGAACCGATTTGTAAGATTTTAGTGCTACTTTTATAGACATTTTTAAACATTCTTAAATCTATTTCATAAAACATTTTAAATAAATCCTATGATGTTTTTATGATGTGTGTTTTAGTGCTGTAATCTTTTATAATAAAGTGTATATATTTTTATTTCTATTTTTCACATTTTTAGATATTAAATTCCCCAGGTAAACCACAGGTAAAATGCGCTCAAACGTAGGAAAGATTTGCGCTCAAACATAACACACCTAAAAACGTAGTGCCCTCAAGGTACCGTATGAAGCAGACCATCTGTATCTGTGGTATCCTTTATTTCAAGCTCAATGGGATAGATGCGATCAACGAAATCACCAAACCTAGAATTATCCAGTGAAAGGACATAATCTATATAGCGGAACGTGAAATTAGAGGATCGGGCTAGCTTCTTTTCGTTTTTCTTGAGAAGCCCTTGCATGAAGTCTGCCTCATACGAATAAAGGAATAAGTCGGCGAGAAGAGGAGCACAGTATGTACCCCATAGGTATGCCGACTGTCTGTTGAAAAACACGTCCTCCAAAGATAACAAATATATTGTCAATCAAAAACTCCAGCATGTTGATGATATATGTTTTTCTTCTGACCAACACGTCAGAAATATTCTTAAGTTGTTAATTTTCGTCGATAATGACCGTCGAAATGAAACTGGTAGGAACTCTCATGCAGACATTTGACCATCGTGGTGATTTAAAATATTACCAAAATTAAACTACAATGTCACTGGTTAAACACGCTTAGAGACAAAAACACTAACTTAAAACCATAACCCTTTTTTAATGAGGCAAAAACAAAACTGAGAAAATTTGGGCAAGGGGTCTGGGCTGCCTAATGACATGAATATACATTGCATCAGGGCAAGAATCGGGCTAAGATTGAAACGTGTGAAAAGGATGCTGTATGCCTTAAATCATCGGGTGTTCGATAAACCTGTTTGATGTCTGACGCTTTGAAGTCAGTTATGTCTTTCATCGCAACGATGTCGGTAGACTTCAAACGGTAACCGTAGACATTAAGTAGATATCGTTTCTATCGGAATAGAGATTTTTTTAATTTATTTTTTAAAGAAATTCTTTGTATAAAATTAAAAAAAAACATCGTCAATTTCGGTATGAGGCATTCGCCTCATTTGCCTCAATGTAGTTACGGCCATGACAACGGTATTGAAATGTTGTTGAAACAAATACATGTCTTGTTGTATAAATTATGGTTAATTGTCTTGGGCGTAGGAATCGAGGGGACAAGGGGTACCTTTTTATTTTTTTTAAATTTAACTAATCTATTGTTTGCTTTTCAACTTTGGATGTTTATCCTCCACTTTTCCGTCCTCTCCTGAAACTTACTCGAACTTTCAGGACCACTCTAAACACTTACCACTCCCACTTTCCGATCCAGTCCTGTGCCTCTGATTGGACATATGGGTGTTCCTGGCCTCTTAAAATACATGTATTCTCTGTTGTCGTGATACAAGAGAAAATAGTTATACAAATATTTACTTCCGCAATATAATGTGGTCTATAGTATGCCCATATGTAATATTCTGTTGTCTTGTGGATGGTATGGAAAATGTGCATATAATTAAACATTCACGAACTGGGGCGGTAAAAGTGCGTCTAAAACTTATATATAAAGAGCCACAATTGTCAGACATGTTTCTTGCATGGTAACCGCATCGGCGATGTTATGGTTAGGGTGCTCGCCTCGAATGCAGTAGATCGTGGGTGGGTTCGAGTCCCGGTCGGGTCAAATAAAATGGGTATTCGCTGCTTCTCCCCTAAAATGTTTAGAATAGGGGTGTCTATCTGAAATGATAACCTTTGTTTATTTATTATGTCCCTCGTATGATCAAGTAACAATAAACTCTATTGCAGGAGTATGTAAAAAACGAAGCTCAGGAAAACAATACCTAAGACGATAGCACATCTATACTCTGTAACATAGAACATGTTCATCACGGCACATACAAAAACCACTAAATATTTTAAAACAAGGCTGTAGTGCAGGTATTTCTAAAGGGCGTCTATGAATGTTCTAGAGGCTGACAGTCTTTTTAAGAGATTTGTCCCTTCGTCGCACCAATTTATTCATAATAAAGATGAGGAGAAATCACAATTTTAAATTAGCTTTACCATGAATATAATATTTGTTTAAATGGTATTCAAATAACTGATGAGTGTGGTTTTATAAGACATCTGTTAAAATCAAAAAACGGATCATTAAAGACAAGATATAATTATTCCTCTTTATAAAACAGGTTATGCAATTTGCCCTGTTTTAGCAGTTTCAAGATATTTCCAGTTAACTTAAGACAATCTTTTAACTTTCTAGACACTGAGGCGACGCTTTTTTTTTTGTATATCTGATGGCAAGAAATCTTTGATCAAACAATTCTTATTATACATAATTATCAAATTGTTGCTTGATAAGTTAAGTTTGTCTTGTGCTTCTTATAATGGTCACTTCTTCAGAATTGGAACAGCTACATTTGCTAATGAGGCTAGGCTTGAGGGTTATTTAATCCAAAAGTTAGGCAGGATGGTCATCAGATTGCTACACTAGATACATTCATACTTCACCAAAAGTAAATCAACGGGCTCAGAAACAGTTCGCGAAGACTGATCAAAGTACATGTACATTGTATAAATGATTTATACTGGCAACAAAGGTTCCCTTCCCCTTACTGGGGGCTACAGCTGCTTCACTCTGTTTGCACCTCAATTTTACACATTAGCTTTTGTATTTCACCCCCCTCTAGTTACAATCTTTTTCTATTTTCTATGGTAAAGGGGAGAATTCAAAATTGAAAATTAAAAATGCTTGTAGTCGAAAAGTTTCAAAATAAAATATTTGATTTGTGTGAAGAAATTGTAACAACATTTAACCGCTTCGGTTGTGTAATGGTTAGCGTGCCGAGTGTGGTAGATCGTGTGTTCGAGCCCCGATCGGGTAAAACCAAAGACTATAAAATTTGTATTTGCCGCTTCTCCGCTAAGCACACAGCATTATTAAGGTGAATGAGCAATTACAATTTATCAATCTTATAAAGGGTCAAATTTGTTTTCAAAACTGGTTGTTGACAGTAACAGAATAAGAGACACGCTACAATCAACATGACCAAGGGAAACCAGACCTTATTGACAAAGCATGGGGAAATTTCGCAATTTGCAGTAGCATTACGGATCATTTACGCAAATATTACGTTATATATAATACGACCCAGGTATTCACATTTGATTTTTTCCCCTCAATCTCTTCAAATGTTTGATGTCTTTAATATTTGAATGACTTAAGATAATGCTGAAATCGTAAAATTTTAATTTTGCTTTTTTCAATTTTCGCAAAATTAACAGTTTGACAAAAATGCAACATTAACACCTGCGAAAACAACCACTTATACAGTAGATTAATAATTATAGATTATTAGCATTTTTCATATCACATGTCATATCAACCCGAGACACCAATATTAGAACAAGGGCCGAAGACCAGAGGGCTTAATATGCGAACATCAGCGAGTTCTTTATGGTAAAAAATATGTACCTAGGATTTTTTGACAAACATGGCTTCCCATACTGAGTGATGGATATATTTTTGTTCTGCACATTGAAAACACGTTCCGTGTACCACACTTACACACTCTACTAAATGAAGATCTGAACATAAAGCGCAAAAATTATGCTAAATCTCGGACCCTCTCTCGTACGTCCGATATTACTGAAACCCGGAACCCGTGTGCAATAAGTAATTGTGTTAGCTTGTTCTACTTATATTGATATTTTCAAATTTTATTAAATCTCTTCTGACATACTGACAAGAATTTTTTTTCTGCGTGGAAGTTAACTTTTGAGATCTCGTAAGGAACAACGAGAGTTTGATTGAATGAGACTAGATTCGACCCTAAAAAAGTCGACCCCGATATATCTCGACACTATTTTGATGCACTTGATGAGCGTGAAATTGGCAGATAATTTTCAGATTCGCGAGCATTCATGGCCGTGCCTGTTTCATATTATGGGTTGAGGGTTGATATGGTATGTGCTATGAAAAATGACATATCATAACCTATTTAACATATACTTCAATGCGTCTTTCTTAATACGCTCCTTTTTTGGGAGCGTTAATGGTAGAAGTATGAATAGGTACTATGGCACTTCAAAATCTTCAACAATATGGCTGCCAAACCGGAAATAAATTAATATGGTATGTGCTATGAAAAATGTCATATCATAACCTATTTAACATATACTTCAATGCGTCTTTCTTAATACGCTCCTTTTTTGGGAGCGTTAATGGTAGAAGTATGAATAGGTACTATGGCACTTCAAAATCTTCCAACAATATGGCTGCCAAACCGGAAATAAATTAAAAGAAAAATCACGTGACCTAAACCGGAACTCTAGATAGTCGATTTTTTTTTCAAATAAAAATGAAGCGGATACGAAAACTGTCCGAGTTTGGAGTTTTAGGTGGTGTTATTTTTAAGCTTGATATTTTGTAAACAGGAAGACAAATTACTGTTCTTCGGGAGCGTTTCAGGTTGCACCTGCCTCATATTATTTGTGAGATCTGATCGTTTTCATATCACTTATGTTAGAAATATCGAGAAAAAAAATATATACTGATGGCCTAAAAATCTTTCGTTCACAAGAACTACTTCCTGTATCCTTGGAGACACGCGTACAATATGGCGGCGGCGAGATCACGAGAGTTCGATTGCATGAGACTAGATTCGGCCCTAAAAAAAGTCGTCCCCGATATATCTCGGCCCTAAAAAGCTCGACACTATTTTGATGCACTGAATGAGCGTGAAATTGCCAGATAATTTTCAGATTCGCGAGCATCTATGGCCGTGCCTGTTTCAATAGATGGAAAGAGCATCCTTACATTGTACTACAGTACATTCCAAAAAGTACACAAAAGTAAGTAAAATTTCTATTTCAATCATTTTGCTTCGCTGGCACTACAGGTAGCACCTGTCTCATATTATGGCATATGATGCAATTTTGTCATATTATGTTTTCGAATCTCTCCAATGGAAGCGAAGTAATTCTTGATTAATTTCATATCATACTCACTTTTCCTGCTTGTGTTTCTGTTTTTCATTTGATTTATGAAGCCAGCAGTGTCATCATTCGTTGCATAATGAGAATTTTTCATGCTTTCTCCATTATCCATTTTGACAGTAGCAGACGACGGAAGTAAACAAAGATATATTGATAACGAAAACTGATCGGACCGGTAAGGATGAATCCCGGAAAATATTTGTTTTCCAAAAAAGACATTATACTTCATCTCATGCAAAATTTCCGGCCGTCATTTTGAAAAATCCATATTACACCCAATGTAATACGGCACACATTATTACACCCCAATGTAATACGGATCAGGTTATTATGTAAGACATAATAGTGTCCTATGTTAAAGTGTCCCCCTGGACAATATTTTATAGAGATTGCGATATGAAATAGTGTCCGGTGCTATGAAATTGTGTCCTAGTATAGGGTTAGTAGGATTAGGGTTAGGTTAGGGTTAGGGTTAGAGTTAGGGTATTAGACATAATAGTGTCCTATGTTAAAGTGTTCCCCCGGACAATATTTTATAGAGATTGCGATATGAAATAGTGTCTGCTGGACACTATAACATATGTAAAAGTGTCCGGCGGACACTTTGAACTAGAGGACACAATTAAATGCTACAATTACACCCCCTGGAGATATGACTTGTTACATTTCGAATTTATTACATATGCAAAATTAAACATAACTTGAGTAAGCATATGATAAATACAGATATCTATGTTTGAGACAGAATATGTTTTTATTGCTATAAAATTCTGATTTTTTTAAGACTGAGCTTTTCCGATTCGTGCAATAAAATACCCCTACGACTGTCGATAAAAGGTGAAACTGATATAGCATATTTTCCCGTCTTCGACTTTTGAGGTATCTTTTCCAGACACCCCTCTATCTCGGGTAATAACTATTACTGAACCCGTCATATGATGGAAAGAAATATCCGGCCGGCTCACTGAAGACCCCGTGGTCACTATAAGATCGTTCATTTGTATCCATTTAACTTTTTTTAACCTCACATTGGAGTCGATGTAATTGGATTTGGGCAACTTAGTTGGAAGGATACATGAGAGACTATCAATCATTACACATTAGACAAAAATTAATGTTATGGGGCAACGCTTTTACTTCTGTTCCTCATGTCACAGTCACAGTAGAATCTTTAACAGTCAGTATAAACCATACCCTAAAAAGAGTTTGAAACGGCCATTAGTCTGCAGTTGAGCGATACTCTTTGTTTGCTTCTGTCGATAAACGCTGCATAAGGACAGGGCCGTCTAAACAGTATCATAGACCCCGGGCAAAGCAGTGCATTGGGGCCAATGCCTACACAACCACTAAGAATAAAACTGTAAATGTCGATAAAAACATATATTTATTGTATTGGTACATCCAACAAAATCCGTATTTAAGCATTAAAAAAACATGCTGTTCACAACACACAGATTAGTATGGGCCCCTATGCTCGTGGTGCCCAAGGGACAACTGCCCACCGAGCCCATGCGGTTAGACGGCACTGCATATGAACATCTTTCTCATTTTGATGCTATTTGGTGTATATAATTTTATTTTAGTATTATTAATTTGTTTATATTTTCGTGTATGAGAATAAAACTTTTGTTTCAACAATTTCATAATTATTGTCGATTTATCTTCTGTACATAGTATAAATGGATTTATATAAACACTTATCTATTTTTCATCAATTTATTATTGAACATTAGCCTAATAATAATAATATTAATAATAAATACTTTATTTTAAGAGGGTAACACAGTTAACACGAAGCTAATCTTATGTGCGGACCTCGAAGAAAAATATATGCTACAATAGACTGAAAAATTTTAGGACCATGCAGGATTGATTGTAACTGTGCGAGTGTCAGTATCCCGTTTGTGTTCAAGATCGACGAATCTTAGAGATAGTTTTTTGAAGATGGTCTATGTTCAATACAACTATCAAAGTCGAATGCAGGATATCCAAACTCCGTGTAAATAACGTAATAAGAAGAACAAAATATATCACTGAACACATTTCTTCATTGTCCGCCATTCTTATTCGTCTTCAAATACATCTTAAGATATTTATATAGAAATGATTCGAAGATGACTGTTAAACTTTTTAAAAAACAACTAAGAAGATGATCGTAGACTATAGAATCTTAAGGGCAACCCAGTACAATCGAATTCGCGATCGAACGAGCATTCTTTTTTTTAACAGAACGCCACTATTACAGAGCTTGTAACGTAATGCATATACTGTGACGTCAGTGATTAATGACGTTTTGGCCAAAGCCTATAAATCGGCCGTTGGCACTCGAGGGGTTGTTTGAAAAGCCTAAAAATAGGCTCCATGGACATGTAAGGGTTAAGTAAAATATCGTAAAACTGAAAAGCAAGAGATTAGTTTTTAATTATATTTAAGGACCGACCATTTGACTTTTAAGGAGTAGGAGTCATGTTTTTCTCCACTAACCAGAACATAGTTTTCACGGGAAACACAAATCAGATTGGATGTGAAACGTCGGAAGTTTTTTTTCCATAGGAGTGGGTATGATAAGGGTCAATGTTGGCCTAATTTCAGAAACTGTTTATATAGATGTAATATTAAACACAATCATTGAAAGGTAAGACAAATAAATTTGTGGATGATTTCACTTTGTCCTTTGTTGCTTAGCAACGTAAATGGAAGACTGAAGAGTCAATTAATCATTGGAAATTCAAATATGGTGGTTTTATGTCACACATCTTGCATAGTCATTTCGAAAAAATGTTATATTCTGTGTAAGTAAACTCTACAAATGGTATTCCAATGCCCTAAAATAGCATATAGTATATTTTGCGTATAGTTGTGTCACCCTAGCAACGGTTTTGTAAAGATTTAATTAGCCTTTATTGTTACAATTAAGGGTTGAATTTTGACATCTACGATATTTTTGACTTGAAATTTGACTAAGCGGTACATTTTTGTCAAGTTATACATTCTACAAATGTCATTTTATATTTCAAAAATACATTTTGATATTTGTATTCATAGTTATGTCCCCGCCTTAGCAGCAGGTTTCCCCATGCACAGTATTTTGCTGTAGACCTCATGGACCTTTTGTTTAATCACGAAACAGATACATCTTATCATTTACTAACTAGTATATATCATAAGTATTCCTTAAACCTTACAATGTCCCTAGTAACCAAATATTATCCCTAGCAACCGCAGAAACTCGTCAATTTCGAGGTCTGTAAATTGTTTTTTTTTTGGGTCGTTTTATAACCGAATGTTGATCTTTTAATTTCTTTAAATCATGAGAGGATATTATTCGCAGTAAATAGAATGCCAAAGGAACTAAGTCAACTGCGCAAAATGGTAAAGCTGAGCTACAGCGGCAGGTGAGGATATGGTCCATGTTGAATAAAAAATTAAAAGAAATGTGTCCATGGACACGGATGCCCTACCCCTCTTACTGAAAAACCCCTCACCCATTTTACTCCAAAATCGAGTTGGTCTGCCATTTGTTGGTATAAACAACATATCAAAATATCAAATTAATCGGTTGATGCTTTAAACATTATGGCACGGAAACATTGTTCGGATGTACGTACTCGACGTACGTACGTCCGTCCGAACGAGGTAACACTTATACATCAAACAGAAGAGAAAAAAATGACAAATTAACGTAGACCTTGAGATGTCAAATTTTCGGTCCTGATGATTGTCCATTCATCATGATGAGAAGCCTTGTTTCTTTTTTGTACAATGAAATTCAGTTTATAACAGAAGCATTAATAATGTGCTATAAAAAGCAAAACATTTGAAAAGGGGAACAAAATCAGTAGAAGGCAGTCAAAAATCCATTTCCTTTATATATTGAATTATTGTATACTTAGATTTTCTTAGCATATTATATAAGTTATTTTCATTTTTTTTCCATGTCATTGGTTTTCTCACTTATTCTTTTGTTTTATTGAAACTGAATTTAACTGCATTGTATAGCTTCTGAGTTTCGGAAGTGGAATATATAGGGCACACATATAGATCTCCAAACAATATGTTTATTTATAAACAACATATCATGATACATGTACATAGTTAATTTTATTTTAACTGCATACATAAAAAAACTAGAACACTATAATAATCAAATAAATCATGAAAACCGAAGAAATCACTGCATGGTTAGAGGTTCATATAATTTGTTCTTCAAAATAATTTTATGTCAGAGATACAACATCTTATAGTGGGGGAAAATAGACCTAAGCATATTTTTTTCAAGTATTAATCCCGTAGTAAAACAACTAAGACAACCAGCTTTATTTTGGATGAGGTTAAAAGTTTGATTTATATTTCTATCCAATTACGGATGAAATCGGTCACTAAAATATTGCTGCTCACGAGACTGAAATCCACCTCGATTTTTTTTAATGATTTCATACTGCCCGCACTTGAGTACCAACAAAAAAAAAACTAACATACCGTCCTTCTTTCGCTTTGTAAACAAACGAGCGATTGATCGATTGGGAATAATCTCATTAGCACATGCGCCGGTACACACATTTAAGACAGGTAATAAAATAATTAAATAAAATTATTTACACGGTTGTTAACGTTTAACATCTATATTCACTGAAAATAATCAACATGTCCAAAATTAATAATATGCGACGTGCAATTAAAACATGCAAGCACAATATTATTGCTACATATTCTCCATCAATACGATTGACTTTCCAGTTGTAAATGTATATGTGACTGACTTTCCCGTCGTAAATGTACATGTTGATGAATTTTCGTCTGCTCGAATTTGGTAGCATAAATTGTGTACGACATTGTCCGCAAACGTAAATATAAATTACCGTCTTCCAATCAAAGTATACTACCGTATTGTACTCTTAGACATATCAGAATCAAAATAATTCATGAAAGCCAGAATGTGTTTTGAGTTTTAACATGGCTCGGGATAAAATATTAATATTCGCCAACCCATGTTAAAACTCAAGACACATTCTGGCTTCCATAATTTATTTCTTAATTAGATGAGTGTTTGTGTAATAAATATCATACTAAAATATGCCGTTTGTACCTACTTGCGGAGACATTGAAAATTGACATTAAATACACATTTCTTGTTAGATTTCATATATTTTCACGAAATGATCGACTTTTCATTGACTAGTGTGACGTCATCGCACGTGCAAATATGGAAAATTATTGCCAAAATGTAAGAAGGGGTAAAGGTCTTATAAAATAAAGAAACGATGAAAGCTATACGTTTCATTGATAATTTGAATTTTTAGGCCAATTTCTGCCTTTATCATGCCTACTCCATATTTGACCAACAATTCTCGTTGAAAACTGCAGGATCAGATTTTTTTCATTTCTGCATCATGCATGTCAAACTTATTATACTATATATAGTACACTTACCTAATCGGATAATCAAAACTTTTATTTGACGGAAATATCCGAGTGATATTCTGATTGATTTTAACTAAAACCATAAAAACAAACAAAAACAGCGCCGCTATAATTCAGAGTCACAATAATCTCATTGTAGCTTCTCCAAAACAGCATACCGCGTAAGGTGATAACGTAGAAATGTAAAGACGAACTTGGGATTGTGTACTAGTGATAGCTATGAAACAAGTTGTAGTTATACGCTTACCACCACCACCACCACCACCTGGAGTTCGATATGGAGCACCACTAAAGGTAGTTCGACGTGGAGCACCACCACCACCTGGAGTTCGATATGGAGCACCACCACAGGTAGTTCGACGTGGGGCACCAGCACCACCTGGAGTTCGACATGGAGCACCACAACAGGAAGTTCGACGTGGGGTGCCACCACCACCACGTGGAGCAGTATTATCAGAAGATGCTGAACTGGAGAAACGGGGGTTTACTGTCGGTAAAACGCTTGGTGAAGGAGCTTTTGGGACAGTGAAAGGAGCCTTTATTCGTGAATCTAAATTACTAGTTGCTATTAAAGTAATAGACAGAAGTAGAGTCGCCGGTAAGGTCTCAGAAAGGGCACTTTTGTTGGAAAGGTCTGTTCACGCCCAGCTAAAACACAACAATATCATCAAAATGCTTGCAGAATTCGAAGTTAACAATAAAGTAAGTAAAACAGAGACATACAAGATAAATTATTGACTAGCATTTAATCACACACATTTTGCTGTGAACCGTAGATCTTAAAATTAGGTGATTCTTTTCGTTTTATGCTGTCAAAAAACAACAACCAAACAAGTCAAAAGACAATTTACAGCTGTGGTTCCACAGCTATCACAATATCGTGATGAATGAATGAATATTTTTTTTTTTTAATTATGATATGTATTAATGACCAATACGCATTTACAAGTATACGGTTTCTATATTTTATCGATTAGCCGTAATAAAACATGTTTACAAATCAAAGTAAATTAATTATTAAGATATGATGTGGGCGTAAATAAACTTGAGAGCAATTCGAGGACAACATTGCACTTGGACACACATTTTAGTAAAAAAAACAGCGTTTTTATTGCTGTCATACATTCCACAGTCACAGTATAGGGTATTCAACAATAACCCATAAACTGAAATGAGTGTGAAACGACCATTATCCTGCAGTTATAGAGTGGCACTAATTACTTCTCCCGATCGCTACACCTGGGCACCTTGGTCGTTTGTATGTTATTTGATGTATATTAACATAATATCGCGGTTTTTTTTAATGTTACGTTATAATAACATCATATATCACATCTCAGGCTTTGCAAAATCTATATATCACATTAAGAGGTTATAAATACACAGACAAAAACAACCACAAGGCTCTCATCAGGTATATCGCATGAAACTTATAATAAATCTGTAGATATCAAATACAAACTTGCGTACGACGTGTTTCTGGCACATCCTTCGTCGGGCATGCTCAATATTGATAGATTTGAAAGCCAAACAATTTAAAAGTGTTTGGGACCAATGAAACCAAAGGACCTGAACAGGATAGCCAAACAAGTTCCCCTATGCCTAAGGGAGGAGAACCTCAGTAACGTTTAAAATTGTGTTTCATATCGGTCTCAAGTGGACAAGACAAGACAACTTTATTTAAACGAATCATGGTGCCCAAATCAATCATTGATTGATTGATTGGTTGGTGTTTAACGTCAAGCGAGCAATTTTTCAGCTATATTCAGGACGACAAATCAATCAAATATAATCACAATGAAAAAGATAAAGAAACACAAATATAATTGTTCAATGATTGTTTGATTAGGAAATACCAAAATAAAGAAAAAAGAAAAAAAAAGTGCTTGTGACATGGAGAATGTATTTACAATCAAAGAGAGACAACTCTAAATTATTGTAACGGGGACGCTCCCAGACTTGAGGTTATTTGAACGCTAATTGCGTTTGTAAATATTTCCTTTAGCTCAGTTGGTAGAGCAGTGGATTACAATACGAGAGGTCCCAGGATCGAATCCCATCGGGAACATTGCATTTTCTGAGGTAAAACATGCTCTACTGTTACACTATATACAAGTGAATGTGCTTGTTTTCCTCATTAGCTGACATTATCAAACAATTTGTCATCAACCTTCCATAAAAAACGATTAATTTTTGTTTTTATTTTTTGAAATACTAAAAATATCAGTTGACGTTCTGGAATAAAAATATTTTGTTGTCACGTTTCTACCTTGTATATATACAATGTATATATATTATCACTCTTGGAGTTTCTTGAAGAAAACGTTTTGTATTGTTTTTCGTTCCAGATATTTATTGTATTAGAACATGCTGGCCATGGGGATCTACTAAAACTCGTATACAATAGTGGAGGATTAACTGAAGACAAAGCGCAAGAATTATTTCGGCAAGTTATTGCTGGTGTTGGATATCTGCATGACAACAATATTATCCATAGGTATATATTCTAAATTTACTTTTTGGTTTATTATTTTTGAAAACTGTAGTCATTTAGAATAAATGATGGTCCTGTCAGATATAATTTTCAAATGAGACTAACTAAGAGGTATCTTATGTTCGATGGTTAATTTGACCGATTGATTCGTCAATATTTGAATAACTTACAAAATTGATAGAAAAACAAATGTATATATACAAAACAATTCACTATCAGGTAGTTACAATCTAAATAGTAAATATCATCTCATTCCAATTTGGCCATTTTAAGAAATTTATATTTTTGGCAATGATGGCCATTTTGGAATCGTTGTTACATGTATACGGATATTGTTTATCTTGAAAGTAAACCGGAAGTCCTGTCATGTTCGCCGTTATTATCATAAATCATGTTGTCCGAGCCTTTTTGTACTTGTATGTTGTTAGATCTTAAGGTTTGTACCGTTGTTGTTATTATTTTTGTGTGTCCGGGTCCTCTTTTTTTCTCGCATCGGTGGTGTAATGGTTAGCGTGCTCGCCCCCCAGTACGGTAGATGGTGGGTTCGAGTCCCGATCGGGTCAAACCAATGACTATGAAATTGGTATCAGTTGCTTCTCCGCTAAGCACGCAGGATGAATGAGACAGATCAAAGACTGGTTGGATCGAAATCAGGATAATGTGTCTGAGTGGGGCGACATGTTAATCCGCGGACTGTTGTTTCAGTGAACTAGAACTATAAAAATCCAACTACGTCTGTTGGTCTAGTACAAAGCGGACCTCATCACCATTTCATTGAAAATCAATTGGTTCTTGCCATATGATATAGCTGAAAAAACTGCTGAGTTGGCGTTAAACAACAATCACTCACTCACTCTTCGTTTTAGCGTCTAGTCATTAAAGTTCTATATTATTTTTTAGAAATAATTTAACACACACATGTTCAATTTAATGACCTCTCGTGGATTGGTGTGTGTTTTTCTTAACAATACTTTTTCCCTGTAGGTCGAAAATGTTGGTAATTTTTCTTTTTCTTTTTATCTCTTCATCGTATGCCATTATTACCTTATGACAGTTGCTTAACAAATGACATGATTCACATATTTTTTTTATTACGTATTTGTAATCATCTCGCAACATATTTTGTTCACGTTTTAATAGGCCCTTACCGGAATTCTGTATAAGCGCTGCTTCCTTGTCTTGTATATTCCCAATCTGATTAAAATCAGATCTCTCACTGCCCCCTGTTTTACTGATAGGTCGTGGCGTGGGAGATCTTGTGATACACCCATAGCTACTTGTATTCGCGAACAATTTATCGATACAAGAATCACATAAAAATTACACAAACGAGATCTCATTGTATGCACTTTGCATTATTTTTTTGAATTAGGTGAGATCTCGCTGTTTGCACTGTATTAGTCAAGGCTTATTTTTGTGTTAGTCGAGAGCTCGTTGTATGCACCTTGAATTATATTTGTTTTCGTCGAGAGATCGTTGTATGCACCTTGAATTATATTTGTATTTGTCGAGAGTTCGTTGTATGCACCTTGAATTATATTTGTATTCGTCGAGAACTCGTTGTATGTACCTTGAATTATATTTGTATTCGTCGAGATCTCGTTGTATGCACCTTGAATTATATTTGTATTCGTCGAGATCTCGTTGTATGCACCTTGAATTATATTTGTATTCGTCGAGAGCTCGTTGTATGCACCTTGAATTATAGCGAGCATCGCAAGATGCGAGCTAAACAGCAAATGTGTGTAAGGAGATGAATCAATATATACGATCAATACCAACCGGAAGTGGATTCTAAGTTTCAGCATAGAATGAACAATCGGAGTGAATCACCGGAAATAGCCATTTGATTTGAATAAAAAATAACTCCAGTTTAAAAATAAAAAATAAAAAAATTAGAAAGGAACCCGTACAGCTTATTTACACGAACCGATTAATTTATTTAAAAAATGGACAATCGTTAGACCTTCTTGTTTCGCCCCTAAAAAAAGTCGTCCCCGATATATCTCGGCCCAAAAAATCTCCTTTGCAATGGAATTAACTGGGTAAGTCGAAATGGAGAACAAAGAAAATTAATCAAGAATAATGAAGAAAAGAACCCAAAACTACTATTTGTACATGTACATGTCTATGCGTAGATGCGATGCACGCTTGTAGGCTGCAGTGCCTAATCCATATTATTTGTATTCATCGGGAGCTCGTTGTATGCACCTTGAATTATATTTGCATTCGTCGAGATCTCGTTGTATGCACCTTGAATTATATTTGTATTCGTCGAGAGCTCGTTGTATGCACCTTGAATTATATTTGTATTCGTTGAGAGCTCGTTGTATGCACCTTGAATTATATTTGTATTCGTCGAGAGCTCGTTGTATGCACCTTGAATTATATGTGTATTACTCGAGATCTCGTTGTATGCACCTTGAATTATATTTGTATTCGTCGAGAGCTCGTTGTATGCACCTTGAATTATATTTGTATTCGTCGAGAGCTCGTTGTATGCACCTTGAATTATATTTGTATTCGTCGAGAGCTCGTTGTATGCACCATGAATTATATTTGTATTCGTCGAGATCTCGTTGTATGCACATTGAATTAGTTTTGTATTCGTCAAGATCTCGTTGTATGCTCTCCATGATATATATAATATTTTAGAACTTCAACAATTTTATTTGTAGAGACCTGAAAGGCGATAACATCTTGTTAGATAATATGAACACCATAAAAGTTTCTGACTTCGGATTTGCACGCCCCTGTAAAGCAAACGAGATTATCAAAGCATTCGGTGGTTGTATTCAATATGCACCGCCAGAGGTGTTACAGGGAATACCCTACCCTGGTCCCGCACATGATATCTGGAGTATGGGAATGATTTTGTATCAAATGGTAAGTAATAAGGCTGAGCCCGAAGTGTTTTCTCAAACTTTTACAATAATAAATGGGACAATTCATATTCATGATTAATCTTACCAGTACCATTCATCAGTCATTAGATAAGCCACTGTGAATGATTCCCTAGCTTTTTCTTATGTATTAAAATGAGAAACCCTCCAAAAAATTCCACACTGTCAGAACAGTTCCAAATTCCAATAGAAAAATCATAGAAAGGGGCAAAATTGATACCCCTAACACACAAATACTTGACTGATCACTTTCCTGTCTTGGTACAGGCACTTAAATAAAGAGTGGCGGGTTTAATCTAGTGGCATGGTCCCCAACCACACCCCCTTAGTGAAATGATGCCGCCATGCTAGTGTTTTCCCTATGTGAGTGAAATGCCAATCCTCACATAATTATAACTGGGCGAACATGTACATCGTTATTATAAAGAACGCTATCATCTTGAACATTATGCATAAAATATTTATTCTTCGTGACATACACGTTGTCATATTATGTATAATATTAGTCAAGTTTGTTGTATTGGCTAACGATCTGATTTTTCTCTGACATGACTGTACAGTTTGATTGTACATGCAATCACATGTTCGAATTGGCACAATGTACGAGCTATTTCTTACCGGAATGCGCTTCTGGCGCTTGTAACTTATTCTCGTGAAACAGGAAAATCACGTTTTTTTGTTCCTGGTGTGTAATAGTACTAATACATTACCTTTTACGGTGTTTTTTTTGGTTCTAGGTCACAGGCACTTGTTTCTGGTAATTTTGTTTTACCTAGATACTATATATACTATATATACTACAAGGTACGTAACCGTTCATTTGTAAAAATCTAGGTCATCGCGATTTTCGCGTTTTTTCAACTCGACGGACGCCAGCATGGAGGAATGGCCTACATCATCTGAAACTACGATAATTTATCTACAAATGGTGTATAAAACACCTACCTTTGCTGAACCTCAACAATGCAACAGACCTTTTTCCACGGGTCAGTTATCAGCTTGATCTCGATGACCTAGATTTTTTAGAAATGAACGATTACGTACCTTATAGTATATATAGTATATATAGTATCTAGGTTAACAAAAATTACCAGAAACAAGTGCCTGTGTTCTAGGTGTGTAATACATTACCTTTTACTTTTTTGTTCCAGGTGTGTAATACATTACCTTTTATGGCCTCAAATACAAAGAATTTGGTAAAACTGCAGTTGGAAAACAAAATAAAATTTCCAAAGTCAAGAAAGACATCTAATCAATTTGAAGACTTAGTAAAAAAAATCTTACAACCAAAGATAAAGAAAAGGTGTGTTGTAGCTAAAATGAGTAAACACCCCTGGATCAAAATGAAAAAAAAGAGACAACCATTCCGTCTTTAAAGCAGCCAAAGGAAAATGGGATTCAAGGTTGAAATACACTTGGACTAGGAAAAAAGAAACTAATCGATATATGTATATACCTAATATATAAGAATGTGCTTTTGTAAATAAATTAAAAAAAAATGTCTTTGACAAGTCTTATTCATATTTAAAGATTTCATTATTCACCAGAAAATCAGGGGCCATATAATACCCTTTTGAAAATCGTTGCTCAGTCCATTGTTTTATTAGATTTCTCTTTGTTTTTTTCCATTAGTTCTTGTAGACTGGTTTGATTCTTTCTTGTCTAGATATTGTAGTTCATTGAATATCCTTGATCTTTGACATTTCACTTCATTGTGGTATATTGCATGTCCCTGACCTTTGCCATTTCACTTGATTGTGGTTCATTGCACACCCATGTCCATTGATATTTCCATTAATTTTGGTTAATTGCATACCCCTGTCCTTTGATATTTCATTTAATTTTGGTTCATTGGATATCCTTGACCTTTGACATTTCACTTGATCGTGATTAATTGCATATCCCTGATCTTTGACATTTCACTTGATTGTGGATCATTGCATATCCCTGTCATTTGATATTTCGCTTCATCGTGTTTAATTACATATCCCTGACTTTTGACATTTCAATTTGATTGTGGTTCATTGCACACCCCTGTCCTTTGATATTTCAATTAATTTTGGTTAATTGCATATCCCTGAACTTTGACATTTCACTTGATCGTGATTCATTGCATATCCCTGTCCTTTGATATTTCCCTTGATCGTGGTTCATTGCATATCCTTGACCTTTGATATTTCACTTGATCGTGGCACAATGCATATTCTTGACCTTTGATATATTACCCATTGATTCAATGGTTCATCGCATATCTTTGACCTTTGATAGTTCATTCGATTGTGGTTCATTGCATATCAGAATACGAAGAAGAACAGACAACACAATGGCCAAAAGAAAAAGTACAAAAGGACAAACAACGATCTACAAAACATACATATTAAACTAAAGGTCGAGTAACACGAACCCCACTAATATAGGGGGTGAACTCGGGTGTTCCGGAAGGGTAAACAGCTCCTGGTCCACTAGTGACACCCGTCGTGTTAATCTAGTTACAAACCCGGTGATAAGTCATAAACGAGGAAAGGACCGGGAAGTGTTTACGACAAGTGAAACATATCCGTGCTCATTTGTGACACAGATATTCCATATTCCATAACGGTCAACCAAGTCATGGTGGCGACCGTAAAACTTTCGAAGTTATGACTTCAACTTAACTAAGAGGAACCCTTGATTCAGTAGCTTCCTTGCTAGCAGCAACGTTCTATCAAGGAAATCCTGATAGGAACCACAAGCTCTGAAATATCGTATCAACTGTGAGATATATACTCCATATCATATACAATGGGAAAATTGCAATTATCTCTTTTGTCGTGAAGTTTCGTTCTTAACCGCCCCTCACTGTCAATTTCGTGGTATAGGTAAAGGTATGAAGCAGACCTATCTGTATCTGTGGTATCCTTTATTTCAAGCTCAATGGGATAGATGCGATCAACGAAAATACCAAGCCTAGAATTATTTAGTGAAAGGACATCATCTATATAGCGGAACGTGAAATTAAAGGATCGGGCTAGCTTCTTTTCATTTTTCTTGAGAAGCCCCTGTATGACGTCTGCCTCATACGAATAAAGGAACAAGTCGGCGAGAAGAGGAGCACAGTTTGTAGCTCATAGGTATGCCGACTGTCTGTTGAAAAACACGTCCACCAAAGATAACAAATATATTGTCAATCAAAAACTCGAGCATGTTGATGATATATGTTTCTCTTCTGACCAATACGTCAGAAATATTTTTAAGCTGTTAATTTCCGTCGATAATGACCGTCGAAATGATATTGGTAGGAAATCTCATGCAGAAATTTGACCTTCGTGGTGATTTAAAATATTACCAAAATTTAACTACAGTGTAACTGGTTAAACACGCTAAAAGACAAAAATACTAACCACAACGGTATTGAAATCTTGTTGAAAGCACATACATGTCTTGTTGTATGAATTGTGGTTAATTAAGGGTGTAGGAAACGAGGGGAGAAGGGATGCCTTTAAAAAAAAAATTAATTTAGCTAATTTATTTTTTGCTTTTCAGCTTTGGATGTTTATCCTCCACTTTTCCGTCCTCTCCTGAAACTTACTCGCACCACTTTCAGGTCCATTCTAAAAGCTTACCACTCCCACTTTCTGATCCACTCCTGTTCCTCTGATTGGACATATGGGTGTTCCTGGCCTTTTAGAATACTTTTTTCAACAACACTATTATTGTACAAGTTAGATACATTATTATTGAAACAAAAGAACTTTCCCGTATTGGATATAACGGGTTTCTTTTTTCCGCATTTGTACTCAGGTGACGACCTTGGTGCTATGCATTCGGAAAAAAGAAACCCGTGTTATCCAATACGGGCCGCTTCTTTTGTTTCAATATTACTGTATCTTATACTTAATTTTCCACAATTTATAAAGATGTTGAACGGTAATGAAGAAAATAGTATCGACATTAATGTAAAGATATTTAAATTACCACTACTTTGAGTGACTGAGTGATTGTTGCTTAACGCCAACTCGGCAATTTTTCAGCTATATCATGGCGAGAACAAGTTGATGTTCAATGAAATGAGGACGAGATCCTCTTTGTGCTAGACCAACACGCTTAATATTAGGAATGTTGCACAAAATGGCATTACTCGACATTACTCTACATAACCTACATTACTCGACTTAAGTACAGTGCGCATGACACACGGGATCACATATTGTTAATTGTTAGATTAATATAATTGATTATATGCCAATACAAACTAAAGTACAATTCAAGTTTTTATTTATACTATATTTTCTGCGAATATCAAGTAAGCTTAACATTCTTAATAAAAATTGCACAGTCAAAAGCTCGAACAATCACATTAATCACTGTAATTTATTTATCGTATCGAGCACACCCTTTACCAATTTATAAATAATTAATAAATAAAGTGTGTGAATATTCACCATCTCAACAGCATTTTCTTATTTTTGGAAATACAGCTGTTTGACAAAGTAACTAGATGGAATGCATTTTTAAAACTGTATTGTCCCGTTATCTGCCAACTAACAAAATGAGAAAGTACCACTGTACTAGGCAAAATAACAAAGGAATCGTTCGTGTATGACCATTATGAACTAGAACTGTGAGTGACCTTACTGAGTGATACCCCCCACTTGCAATACTATGATGTTCAAACTTTGGAATACAGGTATATTAGCAAGTATTTAGTAGGAGTTGCGCTTACAAGGTACATGCACCCCCCCCCCCCCTTTTTCGTGAAAGTATAAGTTGAATTATCTCCCCTTTTAAATTTTGGACAGCAACCATATTCCTTCATGCACATCTGCAGGTAGTGTACTACAACTGTGTAAAGTTTCACAAAACTCCAATAAGCCTTTTAGGAGGAGTTGCGCTTACAAGGTACACGACCCCCCTGTTCGTGAAAGCATAAGTTGAATTATCTCCCCTTCTAAATTTTAGACAGCAACGGTATTCCTTCGTGCACATCTGCAGGTTGTGTACTACAACTGTGTAAAGTTTCATAAAAATTCAATAAGCAGTTTAGTAGGAGTTGCGCTTACAAGGTACATGCCGCCCCCTCCCTCCCTTTTCGTGAAAGTATAAGTTGAATTATCTCCCCCCTTTTAAATTTTGGACAGCAACCATATTCCTTCATGCACATCTACAGGTAGTGTACTACAACTGTGTAAAGTTTCACAAAACTCCAATAGGCCGTTTAGGAGGAGTTGCGCTTACAAGGTATACGACCCCCCCTTTTCGTGAAAGTATAAGTTGAATTATCTCCCCTTTTAAATTTTGGACAGCAACCATATTCCTTCATGCCCATCTGCAGGTAGTGTACTACAAATGTGTAAAGTTTCATAAAAATCCAATAAGCCGTTTAGGGGGAGTTGCGCTTACAAGGTACATGGACGGACGGACGGACAGGGTGATTCCTATATGCCCCCCATACTTTGTTTGCGGGGGGTATGAATACAATTTGTTTTCATATAAAAGTAAATCATAATTTAAGTAGCATGAGGTTCAATTACGGCATCATGATTTTGTAATCGTCTATATTCCGCTCCCAGAGAATCAAAATGGTCAGGTTCTATCTAAAATGGTGACATTTTTTTTTATCGTTATCGTTTGTTTAAAATGATAATGCGATGAAATCTACGAGCTACGGAAGCATATTAGGAACACTCATAAAAAATGTTAAAAGTCAAAGTTTCGACTTCTTTTTAAATAAAAAAAAAATCGACATTATAATCTTGAAATTTCGACTTTTAAATCTCTAAAAGCTCGACTGCCTGTCGTCTAATCCTATGTTTTCTGTACATTATACATATGCAGCGCAGTAGCAAAGGGTTACAGAGGCGAGGATCAAGCTTTAGAAATGAATCGGAAAGTGGGGGGAAAGCATTTGGAGTGGATATGAAGGATGAAAGCTTGCAAAAATAACACACAAATAAAAAAAAAAAACAAACAAAGAGGCTGGTAAGCTTAACATTTTTTGCTTTCATTCTGAAAATTTAGTTGCTAATTAAATTTTTGGCATAAAAAGTAAAGTAGTGTTGCCCCCCTCCTTTTTCCACCCACTTACCAAAGTGCTGAGTGTGCACTCCTATGCCCCTGGTTTAAATGTAGAACATTAAACAAATCTAGTGAGGTGCACAATGGGCTTCGGGGTCTCAAATGGGTCCAAACTTGCATTGCTTGGAATGGCGGGGTTGGTGTGTAGACCGGGGGTTGAAGCTGATGAAAATTGGAACATGAAAATGTACAATAAAAAGCAATACATGTATTTTATTTGCACGTTTGAACAGTAACCACAATTTGTAAATTACAAAAGGGCCAAACAAATGTCCATAATTCATGAATTTTGTGTATAAATTGACGACTCTTTATTCTTGTCTCTTATCTTTCTCGGAAAAAAACTCCCAATATTACTATTTTCGTAATTTTTACTAAAGAAATGATCATTAAACCTTTAGAGGGTGGGGTGTTTTTTGGCTTATGAAAAAGGCCCCAAATATTATAGAAACAATATCGTGATCTAAAAAATGCAAAAATGTAATTATATGACCCTCCAGTTTCAAAAAATATTTTTTTTCTTTTTTAATTTGAATAAAATTAACCGATTTTTCATATAAAAATATATTTTTGTTTCGTGTCATGCATATTTCTGGTTTGGGGAAAAAAGACAGACATCCCCTAAATGTTAAATGGTCGTCCACTACACCTCATTATAAACACATTTTCAAAGACTTCAGACTGAATACTTTGATGTAAAGCAAAAATAAATTACTTGTAACGGAAAGTCAATATTGTTTTTTACATCAGGAATCCACATGCGTAAATATATGAACAAATGTTCAAAATATCTTTTCAGTGAGATTTCTTTTGGTGACCGTGTACGTTTTTGAAAATATTGTCATTATGATATCGACCTGAACAGATTTTTTTTCATCCAGTTACAGTGATTAACTTATATGGGTTTTTCCAAATCGGATGTACTCGCACGTGTATTTTAATTTTTGCGTTAATTCACTGCGCCCCGACATGCTCTTGTAAAGTGGACATCTATTTTGGAAACGATGATTTCTTTCCATTCGCCAAACTGTTTCTTCCGATTTTTTAAACATATTCTTTAATTTACTAGCACAGACACACAAATGTGATTTAACCGTCACCTTCATAGTTGTGAAAATTAAATTACAATCCCTCCAAACTAAATCAATAAATTAAATATCATAATTCGTTGAGCGTTTTGCATCTGTATCAAATGACTGATTTGGTGTTTTAAATTCTATAAATAAACAGAATTGTCTTGATCAAGGTCACAAAGTCGAGATAAGTAAAATAATTGGCGGGAAATCTTGACATAATGAGCTTCATCTTACCCAAACGAGTGCACCTCAGTTATTTCTATCGATAAATCATGTTTTGTTAAGCATGAGTTACTGAAATTGTATTTTATCAATAATATGTTCCAGTATATACTTCAGAATTGTATATTGCAACGATAAAACGACGAATCTCGCCTTTATATAAAAAAATATCAATAAACGATCCCCCATACGTACGTACGTCGAGTAATGTAGGTATGTCAAATTGTGCAACATCCCTAATTGGATTTTTATTGTGTTAGCTCACTGAAACAACAGTCCGCGGATAAACTTGTCGCACCTCTTGGATACAGTATTTTGATTCCGAGCTAACCGGTCTTTGCTCTTTCTCCCTAATGATGTGTGCTTTACAGAGAAGAAACAAATACCAATGTTACAGTCTTTGGCTCGAGGCGACTACGCTAACAATTACACCCACTACTTTGAACTTATAAACAACATCAAAAACATATATCTATATATAGATATATTCATTTTGTTTTATCTATTTATTCTGGGTTTTTTTTTACGATACACTAAAATCTAACGACATCTGTATGATGTTACGTCAGGGTTCATATGTTCTACCTACCAATCAGATTCTAGATTTATTTGAAAACACTCAGACACATAATACAAGGGTAACAAGAGGTCATTTTTTCAATAATATACGATACATTCAAGACATGACAGAATGAACATACGATGAAAAATAATAAATCTAAGAGTAAATATAATATAAAGTTACAACAGGCAGTTACATATAATCAGAGTAAGGCAGCAGCTTTTCTAATAAAAATTGATAATCGCTTATAAAGTTCTACATTGCAAATAGAAAGAAGACCTTCAAATTTGGCATGATTAGGGTAAGCTCGATAATAATTTGGCAAATACTTATTTCTAAGGGTGATAATGTTTTCATTTTTACAAACTAATAAAAAATGATATTCGTCTCCAATAGTTTCTTTGTATAAATGGCAAATACGCTCTTCTCGAGGTGTATTATACCAACGACCAGTTTCTTTAGGTAAATGCAGATTTGAAGTTCTAAATTTAGTTATCCAAATTCTGGAGTGTTCCGACAATCTAAGTAAATAGTTCTCAATACAAAAATCCTTTTTGAAAACAGAGTAAATTTGTCCACGTGAAGAGGAATATATATCACTAAGCCATTTTTGAACAAACTGGTCTCGTAAAATTTGGTTAAATACACTCTTGTCATAAACAGGAAACTGGTTTATAAAAATGAATCCCATGCCAGTTGAATTGAATATAGACTCTATATGATTTAACCATTTGAAACTATACTGATGTTTGGTTTTTAAAAGATACATTAATGTATACAAAACACTACTTAATTTATTTTCATTTAAAACCAACTTGCTCCAAAAAGCGATCATACGAAGCTTCACACGAATTTCAAGCGGAAATCGACCAAGTTCTCCATATATCATAAAATGTGGAGTAGTATTTCTAACCTTTAAAATCCGTTTACAAAATTTCAACTGAATTTATTCAATAACTTTTAAATTTTCATATCCCCACACCTCTGAGCCATACAGCAAGATAGGTTCAATCATAGAGTCAAACATTTTCAGTTGCAAGTCAATAGGTATTGATTCATTACGTACCAGTTTATAAATACAATACAATGCTTTATTAGCTTGTTCTACAAGTTTTTTCCTAGTCTCAAAAAAAGTACCGTTATATTTAAATATTATCCCAAGATATGAGTATGTATCAACAATATCAAGCGTTTGACCATGTAAAATAAATTTAGGATCTTGTGCAGTTTTCCTTTTTCTAAAAATCATAACTTTTGTTTTTGCAACATTTACTTGTAGTCTCCAAATTTCACAATAAGATTCAAATATATCTAAAGCTTGTTGCATACCTTCTTTTGTTTCGGATAAAATGACTGTATCATCTGCATATTAAATAACAAATATTTTATAGAAAATGTGCAGTTCATTTTCTAATTTTTCTTGGATAATCTTAAGTGGTTCCCCATCTAACTGTCTGAAAAAAATCTTCTAAATCATTTAAAAATATTGAAAAAAGAAAGGGATATAAATTTTCTCCTTGTCGTACACCGGTAAGACAGGGAAAAAATTCAGATTGACTACCATTATATTGAACACAAGACTTAATATCATTATACATATTATAAATTATTTTGAAACATTTCCCTTTTATTTCGCAATTTTGCAATTTCCTCCTTAACCCTGTTAGCCAAACTGTGTCAAAAGCTTTTTTAAAATCCACGAAGGTGCAATATAACTTTTTACCAAAATAAAAATACAAATCAATAAGAGCATGTAAAACGAATATATTATCCACAGTTGAATAACCCTTTCTGAAACCAGCTTGATTTTCTGAGATGATATTTAAATCATTTGCAAAAAAGTTTAACCTAGAATTTAAAATAGAAGTAAATAATTTTCCGACACAACTTATAAGTGTAATTGCCCGAACATTATCAGGAACAGACGGATTTCCTTTATTCTTGTAAACAGGCTTAATAATACCACTTGACCAACTTTCTGGAATTATTCCACAGTCTAATACTAAGTTAAAAACCTTACAATATAGAGAAATCAACAATGAAGATGAATGTTTCAAGTACTCATTCAAAATATTGTCAGTACCTGGAGCTTTATTATTTTTGAGTTTCCTAATAGCTTCTGTTATTTCTAACTCAGTAATCTTACCATTAAGTATTTCATCATAAACAGGATTATCACAAATTTCGTTAATATTAATTTCATCATGATCATTAACATCTTCATCACCTGCATTTAATTTTTTGAAGTAATCCTAAAAAGTTTCAATTTCAACGGACGGGTCTTCTTTTTTTCTGTTAGAAAATTTGTGTACTGTTTTCCAAAATGCTTTTGTGTTTGTTTTGGATAACGATCGTAATTCGTCTGAACATTTTTCTGTGTATTTTTGATAGTTTGCATTCAGTACAAGACGATATTCTTTAGCTCTTGTTTTAAGTAGTATTTTATTTTCAGGTGTTTTTGATGATGCATATTTTTTTCGAGCATTGTGAAATTCATCCCTCTTAACCTTACATTCCCCGTTGAACCATGGTTTATTATTCACCGAGTTACCTTTCTTTCTTCGTTGATTTTGTCCGAATGTAGAAGAAGCAGCATTTAAAAGTACATTTCCAAGGTCATTAACTATGCCGTTTACCTGGTCAGGTGTAACGGAGTCTGTTAATATTATCAATGAGGGTATTTAAAGGGATATTGTCTACCAGCTGCGTAATTTTTTCATACCCAAAATTATTGTCGATTTCCGTACTCAGGGGCGGATCCAGGATTTGTGGTTAGGGGGGCGTGAGTAGGCGAAGAGTCTGGGGACCTCTTAAGGTCCCCAGCTGGTCCAGGGTAGAACCCTGGTAGGGGGCTCAGGGGGATAAATCCCCCCTGAAGCTCTGGGGATTTTAGGAATTACAGACATTTATTTGAACAATTTTGAACCAACCACACCATTTTTATCAGACCAAAAAAACTTGATTTTGAGTCTTAATTTTGTCGGATAATTGTTAACAGTATATTTTTGTCAGATTATAAGAACCTAAAGTAAAACTTTTTTTGAACAACCGTGATGCGAATTGTTCAACTCATGACTGATCGATCACGATATTTTAACCCTTCAAAGAACTATTGGTTTAGTTTTAACGCATTCCTCATTTCACTAATTGGTCTGTACTTTCGGTGCTTGTCCTATCGGGGGGTTCTAGTTAATACTGCCCGTCCAGATGGAGCTTTTCTTTTCGTCGTTTGATTCATTCATTGAAAACATATGATTCGACCGTTCTTGTTTATAGACAAACAAAGCGGAAATTGTCGGCGAATCCATATATGAATCAACGAACACACCCAACGTGTATTTACAATGTGTAGGAATATTTTACTACAGGTCACGAGTTAACCATTCATGAAAAAGTTGTTTGTTGAACTCCTTAATTAACGTTGTATAACATATGCTTTGCGAATTTTAGGGGGGGCGCACGCCCCGCACGCCCCCCTCTAAATCCGCCCCTGGTACTGACCTTCATAAAATGAAGATTAAACACCGAATTATTGATGAATACGCTCCGAAACGTTGTTTTTTCGACTAAAAAAGCTGACCATCGTTACCGGAAGCTAATTAATTATGCACTGACCTGGGCGAGGCCAACTCTATTTATTTATCTATTTTTATGTCAGTAGCCCGGATGCTGCAGCATGGATATTGAGGTAAGTTTCTATAAAAGTTGAGGAAAAAAGCTATTTGCGAATCGATTGTATCTAAAAGACGTAGAATAAATAATTTCTGTATCAGGAATAGATTTTCTTTGATGAAAACTACATGCCTTAACAGATTCAGCCGATATTTCCACGATAACCATTGAAAACATGCCAGGAGGCACCCTATGGGGACAAGCTCAACTACGTATTTTCGATCGGAAATTTTTGCCGGCTTTAAAAATAACTAAATTAGTTTTTTTCTTCTTATAAGTTATGAAGTTGTTTCCCGAGATTTTGATACACGTGTTAAATTATTTTTTTTTAGCCAGTTTACCGACAATATGAAAACAGAGACATACATGTAGAACACAGTGAAATACATGTCTGATGAAAATGAATGACGTAGCCAGTGTTGTTTTATTTGTTAATTGACTGGAATGTTTCAGAGAAATTTGGGCTGGATTAGAAACAAAAGAGACCTTACTTCTAGTTCCACAAGACAGTTGCTGCAAAATAATATGGGACTGACCATTTACCTTGAAGGGGGCTATGTCACGTTTTTTCGCCGTGGAAATGTTTTTTTCAGACGCCACAGAAATCATATTTTCCGGCGAAGTGCCAATCTAATTAAAACAAGGTGAACTGTGATCTAATGCTCACTTATGATACCCCTGCCACTTCCCATGATATGGGGTACCTATATGAAGCTTGTGACCAAATACCAGATTTCTGCCATCAATAGTTGTTGAGAAAAATGTGCATATATGTTCAATGTGAATAAAAACCAACTAAGTCGGCAAACAGGAAGTAGGAATCTGATGGTTCCAAAAACGCTTCCCACGATATGGCATACCTATGTGAAGCTTGTGACCAAATATCAGATTTCTGCCATCAATAGTTGCTGAGAAAAATGTGACGAAAAATATTTTGGAAGGACGGACGGACAGAGGTAAAACAGTATACCCCCCTCCCCCTTCGGGGACCGGGGGTATAATTAGATCTAAAATAGGGAGCAAGCGCGTAGATCTAATTTTAATTAGATTGGCGAAGTGCTGGAATCATTTTTTTTCTTCAAAATTTTGTATATGATTATACTGTGAAAATGGCAATTATATGATTATACTGTGAAAATGTCGTCAGAATATATTTTTTTCTCCTGTCCAGCCAATTTTTTTCTTCAAGATTCAGAATCAAAATAATTTTTAGGAAAAAAAACATAAAATTAAAATTGAATAGCTTGAGGGGTAAATTGATAAAAAAAAATTGCAAGACCAAAATGGTTCTCCCATATACCAACAAAAAACGAAATGAAACTGTGGTCATAAGAAAGTCCCACGAGAAAATCTTTCCTTCCAAAATAAGACTTTTTTTTATTTCTCTAAACTGAATTTGTGCAAACTATTTCACTTATAATGAATTATATTTCTTTTTTAAATAGAGCTCATTTTTCTAGATGAATGTATAACCATCTGTCTTTACTCTGTTTTTATTACAGGACTTTGATCGGATTGTCCTTGATGAGGCAGTGTTGGGGGTTGCTAGAATGTTTCGAGAGGAACTTGTAGTAATGCCCCATGATGAGGATTACAACAGATCCAATAGGTATGCAGCCTACCGCCAGTATACCATTTGGGCACATGGCCGACTTGGAGCTGGGGTCAGACGTGTGATCCCAAGCTGTTGTACTTGGAAAATTAGGGACAAGTATCCTGATCTATATGGACAATACAAGGGTTTCATTCCTAGACGATTTAATTAAAACTTGTTCATGAAATATTTTGTATTTTATCCCATATACCCTATAATGATAAAGTTTACCACTTGCTTCCCTATGGTCGGTGGTTGTCCGGGTACTCTGGCTTCCTCCACCACTAAAACTGGTCGCCATGATATAACTGAAATATTGCTGAAAGTGGCGTTAAAACACCAAAAATAAAAAATAAATCAACCCTAATGAGTTGTTAATTTCACAAGTTGGTCAGTTGGAATTGTAAATTTAATTTGAAAGTTTTGCCATCTTATTATTATTTTTTGTTCTATCAGCACTGACAGTTTCTTCTAAAATGGACTGACAGTCTTTTATATAATTCAAAACCAAACTTGGCAGAGATGTTTTCTATGAGGTCCTACACAAGAGTTGTTACTTTTGTGCAGATTCGTCAAAAACATAGCCACCATGTGAATTTGAAAATTCTGATTGGTCGATTTTCAAGAAACTTCTTCTCAAGAACCGCTGAAGGGATTGAATTGAAATCTGGTATATATGTTCCTATGAATGTCTTTAACATGTGTTGTTACTGTTTGCACCATTTGAAAATTCAAAATGGCCACCAGCTATCATTATTGTGCATTGGACAATTTGTAATGGCCATTATCCTGACTTGGGTACTTTTCTGCTCTAAATGTGCAGAACTTCTGTTAGACCAGGAAAAACAAAGAGTGACAATCTAAATTTATTTTATGCGACAATATAGTCAATTGTTTTGTCTTGGTCTTCAAATCTGGATTTCTGAGATGCTACAATATTATCCTGAGTTGGAGGTTGTGGAATTGGTGCAAGATGGACCGAGATTCTTCTGGGATCATCTACTTCCAACTGCACATGTTAATTCATTCCTTCATTATCTTGCAGTCTCATACAAATGATGACCCTTAATAGTCTTGGAACATAGGAATATGACTTGTCAGCTTTAACAGGCTGCACAGACCATCTAGCTGTCTTTTTGTTGTAACTTCTCTGCCACCTGAAGTAGAAAAATACATACAATGTAATTCACAAGAATAAAACAACAGAATTGAGATTATGATCTATGGAGCCCTAACTTTCAATTCAAGATGAATATCTCGAATGTATAGTGAATGACAAACTAAACATATCATTACAAGTCCACTTTATGAAGGATTTGAGTGATTTGTAGACAGATTTTAGGTTGTGGTCATCCCTCAAGAAGTTCTACGGCAGGCATCACGAGCTGGTCAATGGTTACAGGGTGTCTGTTACCCAAATCAGACCTGATCTTCATTTGTTGTTGATGTCTTTCCCTTCATCGGATGGGACTTCTACCGGACTTGACCATGGACAACACAGTGGGTTTGCGACTTTCGATTGACCCTTCTGAAGCCTATGATCAAATATCAGATTGCTGCCATAAATAATTACTGAGAAAAATGTTATGAACATCTTGGGACGAACGGATGGACAGAGGTAAAACAGTATACCCCCTCCCCCTTCCAGTGGAGCGGGGGTATAATAAAGCTCCTATGACATATGATCATGCATGGTTCTGTTATTAGGACAAAATTTCAAGTATGTAAGTTACATTTGTACAACTGAAACATATGAAATTAACATGACAAACCTTAGAGTGAAGTTGAGGCTAGGTTCAAAATCTCCATCGTCAGAATCATCACCAAAATCACTGCCCTCTTCAGTAATATCTATCGAGAGACTGTAAGAATAAAAAATAATTGTTTATTACAGTGTATGTGTATAATATCGAAACAAATTTTGCTATATGGTTCTGATGTGCAGCTGTATAACGAAAAAGCTTTTCAAAATAATATTAAATCTATATACATGTATCCAGCACACATCTACACAACCCAATATAAAGAGACAAAATTACATCAAAGTTCCAGGAAAAAATTTGGTGCGCCAGACGTGCGTCAATTCTGTCCCAGTTTGGTTTCATTCCCATAAGTAGCTAAAAAGGACTGGCCATTTCAGCTTGTGGATTGATGAAAATGTAACGATGACGCAGAAGCCAACATGATCCCTATATAATATAGCTACTAGTAGTATCACTATGCAAGCCACAATAATTAATAGGAAACTGTTATACGAGTGACTGTGTTGAACAATATTGACAATGTTACCTATAAACATAATGTAGAATATGTCTAATCTTTAACAAAATGAACATACTCAAATGGGTTCACAAATGAACTCGATTTCTCCAGTTTCATCCGTTTCGTTGAAATGTGATGGCTGCTCATTTCTTCTACTCTAGAATTACCTTGGTCAGAATATCTAAATCAAAAGTACAAATATCAATCACTACAAAATCACATTTGTCGGAAATTACCAGTTTTTGTAGTAATTTGCCTAAAAAATTTAGATAATTTTACAAAAACCTGCATGATTTTAACACAGACATGGGCCATCGGTCTACTGTTAAATTCACACACTGTGAAACATGCAAATTGCTATGGATCTTCACATTATTTCTTAAAAATCTTGTTTATAAATCATACTTACAAGATCCAAACTAAACAAGGGCAAAGCGTGGCGTATCCCCTTGCCTAAAAATTTTACCCGGTGACCTTGACCTTTGACTTTGAAAATCAATAGGGTTCCAGATTCTCTTAAGGACTAAGTATGTACCAAGTTTGGTCAAAATCCATTGAAGGATGTTGATTCTAGAGTGTTCACAAGGATGTTACGTGGTAAAATCAATAGGGTTCCAGATTCTCTTAAGGACTAAGTATGTACCAAGTTTGGTCAAAATCCATTGAAGGATGTTGATTCTAGAGTGTTCACAAGGATGTTACGTGGTAAAATGTTGACCCGGTTATCTTGACCTTTGACCTATAAGGCTATGACCTTGAAAATCAATAAGGTTTCGGTACCTTAAGGACTAAGTATGTACCATGTTTTGTCAAAAATCCATTGAAGGATGTTGATTCTAGTGTTCACAAGGATGTTATGCAGTAAAAATTTAGCCTGTGACCTTGATCTTTGACATACGACCTTGAAAATCAATAGGGTTCCAGATTCTCTTAAGGACTAAGTATGTACCAAGTTTGGTCAAAATCCATTGAAGGATGTTGATTCTAGAGTGTTCACAAGGATGTGACGGACGGACGGTAGCGTTACTATATCCCTTGGCAACTTCGTTGGCGAGGGGATAAAAAGCAGTTCAAATGACAATTCTTTAAATAGAAAGCCTTTATATGAAAAATACATATTGATTTCCCTCTATCATGTCTATGTTGATAATTCTAAGATAGTAAAGTATAATTTTGGCTCCCTGAACTAAAAATTATGTCCAAAATTGTTGAAATGTAGTAAAAAACTAGTTAATGTAATGTTTTTAGAATAGTCAAGAAATAAACTTGGTTTGCATAAGGAAATTGAAAACGATTTTCATTTAGTCATAGTCTAAAATATGCAGTTCAGGACATTTCAGTAAAATTTTATAGTCACATATATAGAAAAGTTTCTGAAACTTGCAAATTTCTATGGATCTTCATATTATTTTTTAAAAACCTTGTTTATGTATCATACTCACAGGATCCAAACTAAAAATGCTACTGAAATGACACTTATTTAAAAGGAAAGCTTTTTATATAAAAGATACATACTGATTTTCCACTATGGTGATAATTCACAGACAGGAAGATATAATTTTGGCTCCCATAACAAAGTGTTATGTTCAAACTTATTGAAAAGTACTTTTAACCTTATTTATGTAATGTATTTCCAGTACCCAAGATATAAACTTGTTTGCATAAAGGAAATGAAAATGATTTTCATTTAGCCATGGTCTAAAATATGCATTTTAGGACATTTCTGAAATTTTCAGTACAATTTTGTAGTCATATATAAAAAAAGTTCTGAAACTTGAAAATTTCAATGGATATTCATATCATTTCTTCAAAACCTTGTTTATAATTATATATTATATTTACAGGATCCAAACTAAAAGTGCAATTGAAATGAAGCTTCTTTAAATAGAAAGCTTTTATTTGAAAAATACATACTGATTTTCCATTATAGTGATAATTCGCAGAAAGTAAGGTATATACTTTTGGTTCCCAAAACTAAGTTTCATGTCCAAGTTGTTGAAATTTGATAAAATTAAAAGCCTAAGGCCAAAAAAAAAAATATGTGTGTTTACGGTCACCCGACCTACCCTAATTTTTGCTAGCGACCCTATGCATTTTTACACAGAATTCGGATAACCATTTTTGTTGTTTAACCAGCAGCAATGTTTCATTTATTCAACTGCTGGCTTTTTGTCGAAATTGAGAGCAAAGAAGGTGGAAAAACTGCATAATTCGTCATTTTATCGGAATTTTCGAAAATTAAATACCAGAATCGGATTCCGGAACCGGGAACGACTATTTCCGGTTTTGTCGATAATAAAAAAAAAATAAAAAAAAAAATTAATCCCGACCGACCGACCCTAGATTTTTTTGACATGTGACAGTAAACACACATTTTTTGGCCTAATTATATCAAAGAAATAAATTTGCTTGAATAAAAAGAACTTTATAGGGATTTCATTAAGCCATGTACAGTTTTAATTCTTGCATTAAAAATGAATTGATTCGATATTTTTTTTTAAATTGATAATAATAAACTGCATTGTCATTGATATAATTTTTGCAATCCCATTTCCCCTTTGCTGGCCTCTTAAAATTTGTGTTTGTTTACCTCGCAAATACGGCCGTTTTATGCTACTCATTGACAATAATTTGCTGTTGCCAGGTGCAAAATTACATATATTGATTAATATCTACCGAAAATGATCATAGGCATCATCATAAATTCATAAAATATGAAAAACGATTGAGAAAAGAAGGCTTACCTATCAACAATAATCAAGCACTTCCTTGAGTTCGCTCCATCCAACGGCAACGGTCCAACTGATCCCCTACATATATCCTGCATTTGTTCCATTTGGAAGATACTTCACTTCTATTCCTCTTTATCTCTGAATCCGTCAAAGTCCGCTTTCTTCCACGCGTTGACAGTTTCTCTTTTGCCCAAGAACCACATGTTGTTTATTGTTTCTAAACAGTGCGCATGCTCAAGACGTGTTCGCATAGAAGGTCATATGAACAGATTTGAATATTGTCATCCGGACAATAATTCTGATAACGATAGTTTTGGGTCTTTTTCGTATCTTTTGCAACATAACTCGGTGTTAATCTTCATTTTATGAAGGTCAGTACGAAATGGACAATAATTTTGGGTATGAAAAAATTACGCAGCTGGTAGACAATATCCCTTTAATTCATTCAATACAACATTACTATTGTCATTGTGGAGTACCTGTGTAAAATCGTCTGCCTTGTTCGAGTTCCATCCAGCGTAAGTATTGTTTTTGTTTACACTGTCTTGTGTATTGGACTTATTATGTGAAAAATATAAAGAAAAGTGTATTTGATTGTGTACATCTGAAAACATGGGGTTAAATGGAAGTACTTCAAAATCTGCAAGAATATGAAATAAATTAGACGACAATATCAAATAGTCAACTAGACTTGTATCTTTACAAGTACTTCTTCCAATAAATTTATCTTTATAAACTCTGCCATTGGCAATATATAGAGAACAACGTTTACAAAGCTCTACTAATTTTTGTCCATATTTATTTACACGAGCTTTGTCTTCGCTAAACCTTTCAAGTGGAATACCAATTTCTGCCAGTATATTTACATTAAAATATTCGGGAACATTAGAAATATCTAACATATCAAAAAGATTATCATCTAGCTCAACAATATCACTAACATTACTTGTCCTGTGAGTTAAAGTCGCCCGCTAACGCAATATTTGTGTGATCACGAGAGAAAAATAACAATTCATATTCAACCTCGATAAATGCTTCTTCAGACGAATATTTGGAATTTTCAGGTGGGATATAAACGCAACCCAATAACATATCAGAATTCAAACATTTCGTAAATTCAACCCATTGAACATATTCGGAGTCAGACTTAATAAAATGCAAACATTTAGACAAAGTTTTTTTGAAAACGACAATTATCCCGCCTGATTTAAAAAAAAAAAAAAAATTCTGTGTTTTGCAAAGTAAGTATATTCTTCGGGCAACTTTAACTCGTCAAATTCATCAGTTTTAGTTTCAGTAAAAATTAGTACATCATAAGATTTAATCAATAAATCAAAATCAGGATTCAAAAGTTTGGACTTTATACCACAAACATTTAAGAAGGTGATATTCAGTTTGTTTACATTGTCACTAACATGACCTACATTGACGTCCGATGTGTTGTCCTAGTTTCCTGGATGAGGATCATCACGGGGGTTGTACGGATGACCATCAACAATAAGCTTGTCATACACGAGTTTAACTGTGTGTTTCTTCTCCGTTCATAGATTTCACGCGGATATTGTTGATAAACGGTAAATTGTGGTTTTGCTTTCAGTTTTCCCGCGGCTATCGATCTGACACGCTCATGATCACTATATCGAGTGAACCTGGCTATGATGCTTCGCTCCTTTCCATCCCTCCTTTCACCAAGCCTATGGACATTTTGGAACTTGAACACTGACACTTCAGCTTCAGGAATTAATAATTCATCTACCAAGAATTTTTTTACAACATTTTCAGTATTTTCAATTGCACCCTCTGATTTAATTCCACCAAAAATTAAGTTGTACTTCATGGAATGAGTTTGGATTTCTAAAAATATTTCATTAAGTTCATAGTTTTCAAATTATAATTTTCTGTTACATAGTTCTAATTCCCTGATTCTGTCTTCAATATTGTGATGATGTTTTTCTTCATTTGTAGGGTTTGGGCTTGCTTTTGTTGAACAGATTTAATATTACCAATTTCTGTTTGCATGTTACTGAGATTCTGTTCGAATTTTCCAAGTTTGTCATTCAAAACATCTAACAGATCTAATTTGGATAATTTGTCATTGATAATCACCTCAAGTCGTTGCATTCGTTGATTTGTTTCATTCATATTTGCAAGTATCATTTGTGGAGTTACAGGCATTGGTACGTCATTTGGTCCATTTGTCATAGTGGGTGGCATAAATAAGATAGGGCCAGGCTGTTGAGGTATGCCTTGGGTTGAAGCTGGTAGGGGGGTGCTTTGCAGAATTGGACGAGATAGATTTGGTGGAGGCGCTTGCGTAAAGTTCGAACTATAATTAAATATCTGGTTATTTACATTTGGCTGACTAACATTTGCAGAAGTAGAAGGTTTTGTATAGGAGCCATGTAAACAGTCATGGGCTTGTGTAATAACATCTGACACATTGTTGTTGTTGTTGTTTTGATTCTGGGACGCCATATTTGAACCGGTTTTACAGGGTGGTGTCAAACCTGTTTTCGATTTACTACTCCTTCGTCGTCTTTTCCCAATAGAAAACAGGAATAAACTATACTAAAGTCATTAATGTTCATGAATATCACACATATGATCTGCAACAACACCAGAAAACAACCATACAGACAATATTTTCTAGGACCCATTCACCATCGACATTTCCAGTCCGTCATGCTCTATAACTCTATCAGCGATTGATAACTTGCATATAATTGGAAAGTCATAAGCGAATGAAAGTTTAGCATGATTACTTTAGTACTTACGGGATGTTGTTAGATGTTAATGTACAAAAAAAAAATATAAATAAAAAATAATAATAATTCTAATATAACGTCCTTCTTTCTGTTACACTAGATACATTCATATTTCACCAAAAGTAATTCAACAAGCTCAGGACCAGCTCGCCAAGACTGATCAAAGTACATTGTATTTGATTTGTTGTGAATTTTTGGTGTTTAACCCCACTTTCAACAATATTTCAGCTATATCATGGCGACCAGTTTTAGTGGTGGAAGAAGCCGGATTACCCAGAGAGAACCACGGACCATGGACAAGCAACTGGTAAACGTTATCACTTGCGGCTGCGAGTCGAGTGCACCCTTTTTGTAATTTACAAAACGCCGTATTGGTGATAGGCTTGTATGAGATGTTAGGTATTCCAACTACCCTAACTCATTGAGGTACCCGGGCCCTTAAAGTACATAGGTTCCCTTCCCCTTAGCTGGGGGGGGGGGGGGGATACAGCTGCTTCACTTTGTTTGCATCTGTAATTGGCTGATTCGATACCAACATCACGCATTAGCTATTGTATCTAATCCCCCTTAAGTTACAATCTTTTTTATTTTCTATGGTAAAAGGGGAATAACTCTCAAATATTTCTGTTTTCTAATTGTCAAACAGCTGTTAGTCTCCTTGTTCTCCATACATATAAATATATATAGTACCATATTAGTATAATAAATAATTGCTTTTGGTTATATAATCTTTGTGTTTATTTAGTTAAAGCATGTAGATAGTTAATAAAGGACGAAGTCCTTTTAACGGTAGGCTGTCCGATTTTTCCTCCTATATTGATAGCCAAATATCTGTTCACCGGAAGTTTAAAAAAAATAGATCAATTGATATTTAGAAACGCAAAAGAAATATATTTCAATAAAAAATTCCCAATTCTTTAATTATTTACTCAATGCAAAATCGAAATAAACTTGAAATAAAATTCTAATAAAAAAATCTCTTTCTACGAAACTCTCGACGGAAGAGCGACGTAGGTAAAATGAACGGAACAGCCATAACAAATCGGCTACAAAATTCATTAAAAATTAAAGATAATAACGTGTACGGATCATCGTATTATGTTGTAGTAGAGTATATTAAGTGGAATTTTAATGGTTAAGAAGGGGCGGAGCGAGCGAAGCGATGCGACCCCCTTCTTAACCAATACAATTTCACTTCATATACTCTAACTACTTTTTCATTGGTTCAATGTTCCAAACATTTCTTACGTCACACCCTAGACGTTTGCTGGAAAGTGCGCGGCACGGATTTTACCACGGCATGATGGAGGACGTGTTGAATGACGAAAGCGAAAATATATCTTTGTCTCAACCACTTGACCTCCCCACACAACAGCTGCATTAAAAATTAAACGCGTGTGCGCGAAGTCGAAGTAATTTTTAAAATTGAAGTGCCTGAAAACGTAAGGAATATTGTGATCGTAAAAACACAGGTACATGGGGTCATGACCTACATTACCCCCCCCCCCCTTTTTTTTCTTGCAATTTTTGTTCATACACTTCTCAAAATAATTTTGGTATCAAATAATCATAAATCTACTATTTCTTTCTCTCTATATTGATTTATTTACCAAGTTGTGCCATTTTGCTATCAAGCTATTTTTACGATTTAGTATACTATTATATAGGTGATATAAAAAATGGACATGGAAATTTATATTTTCTTAATGGATTTTTTTTCATTATTTTTTTCATGTTTAATGCTTGGTAAAGCTCATTGAATATTGCTTTGACCACCAGATTTTTGTGATATTAAAGTTGTCTCGAAAGTACATAATTTTTTTAGCAGCAGTTGTCAATCAAAGCAGTCACCTGACGTCTATTTCAGCTGCGTCACTTTGAAAAACTTAATGATTAAGTGTGGCACTTAATGGGTCACTCCTCGAAATCTAATTGGTCGAAAAATTAGGTTATATTCTAACAGGTTGCCTGTCTCATATTAGTTTATTGAGCATACCAGAAGTATCATGCATACAGTATTAATTCTAGTACACACTATTTATCTTAGTCACAGTTCATAATACATTGGCAAAGCATGGGGAAATTTCGCACTTGCGGTAGCATTACGGATCATTTACGCATAGTTTACGCCAATATTAGTTTAAATTACGCCGATTTCACAACACGTGTAAACTTTGCGAAAATTCCGGTCACGGATTTAGAAAAAATACAAAGTATGCTTTCTTTGTTCTAATCTATACCAAATATTAGTAATAACACTATTTCCTCAAACCGCCAGCGTTTCCCCCTGTTCCTATATCATAGGTCTACTCTGAATCCGCTGTAGGCAAACCGATCCCCACAGCCCTCATTCCTAGATTCCCTGCCCTCTAACGCCAAAACTTTGATCCGCGCTTGGAATTCAAAATAAAGCGTCATCATTACTTCAACGTCACAATAATATCAATACAACGCCACTAGAATATGGTTGTTAAGAGAAACATGTTGACCCAAGAATGTGAAAATAGTTTTCGAATTTTATCTCAACAATGAGCAAGAGCTTAAATGGTGGTGCGTCGGTATCGAGACGGGAAGAGGAATTTGAACTCAAGAGACGCGGCTATGCTATTGATAAAATAATTGGCGAGGGATCATATGGAAAAGTAAAAAGAGCATTCTCGGAAAAAATACAAATACGGGTTGCCATCAAAATTATTAACATGAATAAGGCACCCAAGGACTTCATAAATAAGTTTCTTCCCCGAGAATTAAGGTTGCATCCCATGTTAGATCACACAAATATCATCAGAATGTATGAAGTATTGGAATTCCATAATAAAGTAAGTTAATAAAGTAATAAAGTGGTATTTTGTTGTGAAGATGTATGTATTGTTTGAAATTGTATTTGCTGTACAGCATGTGGACAAAAGTGATTCCGTTTCCGCCATCTTCCCTATATATTTCATATGAAACCACTTATTTTCATAACATTCTCATGAAGTCATTCCTTAGCCGATTTTCATGAAATTTTCACCTTTAAAAACAAAATTAATTAGAGTTTATCTTAATATCTTCATGTAATTATTTCGAACTTTTATTTGCAAGCATTTATGATTTAAACACAAATGTAAATTCTTGACGTCACAATTTATAATTTATATGATTATATAGTAAGATTTGGTAAAAAAAATAAACTTTGTTTTTAAATCAATGCTTAAGAGAAAGTAGAAATAACTTTATTTGCAAAATTATACGAAAAAAAACTATTTATTTCTGCATTTAATGCTAAAAATTTCATGAAAATCCGATAAGGAATGACTTCATGAGAATGTTATGAAAATAAATGGTTTTATATGAAATATATTATAGGGAAGATAGCGGAAACGGAATCACTTTTGTCCACATGCTGTATTTAATTATCATTGTTTTGAGGGCCACGTGGAAGATTAGCTTATTGTTGCTAACTGTGTACCCTCTTGAAATAAGGTAATTAATTACTTACTTACTTACTAAAACCAGAGGCAGAGACATAAAGATATCAAATGTCTTTTTCATGGTTAAAATAGATTAGATAACGAGAACGACTAACACATACGTTTTGCTAATCCAGGTATTAATATTTGCTTACATTTACAAAGTAGGATAATTCCATTTAAGAGTAACAACAACAACCCTTTTTCAAACACCACTGAATGGCGATGTTCAAGAGTCAACCATTTTGATTCTGGTACTATTTTCACAGGTATCCACTAGAGATAAGATGATAATTAGTGGTTTAATTGAAGTAAGAAAACATACATGTTGATATATTTAATTCCGAATTAATGCGTGTGAAATGTTGAAATGTTTAAAAACACCAACTCCCTACGATTCTTGACGATTGTCCCGGTTGGTTATTTGAGTGACGCTTGAAAGTAACTGTTGTCTGACGTCAACATTTCACTTTTTTCGCGGACTTATCAACTATGCAGTTACACTGATTGATATGGGTTTTTTTTTATTGTAATTTTTAATCGATTATATGAAATATATAGATCTTGCTTTGTTGCTTTATCACCAAATAAATTTATCTCTTTTCTTGAAAAAAATAAAAACAACCTAAATTTCAAAATGTAATACAAGAGCGTATGAATACAACTTATCAGAAAGGAATTATCAATGGAAGCATTTTTAAATTTTGCTGTTTCGTCCAATGAAATACAAAGAACCGACAAGATGCAAGATAAAAAGAAATGGAATTATTATAATTATTATGTATACGCAACTGTATTTCCTTGCAAGATGTATTGGTCAACATATTGTTATAAGAAAATAAGCAAAAGGGCAGCAATTAAGCCTAAGGCTCTACCAGGAAACGAGCGAAGATAGTTTTTGTTATGTCAATTTTTTTCAAATTCATAGAGTTTCTACATTTTTATTTTTATAACTCTAAAAGATATTTTTATTTCTTCATATATCACCCATGTTTTGTATATATATATATATCTTTTTCCCTAGATGTATCTTGTGTTAGAATATGCTGAACATGGAGATCTTTTGGACTACATAAAAGCACGTGGTGCATTGTCGGATGGTCGAGCTAAAGATGTATTTAGACAAATGATTTCCGGAATTGGTTATCTCCACTGCAATAACATTGTCCATAGGTAAATATTTACTGAATTTATTTAAAAAAAATAGTTTTGTGTGTAGAAAGCGTTATTATATTTAACAGACGTAAATCGGATGGGTAATAGGAGCGGGAGAAAATATAATGAAATTGAAGTTTTGGTGAGATTAAAGAGAAGAAAAAAATAAGGGAAATTAACCAATAGACAAAGGGTTAGAGTTATGGTGCTTAGCGTCACTTTCAACAATATTTCAGTTATATCGTGGCGGTCAATTTAATTGGTGGAGGAAGCCGGAGGACCCGGAGATAACCATCGACCTGTCGCAAGTCACTGACAAACTTTACCACATAATGTTGTACATCTCGCCCTGAGCGGGAGTCGAACCCACAACATCAGTGGTGATATGCACCGATTGCATAGGTAGTTATATATCCAACGACCATACGATCACGGCCACGACGGTCCCTTTAATTATTGTATGTCACTGGAAATACATATTTATTTGATATTTAATACTAAAAGTAAAATATTTTTACAGGGATATGAAATGTGAGAACATTTTATTAGTTCATGGCAACACTATAAAAATAACTGACTTCGGCTTTGCCCGGGATTATGAACCAGGTGATAAAAGCAAGACATTTTGTGGAAGTGCAGCGTACGCAGCCCCGGAAGTACTACAGGGAATACCCTACGATTGTCAGCTGCATGATATCTGGAGTCTGGGAGTAATATTGTATATTATGGTAATTAACCTTATAATTAACATCACCATGACGCATGTCTTAATACTAGTTTAACCCAATTACAAACACCAAAGTCAAAATGCACCAGAAAAAAAAATCAATAACTGACCTAACATCTATTTTGTAAGGACGGTTTGTAAAATGTATTAGTCCGGACCTAAGGTTAAACAGTTTGAATGAAATCATCGAAAGTGTTTTTGTTTGTTTTGTTTTTGTTTTTTTTTCTTTGTTTTGTTTGTTTCGACGTTTGTTTTGTTTTGTTTTTTGTTGTGTGTGGTTTTTTTTCTGTTTTGTTTATCGTTACTGAAGAGATCTCTCTAGCGAAATGTGATGGCTCTTCTTTCTAGCCCAGCACAGTAAGTGGGCAGCGATATTGTATTCTTGGGTGATCATGAAGTTTACTGTAGTGGTGCAGGATACTCTCCCTTTTCCGAAAAGGGTTTCTCCTTTAATTTTCCTAGTTGTACAGAATACTAAAGACGGGAGCTAAATGTGTACTTCGTGTTCGGAGAATACTTGGTTACCTTCACGTTAAGGACAAGCTTTATTATATTCTCGCACAATGGAGTTTATGTCATCTCTATTCTCTGAGAATCTCGGAACAATTGGTTCATCGTCAGGCTAACCATTCTCGTATAATGCAGTTTATCGCTCATTTTATTTCTATTTCTCGGACACTGTGTTTTATCATTAAGTCGTTAAACATTTTCAAGCGATGTGCTAGTTTCCTTCTAGTATAATTGTTTAATTTTCAGTTATATGTGGTTGGTCGTTGGGTTTCGTTGGGTTCCTCCACCAGTATAACTGACGACCTGGATATAATTTGGTTTAAAGTGAAGTTTAAGCAAAAATCCTGCTTTAATGTATAGCCTCTTTATGAAGATAACATGACACAACCGTGCACCACTTTTTTTTTAAAGGTAAATTAAATTACATTGAGTGAGTGATTATTGTCTAACGCCAAATGAGTCATTTTTCAGCTATGTCATGGCGAGAACGAGTTCCATTTTGAAGAGATGATGTACTATACCAATACGGTGAATTGAATTTTTATATTGCTACACCACTCAAACAAAAGTCCGCGGATAGACATGTCACTCCACTCGGAGACATTATTCTGATTCCGAGCCAACCAGTCTGTGCTCTTACTCTTTAGTGCTACGTGCTTAGCGGAGAAACAACACATACCAGTTGTTGGTCTTTGGTCTTTGACATGGACTCGAACCCACGATCTTCCGTACTCGAGGCGAGCACGCCAGCCATTACACTACCGATGCGGTTAAAACTTGTAGAAATTTGTAAGCCCTTGAAGTATAATTCTTTCACATTTTATGTTCCCTTTTTTTACTTTTTTAAGGTGTGTGGTTCAATGCCATTTGATGATAGCAATGTTAAAAAAATGATAAAAGACCAGTTGGAAAGAAAATTACTATTTTCAAAGTCAAAAAAGGTATCTGCAGAGTGTAAAGACTTAATTCGAAAAATTTTAGAAGGAAATGTTCAAATACGAGCCAATTTATCTATTATAAACAGCCATCATTGGGTCCGTAGTCCAGATATATCCAATGGTATAGAGACATCGGGGAGTACAGATCGGTGTAAAACAACAGAAGCAGGAACTAGTACAAAAACAGCAGAAGCAGAAGCTACATTAAAAACAACAGAACCAACAGCCACATTAAAAACGACAGCAGAATCAGAACCTACATTAAAAACGACAGCAGAATCAGAACCTACATTAAAAACGACAGAAGCAGAAGCGACATTAAAAACGACAGCAGCAGAAGCGACATTAAAAACGACAGAAGCAGAAGCTACATTAAAAACGACAGAAGCAGAAGCTACATTAAAAACGACAGAAGCAGAAGCTACATTAAAAATGTCAGAAGCAGAAGCTTTATTAAAACAACAGAAGCAGAAAAAATAAGACTGGTTAAAAAGCTTAAAATAATAAAGTGCTGACTTTGGAAATAAATAATGAAATATTTTTTGCTGATTTAATTTCTACGCACTTATAATGTAGTATATAGAAGCCAATTGCCAGGGCTCAAACCGACAGAGCTGATCAGTGCGTCCCCAGGAGGTGGATAAGGGAGACCACTCGATGGGGACTGGTCAGGTTAAAATACGGAAAGACCTACCGTAGACCATAATGGGTAACGTGTTGGGGGGGGGGGGGGGGGGGGGGGGGGGGGGGGTTGCCAAGTTCCCTGCATGTTAAAAACCTCTTTTGTAGATTTCCAGTAATAGTAGGTGCATCGCAGCCGCTACAAAAGACTTAATTTGTCGTCCCTACCCAAATCTCCATATTTTCCAGTGGCAGTCAAAATCCGTTGCCCCGGTTGGCCCAACCCTTGCTCTTTTCTATTTGGATTTTATATATTGTTGAATTTGTTCTCGTTTTGAATATAGTTGAAATTACATTATCCATGCAGTGTAACACCAAAAGGCTGGGAATTTACAGTGAACTTTATTTTATACAACAAATTAAAATACAATCTGATTAAAAATCACATCTCTAACTTTATCCCCTTTACCCATATGTCACGGCGTGCGAGATCTGTGGAAACCTCATTATGGGTCACATGAGAGTGACCCTGTGTACCATCCAATCAAAACGGCGATTGCCAGACTATGAAAGTGTTACAAAACTGCTTTTCATGGTACAATCAATTCGATTAGCCGTATTTATCATATAATTATATATTATATTCATGAAACAAGGTCACTCACATGTGACCCGTAATGGAGTTCTTCAGATCTCCCACGCTGCGACATATCAGTAAAGGGGAACAATTAAGTGACTGAGCTGATTTTAATCAGATTAAGTAAAATACTATACAATTAATTAATTTACGCAGAGGAAATGAATGAATGCAATAATAGACCACAGACAAAAATTAATGCAATAATACACACAGAGGGAATTGAATAAAATAATACCCACAAAGGAAAATGAATGCATAATACTCACAGAGGAGAATTAATGCAATAACACCCAAAGAAAAAAAAAATGCAATAATACACAGAGGGAAATTCATGCAATAGTACCCACAGGAAAAAAATAATGCAATATTACCTACAGAGGACAATGGATGCAATAACCCCCATAGAAAAAAAAGCAATAATACCTACAGAGGACAATGGATGCAATATTACCCACAGAGAAAAAATAATGCAATAACATCCACAGAAAAAAAATGCAATGATACCCACAGAGGACAAGGGATGCAATAGTTCCAACAGAGAATAAGAATGCAATTAATTTCCACAAAAGAAATTCAACAGAGGAATATGAATGCAATAATTTCCAGAAAGGAAACTGAATGCAAGTATTCCTAGAGGAAAACGAATGTAACTATTCCGACAATATGCAATAATTCCAACAGAGGAAAATGAATGCAAAATCCTCAAAGAGGAAATTGTAGTTATAATCGTGGATTCAGAAAATGTATATAATTCTACAATCAACACGCTTATTTATCATCATTATTGATTATATACAGCGTATATATTTCATGTTTCATAAATAATTATAAAGACTGATATTCAACAGAGAAATGGAAGTTTGAGCTCAGAAACAATTAATTAAATAAATACAGTAAAAACGCGCCAAGTAAATAATCAATGATACATCAGTCGTTGTCAGGTATCTACCTTTGTTTACATCCTAATCGATAATTCCTTCAATATTTACCTTTTTTTTCCAATATACATTGTACGGAATATGGTGCAACATCGTTTTCCCACGGAAGTATAAATGCGTATACAGTATACAAATGTAGTGCAACATCGTACAAAAATGTATTTACGTCATAGATTCAGGAATGAGATATTAGCAGGACGTGAAAGAAAGCTGGTATGTATTTAGTACGTTAGAGACTTACTTTGACAATTATTGTATATGGTGTTTAACGCCACTTTCAACAATATTTCAGTTATATCGTGGCAGTCAGTTTTATTGGTGGAGGAAACCAGAGAACCCGGAGAAAACCACCGACCTGTCGCAAGTCACTGACAAACTTTATCACATAATGTTGTATCGAGTACACCTCCTCTGAGCGGGATTCGAACTCCCGGTGTTAGTGGTCATAGGCACTGATTGCATATATAGGTAAACCGCATCGATGGCGTAATGGTTAGCGTGCTCGCCTCGAGTGCGGTAGATCGTGGGTTTGAGCCCCGGTCGGGTCGAACCAAAGACTATAAAATTGGTATGTGTTGCTTCTCCGCTAAGCACGCAGCATTAAGGAGAAAGAGCAAAAACTGGTTGGCTCGGAATCATAATAATGTGTCCGAGTAGAGCGACATGTTTACCCGCGGACTGTTGTTTCAGTGAACTAGCACTATAAAAATCCAACTCAGCGTGTTGGTCTAGAACAAAGCGGGCCTCATCATCATCTCATTGAAAATCAACTTGTTCTCGCCATGATATAGCTGGATCACTCACTCACCCAACTACCATATAATCACGACCAAGACGGTGACGGTCCCCTTCTTGTCAAAGAGTTTGTCATCGATAGTATGTATATCTGCTAATAAATATTAAACAGAATATATATACTCGACACTTTCTGTAATTAAACTATCTATATAGATCGGTTACATAAATGTTTTAATTGGTAAATTATCGCTATATGCATAGGCGTCGTTCTTATCAGGGATATTTTTTGATTAACAGTATAAAATGTACATGTATCTGCTGATAAAAATAAAATAAAATAATTATATATAATTGTTGATTACAACACTATTATATAGTATATGAATGTGTCTCATCCGTTATTCTGGAGAATTAAAAAACAATCCTGGATTCAACATGAAATAGATTGTTACTTTCTTAATCCCAATATAGTTTGATCCTTAATTCCAGAAACTTAGTTTCAAATCAACTCAAATTCAGACAAAAAAAAAACGAAAACGTCATTCCGAAAAAAAAGCCCCACCCCTTCCATTTTTTTCATTAGTCAAAGCGAGTATCAACAGGACGCATATATACACAGCTAGTTATCATTCGTACTAACTTTACTTTACTTACTATATGTGTTATTAAATGTATTCCTTTATATATATAGTTTTCGTTAATATATTGTGAAATACCTTTTTCATCTACTAAATATAGAGTCTGATGTTACTATTCGGACTTTTTACAACTCCACCGAGTGAGTGAATGATTGTTGTTTAGCGCCAATTCAGTAATTTTCCAGCTATATCATGGCGAGAACAAGTTAATTTTCAATGAGATGATGATGAGATCTGCTTTGTTCTAGTCCAACACGCTTAGTTGGATTTTCATATAGTGCTATTTCATTGAAACAACCGTCCGCAGATAGACATGTCACTCCACTCTGACACATTATTCTGATTCCGAGCCAACCAGTTTTTGCTCTTTCTCCTTAAAATGCAACAAATACCAATTTTATAGTCTTTGGCTTGACCCGACCGGGGCTCAAACCCACGATCTACCGCACTCGAGACGACCACTCCTAACCATTACGTCACCGATGCGGTTACAACGCCACTGATTATAGGAGTTTTAATACCATATGTCTAATGACACCGGGTACGCCCTCGTTCAAATCCGCAACTACTTTTATACCGTGAAACTGATTGATACATATATATGTTGTAGATGTACTTTCAACTACTATACGATCACGCCCGAGAATGTCAATAACACAATCAGAGTTATCGTTCTTTACTCTCACTTCAACCTCAACTTCTCAACTTTTACAAGATCCTTGAATTCATTAAAACGAAATGTTCAATAATGTAGTATCCTAAGCTCAAATTTCAAACATTTATCTATTTATCTTGCATTTATTATCACAGATTTTAATTCTAATCATATTATTTTCATGTGTTATTCCGTTATCTGTAGTAATCTAATCCATTCCATATAGTAGGAATGGAATCGAATAGCATCTGGGCAATGATCAATTTATTTTTGTTCCAATAATTTCGTTTTTTATTTCAATATTCTTACGCGACAATTTGAATAATTTGAGACATTGACAGAGGTTGGTTTGAGAGAAAGGAACGATAACTCTGACAGAGATTGTAACACAATTTTCGTAAGAAGAGTTTGAAGATATCAAAGGGGTAATCAGACTCCATAAATGGAAGAAGAACAGACAACACAATGCCGACAATGGCTATAAGAAAAAGGACAACAGAGCAAACAACGATCTACAACACATTACAGATATCACTAAAGATCGAGTAACACGAACCCCACTAAAAACCGGGGGTGAACTCAAGTACTCCAGAAGAATAAAATATGAACATAATGTTAGGAACTGTCTATATACATAAATGTAAAGAGTCGATGTGTTTTAAAACGGCTTCCTGGTGTATATAATAGTGCGGATACCTATATGAATAATGCTGATTGTATATCAGTAATTCTAATATGACGTCTCTAATACGGCACACACGATAATAGTTTTTATACTCATCAACAACTCTATGTTTAGCGCAAGTGCAGTACACAACAAATCTGGCTGTTCCGATGTGACTCCCGCCGTGAAATTACCGTGACGACCGAGTGTAAACAAACAAAACACCGGCATATAACGTATTTTTAACCCTTTGGATGCCAAGCCCTTTTCACTGATCAGTGCCAAGGGATTTTTAGTCAAATTTGTTTACCGTGAAGTTATGACGTTATCAGTGTAAAACGTCACAATACATGACCTAATGTAAAATTGCACACAGTTTTTTTTATAGACTTTGTGGGGTGAAATGTAAAAAAAATTTTAGACCTTAAAATGTAAAACAGAAAATTACTGCCGTATTTTAAAAAAAATTGCATGCGCGTTTATCACACGTTTAAAGAATAAATGTTAAATTTGACGCTTTTTCCCTTAAAAACAATGCAGATATTAATGTATCCTCAAATATATGTGAAAATATGTACAGTGGTCGCGATAGTATGGTAGTTGGATTTATAACTATCTATGCAATCAGTGCATAGCACCACTAACGTTGTGAGTTCGAATCTGACACAGGCAAGGTGTACTCGATACAACATTATGTGATGAATTTGTCAGTGACTTGCGACAGGTCGGTGGTTTTCCCGGGCTACTCTGGTTTACACTATCAATAAAACTGACCGCCACAATATAACTGAAATATTGCTGAAAGTGGCGTTTAACACCATAACTCCCTGTTTTATATAGCAACATTAAGTAACAAATACTACGGAGGAAGCATGATAAATATTCACATGTAAATTTGAAATAATCTACTTGCCCATGGTCGGTGGTTCTCTCCTGGTACTCCAGCCTCTTCCACCACTAAAACTGGTCGCCATGATATAGCTGGAATATTGCTGAAAGTGGCGTTAAAACACCAAATATCAAGAATCAAAATAATTGATATAAATGACATCTGTTTAGTCCACCTCTGAGTGATGTGCCTTATATTTTAACCTTATATGAGAAAGTTCAACAAAGATATATATATTTACTCATAACAGTTTAATTATTGCCTGTGATCTGTGTTTTTTTAACCGGTAAGTTGTGTTCCTTTCACACGTTAAACTATCCATCAACAGTTATATAATGACAAAGGCGATGAATCAGGAATTGTCAATATATTTAATTTGTTTCCTAAAGTTCAATATCGCAGTTATGCCTGTACATACACATGACATGAACCCCTTTATTACATCTATTACATATAGTGCTCGCTCTCGACCGTATGTTTGGTCTTGTACACACAATGCAGTTTCGTTGTTTTCCCCTTTCCAAATGTACAAGTCTATTTCTGTTTCTGTTAACTTGTTGATCTCGCCTTCTAACACGATCGCCAGATAATTCTTCTACAATAACCTGAATAAATTTTATTCTGGATAAAATGCGATCTCCGTCCGTGTTTTGTTGATACAAGATATACGCATTTAACATCATTCTATGTAGAATGTTGTAAGCCACCCGTTTCCACATACATGTCGATTTTCTACCATCATCATATGTTGAAGTCATCATATCATTTAAGTCAACTCCGCCCATGTATTTGTTGTATGTGGTCGCAACTATTGGTTTATCGTGAGGTATGTGAATAGCTGGCATTGCCGTTGAAATGAAGCGAACAGTTCTTCTATTTCGTCTTTCCTTGTATGCACACCCGAGTAATGGTCCCTGTCGCAGAAACACCGACTCGTTTTCACCAAGAGTGACATTGTGCATAAGTCGTGGCATAATTCTGTTAGCCCGTAATGTTCCAGTAATGTACGTTTTTAATGTATAAAGACGGTTCGCAAGAGTAATAGATGTAAAAAAGTTATCACAGAATATATGATGCCATTTATTCAAAAGATTAGCTGATTCCATTAAAGTAATAATAACCTGACTCCCTTGGGTTTCTCCTACCGAGACCGGGTCATATCTCCTTCCCCTGTACGGCAAGATATGTAAAATATACCCGGTAGACGCCTCAACCAACAGCCAAAGTTTTATACCAAATTTGTGACTTTTGGTTGGTATATATTGTGTCATAACTGACCTTGCCTTAGTTCCGACCAAAGATTCATCAATGGAGAGTTCTTGTTGAGGGACATAGAATTGCTTAAATCGCATGTTACCATGGTCAATTAGAGGCTTAAACCAAGCTGCAGGGTTGTAATGTTGAGTATTTCTTTGCGGAGTTTTTGTATTGTCTACCAAATGAAAAAATCGGAGAATTAATTGAAATCTATTGCGTGAAAACATTTTGGAAAACCAGGGTGTTGACTGACTGACGTCCTTCTTATTCCAGTATTCCTTTATACTTGATTTTTTAACCAATCCCATGTTGAAAATTACTGCCAGATATCTCTTAAATTCATTAACAGTAAGTTTTCCTTGCTTATACCAATTTCGATATCTGGATGAAGGACTGAGTCTGTTTGTTTGTCTTTTTCTATTTAATAACTGTTTAGCATATCTGAAATTTAAATTACGCTAGATAAAATTACCGTAAATGTTTTTCGACAGTAATGGATTTTTTTTCCATTTTATTAAAGCACAAGTGTTTTCTATTTTTTTTTTTTACACTAGTCAGATACAGTACTTTGATGACAAAAGAATTGAAGTACAATTAAACTTTATAGACTTGTTTTCCGGACTGGCCCCGTCGTGGGTGATCATCCGGAAAGCAAGCCTCTAATGTTCAATACACGCTACTTTTTTGTTATCAAAGTACTGTGCATTTGTATCTATTGCTTGTTGTCTGTCGTTTGTATGTATTTCTTATTGAGGTGGGCGTTCGTTCATCTTATTATATATATTCTGTCAACAGATGCAGGCCAACCACCTCTTTTTATTTTTATTTTGCCTTTTTGTTGTTCAAAATATCAAATAATCAGATTGAATCACACTTAATAAATAAGACCAATGTGAAAGCAAGCCGACTTTACTATCTGAAAATAACCGGTAGCGTACAATAAAAACCCAAACTCAAACTAGCGACCACTAAGGATTATTTTCAGCCCAAATTTGGTTACATTTAGTTGTATTGGAATCCTTTATGTAGGTCTTGATGTATGACCTATAAATACGGAAATTCCGCGAATAACGTTGCTATTTGTAGAGTATAGGTAATAATAATATCCCTGAGCATGGTATTTCACTGCATATCAAAGTTGATATTTGACACCCTGCTGTGGGCTTGAGGTGCAGAAACCCACCCAGGCACTTAGGTCAGTTAAAGGCCCGGGCAATACCTTTGATTTAAACCCCAAGTGGGCAAGAACTTTGCCGTCTGGAATATATTGTTCATGTGATATTTATAGAGACCACCTCCTCCAATTGTTTTTTTCAAATATCAAAGTTGATATATAATTTGACACCCTACTGTGGGCTTACAACAAAGCAAAAGGAACTTTTTTCTTTAAAAAGGACTACTTTTGTGTATGTTCTAAGCTCTGATTGGTGAATTCAATTGGTGAATTGACACCTTTAAATAGACAATTTAAAAATAAATGCATGTAGATAAAACATAATAATATTATTTTAAATAAATGTGACACGCACATGCGGGATTTAGATTTTGCTTATTTTTTCATAAAACTTATAGTTCTATTTTTCTAATGTTCTATAATTACACTATTTTTAAATAAAATTTAAAATAGAATGGTTTCAAATATAAAATAAGAAGTGTAATGTCAATTAATGTCAAAAACAATAAAATGGACACCGGACACAGTAGACCACCGACCTCCCCAAAATTGTGAATTTGCAACAAATGTTATGCATTTTTGTTTAAAATATGTTTAAATTAAATGAAAGGACTGGGAGCTATAAGGGCCAAAATCGGCCCCACCTCAGATGTCGATAGAATTTTCTCCAAAATGTATTCACAATATGTGCTTTTCAAAAATAAATACAGTTAGTTAATATGTGTATCTAATTCCTCACAGCGGATCGACAAATTCAGGTAATGAAAAGCACTGAACGTCATTTTTTTCATTATACAGAACGTACGTATCATTGTATTATAATGCATATCTTTAAAAAAGCAAAAACAAAAACAAAGCATAATAAAACTCAATAAACAAAGCATAAATTTGACTTAATATGCAATGTGGATTGATTTCAGGAATAAAAACATGTTCCGAAGCTGTATTATGAAATTAAAGTGAACGAATAGTAATGTCGCAACGTCACCCATTTTCGACGGTCTCCTGTTTTCGACGGTTTGCTTCACGTGATAAAATCTCTCATTATTTTGATCGCTTAATTTGTCAGAGGTTATATTATGATGCTGAAATTGCATGAATGATCTCATGAAATCTGATCTAAAAATGTCATCTTTAAATGTAAGAACTTCGTACCTGGCACATCCATTATTTCACGTTCAAATTGTTGTTTTTCGTAATTCATTTTTTCGTCACCTTAATAAAGCTTTAATCATTTAAAAAATATATCTAATACAGACCAATTTTGGTTTCATCGACTGCTATGACATTGATAATGTACATATTGAGGTCATATCAATTCAGAAACTTATTAACATTGATCGTCGAAAACTGGTCGAAATTTTGGTATTAATCTTAAAGAAGTAATAGATAGATTTATTTTGGACAATAGAACTTTGTCATATTTGAAATTTTTTTAAACACTTTTTTAACCGTACTTTATTCTTAACGACAACCAATGCGATGATATATTCCAGTACATTTTTACGGATAACCATCACAAATCTATAAAAAAAAAAATGCCAAGGTGCGGGTTGAGAGAAGTCCAATATTTAAAGATCGCTTTTTTTTTTATAATATGGAAATATCTTAGGAAATGGTGTGAAGCAAAATGTTTAATGTGTAACGATTTTAGCTAGGAACCTGTGAGAATTATTTTAGTTTTTTTGATAAACTGATAACAAGCCTTGGAATCAGATATCCCATAGAAAGTGGTTGTCGATAGATGATTGTTTTACAATCAAGTATTTCATATATATTTATGATGAGAACAAGCTTACAACCATATGATTAATCGTGTAGGTAAAATGTGTGTCGCTGCCATGAGTCTATGTATGCTTGTTTTGATTGTCACTAGAAAAAGAGGAGATGGTAGATATTATTTTGCTTTGTGACAAACCAACAACAACACTCATAATAAAGTTTTCCTAGAGGAAGCCATTTGTTATTTTATTTATACCAAATTCGCAGTCATGTTAGGATTCTAATAATAATAGGTTATTATACATTATTATACAGCTATAATTTTAATCCAATAAAAAACAATATGGTTGTGATCGTCTTCCGTAATTAGAATCGTCAAAATGAAATACAACCGAATTAATATCAAATGGTGACTTATTTCAACCTCATTTAAAATATACCTTGACATTCTTTCAAACTAGTACATCACGTTCACGATCTTTTATTACAATACTATTTCACTCAAGTGAACATTTTGTTCCTGTTCTAGTTAAAGGACTTTATCAAACAGAATCATACAGTTTACATGTAATGCAGTTAATACGCATTTAAACCACAGAAGAATATATCTATTTTCCACACCTTGTGGTGTGAGGTCGCTATTGTGCATGCGAAATATTAATTGTAAACCCCATTGACTGGCTATTTGCTCCCTGTCTAGAATATTTATTTTTTTCTCGATCGACAGTTCAGAAGCTAGAAAACAATATGATGAATAGTGTCTGTCAATCATGCAAACAATAACTTATGCACATGACAGAACGCATTTTCAATGCACTACATACACAAACGTTTGATCCATCATTTGTCCATTGGAGGTTGATTTAAGAGAATGGAACTGATAGAGGTTAAACGTTTAATTTGGGCGCAAAAGGGGAAACTTTATATAATTTATGAAAATGTGATGTGAATTTTAGGGATCCTCAGATTCAAATCCATTCATTTACTTTTCTACACTTTTATACATATTATATATGTGTATACTCGTTATTTTAAAATATTTCCACTTTGTTTTACTTGTCGTTTTCTTTTAAGAGCCCCAGCTTTATACTGCTCATGCTCAGCAACGGACCACCTTCGTCAATTGTTTTAGCTCATCGATGATCATGAGATTCACTAAGATAAATAGCACGGTCCGTGCAATATTTATTTATTTATTTATTTATTTATGCTTTGGTGTCAGTGTTTCAACTGTTGACCGAGTTTTAAATTCAACATGGGTAGACTTATAGAAAGTGTGTAATCGTAAAATTCAGTGGCCAACCATCCCAGTCTGGTGGCAAACGAAAAGGTATTGTTCTGATATGCCTAACGTTGTATCTGCAATTGATTGAACTTCACATGAGATACAAATTCCATCCAATGAACCCCAACAAAAAAACATACTTTCAGCAAACCAATTCTTTTCATTGATTGATATGAAAAGAAAGTTTATAAACAGTGATAATCATAAATTCCATCAATATCAATAAAACAATTACCTTTCATCTTAACTGAACTTGAGCCGTCGTGGTCGTATGGTAGTTGAATTTACAAATACCTGTGCAATCGTTGCCTATCACCACTTAAGTTGTGAGTTTGAACTCCATTCATGGCGAGGTGTACTCGATAAAACATTATGTGATAAAATTTGTCAGTGACTTGCGACAGGTCTGTGGATTCCTCTGAGTACTCCAATTTCCGCCACAAAAGTAGTAGCTGAAATATTTTTGAAAGTGGTGTTAAACACCTAACCTCCAATGGAAAAATGATGGTTCAAAGTTTGTGTATGTAGTGCATAACACGAAACACCTTTGGGTCATAATGTGGCATATCTTTACAAATACCAATAATACTACAACAATATTGTTTCCCACACAATTATTGGAACTGTTATACACATATCATGTCATTAAACAATGTACTGAAAAAGAAACAACTTAACTTTCATACCATCGTTTTTTACGGCAAAGATTGCTTCTGGGGCTCTATCCCATGGATCTAACACACTCAAGGCGAGAATGCTAACCATTACACCACCGATGAAATAGGAAACCATTTTGTCTACAGACCATTGAGACCAATAACATAATACCACCACAACAAAATTTCTGTGGTCGTATAAAAATCACACTGAAAAAGGAGCAGTCCTTCAAAACTTTCATTAAGCAAGGGACTTGTGCCCAAGTTGCTTAGTTGAAGTTAGTTAATACAGTCAATATCATCAAACACACATTAAAAAGATCATAGATTAGCTTCCAGTCAGATTTGAACTGACATCTTTTCAACTTTATTGAAATGTACTACCTTGTACTATAGAAGCCATAATGATTGTAATATTACACAAAGTACACATACAGATAAATAAACCACTCAAACAAGTACTTCAAAAGCATCTTGTACAAAGGACTGTATTTAAGACATATTATTACCTACAGATGTACATGTATTTTAATCTTCACCATATGATTGTTAAATGTTTAAATTGTGTATTTATTGACACTGATTACATCAGGTTATAATATTCATTAAAAAGTTGTTAATGTTTTTGTGATTCATGAAACCTTTTTTTCTCTCTAGCTACTGTTAGTAGCGACTAGCCCCTTCGCTTAAATAATCTTAAACTTAAAGGGTCAATATATTACTTTAATAACAATATATGATATAAGTATACAAATATAACATGACAAAAAGACAAAAATTTAATGGCTGACAAAAAATTAGGAATACCCAGAAAACTGAAGACTGAGACGCACAAACAACTAAAAATCCGGACCGACATGAACTCAGATGCTCCATATGAGTCTGCAGTTCGAACTTCACTAATACCACTTCATGGGTGAAAGAGCTGGGGGCAATTGCCCTCCCTACTTTTAAAAATTGAGGGAGGGATAGTTTCTATTGAAAATATGCCCCGTTTTTTCACATTCTGAATGATGACATGTATATGATGCTTTCAGTGTGTTGTTTTTGAATATTTAATAAAAAGAAAAGGAGTGTAAAAAGTTGGGTAAGTTTTTTTTAATAAAAAGGATTTTTTTCCTAACCTATGCCTGGATATGAATCCCATCTGGTTTTATAAAGGCAGTTAACTTTAAAATCTTCTTTTTCAATTGTAATGGATAGCATAAATATGACCTGTCACGAAAGCACATTCAAACTGATCCGTCATAATTTTAATGATGTTTTATTTTCAGTCGGGGCAACTTGGACATTCAACAAATACAATAATATTGAAAAGTAACGAACATAAATCGTATGATTGGGTTTTCAGTGTAATATGTACCTTTCAATCAAGTAAGTTTTTCGAACGTTTGTCGATGCATTCCGGCGTAGTATATCATATTCGAGCTTCGGCACTGACCTCCCAGCTGATCGCCGTCCGCCATTTTGGAATCGAATAACTGATAGTACACATGTGCCACCTGTCGGGAATGGGATAGGTGAACCCCATTGATTCCGTTCAGATGACCCTTTATTTTTTATCTATTTATTAATTGCACTTCGTCAGTCACCACATTGTCATTGTCAAACATTGCAACATACAAATTAAACAAATTATAATCAAGGTATGCTGAGCGGGTTGGTACAAAAGATGTCGAGAGAGAGACGGAGAGAAATAAAAAAAAGGATGACATCTCGGACAAGCACAAGTCAACTAACCAAAGTAGGCCTACAGTAGTTGTTGGTATCAAAAGTAGTTTCTACCAAATTTTGGTATATTGACTTCAGTTTGACTTTAAACTGATTAATATTCTTATGAAGGAAAGTGGGTAAAACGAGGCACGAGGGTTCCTCTTGGTAATTTTTTCCAAAGCCTCGGAATCCTATCTGAATAACAATGTTCTGCTGAAATTTTTTACCCTATGCTTTTTCAAATAAAAATGTTGTAGACTTAGACTAAAACATGTACTTATTCAGCTGCCTAGGGCATTAAATTAGTGAAGATATGTTTTATATTTGGTTGTCGATAAAATAATTTGACTATTATTTTTAGTTTATAAAAATACATCTATTAATAAATGTACCAGCTCATTATAATTAATGGTCCAGACAAATAAACAAGTAGAAAGCTGTTTTCTAAATCACAATTCATCAATTCATTTTTGCTGTACTGATTCCTTCCTTATGACACACCGTGGTGGACTTAGTTGGAGAATTGTAGGAGGGGGGCCAAGTTTCCTTTTTCCCTGGGGCCCAAAAATTATCTTAGCGGCCCTGCCTAGACCTTTAAATTAGACACAAGTTTATAACTCCTAATCCTGAACGGAAAGTTGGGGCCATTTCAGAGGGTACCCTACAGTACCCTATATATATATACATATAATCGTTATTAAAATGTCGAATGCGGTAGGTCGTGGGTTCGATCCCCGATCGGGTTAAAATTGGTATTTGTTGCTTCTCCACTAAGTACGTAGCATTAAGGAAAAAGAGCAATGACTGGTTGGCTGGGAATCAGGATATTGTATCCGAGTGGGGTGACATGTCTATCTAACTATAATACCGGAAATAATGCACTTCTCCGTAAATGAATTGAAGAGATGTTTGATTACTTTACACCTACCTCTCTTTAAATGATTTGTTACGCCGTTCAGTTGATTTGATGCGCAGTGCATATATACCAATCATTATCAGACAAGAACTATTCGAAGAAATAGAAACAGTAATAAAATCGTTTTATCCGGATCTTGCGTTTTCAGAGCTACGTCCTTTCAAAAGCTGCGGTGACTTTTGTCTTAGTTTTAGTTTTAACAGTGAGCTTGGTTTCTTTCTCGACCAGTTCAGTAAAAAGACTAATTATGTAAAATGATGAAAGAGCGAACTATTTTAATTGAGTCATGTGTCGATGATCAGGAACTCGCTTAATATTGTGTTTCTTTCATTTTATATGTCATTCTTATATTTTATTTATAATTAAGTGCAATTAAAAATATACAATGTATATAATTTTGTTTTAATGAGGAATGACACAATTGTTTCTGTGATAATATGTTATGACTTTTATGACAATGACAATGATGTTTTTTTATTCTTTGATGATTTCAAATGTGTTATATTCAATGTCCGTGTATGATTAATACTCATTTTAATATAGTTGTATAATTTATTATTATTAGACGTACACATTGGTACGTTGATGCTTGCCACCGTTGTAAAGGGGTAGGTTCTGAATAAAAAATAAATAAAAAAAATATATATTATAGAACGGCACTATCATTGAACTTGTGACGTCATGTTTACTGTGACGTCATCGATGAATGACGTTTTACGCAAAGCCTACAAATAGGCCGTTGGCACTCGAGGGGTGGTTTGAAAAGCCTAAAAATAGGCTCTTTGGACATGTAAGGGTTAAAGTCCTTGAAATAAAAATTTCCCCTCAGTTACAAATAAATATTCTGTAACTAAGTATTTTTTTATCATTTGTTTTGAAAATTTACATTTGGGGATCCCCACTACGCACACATACATTCCATTGATATGTGTCGGCCATGATTCATGAATAACCGGAAAATGTACTAGTCATGAATTATTTCTTAAATATACTTCCGTATAACCAGTACAGAGATTTTTACCAACAAAGGCGAGAACGAATGTAGTTTTCTGTGATTATTTTAAAATAAAAAAAAATTATTTGAAGAACAGATTTTAAATATTGACGTTCAAAATTTAGATTTGTGTTTAACTCGTGAACTCTTACAATTCTTAGATGATAAAACCATGCTGAAATTACAATGTAAAATTACTTTTAATTCTGTCTTTGTTGGTAACAATTTCATCTAAATCGAACAAGAATTGACATTAGAAAAATGTTTTGAAAAAATGTGGTTTTCGTATCTTTGCAAAAAATAATGAATTGAATCCTTTGTAAGATTGTAAGATCCGCATAGCATATGATGCTCCAAACTCCGGACAATTTTTGTATTCACTACAAATATGATTCTGCCGCCGAATACTAGTGGACAGTAACATTCGGATCGGAGCTGGAACGGCAATGGAGTTTGATGATGATCTAGACATTAGCGTTGTTGTAATTAGTCCGATTTATTTTATATAGAAATGTTTCTCTGTGGTTTCTTGACATGATTTCATGGTTTGGTTAGTCTTCATATTAATATGAGACAGGCAACCTGTTTGAAGGACGAAGTCCTAAAATTTCAATAATACGATGATCCGTACACGTTAGCCTCACCGCCACCGGACGCAATTACGAACAATTTCGATGATATTGACCGTGGCATTTGATAATAATTTATAAATTTGACCAAATTGATGAAGCTGATTGCATGTTCATATTTCAGATTAAACACCAATATTCCTTTTGAATCATAGCCCATATATTATTCAATGCATTGTTACGGGTTTTAACTTGGAACAGATTTTCATGACCCCGTTCTAGTCACTCTGTGACCTAGATCCGGACACAATTTCGAACGACATCATAATAACCTTTCTAGTGTAAATTATTTAATGACAACTGTTAAAGTTGAAAGAGCATTCATTCATTTACGTTCACATATCTATTTGTATATAATACACATGACATAAAAACCTTTCCTTTATTCATACCATAAATGTGTGCCAGATTGCATTCGGAATTCCTTGGACTCTTCAATGAATAAGGTACATCACGGATGTTGACATTTTGGGATAGATCAAGGTAAGGAAAATGTATTATATTGACTGTTTTTGTTTTAATTTCAATGTGTTCTACATATGCATAGAACCAGGAGATCATATTCTTTCCAATTACAGGCATAAGATAACAAAATATGCGAACCTCAATGAATTTTAGCGATAGATTCCAAGTGCAATTGTCGATCGTTTTCTGTTTACAAATATGAAAACCCGTCGTCTGCAACATTCAACAACGGAGACCATTCACCCATTTTCCCCCCAGGTGGCGTCGCTGTACCAACGGTGGTTAGGAAAACGTTTGTTTTCCGATAAACGCTTGTAACCAATGTAATCAAATGGCAATATCATTACCTACGCGGTGTCCTTGATCTGAAACGTTGCGTAATATGACGGTAGGCACGGCCTATAGAGAGGACGGAAGTGAACATAATAGATTTTAATTTGATATTTCCAATACCTTTTTTTCTGGTTTATTTCACAGTGACCGGTGACAATCATAGCCTATAGGGCCCAATGCCTGCAATGGCAATGTAAAATTGCATGTACATGTACGTGTTTTTTTTTTACTTCATTTGGTGTCTAATACTAATGACGTAAAATTGCACACGAGTTTTTTTTTTTTGCTTCATTTGTTGTCTAATGACATAAAATTGCACACAAGTTTTCAGACTAAATTGAACCCGATTGAAAATTGTACACGTATTTTTTTCACACTGTATAGGGTCTAACCATGTAAATTTGCGTACTCGCTTTTGCTTCAAAAACAAGAGTTTTAAGATCCCCAAGCGCAAGGGCAGGCAATACAATGGCCAAAAGAAAAAGGACAATCACTGATCTACAAAATACTACACAGAAAACTATCATTTCCCCCACAGCGATATATTTTTTCACAGGAAACAAAAATCAGATTTTTATTTTTTGGACATAAAAAAAAATCAGTAATTTCCCTTCAAATTTTTTTCATAAATTTCTCGTTGAGAACTGTAGGGCCGGATTAATGATATTTTTGCATCTTTCGTGTCAATTTATTTTGTTCCTTTAAAATTTCACCACATAATTGATATATTTTTTTTTTCAGAAAAAAACATCCTAAAAGTTAAATGGTCGTCCCCTTAATGACATGAATGTGTGTCTCGGTCGCGTCCATGCAGCTTCGTATAATACGAACCGCATCGGTGGCGTAATGGTTAGAGTGCTCGCCTCGAGTGCGGTAGATCGTGGGTTCGAGCCCCGGTCGGGTCATACCAAAGACTATACAAATTGATATTTTTGCTTCTCTGGTAAGCACACAGCATTAAGGAAAAACAGCAAAGACTGGTCGGCTCGGAATCAGGATAATGTGTCCGAGTGGGGCGACATGTCTATCCGCGGACTGTTGTTTTAGTGAGCTAGCACTATAAAAATCCAACTCGGTATGTTGGTCTAGTACAAAGCGGACCTCATCATCATCTCATTGAAAATTAACTTGTTCTCGCCATGATATAGCTGAAAATTGCTGAATTGACGTTAAGCAACAACAATCACTCGTATAATACGTGTCCGAATTTCAAGAACCTTATGCAAGAAAGTTCAACAGTTTAATTATTGCTTCTGATTCGCGGATTTGTCCCGATAAGATTGATTCCTTAAAAAGTAAACCTTCAAAGAGATAAGTTGCATTTTAATGCTTGGTGCTTTAACCATTCATATGCTTTTCTTCTATCATCATATGTAGCACTATCATGTAATTTAATCAACACCGCCCAAATATATGTTGTATTTAGTGTAGAGGTTGTTAAATAGTTTGTATTACCGTTGAAATGAAACAGTACACTTCTTGTTTCGTGACGGCCAGTTTTATTCGGCCCGTTTTATTGGTGGAGGAAACCGGAGTTCCCTGGAAAAATCACCGATCTGCCGCAAGTCACTGACAAAACTTTATCATATAGAAATCACATTAGTTTTATTACCAATCAATAATAGTCAAGCGACTGTTGATGAAAAATAAAATCCACACATGACTGTTGATGAAAATAAAATGTACACATGACTGTTCATGAAAAAAATCAACATTATCTATAATACGACCCAGGTATTCACGATTGAATTTTATTTATCAAAATCTTCAGAATGTTTGATACCTTTATTTGAATGGCTTAAGATGAAGCTGAAATCGTAAAATTTTTAATTTGGCTTTTTTCAATTTTCGCAAAATTAGAGCCCACGCGAACAGTTTGACTAAAAAACGCAAAATTAACACCCCTTCGAAAATAACCACTTAAATAGTAGATTAATAAATGTAGATATTTATGTTTGAGACAGAATATGTTTTTAACATCATGTTGGGGATCAGTGAGTAATTGTTGTTTACGGCAATTTTTCAGCTATATCACGACGAGAACAAGTTAATTTTCAATGAGATGAAGATAAGGTCCCAACACGCTTAGTTTTTTTTTTTTTTATATAATATATATGTATCTTAAAAATGATATAGGGGTGCATATTTTTTATTAATAAAGTTATATGTCTTAAAGACAAGCCACTGTGGCTGGAATCCGGAACAGAACAGTACATAAAATTCGCCAAGAATAATTAATGTACGTGAAATTGATCGAAATTATTTGATTCTAACCATTAATAAACGATTATTTACCATGAAAGTAGAAAATCACGATACAACAAAACTAGGAAACCAACACGAAAATCTTTTAAAAAGGGAAATACAAAGAATGTGAACAAATATCAAACTTTGTTTAACAACGTACGTACACGTGTACTATAGTTTCCTCATTCAACAGTTATTGTACGTATGCTATGCGTATTTACTAATTACAAAATTATTGAAAATATTGATTTTTGCTCATGGAGAACATAAGAAAAAATTAATAAGAATGTATTCAATTTTATTTTATATTCGCATTCACAGTTAGTAACAGGTGCCCGTGACGCAGATATGATTGCAACGTTGTCCTTGTCTTATTTCAACGTAATGACGTGATCACTTTAGTAATTTAATAACATGTCAGAAGATGGTTACAACTTATGATGCATTTGTTGTTAACTTGAATGAGGAATATTGTTATACAAATAAAAAATAATTATTGTTGGATAATTAGATAGAAATTGTGTTTGAAATAATAGTTTACATAGGTTACAAACGTCTAAGCGATAATAAAACGCTCCGCTAACCACAGTTGGTACTCGAGCGACACCTGTTGAGTAAATTTGGGTGAATGGTCTCTGCGCATGAACAATTTTCTCCCAAAACACGAGTAATTTAGCGGGGTATCTATTTATAAAAGCATTTTTTTAATTCATGTTTTGAAGGAACAATTAGGGGACATACTTTTTTTTTCGTTCGTAATTGCGTCCGGTGAGGCTATTATCTTTTATTTTGAATGAATTGTGTAGCCGATTTGTTATGGCGTTCATTTTACCTACGCCGCAATCGTAACTACTCGGCCATTCTCGCTACCCTGTAAATAACCTCGTACGTACATAGTAGAAATTCTTCTTAAATTGTTAGCCGGAAGTTAAGTTAAGCTAAGCCGCACAAAAATATAGTCCACGAAAATCCAATATGGAAGACATACTAAGTAAAATCTAATTATGCAAAGCTAATTAAAACTTTAATTGAAATATAGAAAATTGCTTAAAATATAACTTTATCAAACTTTAATGTAACTGACATGTGAAAAGTAGTGCGATTTATACGCCTAATGCATACGAGGTTATTTGCAGGGTAGCGAGAATGGCCGAGTAGTTACGATTGACCTACGCCGCTCTTCCATCGGTAAACTGACGAGTTCTGCCCCCTGGCTCGTACCTCGGCTAGATTGAGACAGATTGAGTCAGTCTATTCCATCGGGAGTTTCGTAGAAAGAGATTTTTTTATTAGAATTTTATTAAAAGTTTATTTCGATTTTGCATAGAGTAAATAATCAAAGAATTGGGAATTTTTCATTGAAATAGATTTCTTTTGCGTTTCTAAATTATCAATTGATCTATTTTTTAACTTCCGGTGAGCAGATTTTTAGCTATCAATATAGAAGGAAAAATCGGACAGCTTACCGTTAGAAGGACTTCGTCCTTTATTATTGAACCACGTCGGTGATGTAATGGTTAACGTGCTCGCCTCGAGTGCGGTAGATCGTGGGTTCGATCCCTGATCAGGTCCGAAACAAATATAAAATTATTATTTGTTGTTTCTCCCCTAAACATGCAGTAATAAGGAGCAAGAACCAAGACTAGTTGTCGGGATAACGTATCCCAATGGAGCAACATGTCTGTATGAGTGGACTGTTGGTTCATTGAGCCAACACTATATAACTTTCAAATAAGCAGGTTGGTCTCGTACAAAGCAGATAGGCCTAGGACATATCCACAAAAACAAAAATTAAATTTGAATATTTCCGCAAATTTTGAATTAAAAAAAATGTATTTGTATCTTATTCACAGACTTAAGAATATAAAATAATGGTAAGAACAGGTAGTCATTCACCGAATGAGGCAGAGAACAGTTTGGTAGAAGACATCCAGTATACTCCGCTCTCTCAATACCGATTCTCTTTAACGGCGTGCGTACATAGTGAAACAGAAAAATTACAATATGCCACAAACGCTACGAACATTACACATTAAGCATTATCTTGCTCCAAATCCTACTTCCGAAATCATCATCTCATCGATAAGTAAACAGCTCTCGCCTTGATATTGCTGGAAAATTGTGAGCAACGGCGGGTGCCACTAGTGGAGCAGGAACTGCTTACCCTTCCGGAGCACCTGAGTTCACCCCGGGTTTTTAGTGAGGTCGTGTTACTCGGTCTTTAGTTTTATGTGTATGCTTTGCAGATCGTTGTTTGCCCATTTTTTTCTTTTGGCCGTTGTGTTGTCTGTCATTCGATTTACGGATTCTCTTTGGTATCTTCAAACTCTTCTTATATTACTTCTGAATTTGCTTTAAAAATGAAAATAACACACGTAATAAATTGGAATGATTCAATTACAATGTATTATTTTTATTATTATTAATAAATAAGGTAAAGATGGTGATATTCCTAAAAAAAATTCCCTTAAACTGTGAACATACTTGTCCCAAAATCAGCACCCAATACTGGGTAAATAAACGTGGGCCCATAAATTTATGTCTTTGTTTTAGTAAGATAATGTTTAAAATGTTATGAAACCGTCTTATGTGATGTCTCTCTACTGACGTATTCATCCCTATGTATAAGGAAGTACATTTTGTAATTAATACGATTACAGATCTAGAGGAAAGACGTTTTTAATCCCTAAAGCTTTTTGTTTTCTTTCATATTATCGACGTACGCCAATTTCATCCTATTGAGATGACTTGCGTGTCGTGTTAAATATTTTAAAGTTTTCTTTATCACATGATCATTGTATTTATTGGTGTTTCTAATTTAAATACCTGTGTGTTGTCGTTCGTATATACCTGGTGTATTTTGGGTATGGATATTCATAAAACTTAACCAACTATGAAAGGGTAATTTAATACGAGAGCTGGGTACAGTGTAATGTGTGTGTTGTGTACAATGTTGAGAAGGTATGTGTAATTAGAATAATTAAGTACATGTGACATAAATCTTTTAATGAAAGAACTGGTTTTAAAAATTATGGTGCGCCACGCAAGTTTTGGCTATTTTATGGAGAAACATGTTATGTTGTGGCACTCCTTGTAAACATGTTGTGAGTCACCATAGCCCAATGTTCGCTTTTCTAAACTGTAAATATAACTAGCTACAGATCCGGGTTTAGCCAAAACATCTAATCCAGACATCCCAAATACCGAAGTATATTATATGTAACTTATTCCCCGGTAGAGCTGTTTTTTAATATTCAACGAATGAATTACAAATGTACGTTTACACGTGTTTTTACAGAAAGTACATTACCATTAACTAGTTAGAAGGAACGGCTATCGATCGATTTACCTGTTAGATATTTGAAAATGATACGTAATTGGGAAATAATCCGTTTATAACTGAATTATATGTATATTTATACGTTTTTAGACAGAAACGAGCACCGTACAACTGAAAATGTTGGTTGTCATGGTTTCAATCAAACTAAACTAGAAATTCCATTGATGATACACACTAACGAATTATTTGTATTACACGGGGTGTGTTCCTTTTAAAAGGTGTTAAAAATAATAAACAAACCGACAACAGAATCCCATTTATTTTCCAATAAAAAGGAAAAAAATAGAATAACAGTCGAGAAAACTAAAATTTGCTGAAATGAATAGGGCGCGCTGCCACTATGTAGAATGCATTTTGAATTAAGTTTACATGTACACAATATTTTGATTACTTTTGTTTATTTTACTTTGCTTGACTATTTCAATGTGTGTAGGCCGTTTACGGCATTTTTCTAAATTAATATGCATTTTCCTATTAATATACCACAAAAAAATCAGATACTTGAGTTATTTGCGTTCATTGAGGCTGAGTGAGAGCAAATTATACAAACATTAAAGCCAATGAAGTTAGTCCTTATGTCACTGTGTGTAGGCGTTCCATCACCAAGAAAACATTATTCCATATTCGTGAGTTCCATTCTGGTACTTGGTGAGGTGTACTCGATACAACTTCCTATGTAATTTGTGGGTGATTTGCAACAGGTCGATGGTATTCTCTGGATACTCCGATTTGCCCCCGCCACTAAAAGTAACCAACACCTCATAACAGAAAATGTTGTTGAAAACCAAAGACTATAACATTTGTATTTACTGCTTCTTCGCTGAACAAGTAAAAGCAAAGAGTTGGGTCGACTGGGAACCAGTATAGTGTATCCGAGTGAAGCGATATGTCTACATGTGGACTGTTGTTTCTGAGCAAGTAAGAGCAAAGAGTAGGATCGACTGGGAACCAGTATAATGTATCCGAGTGAAGCGATATGTCTACATGTGGACTGTTGTTTCTGAGCAAGTAAGAGCAAAGAGTAGGATCGACTGGGAACCAGTATAGTGTATCCGAGTGAAGCGATATGTCTACATGTGGACTGTTGTTTCTGAGCAAGTAAGAGCAAAGAGTAGGATCGACTGGGAACCAGTATAATGTATCCGAGTGAAGCGATATGTCTACATGTGGACTGTTGTTTCTGAGCAAGTATGAGCAAAGAGTAGGATCGACTGGGAACCAGTATAATGTATCCGAGTGAAGCGATATGTCTACATGTGGACTGTTGTTTCTGAGCAAGTAAGAGCAAAGAGTAGGATCGACTGGGAACCAGTATAATGTATCCGAGTGAAGCGATATGTCTACATGTGGACTGTTGTTTCTGAGCAAGTATGAGCAAAGAGTTGGATCGACTGGGAACCAGTATAGTGTATCCGAGTGAAGCGATATGTCTACATGTGGACTGTTGTTTCTGAGCAAGTATGAGCAAAGAGTTGGATCGACTGGGAACCAGTATAGTGTATCCGAGTGAAGCGATATGTCTACATGTGGACTGTTGTTTCTGAGCAAGTAAGAGCAAAGAGTAGGATCGACTGGGAACCAGTATAATGTATCCGAGTGAAGCGATATGTCTACATGTGGACTGTTGTTTCTGAGCAAGTATGAGCAAAGAGTTGGATCGACTGGGAACCAGTATAGTGTATCCGAGTGAAGCGATATGTCTACATGTGGACTGTTGTTTCTAAGCAAGTAAGAGCAAAGAGTAGGATCGACTGGGAACCAGTATAATGTATCCGAGTGAAGCGATATGTCTACATGTGGACTGTTGTTTCAGTGATCTAGCATTGTAAAAATACAATTGATTGTATTGGTCTAGTACAAAACAGACATTACCATATTGCATCAAGAAGTAACTTGTTCTCGCCATGATATGGATGAAAAAATACCCATTTGACGTTAAAAGGTAACTTGTTCTCGCCATATAATAAATAATAAATAAATAATAAATAAGCTTTATTTAGAGTCGGCATGGTTAAAACAACATAAGCTCTGTTGAGCTTTTAACCGACATACACAGACACAGAATAAATAACAAATAACAAGCATGCAACATACAGCTAAAATACAAGACTAAGTAAGCACTACATGTAAAATACTAACAGTTACAAGATAAGCAAAAAAGCAGATTAAAAGCTGATGTTATAAGTTAAGCATACCAAGAGCTAATGTAGCAAACTATGAACAACTAAAAGCTGATATTATGAGCAAAGCATACAAATTTTATAAGCACAATAAATAAAAACTGGATATGACCTAGATGGTAGAAATTTAAACAAATTTAAAAGTCAGCACAAACTGAACATTTACATACATTTCCATTCCAAGATTTTAAAATATTCTTAAACTGATTAAAATTGGAAATTTTTCTAAAATCATCAGGTAGGTCATTCCATAAAACAGCTGCTGCATATTTAAAACTATTCTTACCGTAGGTAGATGTTCGCACCCTAGGTATATCTACAATATTGGAATATCTAAAATTATATTTACATGATATGGATGAAAAAAATACCCATTTGACGTTAAACAACATTTACTCAATGACTCTTTCGCAGAGATGCAAAGAGAATTCTCAATATAAGACTCCAAACTACCACATGATATGCAAACTAAATTTGGTACATTGTTCTACAAGTCATATCATACCTCCCATTGGGTTGGGCGTTAATATATATCTCATTTATAGTAAGCTGAAATAGATTAGCCCATAAACACAAATGTTGTTGCGTAATCTATTGTATTTAAATGTGTTACATTCACTATTATAAAACCGGCTAATCGACACTGAAAATGAAACCTCAACAAATAGATTTATAGTCTAGTCTGAAAAGGTTAGTGTACTTCAAGTTATTATATAGAGAGGGAATGGAGGAAATAAATTTTCCAATCGCTTGAAGACATGAGAATAAATATTTTCTTCTGGACTATTTGACGAACCACTGTATGAAATCTTTTTCTTATATATTGGATAACCAAAACAATAATAGACAAAGAGTTTGGACATAAAACTGTCTGCTCTGTCAACTCACCCACCCCTACCCCCCAAAATCAAATAATTTTCTCGGTCTAATATCCCAACCACAACGGTAGAATTTGGAAGACTTTTAAAATTATTTAATATTATCAGATTTTGAATGGTCAAAAACAAACATTACAACTAATAACGAACCAAACATTTAATCAGAATACTAGTATAGATAAGTAAGTGTTTAATCCACTAACTAAATAGTTCTGGTATTGTATAAAACCTACACATGAAGTTTCATACTTAGTTAAATATTTATTTTAATTGTGTACATGTAAATTCTATTCCGGGTGTTTAGTTTCCGAATACTTAGATGTTTATTGCTTCCTGGTGCACGTTATTGCGTCTACGTTGACTTCACTCAGAGAATTCTCTCTACCCGGAAAGAATACTTGTGTTTTAAAGAAATCACTGTTATATATACATATATTTAATAACTTTGTGAACAGTTTTAAATGAAAATAAAATCACAATTATCCTCTGATCTTCTTCTATCATTATGCAGCCACCATCACTACGTATATTTTTTTTCTGTCACATTTGAATGAGCATGGATAACATGAAGTAAGTAGTGTGCTTTAAACATAAATTATACAAGATGCTCTTGATTAAAACTATTCTCAATGTGTTGTCGCCAGTCAATAACCCCCCCCCCCCCCCCCCCCCCTTCCCCACCCCGACACACACTGTTCGTACCAGCTTTTCCCATCTTTTCGTGCCAGTCTTAAAACATGCATACACTGTCCGGTCCAACCCTAAAACTTGCTAATGTCCAGTGCACTACTACGCCGCTCTAATGTGAATCAAACATAAAATAATAATCAAACAATTTTTATGGGAGAAACTTCAGAATTATATTCCTGATACAATATTATTATATTAAAAGGAATATTTATTTTGGCATTTTTAGGACAATTGTCTCTGTACAGATGTAAAGTAACCACTTCGGTCTAATTTCTGGATATATATTACAAGTAAGTTGTAATATTATTATAATATCAACACAATAATGGTTGCTTCTAACTTTTGTTGCATTTTGTGTTATTAACAAACAATTTCATTGCTTGCATACACCAAATTTTGTGTACACAGTTTTATTTACATGTTATGCACGATACTTCTATTAATACATACTGCCAGCCTTTGCCTAATCTGCATCCATTATCAATCATTGCACAACTGACACATTTTGTGTCGGGGTGATGTATATTGCATTAGCTTAGCTGACCAGAATGACCACTTGGTATTTGTTATTTCTACAGTAAGCATGCCTCATTAAGGAGTAAGAACATTGACTGGTTGGAGCCATACATAAAACAATATGTTCGATTGGCGAAGGAGTTAGACTTGTGGGTTGTTGTTTCATTGAGTTAGCACATGCCAACGGGCTGGTCTAGGTACAAAGCAGACATAACCATCATCCCTTAAATATGTAACTTGTTCTGACTATGACATAGGTAACACAATTTCCTACTTGGCTTTAAACAACAATCATTAAATCGCTCAATGTGCGTCTGTCCACATCTGTAAACATTTCCAATTTCAATCTTCCCCGGAATCACTAGTCCAATTGAACAAAGCTTGGTATAAATGCTCTTTGGATGCTATACTACAAAATTTAGTTTTTTGTTGTTGTTATTGTAGATCGGAAATCCTCGATGGCCACCGCAAGACATAGTTATTAAAATTATTATGCACTATTTTGGGAATGGGAAACATGTGGCACAGCACTAGTATAATATAGATTATTCCCAATAACCCAAAGAGAAAATAGAAAATGCAAACTGTCCATTAATGATTATTACTCTTCATGTAAGAAACTTTCATTATATAATTGACATGATATTATCGAAACATAATTTTACAAAGAATAAATAGCGTCGTTGTACTCGCATAGTACTATTGTTGGAGTCATTACTATACTGATGGGCGGAGCTTAGAACAATGTTACGTCATTTAAATAGGCGCGGTCTAAACCGGATCACCTGAACGCTTTTAACAGTGTACAATTTACAATGTATTATACGTTTTTCTTTAACGTTGATGCTGTCGTCTGTCAAAACAATGGCCAGTTCCAGGTTTGTGAATTAAATATTTGACAGTTCATTGGTATTGTTGAAATTAAATATTTCTTGAATTTAAATGAATATGATTTTCCAATCTTTGTACTATCAATACATTTTAGACAAATTTCATTTTTTTAAATCACCAAAGACATTCAGAGTAATAATAACAAGAATATTGTGTTGTCCATGTTATATGCCGAAATATGTCCCAAGGTTAGAAGGCATAATGCACGACCCGGAATGTATAATTATTGAATGGACCTTTGCATAACAGTAATTCGAGAATGCCAACCATTATTGGATATTATTATACTTTACAATAGAAATCAAGCAAGAAATAATTAAGATATTTTAAAGTTTTATTCCATGGAACAAGAAATAACTCATTATTCCCGCGGCAAACTGCACGTAGGTCAAATAACTGTGAGGGAATCTGCACGTAGCACAAAATAACTGTTTGAAATTGGCGTGCTTTTGCACGTCGAACCAATAACTAGGTATTTCCCACAGCACGTCTAACCAATAACTAGTTATTTCCTTCATATTAGTTCAGTATAATAATACAGTTATGTCCTTCATGAGAAGTTAATATCCATAATTATTAAATCTCGAAATTTAATAATTATGGATATTAACTTCTTATGAAGGTCATAATTGTATATTATTAAGAATCATATCTCTGACATGCCACCCTTTGCTGATATGTCGCCGCAGTATATCGAGGTCCTGTGGTACTATGGTAGTTAGATTAAAAATATGGCGGCTAAAACTGATTGAAATAGCACGTTAATACGCGGATCCACAGAACCCGAGGTACTATAGGATCGGACTATATTGCTAGAAATAGAAATAGAAGTAGAAGAATAACCAACCAAATATAAATTCCTATATTTGCAGATTTGATATCGAAAAATAATTGCTGCAACAATGGTATATAGGAAATGGCGAAAGAAACCCAATACTTAAAATTTCTGCTATTTACAGTGCTGGTTGCTTTTTCATGCTTGTGTATATCAATATTTAATGATCTCATGTTTCTTATCTCATACAATGACAAAGACATAAACCTCCCGAACGTAAACCAGCAAGAACCACATCGACCTCCTATGTACAAGAGGCAGATTTTGACAAAAACAAATTATCCCATTGTAGTGTCACAGCCTTATAAGATAAACAATAAGGACATATGTACGGGAGTCGATAAGGTCTCATGCATTGTAATGGTTCACACCGCGCCAGGTCATTTTGAAAGGAGAGTTCGAATGCGAGCAACATGGCTAAACTCTACATACTACAGTCCCGAGAGTGTCAGAGTAGTTTTTCTCTTTGGATTAGTATCTAATATGGCTTTGCAATTACAAATAGAGAAGGAAAGTGAAAAATTCAAGGATGTAGTTCAGGGATATTTTACAGATTCATACCGGAACTTGACAAACAAGGGTGTTATGGGATATAAATGGATATCTGAACACTGTAGAAATGCGGAGTTTGTGGCTAAAATAGACGATGATGCATTTATAAATTTCTTTAAATTGTTTGAGGAAATGCAATATCTTAAAGATAAGAAAAGATATATCTTGTGCAATAAAATAAACAAAGGAACAATGAGAATTATAAGAAAGAAAACCAGTAAATGGTATGTTCAGGAGGACGAATTTAAAGAAATGCAGAGATATCCACATACATATTGTAGTGGATTTACCGTATTTATATCCACAGACTTGGTACCAATGTTATACCATGCCGCCATAGGATCGCCATTTTTCTGGGTGGACGATTTTTATCTTTTTGGACTACTTCCGGCTAGAATTCCCGGTGTTATGCACGAAAATATTGGAAAACACTTGACGTTAAGGTTCTTTGAAGGATTACAATGTTACCAGAAAAATGGTACAAAATGTCAGTATGTGGTAATGCCTGCCAAAGACAAGGAAATCATAAAAATGTGGGTCGTTATCACTAAGGATAGAAAACAAAGTATATATGGCAATTATTATATGAACTTGCCTCCAAAAACTGTGGATTGATATTAGTATATTTTTTTTTTATGTAAAATAAAATGAATGCATATTTAAATAGAAATAGAAAGCATCAGCAATGGTATTTTTTTCTCAAGAACGAACGGGATGTAAATGTGCTGACTTTGTATGGACTCTAAAGATACCACGATCATCGTAGCTCTTAATTATGGAAGCAGGGTACGTTCATTTCGCTTTACGTGTTTTCGCCTTTTAATATTTTGCAAAGCCAAATCCCAAAGGCGCGAAAGCGAAACCGCGAAATGAAATTATTTTGCGTTCTCGCTCTGTAAGAAAAGGCGAAAATACACAAACGCATAATTGGCAGCATCCAACTTCCATACCTAATAAACGACTTTTTTGGTAGCAATCGTCATTGAGTATCTCATTATATACAGTTTGATTTGTAGGAATCAAAATTTATGTTCATTTTTATAATAAACCTACTGCTTATTTAACATTATTATTATATTTTATATTAAAAGGAATTTACACAATAAGCAACATATATAAAAAATAACAGCTTATTATGGTAAAATGAGAAATATCTCATAAATTATTTCAGCAGAACTTGAATATTACAATATTATGAAATGTTAGTAATTGGTTATTATTAAGTTGAAATGTATGTATAGATTCCCCTTCAGTTGCCCGTGGGTTACGATATTTCTCCACTCAAGAGAGTTAAATTAAAAATTTTAACCACAAACCTTCAGGCGAGTGGTTAAAATTTTAAATTTAACTCTCGAAAGTGGAGAAATATCGTAACCCACATGGGCAACTGAAGGAGAATTTGTTTCTCCCATTATTTAACACGAACTTTATTTCAAAATCCGATTCAATTACCGATTTGACAACATGCGGGGAAAGGCACGAGACATTTTAATCCTCTAGGGGATTACAGATTTTTTCCACCACTGGTTCAGCGGGGTTAAAACGCCGTAATAATGGGAGAAATTGGTTTCTACAATAATACAAACCGCATCGGTTATGTAATGGTTAGAGTGGTCAGTTCGATTGCGATATATCTAGGTTTCGAGTACTCGTCGGGTCAAACCAAAGATTATAAAATTGGTATTTGCTAAGTTCGCAGCTTTAATGAGTAAGAACAAAGACTGATTGTCTCGGAATCAGAATAATGTATCCGGATGGAGCAACATGTCTACGCGCGGACTGTTGTTTCAGTGAGCTAGCACTATAAAGATCCAATTAAGCTTGTTGTTCTAGTACAAAGCAGACATCATCATCATCATTACACTGAATGTAACTTGTTCTCTATCTGTCTCTATCAATGTAGAAATTACGCAGTATTGATTAGTTATTGTTCATGACATATAATCAGTCTATGGTATTGTATGCGTATTGCAAGTTGTTTTTATGACTTCCCTTTCCTAGTCGTGTACTCAAATAACAACATTAAATCTCAGCATCGGGTGATAGAAGCTTAGAGACATATCCTTGGATTAATTACCATTAATGTTCTATAAATTGTAAAAGCATTTCAAAGCCTGTGTCTGGTGAAAACATTTATCTACTTAACGAAGCGGTTGTTTTTTTTTTGCTGTACTAGAAGTGTTTCATTTAAGTGTTATCTATGGTTTGTTGGTTTTTAACGCCACTGTCGACAATATCTCGGATATTTCAGGTTCGCTCAAAGTCAAAAGATTGGAAAGTCAAATATTGTCAATGTCTTTGTGGGCAAGTAAACATGATCGTCAAAATCTGATAAGATTATAAATATGCCAGAGGGAGATTTATTAGACAATTTTAACGTAACACTCCACGGTAGTTATTCTCCTTATAGAGAAACATTACCACCACCAGTTTGACACACAGTTGCTTTTTGTTTGTTTTATTTTGTCACACATTTATTTCTTGCGCATTGAGATCAAATACTTCCTATATGTGTAATTAAATGTCTTTATCAAAGAGATTAATTTATGGGAATTAGTCATTAATTGTAAGAGATTATTAGTATTATTATTTTCATTTATTAAATTCCCCCAGCTCGGATTTGATCGTATGGTTGGTAGATTAACAACTACCAACACAATCAGTGCCTATCACCACTAAAGTTGTGAGTTCGAACTCCGCTCAGGCGAGGTGACCTCGATACAACATTATGTGATAAAGTTTGCCAGTGACTTGCGACAGATCGGTGGTTTTCTCCGGGTTCTCTGGTTTCCTCCACCAATAAAACTGACTGCTACGATATAACTGAAATATTGTTGAAAGTGGCGTTAAGCACCATAAACCAACCTATATGGGAATGTGTCATTGATTGTAGAGAATTTTATTATTATTTACTTATTATTTTCATTTATTAAATTCGCTCGTCTTTTTAGATGCATGTACCTGCATTAAAATGGAGATATGCATTTAAAGCTATTTATGACATTTATATAAATTAATAGTAATCGTATTGGTTTTTATTATATACATGTATGCATTAAAATATGCAATTCCCCAGATACCTGTGATATATTATTTACACACAGGTATAACTTATGAATAGAAAGAAGATGGCCACTTCCGTGTTACAAATGTTTAGCTTGACTTGTTCCCATTTAGACCAGCGGTAGAAAATCAAAAAATAAAATGTAATGAACCCATGGGCTACACACCTATATCATATATCATTGGAAAGAGGAATGACGGGACTCTCAGAATAATGATGCCGTAAAAGTCGGAAGTAGTCATGTTTTTGCATAATTAAGGTCAAAGGTCAAGAACAATTTGTTTTTCGCTTTCGACTTTCGTTCGAAAAGTGTATTTTCCTTAATAATGAAATTCAATTCGACAAGTTTGATGGTATTTTTTTGATGGACCACATATTAAATTAGATTATTGAACCAAAATTGACGTCGAAATGACCGTTTTTGGATGGGAATGGGATTTTTCAATGTAAGTGATTCGTATTTGCTTCCATAAAACAATGACCTTGACCTAAGGTCATCTCTATTTACGTAATAATGACGTTTATTTATGTTTCATTATATTTTGTATATATACTGTTCGATACAACGGAAGTAAATCAAAACATGCCCGATTCCCCCAACACAAGTATTTTTGTAAGTCTGTATTTTGTCAGTCCCTAAATAGCTATGAGCATTGTACATCTCATGTGAACCCTTGTAGGTTTTTTTTTATTAAAGTGATTCATAAATAAAAACACCCTTTTAGACATTTTGAACAAACAACCACAAAATATACATGTTTCATTCACCATCGTAATCCGAAACCCAATTATTATCAGATTGGGTGTTTGGATAATGCATTTGATCTGGTCAATCGCATATGGAGATATTCAGGGAATCAAATAAATACAGTTGTTTTTATGATTTGCTTAAAAAAAGAACTCTTGCGTGCTTACGCATCGTCATCTTCGATATCTGTCCTGTGTATAATCACATTGTGACAGAGGTCTAATGCTTGGCAAGGACAAAGTTCTGTGCAGGACAAATTCTGTTCAAAACAAACGCAGCCTTTACTACAAACGGAGCTTTCTTTGCATGTGCATGCGAGGTCCTGCAAAAAGTCAGATGACATTTGATCTTCAAACAATATTAGTTCAAGACCAAACTTTCCATCTTTTCAACCATGCTCAAAAGGTGACCCAACTGCTGGCTTTGGAATATGTGCATTTAGCCATATCTTTGTTTTGTACGAAGATCTAAGAACATGCTGTTTAAATGTGTCTTCACTCGGAGGAAGTCTCACCAAAGTAGAATCTTTGACAGTTGCCAATTTTACCCGCAATTTGTTCAGATCAATATGGCATCGTTTCGACTTTCCCTTCGGATCATACAGCCTTGATATTAGTTTTCTGCTTAGATCGATTGAATTATCTATGTCAGAGCATTCTATTCGAGAAAAATCACTAAACTGATTGGGTGTCTCTTACAGATCTTTCAACATAGACTTCTTCTTGATACCAAAGAACGAAGAAGTGGTATCACACCCAGTTAGAGCATAAGCAGCTGGCAAGATCTCACACACAACGGAGCTCAATGACTTGCATAACTCGTGTATAGGGATATAACGTCTATAATCTTAGCTTAGTGCTCGTAATAAGTCCTGTTTGAAACCAAAGCTCACTTGTGTTTTTCATTTTTGGAAAATAATGTACTAAAAGGACAAGAACGTCCGTATCTGGGGATTTCACAACAATGCGACCTTGACCGTTATTCTCTTGGTACAGTTTGTCAGAATACAGTGCATGCAAAATTATGCGGGTATCCGCCTCTTCTTGTGTGCTTTCCAAACAACTGCAATCTAACACACCATTCTGATTCAACATTTTAACTGTTTCAGGATTAGAAAATAAACCGGCCAGGTAAAGTGATAGCCCTTCATGGAGAGAACTGTTCTGATTAATATGCTTGTAATCGCCGAGAAATCTAATAAGCGACTTGTGATTCAATTTTGAGGAGCTTATGGTCTTTTTTATAACTTTTCTTTTTACAGAAAATACAATAAGTCCAATCAGATCTGGTAGTAATATCATTTGAACATACAAATGTACTACTTGATTTACTATCGGGCACTTCTTTTATTGTCTTTTTTTGTGCAAAACACGTAATATTTTGTTTACTGGTATATGATTTGCAACACGACCTATGATATTTCACCACAAAACTTTCAGATACAACATGAGTAATTGAAGACACTTCTACTATTAATCGTCTGTATACCTCATCTTGACGTACCTCTGCGGCTTTAATAAAAGTTTCTTTGCCCCTATCGGTAAAAACGTATAATTGTTCAAGACTTTTACATTGACAAATGATACATTGGTTCCAATCTATTGAAGGTGTACTCCTCTTAGCACTAGATGGAAGAAGTTTAAGTTGGCTACCAAACTGTGCCATTTTCCGGAAAACACTCACAACAGTTCCGACAAATGATTTTCTGACAACTTGCAAACACTAATTAAATTCTCTACAAACAATATTTCAAACCACCTTTTGTAACTAAGACGTTACAATTAACAACAGCAAATGTTATCAATGAAGGGTGACAACAATCAAATACAGATAACACAAGAATATAAGTAATTATTAAGAAAATATGCTTTGGTCTCGATGCAATAAGATTTGATCTGACTGAGGATTATAATTTTAAAAAGTCACGGGCAAAATATCCGGAATCATTTTCTACTTTCGATATGTTGATGTGCATTTAAAAACGGTCCAAACCTCTTAAACTAGTAGAAATTGGCGCTATAATGATAATGTTTTATGTAAACTATGTTTACACTTTTGTTTTAAAAAAAAGTTTGAGATCAATTTAATGAAAGTATTTCTTCTGACATAATTTTAAAAGTAACCGTTAAAATATTTACCACATCTGCTGGTTTCAAAGAAGCCAAACTGATGAAATAAAAGTTATTTTAATAAGATATTTTGGCTTATTTTATTTATTTAAGTTAAATTTAAAAACTACAAGTGTAACAAATTGCCGAAGATGCATAAATCATGTAAAATATTGATTTTACTGAGTATGATCGGAATTTCTCCAATAACGCATTAATCCTAGAAAAATGTAGTTTTCGTGATAACGTGACCATACGATTTTCTTACGGCATGCTAAATTTATTAGCTAAAAACATAATCTAGCATTTGAAAGTATATTTAGGTGTGTAGTCGATGGGTTGATTTAACTCTTTAAATAAGCGCCTTTTTAGATTTCGCCGCTGGCCTAATTGTGAAAAGGAATGTTCATGGATAGAGATCTATATCTTTCATTTCGTCGTATCAATGCAAACCAAATTGTTTTTTCTTCTTCTAGTTTTACCTTTTCACAAGTTGAGAAGAAAGGAATTCAAAGATAAACGTTCACGCTTTAAACAATTTCTCGAGTCGGTTGAAAATATTATACTGTGCTGCAAGTAATTAGCATTTTGTACCAAGCTCTGTACCCATGCAGCCCAAAAACAATTTTAGAACGAACCAAATGGTTCTAAGCAGATTCTATATAATGCCTTTTTTCCACTGTGCTGTTTACCCTTTCATTATATATGCTCTAGTCTGTTTTTTGAATAATCATCAAGCTAATCTAACCCCGCCACTTTTAACCGAAGTGCCTGTACCATAGTCAGAAAAGTGAGCGGTCATGTATTTGTGTGGTAGGGGTATCGATTTTGCCTCTTTCTACCATTTTTCTATTGTATGAAATAATTCATATATCGTCAAATGAGCTGTATTTCAGCTACATGTATCTTGATTGGTTTTGTTAGCGTCAAATGAGCAGTATTTCAGCTGTATTTCAGCTATATTGATTGTTTTTTAATGCCAATGAACAGTATTTCAGCTATATTGATTGTTTTTTTTATTGCCAATGAGTAGTATGTCAGCTGTATTGATTGTTTTTTTACGTCAAATGAACAGTATTTCAGCTATATGGATTGTTGTTTGTCATCAAATGAACAGTATTTCAGCTGTATTAATTGTTTTTTAACGTCAAATGAGCAGTATTTCAGCTATATGGATTGTTGTTTATCGTCAAATGAGCAGTATTTAGCTATATTGATTGTTTATTTACGTCAAATGAGCAGTATTTCTACTATATTGATTGATTTTTTGTAGCTCAAATGAACAGCATTTTATCTATGCTGATTGTTCTTTAACGTCAAATAAGCAGTATTTCAGCCATATTAATTGTTCTTTAACGTCAAATAAGCAGTATTTCAGCCATATTAATTGTTCTTTAACGTCAAATAAGCAGTATGTCAGCCATATTCACAATGACAAGAAGCTTAGGAATACAATTGTTTAACCTTGAAGATGAAAAAATGGCAATGGGATGGGCCTATGGGAGGAATTTGATGGATTAAGAAATGAGACACAACCTTTCAGTCACCCGCATGAGGTATTGATTAAAAAATCATATAAAACTGGTATATAATTGTATGGAAACGCCCAATCGTAGTATGTCTTCTTTGAATATTTACCTCTACTGAAAACAAAATCATTGAAGTATAAAAATATTTAAACAATAAATTTGATATCAGTTGAGGGTACATACCCGTATCAGATTTGGTTTTGTGGTTTGTAACAATGAATTGTATGTAAACAGGTAAGATTTTCTGTTTATTATCAAAACTTATATGAAATATACAAATACATAATATTGAAACCAAACATCAATTTTGATTTTCGGAAATTTAGAAACGTTTTAGATAGAAGGTATGTATATATGTAATCTCGCTTTCATTGCTGTATTTATGTATACTATACATATGGGGGAAATCAATGAGCAATACACATACACTGATGAATTCGGATGTACACGTCGATATAGACGTAAAAAGCAATAAAAATATAATAATAAAATATTAAGAGACGAACTCAAAGAGGTAAAAAATGGGATGCATGTATCAACGAGCAATACACATACAAATTCTGATACACGTCGGTAGAAACGTACAAAGCAAACTCAAACAAAATAATAATAAGGGGATTATGGGGGTTAGGATTATGATGTTTAGCGCCACTTAATATTTCAGTTATATCGTGGCAGTCAGTTTTATTGGTGGAGGAAACTGGAGTACCCGGAGAAAGCCACCGACCTGTCGCAAGTGACTGACAAACTTTATCAAAATAACAAGAGACGAACTCAAAGAGGATATGCTCTATCCTAAAATGATCAATGGAGTAATTCAGATCAACGACCGCTCATCAACGTAAATTTCAAACTCTATGAAGAAAACGAGCTACCATAGATATACACATCAACAAAACAATAATGTGGAATACCAGCTGATCTCAAACAGTGACTTATCCGTAAAAAATGTAGATATTTAATTTAGTCACACGACCGTCGTTTAATACCTAATTGTAAGTATACTGTCACGTATGTGCTAAAGGTCATAAATATATTATATACACTTCATTATTGTTATTCCCTTATTTCATATTGTAGACATACCTTTAGAATTTAATGAGGAAGTAGGTATTACTTCTAAATAACCGTAGGTAAGTCTAACTGTACTATATATTCTTCTTTTGCTTAGATAATCTCTTCCGTTCAAACTGTACATGTAATTGTTTTCATTGAAATTGTGTCATGAGCACGAATCGACCACAGCATGTCACATTTTGGAGTGAGTAAGTGAGTATTGTTTTACGCTAATTGAGCATTTTTTCAACTATATTATGGCGAGAACAAATTACAGTCCAATGAAATAATGATGATGATGATGATGATGATGACGATGTCCGCTTTGTACTAGACCAACAAGCTGATGATAATGACGATGTCCGCTTTGTACTAGACCAACAAGCTTAGTTTGATTTTTATAATGCTAGCTCACCGAAACAACAGTCTCCAGATAGATACATTTTTGTATGTCGCTCTACTCTGACAGGGACTAAAACAATTTTCACTATTGATCCCACTCGAGTCGAGCATACTAGCTATTACATCACCGATGCGGTTTTCAAAGACTTCGACATGGTATATCATGCAGTCTTGTGTTTTACAACCTACAAAGCAGTATAGTGATATTTGCAGTTAAATAGTGCCACCTTTTTGCCTACACGATTTATTGTTTGTCAGCCTCTTTTGGTTACAAGTATTGCTGAAAAAAACTTGTTAATTTGACAACTATCAACCAATCATAAAATTCCATAGATGAATCTACAAAACAAGATTATAAAGGTTATTTGGATTGATTACTTAAACCTTCAAACAGACAAGGCCGCTATATAGCTGCAATACTACTAAAACCGTTGGAGTTAAACACCAACCAATCAATTCTCACAACCAGCATAGCGTAGTCTATGGCTGTGTTCCATACATTTGTTGTAAAAACTTAAAGAGTAAAAAGTAATAATAATAAGAGATATAATATAAACACATTTTTGTTTGTATCTTTGAAATAAATTAGGATTACAAAAAAAACAAAAACAAAAACAAAAAGACAACAGGAAGTATAACACGCAAGGATTATATTCCATTTAGCTAAATTTTTATTGTTCCGTCAAGTATTACAGAATGCATTCTAATTGCTAGCATCATAATTTTGCTCTATTTTAAATCAGAACTTGTTTATTTTTGTTTATATAGGAAACAAAGAAACAACATGCCGAAGATGAAGAAAGAAACCCAATATAATCAGTTAATGCTCTTAGTAGTGATAGTGTCTCTGTCATGTTTTACTGTGACTATCATACTGGATCTAAAACATTCAGAGGATAAGTCTTATTATACTAAAGAAGGACGCCATTTTAATCTACGCTGGATGTTGTCGTTGGATGAAAAAGACGTGCATAACAATGATCAATACAAAAGAATGATTCGATCGAAAACAAACTACCCAATAGTATCACAGCCTTACAAAATAAATAACAAAAACATATGTAATGGAGTAGAAAAAGTTTCCGTAATCGTTATGGTCCATACAGCACCTAGACACTTCTTAACAAGACTCAGAATGAGAACAACGTGGCTCAATTCGACATATTATAGTCCCGAAAATGTACGAGTGGTCTTTCTTTTAGGGTCTGTGTTTGACCCAATGTTACAATATCAAATTGAAGAGGAGAACAAAAAGTTTAAAGACATAGTACAAGGCCAATTTATTGATTCATACCGTAATTTAACTAACAAAGGCGTAATGGGTTACAAGTGGATTTCGGAGCATTGTATGAATGCTGAAATTGTTCTTAAAGTAGATGATGACGCCTTTGTTAATTTTTTCAAATATTTTGAAGAAATGTCACATATAAAGGAAAAGAAAAAATATATTCTATGTAATAGAATAAACAAAGGAACAATGAAAATTATAAGAGTGACTGGCAGTAAATGGTATGTTAATGAGGATGAATTTAGAAACATGAAGGCCTACCCGCATACGTATTGCAGCGGTTTTTCTGTATTTATATCTACAGACTTGATACCCATGTTATATCGGGCTGCCATAGGATCGCCATTTTTCTGGGTGGATGATTTTTTTCTGTTTGGACTATTGCCGTCACGAGTACCAGGTGTTGTGCATGACAATGTGAGGTCTAATTTGTCCTTTATGCACCCAGAAGCTTATACTTGTTATATACGATACCGTAAGAAATGTAAATATATGATAGTTCCGGCAAAGGAAAAGGAAATACCAAAAATGTGGCTAGCAGTAGTCCAAGACAGAACTCAAAGTATATTTGGTAATTACTATATGGACTTACCATCGTTACCTGAACGTTCGACTCCAATGCCCACGTCATAACATTTACTCTAAATGTTTATACTCATGCCCACTTAAATGTATTTATCAGCACATTCTACTCACAGTGTATATTCAAATGCTCAAAGTATATCCCATCTCACTGTTTTGCATTTTATAGGAATAGATCATTGTTGCAATAAACCATTTTATAGATAGACGTATTTAATCCTAACATTCTACTAATATCCCATCTCAGTGTTTATCCGATCATTCTACTCCAATCTTAACCTAGTAATTTTACCTGATCATGCTACTCGTAATACTCCTTATATAGATTATATCAGCCATACTTAAATGCACTCCTCATAATGTTTGTCGAACCCTAACTTCAATTTCCACTTCATAATGTTTATCCAAAAGTCCTACTCTATTTTCCACCTCAAAATGTTCATTTAAACATTCTGCACACAATACCCACCTCATAGTGTTTATCAGAACATTCTACACTCATTCCCACTCGTAGTGTTTATCAGAACATTCTACACATATTCCCACTCATAGTGTTTATCAGAACATTCTACACATATTCCCACTCATAGTGTTTATCAGAATATTCTGCACATAGTCTCATCAAAGTGTTTATCAAAGCATTCTACACATAGTTCCACCTCATAATGTTTATCAGAGCATTCTACACATAGTCCCATCGCATAGTGTTTATCAGAACATTTAACACACATTCCCACTCATAGTGTTTATCACAACATTCTACATATAGCTCCACCTCATAATGGTTATCAAAACATTCTACCAATCAAATTGTTTATCAGACCATTCTGCATACAGCCCCACCTCATTGTGTTTATCAGAACATTCTACACATATTCCCACTCATAGTGTTTATCAGAACATTCTACCCATCAATTTTTTTATCAGACCATTCTGCATACAGCCCAATCTCATTGTGTTTATCAGAACATTCTACACATATTCCCACTCATAGTGTTTATCAAAACATTCTACCCATCAAATTGTTTATCAGACCATTCTGCATACAGCCCCACCTCATTGTGTTTATCAGAACATTCTACACATATTCCCACTCAGTGTTTATCAGAACATTATGCACACAGTCTCATCTCATTGTGTTTATCAGAACATTCTACATACATTCCAACCTCATAGTGTTTATCAGACCATTCTACACATAGTCTCATCTCATAGTGTTTATCAAAATATTCCTATATTTGTGTTTATGCAAATTTGTTTATGTGAATGCTCTACGTATATCCGATCTCATTGTCTTACATTTTATAGTTTAACGTGAATTATTAATTGTTACAACTAACTATATTGTATATAAATGTGTTTGAAGTTTTGCATAAACATAAAGGGTTTCACAAAATATGTACCAGGGGTATTTCGAAGTTTTGAAGAAAAAGCATAGATGGTTTTAGTCTCTTTAATTGTAATTAATGACATTGTATCTAGATTTTTGAACATGTAATTATTCACTGCAATCACAAGTTTTAACAGATATCTCCTGTTACTAAATTTCGAAAAGATAAAAATAAAAATACTTAATTTGTTATTTTTGTGTTCAGTGTTTTAAGTGCCAACTGAAAGCTAAGGAACTGCTTGTGTTGTCCTATTATGTGTCCTTACGTTCTTAGTTCAGTATTATGATGCATGCTACGATATTCGCATAAAAACGATGTTCGGTTCGTCTTTACCTCCAGTTGTTTGTAGTAGGGCTCATGCCTTGGTAACATATATTGACTATGTGAGTAACATGGCGGTGTCTTATAAGAGGCAGGAACTGCTTGCACATCGCGGACGCCTGGGCTCGCCCCCGGGTTTGGTGGGGTCCGTATTGCTCATATTTTTGGTTTTCTGTGTTGTACTTTTGTATTGTTTGTCTTCGTCCTGTGTCTTCTGTGCCCAGTGTTGCAAGTTTCTCTTGGTTGTCCATTCTTAGTTGCTCCTTCGGGTTTCTCCTACGTTTATTTCATAGTATACAATTGAAAGATTGCATTACTTAATTCACGTTGTAATGGACATTTTATCTTGTAATGGAGTTGGTGAACATATGACACAAAAAGAGGAAGATAAAACATAACCATAAATTACTGTGCCAAGATATTCTCGTAATATGTGAAAAGAAAGTACAAAAATACGAAGATATTCTCGTAATATGTGAAAAGAAAGTACAAAAATACGAAGATATTCTCGTAATATGTGAAAAGAAAATACAAAAATACCAAGATATTCTCGTGATTTGTGAAAAAAAAGTACAAAAATACGAAGATATTCTCGTAATATGTGAAAAGAAAATACAAAAATGTATATAAATCGCCAATTTTAGCACCAAGTAATTAATGCTGAATCCATCATATGTTTTTCTTTCTGTATCGAAACGTGTAATTAATGCTGAATCCATCATATGTTATGCCTTCTGTATCGAAACGTGTATTTAATGCTGAATCCATCATATGTTATGCCTTCTGTATCAAAACATGTGTAATTAATGCTGTATCCATCATATGTTATGCCTTCTGTATCGAAACGTGTATTTAATGCTGAATCCATCATATGTTATGCCTTCTGTATCGAAACATGTGTAATTAATGCTGAATTCATCCTTTGTTATGCCTTCTGTATTGAAACATGTAAGCCCGGCTTTTTCTTCAGTTGTCATATTTTGGGCTTGTAAACTGTTTGATACATTCTATTGTTAAAAAAATGGTGTTTAACACCATAACCCCCAATCACCAAGACCTTTGTCAAACAATAGACTATAAACTGGTATTTGTTGGTTCGCATGCAGCATTAACGAGTAAAAGCATCGGAATCAGGATGTGTCGTGTGGTGCGACATGTCTACCCGCGGTCTGTTGTTAATTTTGAACATTATACATTGATCTTAGTGACACAGAAGTTGTCATATGTAAAACATTTAATATATTAAAGAGAGCAGATGGATGGTCTCAACGATTATTTAAATATTAGATAGTGTACAAGGCCATCGTAAGATATCATAATGAAACAATGATCAACTTCGAACCAAACTCTAATTGTAAATGCCATCTTTCGTCTTCTGAACACAATGGCATATAGGGGCCGTCGTGGTAGATATCGTATGGTAGTTGGATTTCCAACTACCTATGCAATCAATGCATATCACCATTGATGGTGTTTGTTCGAATCTCCATCAGGGTAAGGTGTACAACATTATGTGATAGCCCATAGATACTTTTACCTTTTAAACATAACACAACCGTACCAGATTTTAATATTGAGTGTTATTTTAAACTTATTGAGAAGACAAACTATTAGGCAAGGAGCTAATATTGTATTACAGTTCATGTGTAGCCAAAGATACTTTTACATTTTAAAATACAACCAAACCAGATTTAACTGTGATTGTTTTTTTAAATATAAAAAGAAGATATACTCACTAGTCAATATTTTATACAGTTGAGGGGTAGACAGAGGTGGACATCTCTATTTCTTAACCTACCACGGAAAATTCCAGCTTGTACATGTAACAAGCAATCCTTTTATTTTAACGAACTGTGATACCTATTTTATAGTTTCAGAAGTCAACACTCTGACGAAGGAGTTTTTTTTTTAGATTTTAACGAATAGACTGTAAATAGATAGTGAGGGCATTACCTGATTACCCGAACTCTTTTTTATCCGTTTTAAATCTGTGCACATAAATATGCGTTTGGTGGAGGATACATCACTGTACATAATTTTGGAGCACTAGTTCTACATACAGAGGACCCTGTATGGTTCCCCTATAAAGGGGGTGAAGATCCGGAGGTAAGGTAAGGATAAAGTTTGTCAGTGACTTGTGGCAGGTCTGTGGTTTTTTCTTCGGGTCCTCCGGTGTTGCTATAATTGAAATATTGTTCAAAGTGGCGATAAACACCATCAAGCAAACAATCACAATTGCATATGATTGAAGAATAACCATAAAAAAAAGTTAGTAACAAACTGAATGTGTAATCCTACACTTCCTTTTAAATGTCCATATTACTTTTACGGGGGTACATTACAGTACATAAAATTTTAGAGAGGAGTCATAGGTCACTAATTAATCTTTGAATATCAAAGACATTACAATGGTGCCAGGAAAAAGTGTTAGATAGAATAACAAGGCTAAGCAGAGATTCCCGTGTTTAAAACAAATATATATTTTTTTAATATCAAATCAATAGAATGTATCTCTTAAACATCATCACTCATAACCAGATATAAGGAAATATTTAACCCTTGTCAAATTAATGCTTTAAGAATTATCCAAAGATGATTGTGACCTCGTTAATGTCAATAAATTGCACAAAATAGTAGATTAAAGTGACTAGGAGTGTTTATTTCAAACTAAATAGCTTAAGTATGCCAACTTAATCTTGTCAAATTGATGATTTGAGATTTATGTAAGAGAAAAAGAGTGTTGTCGTCGATCAAATGCACATAGTAATAGATGCCGGAGTACCTGGAGAGAACCACTGACCATGGTCAAGCAACTTGTAAACTTTGTCACTTGCGGTTGCGAGTCGAGTGCATCCTTTTTTGTAATTTACAAAGCCGGGCGCGAACCCACGTCGTATTGGTGATAGGCTTGTATGAGTTGTTAGGTAATCCAACTACCTAAGTCATTGAGCAACCCGGGCCCTCGCATTAAGATGAAAAACAGAAGAAAGGGTCTCAATGTTTAACTAAAGGAGCGATATTTTTATCAAGATAATTTCTTATTATATTGTTAGCACTGTCCTTCCTCTATTTAATTTTGATTACCCCCTTCGTATTTTCAAACTCTTCTTAGCAATAAAGGTCAAAAGTGGAAAAGATCGTCACAAAAAATAAATCGGAATACAATACGATACCCTATGTTGACTGGACCATGCTCCTTGTAAAGTAAGCAATATCATTTTAGAATACCATATCATAGTGTCTTAGTTAGGGTTCTCGAGCCGGGTCAAACCAATGACTGCATTCGGCGTTTGCTGCTTCTCTGCTAAGCACGCAACATTAAGGGATAAAAACAAAGACCGATTGGCTGGAAATCATGATAATGTGTCCAGGTAGAGTGATATGTCTACCCGCGACATGTTTCAGCACTATCAAGATCCAACTCAGCGTGTTGGTCTAGTACAAAGCGGACATCGCCTTCATCTCGTCGAATGTTACTTGTTCTCGCCATGAAAATTTTTCATTTAGCGCTAAACAACAATCACTCACTCACTCACTCCCTAATTAAAATAAATGCAAACACAAAATAACAATAAATTTTTAATATCAACAACAAAAACATAATCCAACAAATATTAAAATATCATCACATTCGGCTTCTTGTATCTTACTGATCTGAATGATGGAGATAAATGTTAATGATACAAATGTACCTATATCATAGATGAGAATGTTTGCTTGTTTGACGCCACTTTCAACAATATTTCAATTATATCGTGGAGGTCAGTTTTATTGTTGGAGAAACCGGAGGACCCGGAGAAAACCACCGACCTGTCTCAAGTCACTGACAAACTTTATCACATAATGTTGTACACCTCACCCTGATCGAGATTCGAACTCACAATATCAGTGGTGATAGGCACAGATTGCATAGGTAATTGTAAATCCAAGTACCATACGATATGATATTTTCTGTTTCATTTGATAATAAAAATTAGTATTATAAAGACAGCTGTCAATTGCAGGATTTTTCGAATTGCCCCATTGGACTTCAAAGGATGCAGTTGTACTTCATACCACTTTCTACAATTGTGTTTCCATGCGACAATAACGCTACACATATATAAATAAATATCATAGCATTGCTTGATTTGAAATTTTATATTTTTATTATGCCACCTTGTTCGAATCTCAATAACCCCTCCCTACGGAACTCATTGAGGGTATATTAAAGACGACGGAAAACAAATGACGGCAACAATCCACTTGGCCATTGGTCAGGTGATCTAAAATATAAGCAGACAAAATGCAGAAAAAACGTCAAGCAGTTTAACGTAACACTGTAAAAAGTATGACGACAATTGAATTTCACATTTCTCTCCACCATTCTGATATTTTAAAGCTATGTTTTCCTTGACTGACATCATCGTTGTTCAATATAGAAAGACAATTTATCATTAGTCATCTATTCCTTAATGTAGATTCGGAATTCCTCTAATTTTGAAAGCAACAATGGTAAAAAACAGAAACGACACCATAAATCCTCCAAGTGCCCAAAAGTTTCTTCTCATGTATTCCACGGCATCTGGGTAATAATCAGCTAAGTATTTATCTCCTGTAGGATATTGGCAAGGAACACCTGAAAAAACATATATAATCGCCTTAAGCAAGTGACTGACAACCATACAATGTACCTACCTTACTAGAACCCGAAGAATACTGTGGTGTGTTTGAACATTCAACCAAACAGTGTTAGAGTTTGATTTGTAACAGAAAAATATTTGTTCTTCCTTCAGCGAGATTCGAACATATATATATCGTGGCGGTCAGTTTTATATGTGGAGGATATCGGAGTACTCGGAGAAAACCACCGACCTGTCGCAAGACACTGACAAACTTTATCACATCATGTTTTTTCGGGTACACCTCGCCATGAATGGGTTCGAACTCACAACCTTAGCAGTGATTGCACAGATAGTTGTAAATTCAACTACTATACGATCACGACCACGACGGCCCCCTTTATAAGGGTAATAACAAAATTACCGAACACCGAGAAATCTTCCAAAGGGAAAGGCAAAACTCACAAGTCAACAAACAGACAAAATCAGTCAACAACTGGAAAACTGGGAAAACCGCAATGGCCCTGATTTGGTGTCAGTTGCATATTAAAAGCAATATAATTAGATTCCGGATGCCAATGAGGTTCGCAATGAATATTTTGCATGCGCAATAACGACCCCCACCCCCAACGTGTGAAAAACAGTAATATCGTTATGTGGTTTATAGGGGGTGGGGAGGGGCTATGATTTCCCTGATCCAGACATACTAATTGCATGGGGGGGGGGGGGGGGGGGGGGAGCTGCGCTATGTTGTGCCAATACTGCAATTAATGTAAAATTATTAAGTAAAGATAATGTCAATTAAAACTGACAAACCAATTATTTACCATGTACAATGTACATAGTAGTTGAGTGAAAAAGTTTCTACACATCCAGACAATTTATATACTTTTGCATTAGTTTCAAGGGCCCTGTAAATTCTGCTCAGTAATACATCCCTACCTACATGTAAATAATTAAAATGCACCCTATCATTTTTTTTTTTTTTACTACTCCTCTCGATTCTATGTGATATTTGGGGGGAATTATATAACTGACCCCTGCGACTTTCTCTGGGCACACTTAAATTCATCATTTAGTTTCTTCCTCAGTTCTTTCCGAGAAAATTTTCCAAATCTCATAAGCCATATAAATTCAACGGTACATATACAATAACAAATGCTAAATGGGGATATACAGTCATTGACTTTAGCAGTGGTCCAGTGGCCTACGGCCAGTGAAAATTGATTCGGACCAGTGACTTTTGCCAATTTTTTTCAATAGAATCTATATAAATATTCTAATTTTGAAGTTTTCGGGCCAGTAAATTCGAAAGTCTAACTTCGAAGACTGGATATAAATATATTTACAATATATATACAACAGAGACAGGGGTGTAAGACATCCTAGAGAACAATAGATTTATTTATAGCTTGTATAAATTTACATAATTTTTCTAGTGTGTTTTTGAGAAGCACTCGTAATGTGTTTAATTTCAGAACATTGGTCTTCTCGTAAATTTGTAATAATGAAACTTTCTACAGTTTGAAAAATGTCGACACTGGTATGAATGAAAATAAATTAGGGTAGGTTCTCAAACCATACAGTTACATTCCAAGTCTTCTCTGCAGCCATAGCTATAGGCTCATCCCCAAGTCTAGCCAATCCCAAATGGATTCTCCCGTGCCAGTTTCTTAACTCAATATATGGCTTACCTCAATAACTACTCTTTAAATAATGAATGACCCAACTAACCACACGTTAGACCTGTAATTCTTATATTTTCACTCCACTTATACTTATAGCCCCAAATCAATGCCACCTGGTGTGCGACAGGCTTCGATGACGGCATCTTTCACAATACTGGATCCAACTATCCATACTTTAATTGATCTGGCTATAATTCTTAGATAGCATTTAAATGCCAATTCCGGATATTCCCAAGTATTAAAGGGAAACTTCGCGATTTTTTACATGTTAGCTAAATATGTTCCTGGTGATATACAATACATATTCACAAAGTTTTATCGACATATTTCCACAAATAACGAAGCAAATCGCAAATTTTGTAATTTTAATTTCTAATTTTTCAACTAGTTTGTGACGTTTTAAACTAAAAATGCATTGTGGGATTGAAATTTAAAGTCTGGGTCGCTGATGTTAAATTCGCTTCATTTAAAGCGCTCAGAGGACTGTAATTTAAATCTAATAACCGTTGGAAAATTAAATACGTAAGTGAACAGCTACGTACCTTTTTGACAAACAACTATTTTAAATGAACAAAATGTTTCATTTCCTTTATATTTACAACGGAAAGAGTGTTTTATAACAGTCACCTATATTCGCTATATATCGGATCCCTTTTACAATTATGTTCATTTTGTTTTATTGCTAATGTGATGAAAAATATAATGGATAATTTTGACAACGCGTAACTTGTGTATTGATTTCTAGATTCTGTTTTAATCCCTTTTTTATAATCATTATTCGGCATACTGTTTACTGTTATTTTGATCTCCGCATGTAGATATCCGCTTGTGTGTTTTCTAGCCGGAGGGTAAAATTATACAGGAGTAAAATTCAAGGTGACCGGATTAATAAAATGGGAATTTGAATACACACTATTTGCTTTCCAAGACGAGTTGGTAGATCGTTTATTATCTATTAAAGATAAAATATTCTTAAAACATTAGAATAAATATAATGTTGAAATAACAGGAACAATTTATGTTTTATATGATAAAAAAGTATACACCATCCTTGAAATTATAAGTTTTCATTATGAGAGGCGCCAAATTGGCCTAACTATACATAGCTGTCTCATCATAATAATTTAACGATCGATGTTCATAAAAGATGTTTTAATTTTAATATTAAATAAAATGATTTAGGCCTAAACGTTTAAAAATGAATTTTTCTTTTTAACAATAAAAAAAAATGATTATGATTTTACTCAATCATTATTTTAACAGTCGGTGTTCATAAAAGATGTTTTAATTAATTTAATTTTAATCAAAGGATTATGATTTTACTCAATCATTATTTTAACAGTCGGTGTTCATAAAAGATGTTTTAATTAATTTAATTTAATCAAATGATTATGATTTTACTCAATCAATATTTCTTTACTTTTCTTTTGTTCAACGTGTTTGTTTGTTTGGGAACATTTCTATATAAAGCACCGAGATTAACGTTTTAGTTATAGCTTAAATATGTCGAGCTCAGGTACGGAAAGTGACTCTAGCGCCTCAAGTGATGTAGATTTCGACGACTATGGAGAGTTCGGTTACCAACTTGAACCAGAATATACGGAAAAAGAACTCAGACAAATGGAAGAGGCAGCGAGTGCCCAACGTCGGGAAATAGAGAATAACCCACGTCAGAACGACACAAATTTTATATCCACAGATATTCATTTAGACAAAGTTCGGAAGAGATTATGATCATGAGCGGTATAAACAGATGAAGGGCAGTCAAATATTAAAAAGAGATTAGGCCACTCCAGATTTACGTCTTGTTCTTCGGATTTTGTGCTAAAAACGTTGTCCAGAGCGAGCAAGTGATTAAAAAAAAATAATGTTAATTTCTTTTCCTTTTTTTGCTTGTCATTTTTGATGAACGAAACATAAAATATTATGCGAAAAATATATTTCTAATATTTTTCATGTATATTCAGAAGACCATATTTTAATTTTAAATATGTTATTCTTCAATAAATTAAGGAAAATAATTCCTGAAGTAAGAAGTGAAATGCGGGATTTACTTATTTTTATCTTCATTCTGAAAACGACAGGTACATTCACACCGGTTTACTCAGCAGGGTATCTAATATTGCGTAATGAGTTTAGGTCCATATAGGAAATCGCCAGGCATAATATACAAGTGTCATTTTATATCCGGTCGACGGGCCTCTGACCGAATACCTGAATACATGTGTCACAATATTTGGCAATAATCAGAAACGCAATGCACATTTTGTGACCCGTTAACTAACTAAAATTTTACCCCTAAGGGTTGAAGGCATGTACAAGGAATATATACAAACAACGTACACAAGTCAAATAGACAAAAGCATAATAAGAACAGAAAATAAAATGAAAACAAATTACGCTACCCGTGACTAGAATAGCAGATGCAATACACATTTTAAAGGTTCTAATAGGTGATCAAAATACACGACGCTGATCACGTTGAAGTATACATTAGGAATGGGTGCATATTAATGCACACTACCGGATCAAGGGGGTGTTCGACAATTTAGTAAAATTCGTGTATAAATTGAGTAAAAATTGGCAAACAAGAGCCTGGCATCCCGTTTTCAAAACTGCTGGATCCGCACCTAATGCAGCAATGATTCATGGGCTATTTTCACAAAAAAAATCTTAAGATTACCATTGATCGTAAGCTATATTGAATTGTTCATTTTTATCTTGATCTTTTTGTGCCCCATCAGAATGATGGAGCAACAACCAAAATTATGAAATAAAGCAGGGTATGCAATTTTTCCTTATAGAAATAGAAATTAAAATAAGTTTATTAACCAAATCAGGGCCCCAGTTGTATGGCTTCCTACCCTGTAACTTTCTGTGCTTTTAGCTTATGTGTATCTTTATTGTAGTGCATGCACGATCGATTACAAAGTGCGACCTTACTGAATAATGTCATTAAAACAATTTTTCCCCGTAGTATAGGCCTTTTGGATTTTTTTTTAACGAATTCAGGGCATTGTTCCGATGTCCGTTCTTTATTTAACTTAATTTCGTAGTTCTTCAATTTTTGGAAAAAAATCTTTTGTAAATGTGTCTCATTAAAGACGAACATTTCCCCCCGATTCATTTGTTTTGCCATAATCTATGGAAGCAAAACGTAAATCTGCAAAAAATGATTGTGTAATAAATTCATAAATTTAGAATAATAAGAAAAATAAAAAGAATTACCATCAAGTTAAACAACCGTACGCCTGACAAGCCATATCGACACTGAATGAGGACCCTGGTTTGTCACGCTTGTTTTGGGGCGTGGTGGTATTTAGACGTCACGTGATACTTGGTATTGAGATGCTATCAAAATGGCGACTACCATGTATCGTTGACAGAATTTTAAAATCGATTTCATTCCCTTATCCAACATAATAAAACGCTAATATGTACATATAAACATCCATATTTATACATCAGGAAAAACATATAAAAAAATATTTTTTTTGCGAAATTTCCCTTGGGGTTAATTAGCAGACCATCAGCGAAAATGTTGAGCCTGGCTCAGCATCCAGATTATGCTCAGCATTTATCAGTGTATGCTGTCAGCCGTACTCACTGTATAAGTACATATCAGCTAAACATCTGAAATTAATAGTAAGTACGTATCAGCTAAACATCTGAAAATAATAGTAAGTACGTATCAGCTAAACATCTGAAAATAATATAAGTATGTATCAGCTAAACATCTGAAAATAATATAAGTATGTATCAGCTAAACATCTAATTCTAAAATTAATATAAGTACATGTACCTATCGGCTAAACATCTGAAAATAATATAAGTAGGTATCAGCTAAACATCTGATAACAGGATAAGTACGTATCAGCTAAACATCTGAAAATAATATAATAAGTACATATCAGTTAAACATCTGAAAATAATATACGTACGTACCAGCTAAACATCTGAAAATAATATAAGTAAGTATCAGCTAAACATCTGATACATGTAACAAGGTAAGTACATTATCAGCTAAGCATCTGTAAATAAGATAAGTAAATATCAGCTAATCATCTGATAACAAACTTAGTTCATAAGATAAGTACATATCAGATAAAACATTTGAAATTAAAATAAATACATAACTATTATTAACAGCTAAACGTCTGATAATAAGGTTTAATAGTAATTATCAGCTAAACATCTGAAATAAAACAATTTCATTTCAGCTAGAACATCTGATAATAAGATAATACACAACAGCCAAACATCCGATAAGGTTAGTACTTATCAGCTAAACATCTGATAGTAAGATAAGTACATATCAGCTAAACATCTGATAGTAAGATAAGTACATATCAGCTAAACATCTGATAGTAAGATAAGTACATATCAGCTAAACATCTGATAATAAGACAAGTTCATATCAGCTAAACATCTGATAATAATATAAGTACACATCAGCCAAACATCCGACAACAAGATAACTTAATATTAGCTAAGCATCTGATAATAAAGAAGTACATATCAGCTAAACATCTGATATTAAGATAAGTACATTTCAGCTAAACATCTGATAATAATATAGTACATATCAGCTAAACATCTGATAATAAAATAAGTACATATCAGCTAAACATCTGAAAATAAGATATAATACATATCAGCTAAAGATCTGATAATAAGGATAGTGATATTCAGCTAAGCATAGTGATTATCAGCTAAGCATCTGCTAATAATATAAGTACTGTACATATCAGCTAAACATCTGATAATAAGATAAGTACATATCAGCCAAACATCCAATAATAAGATAAGTACATATCAGCTAAACATTCGATGATAATATAAGTACATATCAGCCAAACATCCGATAATAGGATAAATTCATATCAGCTAAGCATCCTATAATAATATAAGACATATCAGCTAAACATCTGATAATAAGCAGGGTTTCTGCTATGCTCAGACATGTTCAGGACAATTGTCCTAAAACCAGCATTTCCTATCAGTCATGCCTTAATGATGTATTTTTTGTAACTCAAAAATGTCCTATAAGTTTTAAAAATTTAGGCCATTTCTTAATAATGTATTTTTTGTAACCCAAAAATGTCCTATAAGTTTTAAAAATTTAGGCCATTTCTAAAATCTTTAGGTCAATGACCTAAAAATTGCCCCAATCTGAAACCCTTAATAAGGTTCGTAATTATCAGCTAAACATCTGAAAATAAGATAAATACATCAACTGAGCTAAACATCCGAAACAAGGCAAATTCATATCAGCTAATCTGACAATAATATAAGTACATATCAGCTAATCTGACAATAATATAAGTACATATCAGCTAAACATCTAATAATAAGGTAAGTACTTCAGTTTAACATCGGATAAAACAGAAATTATGTTATTTTCAAATACGGAAATTCCAGAATTAAATTTTACATTTAATGGAAGAACTATTCCAATTACAAATTCTCATAAACATTTAGGAGTTACATTCAGCAGCGATGCTAAATGGAATATACATATGGAAAATATATTGTCAAGTATTTACAAACACCTGAATGTTCTTCGAAAGTTAAAATATAAACTTTCTAGGAAAAATTTTGAGAAACTCTATTTAGTTTACATCAGACCAATTTTTGAATATGCTAGTGAAGTATGGGATAATTGTGGTGTGGGAAATTCTAATAAACTTGATCAGTTGCAACTTGAGGCAGCTAGAATCGTTACTGGTCTTCCAATATTTGCTAGTTCCATTCTAATTTATAAAGAGTTAAGCTGGGAATCATTGACAGAAAGAAGAAAAAGGAGAAAATTACAATTGTTTTATAATATTCAAAATAATAATGCACGCAGGTATCTTTGTGACTTAATTCCTCCAACGATTCAAAGTACAACCGTTTATCCATTGCGTAATGGAAGTGATATAATAATACCATTTTGCAGACTATCGATTACTTGCGACTCATTTATTCCCTCAACAATACGTCAATGGAATAGCTTAAATCCATCTCTTCGAAATATGGAATCTATTGCAAAATTTAAAACTGAATTAAGAAAACAGAAAGATAATAGACAAGTTCCTAAACATTTCGAAATTGGACCTCGAAAACTTAATATTGCATTAACCCAACTTCGATGTTTTGCTTCTTTCTTAAATTATGATTTGTACCAAGTAAATATAGTCTCAGATCCGTCTTGTCGTTGTGGGGACAATCGTGAAGACTCCTATCACTTCTTCTTTGATTGTTCCCATTATGCAAATATGAGATATAAATTGTTTCACAATCTCAGCTGGCTACCTAATGACTGTGCTATAGACCTCAAGCTTTTAACCAGTGGTAATCCTATTCTTTCAAATGAACAGAACAAAATTATTTTTAAGCACGTGTTTGAATATATAAAGAGGTCTGAAAGGTTTCTTGTTTAAGTGGTTCACCAAATGAACAACCACACACCATCACCACCAACCTCTCTCTCTCCTTCTCTAATTCCTTTCTTCATTCTCTGTTCTTCTTCAATTTACACATATTAATGTAAGAAATATTCATATGCATGCATGCTCTATCAAATAATGTTGTAACTTATTGTATGTAGGATAAGACTTCATAAGTTTGTTTAACTTGTGTCTTATCCTTTTTGCATATTTGAGCAAATAAAATATGCTTAAACTAAATTAACATCTGATAATAAGGTAGGTTAAAATTCATATCAGCTAAACATCTGATAATAAGGTTAGTAATTATCAACTAATATCTGATAATAAGTTAGTACATACAAGTTAAACATCTGAAATTAAGGTAAGTGACATCAGTTAAACATCTGATAATAAGATAAGTTCATATCAGTTAAACATCTGAAAATAAGATCAGTACACATCAGTTAAACATCTGATAATAAGATCAGTACATATCAGCCAAACTTGATAAAAAGATTAGTACATATTAATTAAACATCTGATAATCATGTTTTATGCACCATCTGTATAACACATTATATACTGAAATTTATCTGATAATCATGTGTTCGCAACCATCGGTATACCAATGTTATATACTGAAATTTATCTGATAGTCAAGTTACATGCAACATCGGTATACTATGTTATATATCAACCGTCTCCTCAATCCTAATTCATCCCAAGATTTAAATAACATTTGCTTATATTTAAAAGAATCTTACTCTCAGAGATTCAATCTTTAAAAATATTTAACTTTCCTCAAGTAACTGACAAAAACTTTCAAACGATTATAATAATTTTAATCTTATCTAATTATTATGCTTCCAAAATGATAATAAAAATTATGATATTATTATCTAACTGATGTGGTCATCCCTACATATTATAGTCTTATCTGAATACTTAATATTATGTTATTATGTGTTATCTCTATGTTTATATATGCTTGTGAATGTATTGGATTACCAACATTATGATTAGTATGTGCATGTACTTATAGCTATGCTTTATTCAATAAATGATTTGATTTGATTATATGCAACAACTGCATACCATGTTTACTGAAATGTATCTGATAATCGTGTTATATGCCACATCTGTATACCATAGTATATACTAAAATTTTTCCGATTATCATGTTTCTCCACCATCGGTATATACCCTTTTATATACTCAAATTTATCTGATAATCATGTTATATGCATCGTCGTCTTTTGCAGTAAAAGTTTACCCCTATGGCTCGAGTCACAAACTGACCAAGCACATGTCCCGCAAAGTTTTTTTTTTATACTGTGGCCGAACTTTGCAGGAAAGTGATGTTTTAACATTGGCTTAGATAAGTAAGTGCATCATTTAATCTTAATATTATTTTGTGTGTGCATCACGCCACGTGGCGACATTTGGAAAGCATAAATTGACCCCCCAAAAAAAGGGGGGGAATCAAACCTGAAAGTCCACTCCTGATCGAGCAAACTGACAGATTAAAATTCATTTATTGTGTCTAAATCAACATTCGATTAAACCAATTAAAACTCGGAGCACATGTTTTTTGTATTTTTTTGTATTGTCCTATTCATTCCAATGAAAACAATATTATGTGAATCAATTGTATACCATAATACTGTGATTTTTATTGATTATACAAATGTATATCGTCTGCTCATTGACATTGTGGGCGTCTTGATTGACAATAAAGCATTTGTTTGTTTGTTTGTAACATGACAATAGTTTTCCCGATCAATATACCGACTTAATATTATAATTAAAATACTCCCTGACATTAGGATTTTTCAGAATTTATAAAAATTGTTTCTGTATCTGTAAACAACCATGCTGTCTGCTTCGCGCACAAATTTGAAAGAATTACCCAAGATGCAATTCGCATTACCCAATAAGAATGAATCTTACGGGAGTGTCAAGAGTCATGGGCTTTGGGCATGCGCCAACATTTTAACATCCAAAACCGGCACGGACCAAACCCGGAATAAAATTGCGTTATTCTGGTATTCGTGACTCCTCGGATGAGTACCAGACTAGTAAAAAGTATGAAATAGCGGCAAAAATAAATTTCTGAATTAAAAAAAGATACTGAAAATAAAATCTGATGTTTAAAATGAGCGGTAAAAATAAATTTGTGCGGATCCAAAAGGTCTTACTTAAAAGGGGGATTTCCAGGAGGTTAAAAAGGGGGATTCCGGAACAGGGTTAATTGGTTTAATAATTTTATGTCTTCATGCAGTAAAAAATGTGTGTTACAATACATATACCCGTTTTAATTGCTATTTACATGTACATTTCTGACAAATTGTTTATATTTGTAAAATTTAGTTGGATTAAATTGGCAAAATTTATGATCAAACAATATCATAAATGTAATTGTTCAAAGCTGATCGTAAATTCACTAACCAACTTGTGTGAATCACCTTGACGGTACTTATGCTGGGAATGGCTACCTTGATTGTCTCCCCTGCTTTTTAGTCTAGGTTTCCTTGTGGGAGTAACTCTAATGTCATTATTCTTGTCATTATTATTGAGTATTCATTATTATTCATGTCAATTATTAATGATTTCTGTAAAATAATAATTTCAATCATTGCAATTGATTATGCAGCTCGAAAGAGCGCCTTGATTGGCAATACAGTTATTTGCATTTGCATTGTATTTGTATTTGGCTAGAATAATTATTATATTTAATTCTTAAGATGACTAATAAGAAGACAATTTTGAATTTTCACACATGTCAATACATCGCATTTTATGGAAAACGTTTCTCCAAATAGACCAGTATTATAAGTATTAAAATGGCGAAAAACGGCCATGCCCTTCAAGGTAAATTTTGCACCTTTCAGTGCAACAAAAATAATATTTTTGTTGCACTGAAAGGTGCAAACTTTACCGAAGTTGAGTCTATTTTCGATGGTTTTTATGTTGAACTTCACAAGTTAAAATGCCACCGTCCGGTGTATGGCAGAAATGTTTATGGAAAAAATGCATGCATTTGGGAATTTGCTTCAAGACGAGTGGCAGGTTTTTACAACACCAGAAACACACTTACCCAAAATACCCTTAGAAAGGATAACGTTATTCCTATTTTTTGGGGTGCTTTCCGCGTGGACAAAATTTATGATCAAATAATATTATAAATCAATCGGAGTAAAAAAAACGTAAACAAGACGTCATTGCATTTGTAAACACGGTGACGCAGTTTATTCATCGTGGGAGTTATGCACATATCGTCACGGTCGTAAGGAAGTTTTCGTGAATTTGTTGGTTAGGAAAATAATGTATGACTGCATGCATCCCATAGATCTTGAAAATAATGAGAGATCGTGTGAATATTCATCTATAGTAGTTCCAACTTCCAAGGATATTGTGACACAACCTCGCAAATAAAATAGTACTGTTTACAAAACATCCTAGACCTGCAAGAATAAATACAATATATCATCCTAGCGAGTAGTTATCGATTAACTTGAAGAAAATTAATCTAAATCTCGTATATTTTGTTGTCTGACTATCCTATAAAAAAAAAGGGGGGGGGGGGGGGTCCTTATAAGAAAGGGAAATCAAAATAAGTATTTTTCCCCTAAGCGACTGGCAGGTATTCGTACAAAAACCAGCTTTGTAATGTTAATGCTTTAAAGTTTGCATTATGTTAAGACTTCTGCATGGTTTTATAGTTTATCATATTTATATCACATTAAACATGCAATTTGTAAATTATCATATTATGGAGCATCAAATAAAACTTTTTAAAAGGCCCAACTTAAAACTGGTATGCCCCTTTTGTTAGAGAATGTATAAAGTCTGTGTGTGTAAGACACTTTTGATGTTGTAACTTAAAAATGACTTAGTTCAACTAAATATCATTTTGTGATTATTTAGAAGTCGAAATCCTGTAGGAATGCACACCTTTAGTATTTGTACATTAAACACACTACAAAATATTACAAAAAGGGAGGGACAGACAGGGGTTAAATAGTATGCCCTGATACAGGGCTATACATTAAGTCATTTTCCATTCTTACATGTATGTCAAGCACATTATTATGGTGTGGTTTCTGTTCATGAGGCACTCCATCCTTTCTTGTTTATGCCAATGTCAGGAGACCAATAATAACATATAAGGATTAGTATGGAAAAAGTGCTAAATTCAGGAACAAGTCAGTCTTGGTTGGGCAAGATATGTACATGCATATGTACTTTGTAAATGATTCAGCTGATAACTTTTGTAAATTATAGAGCACAAAAAAAAGGTGACCGCATGGGCAGATTTGACTTAAGAGAACTACATGTATTCATTAACAAGAAAATAGTTATTGCAAAAACAAAACATTATTAAAAGGTCAGCTATACATGTATAATAACAATGTTGTAAAATAACAAAACTATGAACTGGAACATTGAAGAATGGGTAATAAAACACATTTCCATCATCCTGGTGAAGTCTTAAGTTAATGATTGAATAAAAATTATATTGCTTTTAACATCAAAAAGTTAATATTAGGGGACACTATACAATTTGTTTAGTTATTGAATTGAGAAGTTAAAAATCTGACACAAGTTCCACCCCCCCCCACCCCCCCAAAAAAAAACCATACTACATGTAATAAGGTTAACAAAAACTCCTTTAATTTCAAAATATTTGTCTATGACTTTTCAGGTAAATGAACAAAGCCCAAAATATTCAATAATTTTACATAAAAAACAACACTCATATGGGGGATAAAAACATTCTATTCATAGAATTTTTAAACAATAAACAACAAGAAATATAAACTATAACATGTGATGTGTAAACTATTCAAGCATGAGCAACAGGAAACACATTTAGATACAAAAATTGAAAAGACCAACACCCTTAGTTGGATTTTTAGAGTGCTAGTTCATTGAAACAACAGTCTGTGGGTAGATATGTCGTTCCACTCTGAAACATTTTGTTCTTACTCCTTAATGCTGCATTCTTACCAATTTTATAATCTTTGGTTTGACTAGACAGGGGCTAGAACCCATGGATCTACCACATTCAAGGTGAGCATGCTAACCATTACACAACATTTTTGTGATTGTGTAAAAATCACACTGAAAAAGGAGTAGTTCTTCAAAACTTTCATTAAGCTGGGGACTTGTGTCCAAGTTAGTTAATGCAGTCAACATGATCAAGCATATATTAAAATAAACCCATAGATTAGCTTCCAGTCAGATTTGAACTGACATCTTTTCAACATTATTGAAATGTACTACCTTGTACTATAGAAGCTATATGTATTGTAATTGTTAGTAGTTGACAAACCTAATATGTACTCAGATCATTAGTTTCCAGAGAGATTTGAACTGACATCTCTCAAACATTATTGAAATGTACTGATTCATTGTTACATTTATTTTCCATACACGCCTACCCAGCCTATCAGTAAAAATGTAAACAAGCAGGAAATTTTGTGATACGAACTGATACACAACTACATTCCCTTTCTTCTCAAAACATCAAAAGGTACCAGAAACTTCATTAGGTCAATGACTTTATATGTCTCAATGTTATTCTACCCCCTTTATGAGGTTGCAATAAGGTGTGATTGCAAGATAAAATTCTATCATGATCCAACAGTCTTACTTCTTTGACAACCAATACAGCCTCCTCCAAAACAACATTTTCAAGCTGGAAATAAAATTATATTTATTAAGTACTGGTACTATAGATCATGATGAGCTATTTTTAAGAAATTTACTTAGCGAGCAAGTGTATGCTTTTTTTCTTCTCATTAAATTTTCAAGTTTTACAAATCCGTATTTGTGGTCAAGTCATATAAATCTTCAATGATTTACTTACTAACAGCACCATTGAACTGCAAAATTACTTGGCAATTTCTGAATACAACAGACTGGTTGTCTTTTTAGTGTGTTATTCCCTCGTTTCAAATTACAGAGTTATCTCCTTTTTTACAAGAGTTGTCTTTCTTGTTAGCAAGTAATTATATAAAATCATTCTGCTCAGTAGAAGCTGTGAAATTTTTGACAAAATTTTTTTGGATGGACATTGGTGAAACTTAATGACCCCCGACTGCCTTTTACTTAAGTTTTCGTTCAACAATATTTTCATAGACCCAAAGTCTTTAAATTGAGAATGGAATTTTCGGTTTTTCACACTGCATTAACAGACGATCCTTTCATATTAATATGATCCCTCTTACGTTTTTTGTATTGAGGGGATATTGTTATAAAATGTGTAAATTCAATCTTTTTTTAACATACCTGTACAGGTAACTGTTGTGTGTCTTTCATCAATTCATTGGTCATGTTGTTAGGAGTAGGTTGGGATTCATCAACCAAATAGGCTATAGGCTGGTCAATTTCCATAGGGTGTATATCCTAATAGAATAATATACTTTAGGCATGTAAATAATTGATGATCTATACTTTATCAGTGAATGTCCTTGAAATTTTAATAACCATTATTTCGGGCCGAAAATAAAATTCTTTGTTCCCCCATGTCTTAATTTTGATGTTTTGATATAATTTTGACTGCGCCCTTGAATATTCAAGAAAAAATTGGTTCCAAAAGTTTAGTGCCAGAAAAAATAATCCATTGTAAAGGAATCAAATTAATTATAATATTTTCATCACAACTAAGGTATTTATTTAGATCATGTCTGTACACTCAAATTTTCAAAACAAACATTAATCTTTGGTCATCCACTTTTCAGGCATTTTTTTCCAGAAGATATTTATCAATAATATTATTGTATTTGTACAATATAATGCCAAATATAACATGTATTTCCTGTTCTGTTTGGTTGTTTTGTAATACTATTGCAATACACTTACTGAAAAAGAAAAACAGCTGTGATCATATATCCTTGAATACATACAAGAGCCTGTTAAGAACAGGTTCAATGAGTAGACCTAAAAATAAAAAATAAATATATATACATGTATAAACAAAAAATATTTTGCAACTAATTATGTAAGTTGTTCAATCAATTGATGCATTTTAGTTCACATAAATTCAATAAAACAATAGCCCAGGTTCCTATTAATATTTTTACACTATTCAGCACAGGCACTTGTTTCAATATCAAACATTTAAAGGAGACTTAATAGTGAATAAAATGTTTGATATTGAAACAAGTGCCTGTGCTATTCAGTGATGGAAATTCAAAGGAGCCCAGTCAATAACCCCTAAAACTTAAGCGGGGTTACTATTTTTTCAACATTCTTGCTTGATCATACATGTATAACACTGGGCCACCAAAATATTAAATTTCCACCCCTGAGCAACACAAATGTGTGTATGGTATTCACAACAATCATGACCACATAGATGAGGGGAAAAGGGTGAAGGGAGACAGGGAGTGGGAGAAAGGAGAGGGTGGAAGAATGGAGAGAGGTGGGAGAAAATGAGGGAGACAGGAGATAAAGGAAAAAAGGGGGAGAAGGGAGAAAGAAAGGAGAAGAGTGGACGAATACTACCCCCATGTCCTCCCCCTCATAGATTCAGGGACAGTTTTTGTCTTTTTGGAATCACAAATGCACATCACACCCCTGTCATTTGAAAATTAACAAAGTACAGCCCCCCCCCCCCCTCCTTTACGATGATGCCAATAAAGCAAAAGACCAAGACTTCTTTTGCAAAAAATGACCCATCACAAGACCTTTCTAAGAGTAAATATGTATTGGTAAAGACAAACGATTACATGATTTTTTCGCGGATAAAGTGTTGTACCCTGTTGAATGGCGTATTTTTTGTGTTTTTCAACATATTATTTAGATTTCAGTTTCGTGATGGTGAAGGAAATACATTGCAACTATATTGTGTACCAAACTCAGAGAAGTCACACTCATATATGTCTATAGAACGAGTCTTACGAGGATAATTTGAAGCACTGGAACATTCATTCTGGCCATTGCTGGTAGAGTGTACGAGTGACCCGACACGTCATCAAAGGTCATTTTATAGCATTTTTAAATAAATAAGACAGTAATATGATTGTTTATTTTTACTGGAATGGGCTCATTTTAAACATCAGATTTTATTTTCAGTATCTTTTTTTAATTCAGAAATTTATTTTTGCCGCTATTTCATGCTTTTTACTAGTCTGGTACTCATCCGAGGAGTCACGAATACCAGAATAACGCAATTTTATTCCGGGTTTGGTCCGTGCCGGTTTTGGGTGTTAAAATGTTGGTGCATGCCCAAAGCCCCTGACTGTTGACACTCCCGTAAGACAATCGTAACTACTCGGCCATTCTCGCTACCCTGCAAATAACCTCGTACGTACATAGTAGAAATTCTTCTTAAATTGTTTGCCGGAAGTTAAGTTAAGTTCAGCCGCACAAAAATACAGTCCACGAAAATCCATTAAGGAAGACATACTAAGTAAAATCTAATCATGCAAAACTAATTAAAACTTTAATTGAAATATAGAAAATTGCTTATAATATAACTTTATCAAACTTTCATGTAACTGACATGTGAAAAATAGTGCGATTTATACGCCTAATGCATACGAGGTTATTTGCAGGGTAGCGAGAATGGCCGAGTAGTTACGATTGTCCCGTAAGATTCATTCATCCAATAATGGGTCATGTTAAAATAAAGAATAATATTCCGGTTTTGCCGTATAAATGGATTTATGCATAGACATAAATCTTATTATCATAAACGCTAATACAATCAGCTTTTCCAATTGCACAGACAATAATAATACTGTATTATCAATTATTTACCGCTAACTTGACCCTCAACATAATTTACGCGTAGTTTACCAAAATAAAGTATATTTGTTTTCTATACACTATTTTTTTCTAGTGCAGAGAAATGTAGCAACGAACATGCATTAACCTAATTAGTATGTTCCCTTTATAAACGTAACCTGTTATAAGAAAAGCATCTGTTATACCAATAAACTGGCTTTTATTATTTGTTTTACTTTAGATGCAGTCCCATTTCTTTACTATTTCCATCAATGAAGGGTTCATTTTAGGTCGTTTACGACATTGTTCTAATTTGACATAAATTGCACCTACTAATATACATTGTACCATGAAAAATCACATACTTGAGTTATTTGCGTTCATTGAGGCTGAGTGAGAGGAAATTATACAAACATTAAAGCCAATAAAGCAGCTACTTGTTAGTCCTTAGGTCATTGTGTGTAGGCGTTCCATCACCAAGAAAACATTAATCCATTCTGGTACTTGGTGAGGTGTACTCGATACAACTTCCTATGTAATTCATCGGTGACTTGCAACAGGTCGATGGTATTCTCTGGATACTTCGGATTGCTGCCGCCACTAAAAGGCACCAACACAGCATAAATATTGTTGAAAATAGAGTTAAACATTCGAAACCTTTAAACCTGTAGTAGAATATCACTTGAATTGTTCGTCTCGACTTGTCCCACTTCTCTCTCATCTCTTCTTCTCGGTGGAGCAACTGTTAGCATTCTCACATCAATTGCAGTAGAACGCGAGTTCAATCCCTGGTCGGGTCAAACCAAAGATAATACAATTTATATTTACTGCTTCTCCACTGAGCATGCGCATTCAAAGAGAAAGAGCAAAGACGTGAATTGGTTCTGAATCAGTATAATGTGTCTGAGTGGAGGGACATGTCTACATGATGACTGTTCTTTCAGTGATATAGCATTATAAAAAATTAACTGAGTGTGTTGGTCTAATACAAAACAGACATTACCATATTTCACCAAGAAGTAACTTGTTCCTCGCTATGCAATAGATGGAAAGCATATCCATTTGACGCTAAACAAAATTTACTCACTGACTGACACTCTCTCAGAGATGCAAGGAGAAAGCTCAATATAAGACTCCAATTTACCACCCATTATGCAGACCAAACTTGCTATAAGTCAATCACACCTCGCATTAATCTGGGCGTGAATATATATCTCATTTATGGTAAGCTGGAATAGATTAGACCATAAGCACAAATGTTGTTGCGTAATATATACATTATACCTAAATGTGCTGCATTCACTATTGTATAACTGGCTAATCCACACTGAAAAAGAAAACTCAACAAATAAATAAATAGATTTATAGGCTAATCTGCAAAGGTTAGTGTACTTCAAGTTATTATGGGGAGGAAATGGAGGAAATAAATGTTGAAAATTCCAAGACATATGAATAAATATTTTCTTTTGGACTATATTGAAATATTTTTTATATCGAATAACCAAATCAATGACAGACAACATATCCAGAAATTGATGGTACTTTCCTCATAAATATTCATCATATTTAAATTAGATTTTGATCACGTGACTGCAGTTTCAAGCTTGATGGATCGCTTATTAGATTTGTCAAAAAATAGCCTACCGTACGGAAACTCAATGTGTCCGTCAATGATTCGAAAAGTAAAAGTTATTTTTTATTTCCGCAAAGTTTTTCTTCTGTCAAAATTCAAATATTTTTGTTTTGTAACGATTTTAGACATGTCTTTCATATCGCGATCATGCAAAAATGATCATATTATATTTAATGTGGGAACCGCGAGTTTAGAAGCTAGAAATATAAGGTTAGTCAATATAATTACATATATTATTGAGGAATCTAAATTAATTTCAGAAAATATGTCGCCAAATGTCATTCATTGTTAAATTTTGTGTCACACGCCACCAGTTTCATGTATTTCAGACATTTTTACATAGACTTTTAAGGCCAAAAAAGGGTTCGTCGCCTCGGATTTTCATTTAGTCCAGGAACCTCGAATATTTAATTGTTTTCATTAATTTTTATTTCATTTAATTCAGCTTGATTCAATGTATCATTTTCAAGTTCAGAAAATGACACGCATGCAATTATGAATGATATCGTCTATATAGATCATATGAAAATTGCAGACGTCCCGGCGTCGCCATCTTAGATATGCAAATGAGCAAAGTACCCATCATTTCTGGCTATGAAGAGTTTGGACATCAAGCGGGTTGCTCTCCCCTCCCCCCCTCCCCAAACCCAAAATGAAATAATGCCTCAGTTGTTTCCCAGCCACAACGATAAATTTGGAAGACTTTTAAAATGATTTAATATTATCAGATTTTGAATGGTCAAAAACAAACATTACAACTAATAACGAACCAAACATTTAATCAGAATACTAGTATAGATAAGTAAGTGTTTAATCCACTAAATAGTTCCGGTATTGTATAAAACCTACACATGAAGTTTCATACTTAGTTAGATATTTATTTTAATTGTGTACTTGTAATTCTATTCCGGTGTCGTATAATTTTTAGCTACCCATGAAAATTAGCTACCTCCAACTTCCGGTAGCTAATTTTCATACGGCAGAGCATAACAATTAGCTACCTATGAAAATTAGCTACTTGTAGCATAAACTTATAGGATTTGTCTCTCTTATTATGTTTACCAAAATACAAATTGTGTATTTCCAATGGAGGGACAAAATGAAAAACTGCATGTACATAAACAGGAAAAGAGTTACTGATTGACAAAGAGAGACATAGAGATCTACACAATATAAAATAAAATAAACAATAGATATTAGTGGTGTTCATAGTTGAAAAACAAAATGCTACCTGTATGGCTGTATATCTTTTTTCAATATACCATCGCGATGTATCATTTTTACAGCTACTAAACAATATATTGGTGGACTATTTATGGTAGAATTTAATATTTATGTGATGTTCAAACTATGCAAATTATTCTTTAACTTAATAAGATCATATATGATAATTATTAATCAGACTTTCATTATTGCTAACCGTGTTACCCTCTTGAAATAAAGAAATTAACTCATTTACTTACTTATTGACACTATCTTCTGAATTCAAGAAATAAGTTATAGTTATGTTCCATATATATTTAATAATGAAAGTTGGGAACGTTATTTATTACAATATTAAAGAACTGGTAGCTATTAGATTAATTTCAATTCGAAACTGAAACTATTTGCACACTCTTGATGACAATTTCTTATTTGGATTTTGTAAAAATAGAACCCTAAATCATAAATTTCCAACAGAATGTGGAAGATGGCAAAACATGAATTTGTTCATGTACTCAAAAAGTCGCTTTTTATGTGTCTTCTGAAGGATTGTGAAAGCGCGAAAATTTGACCGTGCGTTGCACAATGTATTTTGTATTGTTACGGTATCTATTGTCATTTATATAGACAATATATGTATTCGCTGAGAAACAGACCAGAAATGCTCACCAAAGACTCTCATCGGTAGTGTAATCGTTAGCGTGCTCGCCTCGAGTGCGGTAGATCTTGGGTTCGAGTCCCGATCGGGTCAAACCAAAGATTATCAACTGGTATTTGTTGCTTATAATGCAAAGCACGCAGAATTAAGGAGAAAGAGCAAAGACTGGTTGTCTCGGAATCAGGATAATGTGTCAGAGTGGAGCGACATGTATATCCACGGACTGTTGTTTCCGTTAGATAACACTATGAAAAAAACTAAGCGTGTTGGTCTAGAAAAAAGCGGACATCATCATCATCTCATTAACTTGGTTTCGCCATGATATAGCTATAGAATTGCTGAGTTGGCGTTAAACAACAATCGCTCACTCACGAAAGCTGTTACGTACAGTTTTTATATTTCTCCGACAATGTACGTATATTATATTGTGTTTATTCTGCAATGTCTTGTAGTTAAAAAAACAACTGGCAAATTGTCTAAAAAGAGCAGAAACAGACATCGCTCTAAGCGTTTTAGACGTCGGTGCTTATATTGTAAGTTTCTCGGCGTCGCTCGACATGAATCAGGTACCAGAAAAACTATATCTTGGTCAAAATCTTAAGCAATATGTGATGAAAGAAGCTGTTATATATAAAATCCATAAGTACAGACAAAACAGATGTCACACCAATGAGGAGCGATGGACAGATCACAGCTGACACAAAGCAAAAATCCAACATCCCCAACAGTGTCAGTCCGTATTCACCGTAGAATCACAAGACAACATCCCCGACTGCACTAAAACCCACATCATAAAAACAGCACTCCCAATATCTCTACCAGGTGTAAAGAAACTCTTACATAACATCAATACCCATAGATCTTGTGCTCCCAAAACTATTAAATTATTTGGCTTTTCAATCTGATAAGGTTACTCCAGAAACATTCATGTGCACTAAATTTGATATCTACGTTTTTATTATCTCTTTTTATCAATGTAGCTATCAGAATGTTTTCCTTGAAAACAAGATACACTCATTGTTTAATATGATAGATACAAAATGTATGTACAATTTCTAGGTAAATTAATTACCCAGGCTGTATCTCATATGAAAATTATGTGTACATGAGCAATCTTTATAGAGAGCCTTCCATAGCTGCTGCCTATCAAGTTTCGGTTCATTTGACCAAGCGGTTTTAGAGGAGAAGATTTTTTATGAATCTACCAATCAGCAACACGAATTGCCTGTGCTGGCCATGTTTGTTAACGGATCCAAAATGAGCAATCTTTATAGAGAACCTTCCATAGATGCTACCTACCACATTTCGGTTCATTTGGCCAAGCGGTTTCAGAGTAGAAGATTTCTTAGGAATCGACCAATCAGCAACAAGAATTGCCAGTTCCGGCCATGTTTGCTAAGGGATCAGGACTAAATGAGCAATCTTTATAGAGAGCCTGCCATATATGCTTCCTACCAAGTTAGGTTCATTTAGCCAAGCGGTTTCAGAGGAGAAGATTTTTTTAGGAATCGACCAATCACTCTAAAAAGAAATTATGGATCTATATTCCTTACTCAGAACTATGAACTACAATTTAGTTTTAATGTGATCATTACAATAACATACAGCACATTGTAAATTATAAACAGCAATTCTCAATTTCCTTTTTTTTTTCATAAAATATGTTGTGTCATACAACTATGACCAATATTCAATCCATCATGATCTTATACTATTAGTAAATATTATAACATACATTTGGCAAATGATTTGCACATTTTAATAATATATTTATATCAAATAATTTCAAACTTCCTGTCAAAGTCTATTGTGGATATATAATACACTAGCAATTAATATAACCTGTGTCACAGATAAAATGTGTAATTAAGGTCTTATGACACCAAATTATGTAACAATCGCCATTGCTAAATTTTACACAAAAAAAATCCAAAATTTTACATATATTACAACTTGCAATTTGTCAGTTAATTTGCAATATGTGTGATTGAAAATATTTTGCTATTCTAGTACCAGCATCATACGTAAATGTTTCTGAAAATTATAATTTACATTTTGCTTTTTATATAATTTCTTTATTGAAATTTATATCTTTTTTTAAACTTGTATAAGAAATCTTCATGACGTACCTATGTTTTGGTTTATATAACATATTTCTTTATCTTATGGGAATCATGAGGACATTGTGAGTCTTTCATAGAAGCAGTTTCATATATGAAATCTTGAAAGCTATGTCAGATCATTTATACATTTTAGAGCTTGTTTTGTTTTACACAAGCAGACCAACTGTTTTCACTGAAATTTTGAAACCCAAAAGAAATTGCAATTAAGTAAGTAAGTAAGTACTTATTAAATTTTATTTAGAGTCGGCATATATATACATAGACAACAGATTTGAGATTGAGATATTATTTTTTTGTTGTTGTCTTTGAAGCCATACTAATATTTAATACTTTTTTGGTAGCTGTGATTGTTTTGATTGCAATTAAACATAGAATAATATCTTTTGATCATATAGTGAATGCCACTTTATTTTAATTTATTACATACTTAGTTCAAATAAAGGCATTTTTGTATGACAAATATGACCGGAAGTAAACTGTCCATATGTTCACACCCCGGGAAAATAACCGGTTATTGGATTACTACAAGATCATTTCCATATCGAGGCCCATATTAGCCCGGCCTCGACTTCGTCTCAGGCCAATATGGGTGTCTCTTTTCTAGATGTTGGAAGTATGTAATAAATAGTTTAATACATGGGCATTTCCATATTGGCCTGGTTATCATCCCTCGACCCATATTGGCCCGAGATGGAGTCGAGACCCAATATGGGGGTCTCGGGATGATAACCAGGCCAATATGGAAATGCCCATGTATTAATCTGTATATATTTTTGGGGAGTTTTTAACAATTGAATTTCAGGTGTCTTCTATCTAATCCCACTTTTCAAAACTACCTATTTCCACTTACAAGTAACTTGAAATTTTAGATTTTTTAATGAATTTTTAAAAAGTGGGATTAGGTGGAATGAACGGAATTTCATTATATATTTTTTTATTCAGATGTCAATAAACTAAATATTTTTCTAGTAATGAAGAAAATTCATTTAAATAAATCAAACATTAAATATCTAAGGAGATATAGGTTTCAGCTAATACAACATAAGTCAAAATGATGAAAGGTAATCTAAATGTAATCAGAAAGTAATCGTGATTACAGGGTCAAAATGAATGTAATCGATTACATTACGATTACATGTAATATAAAAAAAAATGGCCGATTACAGATTACATCCGATTACATGATTAAATACAATCAGTTACAACTTATTACGATTACAAATTACAGATGTAAGGTAGCTTATTTTCATGGAACACTTCATGACTCCTATTCCATGCAATGAAGAAAGGTCAGGTAGCTAATTTTCATGGACCATGCAACGAAGGAATGCGAGGTAGTTAATTTTCATGGGCAAGCTTCTGATACTTATGCTTATGTTTGAATGGTGCAAGGTAGTTTATTTTTATGGATAACACTTTGAAACCTTTGTTATACATTGAACAGATGTAAGGTAGCTTATTTTTATGGAAAACGTCATGCCTCCTATCCCATGCAACGAAGGAATGCGAGGTAGCTAATTTTCATGGGCAAGCTTCTGATGCTTATGCTTATGTTTGAATGGTGCAAAGTATTTTATTTTCACGGATAACACTTTGAAACCCGAGTCATACAATGAACAGATGTAAGGTAGCTTATTTTCATGGAAAACGTCATGACTCCCATCCCATGCAATGAAGGAATGTGAGGTAGCTAATTTTCATGGGCAAACCTCTGATGCTTATGCTTATGTTTGAATGGTGCAATGTAGTTTATTTTCATGGATAATACTTTGAAACCCGAGTCATACAATGAACAGATGTAAGGTAGCATATTTTCATGGAAAACGTCATGACTCCTATTCCATGCAATGAAGAAAGGTCGAGTAGCTAATTTTCATGGACAAGCTTCAGATGCTTATGCTTATGTTTGAACGGTGCAAGGTAGTTTATTTTCATGGATAACACTTTGAAACCTATGTCATACACTGGACAGATGCAAGGTAGCTTATATTCATGGAAAACGTCATGACTTCTATCCCATGCAATGAAGGAATTATGCTGACTACGAGTCAACTAGTCTTTGCCTTTATTCTTTTATAGTCCTTGGTTTGATCAGATCGTTGATCGAAACCACGATCTACCGCACATGATGAGAGTACTCTTAACTATTTCACCACAGGAGCGTTATTGCTTATTATAACTAAGCGTCTTATTTCTTTAGAATAGATATACACATTTTTGTATACATGTATATGCAAAGCAGAAAATGCATTATGTACAGATAAATAATATGGTGATTGATATATAGAAACTTTTTCATGTCATATAAATATTTATTTTTTAAAAATATTATTAGACTTGAATTTATTTATATTTTATATCGAAATAACTTATTTTCATCCAGATTTTGCTCCATGTAAACAATGATTTATATATATATATATGTTTTACAAACCATTTTAGACGTTTATATATATATATATATATATATACGTCTGAAAATTAAACCAAACAGTGTTAGAATTAGATTTTAGAGCTGTCAAATTTTTGTTCTTCCCTCGACGGGATTTGAATCCACACCATTGATACACTGCAGCACCATTCGCTTAGCCTTACGTCCAGCGCCCTAGATCACTCGACTACATCCACTCCCTATTCAATTCAATCCTTTATTAAAGATAACTAATAATACATTAGTGTTCTCCATTACAAATCACATTATAATATACAAAACAACATTTAAAAGTTGCATGCAGTATATAATAATACAGTTGTACACATATTTTAAGAAGTGTTTTTTTTATTTCTAATGCGTCCCTAATGAATTTATATAAATAATTGCATTCAATAATATTTTTTGGATTTAAAAGTTTAGACAGTAAAAAATAAGGATTTATATATATACATATATAGATCCTTGATGTAAATGAATGAATAGGAGTTTGCTATCCATTTCTGGGATAAATCTATCTAATTAAATAGATTTCCTCGCCTACATCCACCCTCCTTTTTTCGTTCAAAAATTCTATAATTACTAAGAATCTATCAAAACATGGTAAAAGGGGAATAACTGGAATAGTATTTTTAATGTATTATTAAGGTAGCTATTTTTTATGGCTATCATTTGGAACACCTTTGTGGTTTACGAAAATCTTGTTCCGAACGTCAAAAAGTAGCTAATAATTATGGTAGCTAATAATTATAGGACACCGGGTGTTTAGTTTCTGAATACTTAGCTGCTTATTTCTACCTGGTGGAGAAAATAGACCGGTGCACGTTATTTCCGTCTACGTTAAATTCACTCAGAGAATTCACTACTCCATCCGGAAAGAATGTTTGCGTTGGAAAGAAATCACTGTTATATATACATATATTCAGTAACTCTGTGAACATTTTAAAATGAAAATAAAATCACATATATCCTCCTGCCAATTTATACACCACAATCAGCCTAGATGTTTTCTCCGATTTTCAAGAGATTTCCATTTATTTAAGTTCTTATGTCTTGTCTTTATTCTTTGCGCCATTTCAAGTCTGTGTTTGTTGTTCTGTTGGTTTGAATTCCAAACTGAACAGGCCTGTGAGGTCCGATTCCTGATGGTCCAAAGTTTAACACAGGCTTTGATAGGGAATTTAAACAAATACATTTCTTTGAATGAGTAATATTCTTCAATGTCTCCAATTTGTTTGTTTCAATACAATATAGCAACTTCTTACAATGTAATAAAGGGACGCCCGAGTTGTCAGATGTATAAGTACATGCTTTGAAGCTAAATGACTTTTTTTTTCTTTGCTTGTCAGTTCTGACATTTTGCCCCCCCCCCCCCCCCCTTCCCCACATTTCGTACCTGTCGTTAAACTTCCCTCCATTGTCCGTACCACTTGTCCCCCACTTTTCACGCCAGTCCTAAGACATGTCCCCCACTGTCCAGTCCACATCTAAAACTTGCCACTGTCCTGTTCACTACTAGGCCGCTGTAATGTGAATCAAATATAATATAATAATTAAACTAGTTTTATGGGAAAACTTCAAAATTGTATTCCTGACATAATAATATTATATTCAGCAGAACATTTATTTTGGCATTTTTAGGACAATTATCTCTGTGCTGATGTAAAGCAACCACGTGGGTCTTATTTTTCTGGATATATTACAAGTAAGTTGTAATGCTATTATCACTGTCGTGTACCCGATAAGGAATGGCCATTTCAAGATGGCGGATTGTACATCGTCAAAAAGGTAGGTGTGAAGATTTTGACTATTTTCGTTCTTTATAGGTTATCTTAGTGTCTATGAGTTACACGTTTAGATAGGGCAGTCTTTTTTCTACCTCACCATTCAGTCAATAAAGCTCGATCCTTTTGTTTTTATCGTAAACTGCCTTCACTAGTTGATCAATGCAGCGACAAATATATCGAGGCGTAGAATCCGATTTTATTTCACCAATTCCTACCGCCTAGTGACTTTTTATAATAATATGTTGATGCCAAAATGATTCAAACATGTGAATTGTCCAACAAATGTCATTTCAGCCTTTGACAAGCCTTGTATATCTCTTAAGACGTGTAGGAAAATTTTGTTTACATCACGGAACGGTCACGACAAAAACATGACAAAAATGTATGGGAATGGTCTCATTTTTTGGGTGTAGGAATGGACTTTCAAGCAAAGGAGTGGTCTTTTTTGCTTAGGAATGTTCTCCATCATATAAGATATGCTTATTAATGTTATTGAAGTTCATTTCCGTTTGTGATCTTTAATGTAAATCTTCTTATTTCATATGATCAATCTTGCCTTAAAATACCCAAAATGCCTTATTTGCTATTAAATTGTTATAATCTTTTCCATTTCATTATGCAATGTTTCTTTTATCTATAGGTACAAGTGCTACTACTGCCAATTTGATAATTTCAATCACCAAGCCATAGTGGACCACTGCTGCCAGAATTATCGGGATGAAACATTAAATTTAGATCTTTTGAATTTAACACTAATGTGGGTAAATTTGGTTAAGAACTCTTTCAGCAATTGTACACATATTGTAATCGTTTATACTTTGTGATATTGACAGGGAGTCATTTTTTACATAAAAATATTTTTGTTAAAAAAATATCCATTGTTATTTAAATAAATTTTATGAAATCAACTCTATATCTGTATTATCAATTTGCAAACAATTACAATTATAGTCATTTGATCCAGAGAAAAATGTCAGTAGTCCTGAAGATGTAATCCTCTCCGAACATGTGGAAGAACCTCTGCCTCATGAGCTCTGTGATATTCCCTGACAGTTTGTGGTTTTCTCACAGGTTCTTCTGGCTTACTAGCTTTTCCGCTTTCGGGTACCCCTCGCCCTCTCCGGTAAATCAAAAGCATGGTTGCTAAAAAAAACACACAAAAAAACAACGATTTACTAAATTTATGTATTGTTAAAAAAAATTCATTACGATATGATTGTTCCAATGGTTCAGAGGATTAGTGATTCTATATCAATAATAAATTTAATAAAAACAACAAGCCGTTAGTGATAACGATGCTCCGAAATGGTAAGCATATCCTGCTTCGCATGCAACACCCGTCGTAAAAATATTACACAAAGGTCAAAGCCGGTATTAAGTCAAAATCGATAAAAGAAGAAGCACACTGGGAAATATGTCCACGATGATTTGTGACACACTCACCTGATATCAATAGAATAACTCGTGATGATAACCATAATATTTTTGAAGAATTATTTTAGTCTAGGCTGAATATATCCCTGATTGAGCAGTTTAAGCGACAGTGTTTTAGGTCTCTCCAGAAAGTCACTGTATGGGACACAAGCTCTGGAGTAGTGGATCAACTGTAATATGTATACACCATACGCTGGAGATGTAGGTATATAACTGCTCAGAAAAGGAAAATTCATTATTTGGAAACTGAAATGGTCACGTTTGTCATTCAATTTTGTGTACAACCGTCCTATGGTGTCTACTGATAGGTGTAAATCTAGGTATGAAGCAGATTTAGCTGTTATGGTAGTGTCTTTAATTTTTAGCTCACTGGGATAGATCAGATGTAGATTATCTCTTATTAAACAACATTATTAAGAAAAAACTGGTGGAACGTGTTAATCTGGGTCACGGGTCACTGTAATCGGGCGGCTGTGTCGAGAAACAGATACGGTGTTGAAAAAACTGTTGATACTCATAAAATATTGATAAATGCAATAAAATTGGTAGCTAATAATTATAGGACACCGGGTGTTTAGTTTCTGAATACTTAGCTGCTTATTTCTACCTGGTGGAGAAAATAGACCGGTGCACGTTATTTCCGTCTACGTTAAATTCACTCAGAGAATTCACTACTCCATCCGGAAAGAATGTTTGCGTTGGAAAGAAATCACTGTTATATATACATATATTCAGTAACTCTGTGAACATTTTAAAATGAAAATAAAATCACATATATCCTCCTGCCAATTTATACACCACAATCAGCCTAGATGTTTTCTCCGATTTTCAAGAGATTTCCATTTATTTAAGTTCTTATGTCTTGTCTTTATTCTTTGCGCCATTTCAAGTCTGTGTTTGTTGTTCTGTTGGTTTGAATTCCAAACTGAACAGGCCTGTGAGGTCCGATTCCTGATGGTCCAAAGTTTAACACAGGCTTTGATAGGGAATTTAAACAAATACATTTCTTTGAATGAGTAATATTCTTCAATGTCTCCAATTTGTTTGTTTCAATACAATATAGCAACTTCTTACAATGTAATAAAGGGACGCCCGAGTTGTCAGATGTATAAGTACATGCTTTGAAGCTAAATGACTTTTTTTTTCTTTGCTTGTCAGTTCTGACATTTTGCCCCCCCCCCCCCCCCCCCCCTTCCCCACATTTCGTACCTGTCGTTAAACTTCCCTCCATTGTCCGTACCACTTGTCCCCCACTTTTCACGCCAGTCCTAAGACATGTCCCCCACTGTCCAGTCCACATCTAAAACTTGCCACTGTCCTGTTCACTACTAGGCCGCTGTAATGTGAATCAAATATAATATAATAATTAAACTAGTTTTATGGGAAAACTTCAAAATTGTATTCCTGACATAATAATATTATATTCAGCAGAACATTTATTTTGGCATTTTTAGGACAATTATCTCTGTGCTGATGTAAAGCAACCACGTGGGTCTTATTTTTCTGGATATATTACAAGTAAGTTGTAATGCTATTATCACTGTCGTGTACCCGATAAGGAATGGCCATTTCAAGATGGCGGATTGTACATCGTCAAAAAGGTAGGTGTGAAGATTTTGACTATTTTCGTTCTTTATAGGTTATCTTAGTGTCTATGAGTTACACGTTTAGATAGGGCAGTCTTTTTTCTACCTCACCATTCAGTCAATAAAGCTCGATCCTTTTGTTTTTATCGTAAACTGCCTTCACTAGTTGATCAATGCAGCGACAAATATATCGAGGCGTAGAATCCGATTTTATTTCACCAATTCCTACCGCCTAGTGACTTTTTATAATAATATGTTGATGCCAAAATGATTCAAACATGTGAATTGTCCAACAAATGTCATTTCAGCCTTTGACAAGCCTTGTATATCTCTTAAGACGTGTAGGTAAATTTTGTTTACATCACGGAACGGTCACGACAAAAACATGACAAAAATGTATGGGAATGGTCTCATTATTTGGGTGTAGGAATGGACTTTCAAGCAAAGGAGTGGTCTTTTTTGCTTAGGAATGTTCTCCATCATATAAGATATGCTTATTAATATTATTGAAGTTCATTTCCGTTTGTGATCTTTAATGTAAATCTTCTTATTTCATATGATCAATCTTGCCTTAAAATACCCAAAATGCCTTATTTGCTATTAAATTGTTATAATCTTTTCCATTTCATTATGCAATGTTTCTTTTATCTATAGGTACAAGTGCTACTACTGCCAATTTGATAATTTCAATCACCAAGCCATAGTGGACCACTGCTGCCAGAATTATCGGGATGAAACATTAAATTTAGATCTTTTGAATTTAACACTAATGTGGGTAAATTTGGTTAAGAACTCTTTCAGCAATTGTACACATATTGTAATCGTTTATACTTTGTGATATTGACAGGGAGTCATTTCTTATATAAAAATATTTTTGTTAAAAAAATATCCATTGTTATTTAAATAAATTTTATGAAATCAACTCTATATCTGTATTATCAATTTGCAAACAATTACAATTATAGTCATTTGATCCAGAGAAAAATGTCAGTAGTCCTGAAGATGTAATCCTCTCCGAACATGTGGAAGAACCTCTGCCTCATGAGCTCTGTGATATTCCCTGACAGTTTGTGGTTTTCTCACAGGTTCTTCTGGCTTACTAGCTTTTCCGCTTTCGGGTACCCCTCGCCCTCTCCGGTAAATCAAAAGCATGATTGCTAAAACAAACATACAAAAAAACAACGATTTACTAAATTTATGAATTGTTAAAAAAATTTCATTACGATATGATTGTTCCAATGGTTCAGAGGATTAATGATTCTATATCAATAATAAATTTAATAAAAACAACAAGCCGTTAGTGATAACGATGCTCCGAAATGGTAAGCACATCCTGCTTCGCATGCAACACCCGTCGTAAAAATATTACACAAAGGTCAAAGCGGTATTAAGTCAAAATCGATAAAAGAAGAAGCACACTGGGAAATATGTCCACGATGATTTGTGACACACTCACCTGATATCAATAGAATAACTCGTGATGATAACCATAATATTTTTGAAGAATTATTTTAGTCTAGGCTGAATATATCCCTGATTGAGCAGTTTAAGCGACAGTGTTTTAGGTCTCTCCAGAAAGTCACTGTATGGGACACAAGCTCTGGAGTAGTGGATCAACTGTAATATGTATACACCATACGCTGGAGATGTAGGTATATAACTGCTCAGAAAAGGAAAATTCATTATTTGGAAACTGAAATGGTCACGTTTGTCATTCAATTTTGTGTACAACCGTCCTATGGTGTCTACTGATAGGTGTAAATCTAGGTATGAAGCAGATTTAGCTGTTATGGTAGTGTCTTTAATTTTTAGCTCACTGGGATAGATCAGATGTAGATTATCTCTTATTAAACAACATTATTAAGAAAAAACTGGTGGAACGTGTTAATTTGGGTCACGGGTCACTGTAATCGGGCGGCTGTGTCGAGAAACAGATACGGTGTTGAAAAAACTGTTGATACTCATAAAATATTGATAAATGCAATAAAATTGGTAGCTAATAATTATAGAACACCGGGTGTTTAGTTTCTGAATACTTAGCTGCTTATTTCTACCTGGTGGAGAAAATAGACCGGTGCACGTTATTTCCGTCTACGTTAAATTCACTCAGAGAATTCACTACTCCATCCGGAAAGAATGTTTGCGTTGGAAAGAAATCACTGTTATATATACATATATTCAGTAACTCTGTGAACATTTTAAAATGAAAATAAAATCACATATATCCTCCTGCCAATTTATACACCACAATCAGCCTAGATGTTTTCTCCGATTTTCAAGAGATTTCCATTTATTTAAGTTCTTATGTCTTGTCTTTATTCTTTGCGCCATTTCAAGTCTGTGTTTGTTGTTCTGTTGGTTTGAATTCCAAACTGAACAGGCCTGTGAGGTCCGATTCCTGATGGTCCAAAGTTTAACACAGGCTTTGATAGGGAATTTAAACAAATACATTTCTTTGAATGAGTAATATTCTTCAATGTCTCCAATTTGTTTGTTTCAATACAATATAGCAACTTCTTACAATGTAATAAAGGGACGCCCGAGTTGTCAGATGTATAAGTACATGCTTTGAAGCTAAATGACTTTTTTTTTCTTTGCTTGTCAGTTCTGACATTTTACCCCCCCCCCCCCCCCCCCCCCCCCCTTCCCCACATTTCGCACCTGTCGTTAAACTTCCCTCCATTGTCCGTACCACTTGTCCCCCACTTTTCGCGCCAGTCCTAAGACATGTCCCCCACTGTCCAGTCCACATCTAAAACTTGCCACTGTCCTGTTCACTACTAGGCCGCTGTAATGTGAATCAAATATAATATAATAATTAAACTAGTTTTATGGGAAAACTTCAAAATTGTATTCCTGACATAATAATATTATATTCAACAGAACATTTATTTTGGCATTTTTAGGACAATTATCTCTGTGCTGATGTAAAGCAACCACGTGGGTCTTATTTTTCTGGATATATTACAAGTAAGTTGTAATGCTATTATCACTGTCGTGTACCCGATAAGGAATGGTCATTTCAAGATGGCGGATTGTACATCGTCAAAAAGGTAGGTGTGAAGATTTTGACTATTATCGTTCTTTATAGGTTATCTTAGTGTCTATGAGTTACACGTTTAGATAGGGCAGTCTTTTTTCTACCTCACCATTCAGTCAATAAAGCTCGATCCTTTTGTTTTTATCGTAAACTGCCTTCACTAGTTGATCAATGCAGCGACAAATATATCGAGGCGTAGAATCCGATTTTATTTCACCAATTCCTACCGCCTAGTGACTTTTTATAATAATATGTTGATGCCAAAATGATTCAAACATGTGAATTGTCCAACAAATGTCATTTCAGCCTTTGACAAGCCTTGTATATCTCTTAAGACGTGTAGGAAAATTTGTTTACATCACGGAACGGTCACGACAAAAACATGACAAAAATGTATGGGAATGGTCTCATTTTTTGGGTGTAGGAATGGACTTTCAAGCAAAGGAGTGGTCTTTTTTGCTTAGGAATGTTCTCCATCATATAAGATATGCTTATTAATATTATTGAAGTTCATTTCCGTTTGTGATCTTTAATGTAAATCTTCTTATTTCATATGATCAATCTTGCCTTAAAATACCCAAAATGCCTTATTTGCTATTAAATTGTTATAATCTTTTCCATTTCATTATGCAATGTTTCTTTTATCTATAGGTACAAGTGCTACTACTGCCAATTTGATAATTTCAATCACCAAGCCATAGTGGACCACTGCTGCCAGAATTATCGGGATGAAACATTAAATTTAGATCTTTTGAATTTAACACTAATGTGGGTAAATTTGGTTAAGAACTCTTTCAGCAATTGTACACATATTGTAATCGTTTATACTTTGTGATATTGACAGGGAGTCATTTTTTACATAAAAATATTTTTGTTAAAAAAATATCCATTGTTATTTAAATAAATTTTATGAAATCAACTCTATATCTGTATTATCAATTTGCAAACAATTACAATAATAGTCATTTGATCCAGAGAAAAATGTCAGTAGTCCTGAAGATGTAATCCTCTCCGAACATGTGGAAGAACCTCTGCCTCATGAGCTCTGTGATATTCCCTGACAGTTTGTGGTTTTCTCACAGGTTCTTCTGGCTTACTAGCTTTTCCGCTTTCGGGTACCCCTCGCCCTCTCCGGTAAATCAAAAGCATGGTTGCTAAAAAAAACACACAAAAAAACAACGATTTACTAAATTTATGTATTGTTAAAAAAAATTCATTACGATATGATTGTTCCAATGGTTCAGAGGATTAGTGATTCTATATCAATAATAAATTTAATAAAAACAACAAGCCGTTAGTGATAACGATGCTCCGAAATGGTAAGCATATCCTGCTTCGCATGCAACACCCGTCGTAAAAATATTACACAAAGGTCAAAGCGGTATTAAGTCAAAATCGATTAAAGAAGAAGCACACTGGGAAATATGTCCACGATGATTTGTGACACACTCACCTGATATCAATAGAATAACTCGTGATGATAACCATAATATTTTTGAAGAATTATTTTAGTCTAGGCTGAATATATCCCTGATTGAGCAGTTTAAGCGACAGTGTTTTAGGTCTCTCCAGAAAGTCACTGTATGGGACACAAGCTCTGGAGTAGTGGATCAACTGTAATATGTATACACCATACGCTGGAGATGTAGGTATATAACTGCTCAGAAAAGGAAAATTCATTATTTGGAAACTGAAATGGTCACGTTTGTCATTCAATTTTGTGTACAACCGTCCTATGGTGTCTACTGATAGGTGTAAATCTAGGTATGAAGCAGATTTAGCTGTTATGGTAGTGTCTTTAATTTTTAGCTCACTGGGATAGATCAGATGTAGATTATCTCTTATTAAACAACATTATTAAGAAAAAACTGGTGGAACGTGTTAATCTGGGTCACGGGTCACTGTAATCGGGCGGCTGTGTCGAGAAACAGATACGGTGTTGAAAAAACTGTTGATACTCATAAAATAGTGATAAATGCAATAAAATTTTATGTTTGTCTTCAAGAAATATGATAGACAAAACCATGTGTGAAGTTTTATGACGAAATATCTCCGATTTCTATGTAAATTTACGAGTTGAAGTTGCGGCTATATCGAGAGACAGATACGGTGTTGAAAAAACTGTTGATACTCATAAAATATTGATAAATGCAATAACATTTTATGTTGGTCTTCAAGAAATATGATAGACAAAACCATGTGTGAAGTTTTATGACGAAATATCTCCGATTTCTATGTAAATTTACGATGTATTTTTATCTTGGACAAGAATAATGAGTGTCCCGATTGGATGACCGATTTAAAACACACCGACTCCGCGTGGTAAAAAGAAATCTATGTTATATTTATTCATTTGTTTGATTCTGGAATATTGTTGATCATTGATTTAAATAAGAAAAAAGGGAAAAGGGGGGGGGGGGGGGGGGAGGTGAATTTTATTTGTGAATTTTACAGTTAAATAAATGTTATGTTTCGACAGTTTAAAGAGAAAAATAATAATTTGTTGCGACTAAAGATTAAATCAGCGTTTTAATTGAACAAATATCAGTGGTTTTGTAAATGAGATTTATTTTAAATAGAAAATCTGAATTTATTATTTATTAATTTATTATTAATGATACAATTTTATATCCCTTGGGAGGGGAAGGGGGCTATGATGAAAATTTGAAATAAAAACATCCACACTTGCCTTTTGGACAGCACATTTCTGTGTCCACACTTGTAATAAAGAAAAATAAGGTAAATAAAATGTTCAAACTTTCAAAACAGAGAAACAGGGAAGAAGAAAAAGGTTCCAGACAGAAGAAAAAACTGACAAAAAAACAACATGGACTGGAGTGAGTATGCTAGTTCACATTTGTTAAAGTGCTAGGTGCTTCGATTCTAATAAACAGGTGAATAAATAGCCGAGACAATTTCTATGTTTGTAGTGCCTCAGTCAAGATTAAAATTAAAGGGAGATAATTAAAAGTATTATAAGACATCGAAACTGTTCCTCTTTTCAAAATGATTATGTAAAGCCGCGTGGTACGGTGACATTTCTCTCAATGTGAACACAATGGATTACAAATATAGCCGATTTAGGTGAGCAAATTTCACCCACTTGAACAGAAACATTTTATTAACATGTATTTTTGAAATAAAACAAATTATAATTTGGGTGACTTGATGCCGTTCTGAAAAAAGATTGGTATCACACAGAAAAAGGGGGAGGGTTCAGAAGCCTGAGTGTTCATCCGATTGGCTAGCCTGCTAACTTTTAAGCCAACAATATATGTTTCATTAGTAGTATTTTCTGATATTACCGAGGATATAAACATAGTCGCGTTAATGTAACGTTTTTTTAGCATACCTGTGGAAAAAAGTCGCGATACCTAATGTTTACTTAAAAAACGTCGCAGACGGTAATGTATACCTCAAAAGGTCGTGGTAAAGTACAGGGGCGGATCCATGGGGTGCCCACCCCCCTAAAATTGAAAAAAATAAGATTTTTTGGCGTAAAATCGTGATTTTTCACACGAACTACCCCAACAATTTTTTTAAGTGCGCCCCCCCCCTAACTTGAAATCCTGGATCCGCCCCTGAAGTATACATGCACATTAAAAAGTCGCGGGAATGAGTTACCAGGACATTTTTAAGAGTTGTGGTAATGTGCTCCCAGGCCTGGATTAACCCTTAGGCAAAATAAGAACGGGCTTAGGGCAACAAGGGGCAAGAGGGCACCCTAAAAAATCCGGCCAGAAGGCAATTATTTTATCAGCCAGATATTAGGCTCAAAAACACATCAAAAATCAAAAAATGGAGGTACACCTAATTGATGTATCAGAAAAGACAATTTCCTCATTTAGTGAAGCTACATTGTAGTCAGTATAAAGAGTGTTGTCAAAAACTATTTGATACTTATTCAGATGACTTGAAAAGTAATTTATCTACTGAGCTTAAGCAGTTTCACTCATATATATTCAACATAAATTTAGTGCAACAAAAGCTACAAAAGCTAGATTCAGTCATGCTGAATAAAGTAATTGTAGAGGACAACATTGAGTGTGCTTTTCCAAACGTAGAGATTAGCTTGCGTTTATTTTTAACATTAATTGTCACAAATTGCACAACTGAATGCCCATTCTCTTAAATGAAGGTATACAAAATCCAAACAGAACAACGATGTAGCATTTCTGTTTGTATTGTTCCCTTTAAATAACATTAAAAAATTGAATAGCAAGTTGAAGATTTGCATTGTATCTGTTGTCCAAGTTATAAGTAAATAATCTGTTTACACTGTTGTCTGCTCTAAAGCATGGAGTACAATCAATCACTGTGTTAAATAAATATGAACAACAGATATTTAAATATAAGAGGTTTGGCCTTACTGCAAATTTAATTCTGAATTTAATACCGGTATTAGGCATTTGACAATTATGTTGAGTCTTGGCATCAAGGGGTCGTATTAGTGTTTACATTATGCCAGTGGAAGGTGAGGGGCACCAAGGTTGGCCTGTGCTTAGGGCATACATTGGCTTTAAATAATGCGGCCCTGTGTGCCATCGTCGAAGATGTGCATACCGTCTTTTACCGATAATTACAATTTTAGTGTCACCAACAACTGGATTTTATTTGCTTAGGAAATTCGTTTTTTTAATTCGACATTTGTTTTAGGTAATATGCATACATCACAAGGGGTCCTCGTGGCCGTGATCGTATGGTAGTTGAATTTACAACTACCTATGCAATCAGTGCTTATCACCACTGATGTTGTGAATTCGAATCTCGATCAGGGCGAGGTGTACAACATTATGTGATGAAGTTTGCCAGTGACTTGCGGCAGGTTGGTGGTTTTCTCCGTGTCCTCCGGTTTCCTCCACCAATAAAACTGACCGCCACGATATAACTGAAATATTGTTGAAAGTGGCGTCAAACAGACAACCAAACATACATCACAAATATCTATAGGGCGATATACCAGATCAATAGAAACAGATATTTTACTAATCAAAGTATTGGATGTATGTATCGGTTTTTGAAACAGCTGGGTTGCCTCGTTTAGAGGTAACTTATAGGGTTAATTTACGTAAAAATCAATAATACCTCGAGCCCGACTTTATGATACAGAAATACCCAATATTGATGGCAAAATATAATTACTTAAAACGTTCCAAGATTATTGCAAATATTTCCATTTTCCATTGAATACGAATACCAGTATTTTGATTAATCGAAAGAATATATTTAGCAGCAAGAATAAAAATGGATATATTTTTTTTTTAGCAACATAATAATTTTATTTATTCTGAATTCTTGCTTGTTACAATTCTAATCAAGAGTCCAAGCTTCTCTTAATGTACCCTGTTACATTCCACTGATCATCCAGGGAATTAATCAGCTGGTACAAATTTAAATACATTTTAAGAATTAAAATAATAATATTTAAGAACTATTTATTTTCTTTTTCATAGCATACAAAAAACTATTATTCATACTATGATTTTTTATGTCATCAATTCTTTTATTTAATTCGCATATAATTTTTTTTATAAACATTTACATTTTTTGTCTTCTGTTCAGATAAATAATATGATTTATATATTGAAAAACCGAGAATTGTGATAAAATAATTAACACCATAATATTTATTATCAGATATCTTATAACCAAATATAAGATATTTTAACTTTAATGTAAATTCTAAATTATTACTTTTAAAAAGATTATATATTTTTTCCCAAAACGTTTTAAAAAAAGAACATGTAATAAATTAATGAAGATAGTCTTCTTCATTTCCACAAAAGTTGCATCGATTATTATTTACAATTTTCCATTGAAATAATAATTTTTTTGTAGGAATGATGTATTGTATTAACTTCCATCTAAATATTTTCAGTTTGTTTTCTTCCAAATATGAAAAAATAAATTTGTATAATGGTTTCATGAAAGGTTTTTCTTGTATATCTAATACTTTTACCCATTTGTCAACTCCTATAGAAGACTCTATTTTGTTAAACAGCATTTTATTTGATAAATATGAAGTCTCAATATAATTATTTTTCTATATAATCTTATTTCTTTTAATGTTTATAGTACTTTTGGCTGAATTTTCTGTTTTAATAATATTTATCCAGTTTTTTGGAATAGATTTTTTTACAATGTTAAATTCTGCAATCCAATTAGATTTAAACTTTAGTCTAAAATATCATTAACATATATTAAATCACTTTTATCCAATTTTCAAAAACAATAGGTTTATTAACAAAAGTAATGTGCTTGTTCCCCCAAATAATTTGTTTTCTGATATTTATGAATGTGACAGGTGATTTTGTTTGACCGCCACCACTTAAATTCCAACATTTGACTACTTCTCTATATTTTTTTCAAATAATTTAATGATTTTGTGCTATCTAGGTTCATGCTAAATACTAACCAGTTTTTACCAATTGCATTAAAATATTTTAATGGTATAAGCTTCCAATTAGAAATATGTCCGGTTACCAGTCTACTTACCCAAGTTGCTATTAGAACTATGAAATAACTTTTGATATCAATCATTTGCAACCCCCCTCTTTCGTATGAGTTTATAATCAAATTTCTTTTCACTTTATCTGGATTACCATTCCATATAAATTTGAAACATTTCTTTTCTATTTCTTTATTATATATATCTGGTACTAAGCATACACTGGTCAACAATGTGAATAGGGATAAAATTAATGATTTAATGATTAAAATTTTTCCTAATATAGAAAGGTTTCTTTTTCCCCATGTATAAAATAATTTATTCATCTTTTCTATTTTATTTTCCCAATTTAGTTTTTGACTTTCTTCATTGTTGTTACCAAAATATATTCCTAGTGATTTAATCGGCTTATCTGTCCAATTGATTCCAGCAATTTTGTATTTACAATTTTTTAGTTTACCAATCCATACCCCCTCTGTTTTGCTTCTATTTAACAATAAACCTGAAAATGAGCCAAATATTTCTAATTCGTTCATTGCCTTTAAGACGTCTTCTTTACTATTGCAAAATAGGGTTGTATCATCGGCTAGTTGTGAAATGTTAATACTGTGGGTTTTTTCCATCTAATTTGACTGTTATTCCTTTTATATCTTTGCAACTTCTCAAATTTAGGGCCATGATTTCGACAGATAAATATACAATACTTTATGTACTGTCGAAGCATATAGGTAATATGTGTAGGAGGCTTAGAAACGGGGGAAAAGGCGAGGCTTGGCCGAGCCTTTTCCCGCGTTTTGCGCCGAATACACATATTTACCTATATGCTTCGACAGTGCACATGTATTGTATTTATCCTGCAATTTTAAATCGTAAATAAACGTTTACTGGACGATGATAAAAGTATTTGAAATAATTTTGTGTATGTATTTGAAAACAATATCCCCCGATGTGGGTGGAGCTTACATTTGTAACTAATTATAACTGACCAATATCAAAAAAAATATTGGGCAGGCTATATAGGTCGGTAAATGTTATCATTGCAGGATAAAACAAATAACAAAGCTGATAAAGGATATAATTGACGTATCCCACGAGAGTTTTTGAAATTTTCAGACACCCATCCATTATTCATTACACATGTTTGTATATCACTATATAGTGTTTTAACCCAACTGATAAAAGATTCGTTAAATCTAAAATGTTTCAAAGTTCCAAACATAAAATCCCATTCCAAAGAATCAAAAGCTTTTGAAAAATCTATAAATATTATTGCCCCCTTAATTTTATAAAGATCTGCATAGTCTATGATATCTTGAATTTGTCTCAAGTTAAAACCGATGGATCTGTTTTTTACGTATCCAGTTTGATCTTCATTAATAATTTTTGGTAATAAGTTTTTTAGTCTTTGAGCAAGAACATATGATAAGATTTTTAAATCTACATTTAAAAGGGAGATAGGGCGATAGTTATCTAGATTTAAATGATCCCCCTTTTTAAACAACAAAGTTAAGATACTAGTACGTTGTGAATAAGTAAGACACTTTTCATCGTTTCCTTTATTTAGGACATCAGTTAAAATATATTTAAGTTTGTTCCAGAATACTCTATAGAACTCGAGAGTCAATCCATCTAAATCCGGGGATTTATTTAATTTCATTTTATGAATAGCATATGAACATTCTTCTACTGTTACCTTTCCATCACAAGTTAATTTATCATTTTCATCTATTTTATTTTCTATCTTAGTGTTTAATATATAATTTTCTAAAGATTCTTTATTTGGGTTTTTTTGAACTGTTCATAATATCTTTTTATTTCTTTTAGTAGTTCTGTTTGTTCACATATTATATCTCCATTTTCATCTTTTAATTTATTTATAGATTTTTTAGTTTGTCTCTTTTTTTTTCTAAGCCTAAAAAGTAAGAATTGTTTTTCTCTCCCAGTTCCACCCATTTTCCCCTAGACCTCACTTGCGCTCCTTTCGCTTTATTTTCGTATATTTTGCTTATTTTATGCTCTAAATCATCAATATCTTTATCTAGATTTTCATCATCATATTGCAGACCATCTTTAAATTTTATTTTAAATTCTAAATCTTTTTCCAGATTTCTAAGATTTTCCCTGGTCGATTTAGCTTTATTCCTACAATAAACTGAAGTTATTTCCCTTATCTCAATTTTTAATGTATCCCATAATAATCTAATATCAATTGTTTTCTTTGTATTTAAATAACAATCGATAACGTTATTGATTACTTTTTTATACTCTTCTTCATTTAAAATTAAATAGTTTATTTTCCAATATCCATCACCTTTTTCAGTTAATCCTGGATTAAATTTCAAAAATACACTTTGATGATCTGTCGACTGTATAACAACTGGTTTAATTTTACAAAATTCTACTAAGTTTACAAAATCTGTACCTATTAAATTTCAATCTATTCTGCTAGCTTGTGACCTATCTTTTCTTCTCCATGTATATTGTTGTATTTTTTCATTTAAATATCGCCAGATGTCTACCAGTTTGTTCGATTTAATTAAATTCTTAAAACTACTTACCGGCTGATTGTTTTGATTTGAACGTGAAGTTTTTCTATCTATTGGTGTTTCATTAAAATCTCCCCCGATTATTGGAATACCGATACCATGCTCTTGAATTTGATCACTTACCTTTTTAAAGAAAGAACTTCTCGAACTTCTACAATTTGGTGCAAAAATACAAACCAGAGTAAAGATTGTATTGTTTATCTCTACATTAATTAGTATTAACCTTCCGTCGGTGTCATTGTATTTATTAATCAATTCATAATGGAGCGATTTTTTCATAAAAATTGCAACCCCCCCTACTTGCTGTTGTCCCGTGACTACAAAATACATCATAGTCTGACTTATGATTGAGATCATTTTCTATATTTACATCAAAATGAGTTTCTTGTAAAAATGTTATTAAACTTTTTTGCGCTTTAATCCATTCTATAACCCTATTTCTCTTTTCTTTTAAATGTATACCGTTTACATTGAGACTACATAAATTAATTGCATTTTTCGATGTCATAAATATTTAAGTATTGAGTATATAGAATTTTTCACAAAATAACATAAAATTACTATCATATACATTCCATATTCTTTAACAATCGTAATACCACATTTATTTACAATTTGTTTACTTGAAATCATTACAATATAAACAAATCTAAAAGTACAAATGACCTCATTTGGATTGTGGTCAGTTATTAATACTACATGAAACACGTGATTCACTACCCAGTTATTGTACCATATGTGTGTTTGTATTTTTAAACACATCCATAACGGTGTCAAAAATTTAATTACTATGAGATAAGATAAATGATAGTTTATTATAGTGTCACATATTGATCAACAATATATAAATATGTACAAAACTACATCATAAAACAAAGATCAATATCCAGCCTTTATAGACTTATGAGACACTATGTATGCACTGTCGTCAAAGAGCTCCGGTCGGAATTGTTCTGTCATCTTCCGGTACAAGTCAATTAGGCATGTTTGACATACAGGCGACGACAAAATGTAAGTATTATGATCATATAGTTTTATTATATCTTGAATCCAGAAGATGTCGTTATCGGTCGATTATTTTTGGTTGTTTTTACCTATATGTTTCTGTGGTTAACTTAATAGATTACTCAGATATAGATAAAATGATGGACATAAACAATGAAAAATGCTAATAATGAGATTGAAATCATCAAATAAAGCTATAAAAAGTAGTCTATATGTGTAATTAAAGTACACAAACCCTTTGTAATGCTTATATACATGATAATTTGCACTGGTGTGCCACCATGAATATTTTTAGACTTTTTACAGTAAAAAACACGATGCTTATTTACGTACATTCGTTCCGGCTCTGTCAGCCACTACTTTCCGGTTGGATCCCAAAAATTGTTTTTCAGTAGAACGGGTTTTGTCTATGTAAAAAATTGAAAGAATAGCGAAAACAGCTCAATATCACAATTATGTTTCCTTTTTGTAATTTATTTAAGGTTCATTACAACACTTGTCAAGGATATGTTCGACTTGCAAATTGATAAAAAGAAAAAACAAAAAAAATGTCTTCAATGAATAAAAGTTGTGAAAAAAACCCAACAACACATAGTCAAAATATTTTACATGTGGATGCTTTGTATAACATTAAAAGAAAGAAATACCAAACGGTTTGTGCAAAATTGGCATTCGCCAAGTCACCTTCGACAGAATGGTCATGATTTTGAATAGAACTTATAATTCGTTTTCTTTATTTGCTATGCAGTTGGATTATTGCAATATTCAAAGAGTGTTTGAACAAAAGTAGGAACTCTCAATGTTTATATAGATATCAAGTAACTCTTATTGTTTTGGATTACTTTTTGTTTTCAAATAATACATTGAAGGACAATAAGAAATTTTGATTAAAAAAATAATAAAAATAAAATAAAAATAGGGAACTACATCGGTAGCGTAATGGTTAGCGTGTTCGCCTCGAGTGTGATAGATTGTGGGTACGAACTGCGGTCTTGTCAAACAAAAGAATATAAAATTGGTATTTGTTGCTTCTCCGCTAAGAATGCAGCATTAAGGAGAAAGAGCAAAGACTGGTTGGCTCGGAATCAGAATAATGTGTCCGAATGGAGCGACATATCTACACAATGACTGTTGTTAGCTCACCTTGCCAAAGGCAATGTGAGCTTTTATCATCACTTCGTCGTCTTTCGTTCGTCGTCTGTCGTCCATTAACTATTCACATTTTAATGTTCTCTTCTGAAACGCCTCAACCAAATGAAGTGAAACTTAGTAGGAAGCATCTATGGAAGGTCCTCTGTAACGATTACTCATTTCGTCCCGATCCGTTAAGGGCTGTTTCATAGAAAATGGCTCCAACATGTGAAAAAAATGTCCAAATTAAACTCACTCCTAAAAACATTCTGCTGATAATTTTCAATGTTGTATACATTGAAGTAAATGAAACAAGAAGGAAACTATGAACAGATAAGCAATACATTTTTAAGAACCTTTTATTGAACACAAATTGGCATAAAAACCATGTAAAACACATATTCTATAACAGTTAAACAATCTTTAGTCTCAATTATTTTGTATAATGGTTTCTCAAACAATGCAACTGATATAAATGACTTTTTGTGCAAAATATTGGGTTATTGGTAGTTGTAGTTTTTCTTAAAAGCTATTTTATATGAAAAATTCTCAATATTTTTGTCCAATCTACCTGATAAAGTTTTTATTATCAAAATAATAATGAATATTTTTACTTAAGACAGCAAAATTTTCAAACTTTAAAGATAAGTAGCCATTTGTAAAAAAATAATAACATTGATTCTTTGAACGATCGCAAAATAATTGGTTGTAGAAAAAACATTTTTGTCTATTTTTGTTGCAAAAAAGAAGAAAATATCACATTTTAAAATGCCAACATTGAACAGTGATGTCACTGTTAACTCATACAATAATTTTTACCTGTTTTCAATGAAATATTTGTACAGAAATGACAGTATTTGGAAATTTGTAACAATTTTTTGCCATACCACTTCTTCAATACCCAGTTTTAGCAGCAATATTTTTAATTGTGTACATTTGAAAATTTGTATTATACCACTCTAATATATTAGATAAATCATAAAGAAATAATTAGAATATTTTTATATGCTAGAAAAGGCAATTTATTATAAATTACAATGTATCATTATTTTATCAATGGTACTATTTTATTAGGATATGTTGCACTCCTGACATTATATTGCCATCAAGAAAAAGAAGAGTTATTAACTTAAAAACAATTCACAGGGGAAAAAATCAGTTGGTGTTCTTTCAAGCATTAGTTTTACCAAGTTTTAATGATAATTGTTTCTTAAAGTAATATTTTTCTAGTTATTTGTAACTTGTTTACAGCCATACTTCTCGAAAATTCCAACTTATTTTTGAAATATACTATACAAAAACATTTAAAACATGTATTAATCTAAATTAATATTGAAAATAGATGTTTAATGTACAATTACAAGTATTTTTTGGATACTTAGAAAATTAATTATATCAAATTTCAATGACTTTTAAATATTTATGTCAGGAGTGCAACATTTACATGGTTAACCATAAATTATCCATAAGAATATAGATAAATGCATTTATCATAAACTTTATCAAGTCAATTAATCTCCAATAGCTAATGAACCCAGAAAACATATTCCCTTGTCAGAGAATGTCTCTAGTATTAATACCTAATAGATATTAAAGCATGAGACCATTTAAAATGAACAAAAATGCTTTATTACATAAAATTAAAAGCACATAAAATGCTACTGGCACTTTTAATTTTTTCAAAAATTATTCTAAACTTGACAGAATCTCATTTTATTTAAATCATCCATATAAAAAGCTATAATTTAGACTGTGTAGAAGATCACTTAAAACTAGTAGCACTCCTGACATGAATCAAATGCTTCTGTGAGAGATATTTTAAGTATCTCAAACAGGTAAATGGGTTTTATCTGTTCTCTTGGTCAATCTCTGTTGAAATAGAAAGACAAATGTGATTTTAGTTACATTTAAAAGAAAATATGTCTAAGAAAATATCAAATGTTGCACTCCTGACATTTGAGGGTACTGCCTTTAATGTGACATTCTTGGCCTTACTACTGATTTTAGTGTATCCTTTAACTATGGTTTTGAAGCAGCAATGATGTATTAAGATTTATTTATACCCCATATCTTTGAAAACTAAAAGACAACATTTCTACAATGTAATTTAGGAAAACTGACTAGGTACACAGTGTTTTCATTTGATGCCGGGAACCGGCGCATTTCACCGGCTATTGCTATAAAATCCCCGGCTATGAATTTTCCAAGCATGGGTTAAATGTTCAAAAATAAATCGAGTTGTCTTTTCTAGATTTTAATTCTGTAAGTTTGTCATTTGCCGGCATGTACTCTCGGAGTGAACATGGGATTATATAATCATGATAATTCGGGGATTGAAAACAAATCTTAGTGTTTGAGCTTGGTTACGATTTGACCTTAATTTCCTGTATGAAAAAGCGCTGCTCTGACAAAGAAACGAGTCGATGGCCAATTTTTTTTTTCGGCCTCAAATTCTCGTCCCATTTATAATATTTCAATTACTTCCGGTTTTTATCTAATTTCGTTTACTTCAGAGGATAAATATATGCAATGACCGAAGGCTGAAGAATTGAAGAATTAATTATTTCTTTACGTTAAAACATTACGATTCACAGTAGGAATAATAAATAAAAATTTAATCATTCCAACGGAAGATTTGAGGCCGACTAGCTTTGGTCCGAATGACATTGATAAGGGACCGACCATTTAACTTGAAGGGGAGGGGGGGGGGGGGGGTTATGGCTTTTTGTTTCGTTCAGAAATTTTTTTTCGGACAACACAAGAGTTAGAATATTTTTTTTTTGTCGCGCAAAGGGCGAATTTTTTTTCCAGAATTTAACATTAGGTTATATGACAAAAACTCTGAATCAGATTATTTTTTTTTCCTCCACCAAAATCAGAATATTTTTTTCAGCAACATTGGGAATCAGAATATTTTTTCAGAAAAAAAACATAACCCCCCCTTCAAGTTAAATGGTCGTTCCCTAACATCGACGCAGCGGTAGAAGTCTATTTTGGACTTTTGTCCAAAAAAGCAAAAAGATGATTAAAATAATATGAATTAGATGATTGAAAGAGTGAAGGGAATATAACCCACTTTTGTTTTCTATTAAAGTAAGCAGAGTCTGATCTTATAAATAATTTGTATCAGTATGGAGAAAAGGGGGGATGGGTACTACTGAATACGATGAACACCGGTTCTCCTGCCCAAGACCAGTAAAACTTAGTTTAATTGTTCAGACCACTAAATATTTTCAGTTTTTATTTAGAACTATATAAAATAAATCCCAGGAATTTGATTCGGACTAGTAAATTCAAATATTCATTTCGGTAAAGATGCCACGTTTCTTTTAAAGTTCTAACTCGAATATCGCGAATGATATTGCAAATATTCGATGTCCCTAGTCATTTTCAAGAGTCCCCTGTCTGAAATGATTTTGATTTTCTGTTTGAGGACATGAGATATTCATATATATGCATTAACATGAAAAAGTATCTAGTCTGTCAAACTATAGACTATATGTCTTATGACTATGAATATAAGGAACTGTCGATCCCCTTCTGAAGCACATGCTTGAGTTCTCCCTTAAAATATTTTATGGGGGTTTGGTCATTTGTGATTGTATATTTTCAACAAAATAAAAGTTTATTGAAATGTACAGTCTTGGACAACTTTTATTCTTCATTTTGTATTGATTACATAATTAACAATCAGATTATTGAATATTATTTACCTTTGAAAGTTCTTTTCTCTTATTAAAAAAGTTAAATGCATATTTTATTTCAAAATCTTAAGAGAGAAATTACAGTAAAAGGCTAGCAAATTAACATTCTTTAAATGTGCATTTAATATAATAATATAAGCTATGATGCTATTTTAATTATTCAAAAACTGCAAAGAATCTGAATGTTGATATAACTTCATACTATGTCAAGGAAATGAAACAAACACCAATATTATCAAATCTTTATTTTCAATGATACATAATCATAGGGGAAGTCCACATTTTTTTTCTGAATGATCAAGTTTATTTCTACTAACTGCCTATCAAACTTGTACATTTATCTTTGACCTGAAAAATGGCAGAACCATATGACATCTTTCTCAGAAAATTTTAAACAATGGAAAATGACTGATGGTTGTTAATCTTGAGAAATCATTCTCAATGAAAAATTGTTCAATGGTCAAGAAGATCCTGAAAATCCTGTATACCTGTCTGAAAAAAAAAAGGGTTATTACGTTTTTCTTTTTCTCAAAGTTAGTCAGTGTAAATTGAAGCAAAAAGAAACAATTTTAAAGCCAGGAAACCCCCTCAAAAGCAAGTCAAAATTCACCAAATCAAAAATTGGCTTGGGTGCTTCCACCTCCACCCCCTACCAGGGCTTTGCACTGAACCCACTCGGGGCCTTCTGACTCTCGGCTAAATTTTCTCTCCGTCTATTATTCTAAAATCTCCCCCTATTAAAATTTGTAGTGAAAGCACTGGGTACATCTTTTTTACAAAGCCATATTCTTATGCAATAATAAATGTGAAGCATGATCTATTGCTATCTTAAAGTATGTCAACATATCAAAGTTTGTGATGAAATAGATTTTGATAACATATTGTTTGATTTAGCACTGTGGTAGGTTGTTGAAAATTAAGGATTTTTTAAAGTGTCACAAAAAAGGGTTGCACTCCTGACAATTTTGACATGTTTTTTTGACATATTTTTTTTGTTATTCTAGATATCTTAAATATTTTTTGCAGTAACAAACATCAAATCATTACAGATCTTTTGAACTATTTAGATCCAATAAAATCATAAAAATGAGTAAATTAGACAGCTATAGCAGTAGGAGCCATTTTTTTTTAAAACTGCCCTTAACAAACATGGTCGCCACAAGCGATTCTTGCAATCGTAACTACTCGGCCATTCTCGCTACCCTACAAATAACCTCGTACGTAGATAGTAGAAATTCTTCTTAAATTGTTTGCAGGAAGTTAAGTTAAGTTAAGCCGCACAAAAATATAGTCCACGAAAATCCGATATGGAAGACATACTAAGTAAAATCTAATCATGCAAAACTAATTAAAACTTTAACTTTTATCCATGAAAATAATTGAAATATAGAAAATTGTTTAAAATATAACTTTATCAAACTTTCATGTAACTGACATGTGAAAAGCAGTGCGATGTATACGCCTAATGCATACGAGGTTATTTGTAGGGTAGCGAGAATGGCCGAGTAGTTACGATTGGCTATTCTTGTTTCTGATTGGCAGATTTAAAAAAAAAATCTTCTCCTCTAAAAGTTCTTAGCCAAATGAACCGAAACTTGGTATGAATCAACTATGGAAGGTCTTCTATAAAGATTGCTCATTTCATCCCGATCCGTTAACAAGCATGGTCTCCATAGATAATTCTTGTTTCTAATTGGCCGATTTTATAAAAATCTTCTCTTCTCAAACTGCTTAGCCAAATGAACCGAAACTTGGTAGGAAGCAACTATGGAAGGTCTTCTATAAAGATTGCACATTTCATCCCGATCCGTTGACAAACATGGTCGCCACAGACAATTCTTGTTTCTGATTGGCCGATTTCTAACAATCTTCTTCTCTGAAACTGCTTAGCCAAATGAGCCGAACTTTGGTGGGAAGCACCTATAGAAGGTTCTGTCTGTATTAAGTTTCCTCAAAGCAGAATGAAAGGTGAACGACATAGGCTCAGACCACTGAGCCTCTATTTTCAGTGAGCAAAGCACGAACATTTGTCGTATTAGAACTTGTAACGAACGTTGCATTAATCGAGTACACCTAACATTTTCTTTGTATACAAACTGCCAAAATCGTCCGTGCGGAAAGGAATTCAATACTACAGCCTTTGTTAATTTGCAGTCATTGGGACATTCATATATTAAGTGCCCAGGTTTCAAACACTTGTGACAAGTTTTTGCTCTCTCATCTGGGTTTCTATTTTGAAATTCTGGTTGACCACTATGAAAAATTTTACCTAAGTATTTTCCAATGTGCAAATTTCTTGGGATGGGTTTTTTGAGGACTTTGCATATTACAAGTCTATCACCTGTTTCACAATTTGTCAGTTTGCCCTTCACATGCAACCTTTCTCTGAAGAGTCCCTGGATTTCACAGCCCTCTAAAGTTAGGACTCGATGAATCTGTCCATCATCCGCAGAAAGGGGGATGTTCTTCACCTTTATGCGGATCGTATCTGGTTGTAGCCTAGATGGGCTATGAGGGTTTTGAGAGTGTAGGGGTACCTGCCTGCCACGCAGGTTTATCCCCTGTACTAACAACGACAGTCTGTCACCCTCGTTATCCATGTAGATACGCCACATTTCCCGTATTCTCTGAATTCCCTTTATACATTCGGAGGGGACCTTAGAGCCGATTGCCATGTATACATGTATTTCTACATTTGTCAGCCATTGTGTTCGGGGTGGTTTCACAGAACCATGTGCATCTTGATCTATTAAAAAGATCGGCTTCACGAAATCACTCGGATTTCTTTGTGCATCTTGAGTGTGTGTATCAGTAGATGTGGGTTGTTCATTGTGTCTAGTTTCATTTTAATGTTCATTAGAAACAACACTGGCGTACGTCGCCATTTTTTCTTTGTTTACATTTTCACTCGGTTCACTCTCAATTTCTGTGTGTCGTGTACCTTGTAAACTTAATAATAGTTGCTTAATTCGTTCATCTGTCAATATCTTACATAAAGCTTCAACATCAGTTGCCATCTTGAGCTTTGCAATATTTATTTTTCACTTTTTTGACGAGTAATGTACGATACACCTTGGTATTAATAAATATCCTTAAATAGCCTCACCAGGTGACAGCAATTTCCCATACAGAGTTGTCGGTCCTTGCAGGCTCTCTATCCTCGGTTAACATCTCAAAAGTAGTCCCAAAACGCGTAGATATTCAAAAGCTTGCCTTTTATAGTCCTCAACACGATGTTCTTGTCATAATCTTTAACAATTGTATCTAATGTTGACATTTTATCGGATGAATAAGTAAACCAAATTACTCAGAATAGGAAAACGTTTCACAAAAATATAGACCCTATAAATATAGCTTTTTTAAAATGATATTTCGCCTCAAATAAAATCATATTTCACGTCAAAACTAAAGATATATGCAAAAAAGACGAATAGCGTCTTAGAAGCAAAATCTAAAGTATATTAATATTTTACAAGAATCTTGTAAAATCGAGACGTTTACAGAGATAGAGAGCCTGCAAGGACCGACAACTCTGTATGGGAGATTGCAGTGACAGAGGTTCTCTTGATGTCTCGTGTCACTTCAGTTCGAAATCAATTAGAAACCTACACCACAGCTAAACATTACATGAACAACTAGTATCAAGTTTCCCCGAAGGCCCAGAACTGTGGACAGATATTTACCCATGCAGGCGACGGACCATTCAGGTAATTTTTAATTTTCTGTACATTTACACTTATTTTCATACTTTTTTTTCCAAAAAGAAACTAAAAAATTAACAGATTTAATCAAATATGCTTTGCATCTGTAAACGGCTAAAATTTCATAATAAAAAGATATGATAATACTAATTGTTGGAGGAACAAGAGATTGAAATGATTCAATAAAAATTTATATTAAACTAAGTAGGAAGTAATATATATTCCATGATTATTCCAAGGACAAATATACAGCCGCCATTTCACATAATAAAAACACACAAACTGATGAATATATATGACTAAAAAATCATATCGCACCAACTTGTAATTTGCATTCCCCATTGAATAACTATTCAGTGATGCAGAATTTTAATATTATTATTATTATTATTATTTGTTGTTTTAGCCATCTTTGGTATATATTTTCACTCGTAGGCATATTAATTGGAACAGTGAGATATTGTGTTTTCTTTATATTCATAAGACTATGAGAATTCTAAATGACTTATATAGGTTCATTCAACCTATGTCAACATTTTGAAAAATAGGTATAAAAAGGCAAGAAAAAATGTTGGCATAGGTAGAATAGGTTAATTGTTAAATAAACATGACTGGTGTTGTTTAATTAGTGTAAAATCAGGGGAGATATCAATGTACTCCAAGTCCACAATTAATTTTTAATGTAGAAGTTAATAAACTAAGTAGGAAGTAATATATATTCCATGATACTTCTGCAAAAAAACAATTTTCTTAAAATCTTAATTCAAAATTTGATTTATTATCATAAAATATGATATTAAAATATATCTGTACTTCCTTCTTAATTTATTAACATCTACATTAAAAATTAATTCTTGACTTGGGAGTACATTTGATAACTCACCCGATTTTATACTAATTAAAGGAGCATTATCTGCCATAATCGTAAATTTTTGTTACCCATAAAAACTATCAGATATGATTGATGCCTTAATAAAACGTGTTTCTGTAACTTATAAATGTTATGAAATGTACGCGCATCGGGAGAAAAAGGTGCAGCTGCTCGTGTTTTGAGATCGATCAAGAAATGGACGCCATCTTATTAATTATCGGCATTGTTTACGACGGGGTTTGCCGAATCGTCATTAAATCAGTACAACAATGCACTTATTTCCTGTGAATCTGCTTTTAGTCGGCGTTAATTACGGACAAAGAACCATGCAAGTTTGCAGTTAATAAGCGACAAAATACAAATTATTCGTTTTTACCTGTCGCTAGTAAGGTCAGTTGCATACGGAGAAAGCGAGGTCAAATTATTTGCTTGAAAGGAAATAATAAATCGATGGTAATTTTCGTTCTCAAAAGGCGAAAAGTGGTACGATAAGCTGTTTAATGTGAAATATTTACCTTTATTTCATCATTTTAAAGCTATTTACCAATTTCCAAAACATATAATTTTTTTGGTCAAATTCGTAGCTAATGCCTCTTTAAACAATACCAGTCATGTTTATATAACAATTAACCTATTCAACCTATGCCAACATTTTTTCTTGCCCTTTTATACCTATTTTTCAAAATGTTGGCATAGGTTGAATGAACCGTTGCGGGATACAGCCGTTTTATATTAAGATCAGTCGACCATTATTCCCGATTTGCGATAACTAGAGTTATCGTTCTTGAATCGAGTTATCTTTTCCTGACAGAGGGTATGTACACTTCCGGTTACATAACTGTAAACGTCACAAAACGTTTAAAAAATTGAAAAAACTATGTATTCTTATTCAAATAAAATCCGATTTATTGGAATTATTTTATTTAGCTTTTTATATCGCACGATATCGGTGGATTCTATGAGATCTGTATTTTTATTTCATATCCTGAATGACCATAATAATTAATAAATTCAGTGTTTTATATTCAAAGTTGTAGCATGTTCTCGAAAATCGGCTTTGCTGTTAAAATTACGGACGTTAATAGCGATGTATGCAAAATTCATTCCGATTTTCGCAGTGGAATCATTTGTTTTATTTTCTTTTACAGGGGATTATCTTAATCTTGAAATGTTCAAGATATTTTATCTGCTCGGAGTCTATTAAAAAGATGTCTATTTTTGCATGATATTTAGTTTTGTTTTCTTTTTTTCAAGAGATCAATGCAGATTCCCACAGGCTCCACTCAAGAAATTGAATATTTTACCTTTAGTTATATACATGGTTCATGACTATTCATTCTTTGGTTCCACTGCGGATTTTGTAATAAAAAAAGCAACATTTAGGGTTTTTACCGGATTTGACCATCTCCAAACGTCAAAGACGTCGGGTAGAAATATGACCGTAGAGTTAGACAGCCGGCATCCGCTCCTTCCAAAAGCTGGATGGGGGAAATGAAGATTTGACTCTGATCTTAAGAAAAAAAATGGAAACTTTTGCAGATACAAGTGTTTTCAATGCTGGTGTAAAGGAGAAAAACACGAAAACAAACAAAATTACAATTGTTAAAAGCTTGCAACACAAAACTTCCTTTTTAACATGCATATACATTTTCCCTTTGGTAACATATAAAGACTTTTCCTTTTATGGAAAATATGTTTTAATATGAATTTATGAAATATAGGCATCGTTTGCTTTATTATAGAGTTGCACCAATTTACATCAGGTACACCTTATATACCACAAAAAAGAAAACAAAACTTACACATTTGATCATTGTACCACAGCCGTGAACGTATAGTCGCTGCTTCGCGACCCCTGCAGATTTACACTGAGAGTGCGAATCCTATCGGAGCAGTTTTGGCTTGTTTTTTGTTTTTTGTTTTTTTTTTTGTTTGTTTTGTTTTGATTTTTTTAGCAACATAATGTGTTTTGTTATTAATTTCGGTTAAAGTGATAAAAATGGAGCTATATTTATATCAAGTTTTTTTCTCTTTACATATTATAAGAATTGTGAGCGTATACAGTAGATTTGTATTGATTTTTCGAAAGCCGCACAACGAATATTTCCTTACATATGAAATAACAAGAATATACATGCAAGCTGTTAATTTCATATTGTTTTTTATCAATATTAAAAATCTGTCGGGGTTTTTTCGAACATCACGTAAGCTGTCATAATCACTAAAAATAAAGCAATTTAGCACATGTCGTTTTAATCGGAAGCAAACCATCAGAGCCTTTTTTATATTTTGCTTTGTTGTTGGTAGTTATTTTTCTTTAATCTGCAGTTGAGAAATAAAATCGTCTGCTATGTATACTAATTCGCATTTTACCCCATCACTACTCTAAGTAATAAATTTACTTGACTAAATGCGGGAGCACAGTAGTCATGATCGTATTGGCGCTGCCTTGTGATGGAATGGATAGTTCTAGAAGGTGGTTCGAATCCCATCAGTCCGTTTGTTTGTTTGTCTACATTGTTAAGCTTAGCTTCAAGAACGGCCTTTTTGGCTGTAAGATTATGAGACTGTAAATGCATTTATTGCAAAATAACCTATTTGTCGTCAGTACTTAGACGGTATCCGAAATCATGGGTAGCGGTCGAGAAGTGCATATGTCTGAAAATACATCATTAATATGACAGATAAGTTTCAATGGACAGAGGTGCGATCTCCAAATACACCATTGTTTTTTAAACGATAGACCGATTGCTTGTTTTTGATATATTAAAAACAGAAAAAAGCCGCATTCGTGATCGTTTTATTTCCTATTCAAAATATTCCAGACGAGGGACATTATTCATTCAGAAAAAAAGTGGGATCTGCTCTGACGGAAACCGAAAATTGGGATTTGCTTGTTGACTGTACAAGTCGAGATGGTCGGCAAATGTTAGATGCAGGTGTTCACCTATCTGATAAGCACACATTGCTAATGAAGACGCACATATACCGTTTCAAACGCAGTACAAAATATTCTACCGAATCCGCTTCTGCTTTTACAAATGGTGAAAACAACAGATTCTATTATTTCTAAAAATGCTTTCAAATTTATCTTGCCTTGTCTTCGACCGCTCGAGTGTAATGAAAAAAATCAACTACGTTTTTTAATGAAAGGAGAGAAAACCTTTTTAAAAGAAAATATTCTCGCTTTCAGTGTACAAAGAAAATCGCGCAGTATTTCCGTTTTGCAGAAAAATCTGGTGACAATCATCCAAAACATTTCAGAAAGTTAATTATGTAACATGTTCATTGGTATTATGAAAATACAGATTTGGAGTTATTTGTACAAAAAATGTTACAAATCCAGAGAAAAATATGTTAAATAAGTAAATAACTTTTTTCTATGGAAGTTTAAAAAAGGGAATGTCGTGTATATAATTTTCTTTATAAAAGTTAAAGCCTCTATTGAACTTTCCATAGCAGCTCATTTTTTCATTGTCATCTGATCGGCTTTTTAAAAGATACGTCCCTACATCTTTGTCGGAGCGCAAGCTCATTCTTGTTACCACTGATTCATTACATTTCTGTAAAAACTGTACAAGTTCAGTCTTTTTTTTAAAGTTAAGTCTTCAAGTATTGCCTTGGAATCTACGTCAATTAATTTCATATTTTTTCGCTTTTATTATTTATTCAATCAATTTATTAAAAACAGCTAGGAAAACTTTTGCAACCGGAAATTCTATATACCCACTGCCAAGGACGATAATTCAAATTACGAACGATACCTCCATTTTATGCAAAGAGGGAATACACTGCTAACATTCGACTCGCCTCGGTTGATTACGTTCCTCCATATTAGGCCTAGGTTACAGAATAATACGCGTTATCTCGATTGACTTTACTCTTTGGTGCTCGATTTTACGAAACACATATTTGGGTTTTATTTAATTACATAATGTACTATCAAAAATGTATAAATGAAAATAACTAAAATTTCAACAAAATTTATTTTGGTTTCACATGAAAAAAAAAAAATTTAATCCTAAAAAAACCCAGCAAATACAAATTTGATAGTCTTTGGTGTGTTTGGACCTGGACTCGAACCCATGATCTACCACAAATGATGCTAGCACACCAACCATTACACCACAGATGTGGTTTTATGTATACACACAAGTCATGTACATGTCACCCAAACATGTTGATAATACCTATAGTTTATATAAATACATTCTTTACTCATAACTTATTGTTTGTTTTAGTGTATTGTATTGAAGTTTTACTCCCCTGTGTTGCAGAACTATTACCGAAGATGACATTAAACAACAAACAATAATCAATTGTATACCCCTTTATTAGGGGCTAAAGGCATACAGGCTGTCAGAATTGATTTTTTTTGTTTATATTAAAAGTTGCCAATATTCGATGTTTTATACTAATAAAATGTTCTGAACAAGAAGCCAGGTTTAAAAAATATGTTATAATGTCGTAATTAGTGAAAAGAATTCGAATGTCTGTCGGTGGAATCGCCATTAACACACCTAATTATAAGTCGGCTTCTTATTTCCGAAGTTTGCCGAATATTGATAACTGCCATGAATAACCAGGTAGCATTTTGTATGTAAATTCGTTAGAATTAATATAATTTAAGAAATATATCCATGAAATTGGATCCCGGGTAATTAGTTAATATTATATAATGGTATTTAGTAAGAATGACACTTAAAATCGGAAATACGTGATGAAATAAATGAAAACAAACACAAACTCTTCAAAGGGAAAATTGTAAACAAATTGTATTGCATATTATTGACAACACTTGAGTTGTTTTGATTATATTTTTTTCGAAAAAAACCAGACATGACGTTCATTATTTTAGTCTCTAATTTAGAAGATATATCACCTAGCGTTTTCTCCTGAAAAAAAAGAATATATAAAAAACTACGATGCAATTCTACTGTCAAAATACGATTCGGCCGAAAAAAGATACTAAATTATGCTTACGTGTTGAAAAATGGAGTAGGTCGGTATAACATCTTTTTTAATTTTTACACAAAGCTTGCTGAATCCTCCTTTTTGTGTCGTTTTCGTGTAGAATCCGTCAATGTTTTGGTTTGTGCCATGTGCTTTTTTTTTTGCAACAAACAATTTCGCACATGCGCAAACGCTTTACCGAATGAGGTCACTGTGTAGATCGTATGAATATTGTGCCGGTAAACATTGGATTCTTTACTGGATTCAAGAAAATAAAACAGCGACGTATTTCCTTCGTTCTAGGCTATTTACGTATGATATTATGAAAAATTTCAACTGCAATTAGTATAAAACATCGAATATTTGCAACTTTTGATATGAAAAAAAAAATCAATTCTGACAGCCTGTATGCCTTTAAGGTTATTGTGTTTAACGTCTCTTTTAATAATATTTCAGTTATTAATAACATGAAATATTAATAACATGAATAAAAGTTTTATTGGTGGAGGAAACCGGAGTACCCGGAGGAAACCATCGACCTGCCGCAAATCACTGACAAACTTTATCACATAATGTTGCTCTTCACATAATTGAGGCGATCATACTAACAATTACATCATCGATGCAATTATGTATACATATATGTATATTACCCATGCATGTTGATAATACCAATGCTACCTTTACCAATTTCTTGTTTCCTTTAGTGTGTTATATTGAAGTTCTACTCATCGGTGTGACAGAACTATTATAGAAAATGGCGTTAAACAACAAACAATAATAAAATGTATACGCCCCCCTTTTTTATAGAAATTTCCCAACAAGGAATAATTTGCCTATTGGTCATATACACAAACATGAAAAAACAATTATACTCCTACACATTTTAACATAGAGGATAGAATGCAATACACATTATAGATTGTATGCAATAATTTTCTTAATAGTAATCTATTTCTTGTGTAAGAAACATCAGCGCGGAGCAATGAACATATATGGTAACATATTGTATCCCATTCCTCGACATTTCTGTCAATTCATAATATGGATTCATATTTATTTGTTATGCAGCCAATATATTTAATTACAGAAGAAATAAATACCGATCAATAACAAGTAAAATGTATCAATATATTTTGATTGGCTTGGTTTGGTTATATGGTGTTTAGCAATATTTCAGTCATATTGTGGCGGTCAGTTTTATTGATGGAGGAAACCGGAGAACACGGAGAAAACCACCGACCTGTCGCAAATCACAGACAAACTTTATCATATAATGTTGTACTCCTCGCCATACCAAACGATCACGGCCACGACGCTCCCCTTTTGAAGCACACTATCTGAATTTGATAAAAAAAAATAATACAAAAAAATCGGGCTTTTTATTAAATTCCTAAAAACATATGATTTGCGATTTTCGGGTACACCAATATTGAATATCTGGTGTAAATAAGGAAGGAATGTGGATTACACTTTGTAAATAAGAGACTTCATAATGATGATTACAGTTAAGTACCACTACTAAAACAATAAGTGTCTTAAAGAGCTACTGGGGCCCTTGTGAGCGTGGGGCATGGACAACTGCCCAGTGTGCACATGGGTTAAGACGGTACTGGTTCTACATGCTGTAACAGGCGTTCGTGGCACGGACTTACCACCCCCCTTTTTTCTAACTTTCTGTTTACAAATTTATTTTCAATAAAATTTCTGTTTACCTTATTATTTAAAGACAGAGCATTGTCTATACAGCAGAAGCTGAAATAAAAGGACTGGGCTAATTATTTCCCTCCTTCTTTTGTAATATTATTAAATAACCATTGTATGAAAAACTTTACAAGCGTGGAGATCATTCCTATTAAGCAAAAAAGACCACTCCTTTTCTTGAAAGTCCATTCCTACACCCAAAAAATGAGACCATTCCCATAGCTTTTTGTCATGTTTTTGTCGTGATCGTTCCGTGACGTAAACAAATTTTTCCTACACGTTTTAAGATGGATACAAGGCTTGTCAAAGGCTGAAATGACATTTGTTGGACAATTCACATGTTTGAATAATTTTGGTATCGACATGTTAATATAAAAAGTCACTAGGCGGTAGGAATTGGTGAAATAAAATCGGATTCTACGCCTCGATATCTTTTTCGCTGCATTGATCAACTAGCGAAGGCAGTTTACGATCAAACCAAAAGGATCGAGCTTTACTGACTTAATGGTGAAGTAGAAAAAAGACTGTCCTATCTAAACGTGTAACTCATAGACACTAATATAACTTATAAAGAACGATAATAGTCAAAATCTTCACACCTACCTTTTTGACGATGTACAATCCGCCATCTTGAAATGACCATTCCGTATCGGGTACACGACAGTGATTATACTATCAACACAATAATGATTGCTTGTAACCTTTTGTGTGTGCATTTTTTGTTATTAACAACAATTACTACAAGCATACACCAAATTTGATGTACACAGATTTATTTACATGTTATGCACGATGCTTCTATTAATGCATACGGTTAGCCTTTGCTTAACCTGCCCTCGTGATCAATCATTGTAACTCACACATTTTAGGTCGGGGTAATGTATATTTCATTAGCTCAGCTGACCAGAATGATCACTTGGTATTTCATATTTCTTACTTCTACACTAATCACGCATCGCTAAGGAGTAAGAACAAAGACTGGTCGGTTCGGAGTCATAACAATATATTCGATTTGCAAGAGAGTTATACCTGTGGGCCGTTGTTCTCAATGAGTTAGCACTTTAAAAACCCATGCCAACGGGCTGTCCTAGGTACAAAGCAGACGTGATCATCATCCCTTAAAAGTGTAGCTTGTTCTGAATATGACATAGGTCACAAAATGGCACATTTGACATTAAACAACAATCGCCCAATCGCTCAATGTGAGCCATCGTCATCACTGTGCGTCTGTTCTCATCTGTAAACATTTCCAATTTCAATCTTTTCGAAATCACTTAGTCTAGTCCAATAGAACTAAGCTTGGCGTGAATGTTCATTGGATGGTACCGTACACTACAAATTTTGTTCGGAAATCCTCGATTGCCACCACAAGACGCAGTTTGAGCTTAAACATTATTTTATTTACAAATAATTCATGAATATACAATTATTTATGTACTATTTTGTGACACAGTACCTGTATAATATAAATGATTCTCCAGTGTATTAGACTGATATATATTGACAAACTGATTTCCCTCACAGATTGAGATTGCTTTGTTTAAATATACAGTTGTATTTCGGAATAGTTAAAAAGTGACTAGAGAAGGAACATTCGAAAATACGCAACAAAATGTACAGTATGTATCTCGACTACATGTACAACCACTGACATATAATCTTCAACTTTTTAAAACCGTCAGTATATCAGGGTCTACTCTTATCGTACCATGGTAGTTAGATTAAAAATATGGCGGCTAAAACTGGTTGAAATAGCATGTTAATACGCTGAACCATAGAACCCGAGGTACTTATAGGATCGGACTATATTGCTAGAAATAGAAATAGAAGTAGAAGAATAACCAACAAAATATAAATTCCTATATTTGCAGATTTGATATCGAAAAATAATTGCTGCAACAATGGTATATAGGAAATGGCGAAAGAAACCCAATACTTAAAATTTCTGTTATTTACAGTGCTGGTTGCTTTTTCATGCTTGTGTATATCAATATTTAATGATCTCATGTTTCTTATCTCGTACAATGACAAAGACATAAGCCTTCCGAACGTAAACCAGCAAGAATCACATAAACCTTCTATGTACAAGAGACAGATTTTGACAAAAACAAATTATCCCATTGTAGTGTCACAGCCTTATAAGATAAACAATAAGGACATATGTACGGGAGTCGATAAGGTCTCATGCATTGTGATGGTTCACACCGCGCCAGGCCATTTTGAAAGTCCCTTTTGAAAGGAGAGTTCGAATGCGAGCAACATGGCTAAACTCTACATACTACAGTCCCGAGAGTGTTCGAGTAGTTTTTCTCTTTGGATTAGTATCTGATATGTCTTTGCAATTGCAAATAGAAAAGGAAAGTGAAAAATTCAAGGATGTGGTTCAGGGATATTTTACAGATTCATACCGGAACTTGACATACAATGGTGTTATGGGATATGAATGGATATCTGAACACTGTAGAAATGCGGAGTGTGTGGCTAAAATAGACGATGATGCTTTTATTAATTTCTTTAAATTGTTTGAGGAAATGCAATATTTTAAAGATAAGAAAAGATATATCTAGTGCAATAAAATAAACAAAGGAACAATGAGAATTATAAGAAAGAAAACCAGTAAATGATATGTTCAGGAGGACGAATTTAAAGAAATGCAGATATATCCACATACATATTGTAGTGGATTTACCGCATTTATATCCACAGACTTGGTACCAATGTTATACCATGCCGCCATCGGATCGCCAATTTTCTGGGTGGACGATTTTTATCTTTTTATGTTCCTTCCGGCCAGAATTCCCAGTGTTATACACGAAAATATTGGAACATACTTGACGTTAAAGTTCTTTGAAGGATTACAATGTTACCAGAAAAATGGTACAAAATGTCAGTATGTGGTAATGCCTGCCAAAGACAAGGAAATCATAAAAATGTGGGTCGTTATCACTAAGGATAGAAAACAAAGTATATATGGTAATTATTATATGAACTTGCCTCCAAAAACTGTAGATTGATATTAGTATATATTTTTTTATATTAAATAAAATGAATGCATATTTAAATAGAAATAGAAAGCATCAGAAATGATCTTTTTTTCTCAAGAACGAACGGGACGTAAAAGTGCTGACTCTGTATGGACTCTAAAGATAACACGATCATCGTAGCTCTTAGTTATGGAAGCAGGGTACGTCCATTTCGCGCTTACGTATTTTCGCCTTTTTATATTTTGCAAAGCGAAAACCCAAAGGCACGAAAGCGAAAACACGAAATGAAATTATTTTGCGTCTTCGTTGTGTAACATTTAAAAGGCGAATATACACAAACGCAAAATGGCAGCATCCAACTTCCATACCTAATAAATGACTTTTTGTTAGCTCATCGTCATTGAGTGTCCAAATTGTGACTCTTCCCATTATACTCAGTTTGATTTGTAGGAATAAATAATTTATGTTCATTTTTATAATTATACTTTATATTAAAAGGAATTTACACAATAAACAACATATATAATATACAAATTAAAAGCTTGTTATGGCAAATTGGGAAATATCTCATAAATTATTTCAGCAGAACTTGAATATTACAATATTATGAAATGTTAGTAAATGGTTATTATTTATTAATATGTTGAAATGTATATTGGTTTCTACAATAATACAAACCGCATCGGTTAAATATGTAATTGTTAGAATGGTCAGTTCGAGTGCGATATATCGTAGGTTCGAGCTCCGTTCGGGTCAAACCAAAGACTATGAAATTGGTATTTGCTAAGCTTGTACTCAGCTTTAAGAAGTAAGAGCAAAAACTGATTGGCTCGGAATCAGAATAATGTGTCCGGATGGAGCAACATGTCTACACTGTTGTTTCAGTGAGCTAGCACTAAAACGATCCAATGAAGCGTGTTGATCTAGTACAAAGCAGACATCATCATCATTTCACTGCATGTAACTTGTTCTCTATCTGACATCTTCAATGTAGAAATTACGCAGAACTGATTAGTTTTTGTTCCTGACATATAATCAGTCTATGGTGTTGTATGCGTATTGCAAGTGGTTTTTATAACTTCCCTTTCCTAGTCGTGTACTCAAATAACAACATTAGATCTCAGCATCGGGTGATAGAAGCTTAGAGACATATCCTTGGATTAATTACCATTAATGTTCTATAAAAATACTTGCAAAAATATCAAATTTAGATGATAGTTCAAAACTGTTTCTATATAGTAAATTAAAAACTGACATTAAAGTCCTACTGGCTATATATTTGACTAAAAATAAAAACACAATTCTTTTAATAATAAAATCATTTAAAGTTGTTAAAACATTTAAAAAACCCAATAAAATTGGTCTTTCAGCTCGCATTACTATATAATAAAGGGGGAAACAAGTAGCGAGAATTAAGTCCTGTCATGCAATAATTCCCACCGAAGATTTTCCGTATTCATACAACCTCTGTTGAACTTGAACGCTACGCATGCGTATTGAGATTGTTGTCTATGAAAGAAACATGTCAGAATCTAGTTCGAAGCGTGGTCCAAAGAGAATATTTACATATTGAGAAAGAAAACACCGGAAAAGAGAATCGAATGCTAAATTGAGTAATCTGAGCAGGATATGGATTGGAGACCAGTGTGATCGTTGGAATGAGCTCAGATCAGTTCTACGAGTGAAAACCAACGCTGAAGTGGCGAAAATACTTTTGGACTGGTAAGTGCAATGTTTACATGTTAACGATGAAAATAAATCGTACATTGTGGCTGATAGAAGTTATACATTTATTCCGTAGGTGAAAACATTGAAGGAAATATATATTTATTTATCATCTATATCTTAAATGTATGTTATTTACTTCGAAATAGGTGATAAAGCCTGTCAAATACCAAAGGTAAAATCGAGAAGAAAATATTGAGGCCAGTCAAAGGGATTTTTTAAAATGCAAATTATCGCTTTTAATACGGCGTCCTAAATTGCAAACAATGTTCTTTAGTGTTTTGTATCGAATTTTGCTTTAATTCTAAAGTATTTTAATTAAGTATATATTCTAACAACCTTTGTGGCAAACATTGAGGGGGGGGGGGGGGTTATTGTTGTGAATATAATCAGTAACAGAGTACAATGTAAGTCCCAAATTAGTGTAAAGTAAAGTATTTGCTCCACAATCAAGGCATCCCGAAAATGGGCTTCTGCCCTTAACTGTACTAGTAGTCACACTGTATATCTATCACAGATCTTCATTACTTTTGTCATTTTACAATTTTGCAATATTCCTAGGCTATTGTCAATTGCAGCTATGATGAGAAAACTCGAGAGACACAAACAGCAAAACAACTTAGATTACACGATGATAGTGTGTTTGCCACAAGTGTGCCATTGTCTGATAATACAGCATGTGCTGCATTTACGTCCACTCCAGAACGTGCCCATCAGAAGCCCAACATTATTGTTGCAGATGTTTCTGAGATTTCAGCATCAGAACATGAGATTGGTAGAATGTAAGTTTAATAAAACAACATAGTAGTGAAAGTATATATAAATTTTATTGCTGTTTATGGTATTTTAAACAATTTATGTCACTTTCGTACAGCTAGAATGAAAACATTTGAAAAATTGAAGAAGAAAAAAAGCAGTTGAAAGACTGAGACTCGGAGAGAACAATTAAGGGTCTGAAAAGTAATGCCAAATTTAGCTAAGTACAAAGCTTTGCTCACGGGAGATAATTATACATTTTTGTATTAATAAAATACGGTATAAGTCAACAGGGTCTTGTTGTGTAATCTATATATTTACACCATGAATGATGCTTTTAATTTTCACATATGCACTTTAGTTTTGACAAATCTGACAATATTTCATTACATTGAATAAAATAGAGATTTACTCGAGTAAAATGCAAGTATTGTGTAACATGATTTTGATTTTTTGTGTTTTAACACCACTTTCTACAATATTTTCAGCTATATCATGACGACCAGTTTTAGTGGTGGAGGAAGCCGGAGAGAACCACCGACCATGGGCAAGCAATTGGTAAACTTTATCACTTGCGGCTGCGAGTCGAGTGCACCCTTTTTGTAATTTACAAACCCAGGCTATTGTGTAACAGCTATACACATGTCAGTTATATATATTTTTTTGGTTTTAGGACAGAAGTTGAAATGTCGGGAATTGCTGTCAGCAAATATTCCACTAAAAAAGCATTTGACAAATCCAGCAGTTTTATTAATATATGTATGACAAGATATACATGTGTATATGGGGGAAGTGTCATTGAGAAACCATCACATCAATAATGTTGCTTCATACTGTTGTTGACTACTTGCCTTCACTGCAAAACAGATGTACAAAATTGTAAACAAAGTGTGTAAATAAATTTGGCACAGAAAATAATTTTATTTTGGATTATCTATCCGAGTCTTCCAGGCATGAAGCCAACATACTGTCCAAGTGGGTCTGGATATTCTCCTCTTATCCGCCATACACAGCAACTTGGTACAACACGCCTGTTTCCTGCTCCCAAATAGCCATGTCGCCACAAACTGTACTGTCTGTACGCAGTGTGTCTTCTGTCTCTGTTGTAAACTTGATCTGGAGGTTGTGTCAGAATATCATCTCTATGGCGAGCAACAACCTCCAAAACAAGTTCATCCAAAACTGGTATAGAAATCCTGAAAAGAAAGGGAAAATATAGATGAGAAACAATCCATAGTTTTCCGTTGTAATACATCACCTCATTCAGATAAGCTAGTTTGAAAAAGATGCGGTGCTGGATGAATACTTTCTCAGTTATGCTTTATTTAAGGGGCCATCAACAGTTTGTCATGAGATGTGGGTTTTTGCTTGTTGAGGGCTGTATGGTAACCTGTCTTGTATTTAATTCCGAGGATTATTCTTGTGTGATTTGTTGGTTGTTTACCCCATATCTCATTTTATTTAAATGGTAAATACATGTTTAAACATTAGATGGTATGCTGCATACAAACAACAGATTACATGGTGATTGCAAAGTCAATACTGGTGTAACCACAAAACTGTCAAAAATAAAATCATGCAACAGAATAGTAAAGGCATATGAAAAAAATAATATTTACAGGCATTCTTGAGTGGCACCTCTCACTGTTCTCCTTGCAACATATAGATACTTTCTCTCCCTCCGGAATCTCCCTGCAATAGGCGCAGGTGCACCAGGATGAGGATCAGGATGGATCTGGATTTCTTTCATTTTCTTGCTCCAATAAATTGAAGACAAATGAAGGCTGCGTGATTGGTCTGAATTCTAAAATAAATATGATTTTTTTATCATCTTGTATGAATAAATCAAAAGATCTATCTTTTATGGCAACCAAAAATGAGGACCAAACAAAATACAGTCATCTGGAAAATGTCAAAAAAATCCATATATAATCAACCAAAACCATACTTTTTCCAAAAATTATTGTGAAGTCATTTCTGGATAGATTTTAACAAATTTTACACCAAAACATTCAAAATTGTCTATATTTTGTTTGTTTATTTGTTCATTATGTTTATATGAGTGGTTTTTATTTGTACATACTTTTTCCATGATTTAAATTTTTAGTTGAAATATATAGGAAAATCAGTCAATTTTTATTTGTTGTGTTAAATTATGTACAAATAAAAATCACTCATTTCAACATAATGAGTAAATAAACAAAACAAAAAAATATTGTTTTGGTTGATTATGCAGGGATTTTTTTTTTTACATTTCCCAATACTTTTGACAGATAACTGTAGTACAGAAATTACAGTAAACTTTATTGTTGTATAGGGTAACTTCGACAATTTATGTAACCTCGATACACTTAGAATCAAAACATTTAGAAAACAGAAAATCAAAGAATTTAGAGGGCTAACGGAGAAATGAAAGAGCCTACACGGTACGATTTCCGTTAGGACGGTTACACTTTGCAAGTTCTTCATACTGATAGCAAATATAATAAAGATAAAATCCTAAAATATTTAATTTGCGAACATTATTTACTGAATAATGCGGATTCATTCAGAATTTTTTTACGAATACAACATATTTATTGTTCACTTGGTATTTCCCTTATCGTACCCCAATTTTGTCAAAATACTTTTTTTTTTCAATTAACTTTATTTCTCCTCTCTCGAGCTATGCACAAATTACTAACGTACTTTTCTTTTTTAAAACCATGCGAAATGACCACTTTTCATCGGGAAAACATTTGAAATAAAAGAATAATATAGTGAGAAAAGAGTACATGTGCTTACCTCTTCCATCGCTGTTTATTTATAGTTGGAACAACACGATCATTCGGCAATCGTATACGGCCGAGTAGTTACGATTGGATCTTTCGACAGACTCCGTAAATTTCCGATAATTAATCAGTCGCCATCTTTTGATGCAGCATCCTGGAATTCGTCAACAAATATCGTTCTCTCACCCATTCTTTTTCACATATATCAACACGAAAATGAGTTAAAACATTAGTTTATTAAATATAAAGCATGTATAGTACATTTTTTGGAGAATGCAGCTCATTAAAAAAACGGTTGTATCTTAGGCAGTGGGGCTTTAAACTAGAAGACTATTTAAAACTTACAAAAAAAATTAACAATCGACAGCTTTTAGCTAAATTTAGAACGAGTGATCATCCATTAGAAATTGAACTACGTAGATACAAGAAAATTCCCAGACATCAAAGACTCTGTAAATCTTGTAAAGTACTAGATGATGAGATTCATTTTTTTCTACAATGCCAAATAAATAATAATCTTAGAAATGTTTTAATAAATAATATTGAAAAGTATCATGCTAATTTCGACCAACTGGACTCTTTTTCCCAAGTAAGAATTATATTAATTCCTAATCAAGAATTTTTGTCCAGTGTTGTTGACTGTATAAAGCAATCGTTAGAATTGCGAAAATGAAGTATAACTTTAACTATGAATATATGACATTTCTTTATGTTGTTCATGTATATATGTTTTGTAATGTTGTATTGTGTTATATCATATATTTAGATTAAAATACAGGTGTTTTGTATATGCATTATCAATGATCAGTCGGAAAGCAAACTCATTAATGGCGTCGCTGGTAAAACCACGGGTCACGTGATTCTCATTTGAAAATGTTGACATTTTCGTCGGTCATGAAAATCATGGAAAATTGTAGAACAAAGACCTCGTTTATTTATACCGTAGAAAATATCGAAACGTCTTATATTGTTTTCTTTTCAGCAATAATTACTTCCACGATTTGTTTATTAGATTTGAGTTAAAACGGGAGATTATTATTAAAATTTTGATGATTTAGAGGGTGACCCCCTCGATGGAATGTTGCCCTCGCATTGGAATAAAATGCAAATATATTAAGTTTGCAGTATTGTGACATTCCCAAACTTCACACTGCGCTAAGTTATATATTTATTTAACGAAATGTTTCTCTGGTACACGTTTTTATTCATTAATAAAAAATTGTGTCAGCTTTTAGTGCCGAAAAATTGTCGGCCAAGAAAGATAACTCCGTACCATCGCATTGAAATAAAATGCAAATATATTAAGTTTGCAATAGAATGACATTCCCAAACTTCACACTGCGCTAGGTTATATATTTATTTAACGAAATGTTTCTCTGGTACACCTTTTTATTCATTAATAAGAGTTTCTGTCAGCTTTTAGTGCCGAAAATTATTCAGATTCAGAAAAATTGTCAGTCAAGAAAGATAACTCCGTATAAATTTCCGTATTTCTAAAAATAAATTTAGAACGCTGTGCACAAATGTTAATGCCGATGCAGGCTGCTATTTTAATAGCATATGCATATAATTAACAACAAATTTTGGAATATACAAACATTTATATATGGTCTCCTATCCCCAAAAGAAAGGATAGGCGACTAAAATTTACAGGTCCACCGGTTTTATTCTAGCAATTCAAGAAAAAACATTTCTATATCCTTTTGATGAATCATGAACAGAACTCGTGAAATTTTTTTCTAGGCATGAAAATAAAATTCAATATAAAGATAAAAAAAAAATGTATAAATATTTAAAGAAAATTATATAGTCATCTGTCAAAAAGTATTGGGAAATGTAAAAAAAATCCCTATATAATCAACCAAAACCATATTTTTTCAAAAAAATATTGTGAAGTAATTTCTGGATAGATTTTAACAAATTTTACACCAAAACATTCAGAATTGTCAATGTTTTGATTGTTTATTTACTCATTATGTTGTTATGAGTTATTTTTATTTGTGCATATTTTAAACACAACAAATAAAAATTTTCCTATACATTTCAACTAAAAATAAATCCTAAAAATTAACAATCATGGAAAAATTATGTACAAATAAAAACCACTCGTATAAAGATTTGAGCAAATAAACAAACAAAATATAGACAATTCCGAATGTTTTGGTGTAAAATTTGTTACAATCTATCCAGAAATGATTTCACAATATTTTTTTGAAAAAAATATGGTTTTGGTTGATTATATAGGGATATTTTTTACATTTCCCAATACTTTTGACAGATGACTGTACATATTAGTTTTCAAGTGTATTTCTTTTCCATAAACTATTAACAGAGTAAAAAGTCCATACATTTTTATGAAAGTTGAACAAATCCTAAGTACAATGAATTATTAATTTAATAGAAAATGAGATTAAAAAAAAGTATGTGCCAGTCTCCATGACATGACAAAACCCAGCTTAATGAACCTCCATATTCTGATTTTAATTTTATTAAATGGTCATAAGATTTCCTGTCCTCAACAACAACTTGATACTGAAGCTTTATCCCAATCTGAAACTTTTTGTGAAGAATATTCAAAGTTTTCAAAACTGTGGCTTTTGAATCTGCTGTCTCATCTAAAACTTCATATGAACAAAACTCAGATTTTTCAGTGTCAGTTTCAGAAAATGAAAGAAAAATGTTAAGACCTGGGAGATCTACATGTATATCATTTTCCTGTACCAAATATTTCAGAAAACTGTTAGCTGACAATTTCTTCTCGAAACTTTCCCATGCAAAGGTTTCATCACCCGTTTCCTTGAAATCTTAAATGGGAGAATTTATTGCCTCTAATGGGAGAGGGTTCACCAATTTTGTCTTCTGGTTCTTTCAGTGATTTAATTAAAGCTGTTTTGTCAACTAAATCTTCAATTTTTTTGTACAAATCTGGCAACAATAAAGCTTTGTTGGATATAAAGTCACTGACTACAAATTCTAAAACAGGATAAAACAGTAACGGTCAAGATTGTCAGAGTCTACATTGCAATATTCCACCTGATCAAACTGTGAAAACATTTAGTTAACTGGTAGTCATCAGTTTTTGAAAGTTCATTTAGAGAATCATCAGACCTCACAAATTTGTTAAAATTTTTATAACATGTAAGGCATAAAATGGCTTTGCCTGCAGACAATGAACACAGGGCCGAGGGTCCCTGCCACTTTGGGCTTCAGAACAGTTAATTTTTTTTTGGGGCATTACTACTACTAGTCAACTATGGTAAAATCACAGTCTTGCAAAATACAGTTGTATATGCTGTTACATACAGATAACAAATTTAGCCTACTTTCTATTCATTCAATCATTGACATTGTATACCTGTTACACATAAATTCATAATTCATTTGCAGAAGAAAATCAGGTAAAACTTAAGTCAGCATTCCTAAATATATTTGATAAACTAATTGCCTTTGAAATAATCGCCACATTAGATATGTACAAGATTAACTGACAGCAAACGGGAAAGGAGTCTAAACAAAGTGTATTGACGAGACGGGGGAAAAGGGGGGGGGGCATAATCTGATGTAAACAATGCAGTTTTCTTGTAAACTTTCGGTTAAAATATAAAGATATTAATAAATCTAATAAAAGGCAGACATATACAGACTACATGGGTGTTTTGGGGGAGAAATGTTCACCAAAATGGGCAAATTTTACACTAAAACAAGGCGAAAATTAAAAAAAATATGCCTCGTCGAATTTTCTTTCAGGAATGATTTCCATTCAGGTGACGGAATTTCCAGTTGAGAGAGCATTTACTATTGGTTGATGATGCTATATCACTCCTGTATCATCAATTTCATGTCCTAATATAGAATTGTGTCAGCTTTTTCATTGGTCGAAAAATGTAAACAAACCGAATCTCGTGTTTTTACACATTCTAGAATGCACGATTCGAAACACGTTTTTGACTAATATAAACCTCGGTCGCTTGTCTGATATAGCCAGTCATTGCAAAAAAAATATATATATTTTATAGAAATCACGTTTCTATCACAATTTGGTCTATTTAATACTTTATTTCACGTTTATCCTACAACGGCGCGAATGAAAAATTTTGCGGGACTTGTAAAGCGGCACCTAGCGGGAATTTTTTGCGGTTATCGCCCCCTGACTGCGTGGTTTTAGAATCACTAGCTGTAACGGTCAAATCATGGGTTTGCTTTCCGACTGGATTGTCCCAAGCCTATATCGTTTACGCTATATTGCATACCATATCGCACCCCTAGCCCTATATCGTATGGGTGTCTTCTTCGAAGGCCGCGTTAGATATTTTTTTTAATTTAAAAGTGTTACAGTAGGTAAGATTTGGTTACAAAAAATTCAAATTAACCATAAAAATTAAAATTTTACAATAGATTTTTCATATTTTTGGAATTGTTATGTCTGTATATAATTATTAGTATTGGACCAAAACTTACAGATATAACAATTTGAATACATATGAAAGAAATTTAAAAATTAATAAATTTGAAAGGGGAAGTAACTCTATTCAGATAGAAATATAGTGAATATCTAAATACATGTATTATCAAAGGCATGGTTGAAATATATGATATAATGACCATTACATGTCAAAATCTGTATCACATGCCGTATCAACCCGAGAATCCTATATCACCCCGAGGGCCACCGGCCCGAGGGTGATATAGGTCGAGGGTTGATACGGCATGTGATACAGATTTTGACATGTAATATTCAGTATGTATTGCTTTACCCGCAAGGGTTTTATTTGCAATAAAGATTATTATTATAAATAGTAAGAGCATTTCAAAGCCTGTGTTTGGTGAGAACATGTATCTGCTTAACGAAGCGGTTGTGTTTTTTTTTGCTGTACTAGAAGTGCTTCATTTAAGCTTTATCTATGGTTTGTTGGTTTTTAACGACACTGTCGACAATATCTCGGATATTTCAGGCTCGCTCATAGTCAAACGATTGGAAAGTAAACTACTTCAAAGTCTTTGTGGACAAGTAAACATGATCGTCAAAATCTGATAAGATTATAAATATGCCAGAGGGAGATTATTTAGTAAATTTCAAACATTTTCATAATGTAACTTCTACTAAAATTAGATAATTTTAACGGTAGCTATTCTCCTTATAGAGACACCCAAAAATCTATTCAAAGTATAATAGAAACATTACCACCACCAGTTTGACACACAGTTGCTTTTTGTTTGTTTTATTTTGTCACACATTTATTTCTTGCGCATTGAGATCAAATACTTCCTATATGTGTAATTAAATGTCTTTATCAAAGAGATTAATTTATGGGAATTTGTCATTAATTGTAAGAGATTATTAGTATTATTATTTTCATTTATTAAATTCGCCTAGCTCGGATTTGATCGTATGGTCGGTAGATTTACAACTACCAATACAATCAGTGCCTATCACCACTAAAGTTGTGAGTTCGAACTCCGCTCAGGCGAGGTGAACTCGATACAGCATTATGTGATAAAGTTTGCCAGTGACTTGCGACAGATCGGTGGTTTTCTCCGGGTTCTCTGGTTTCCTCCACCAATAAAACTGACTGCCACGATATAACTGAAATATTGTTGAAAGTGGCGTTAAGCACCATAAACCAACCTATATGGGAATGTGTCATTGATTGTAGGGAATTTTATTATTATTTACTTATTATTTTCATTTATTAAATTCGCTCGTCTTTTTAGATGTATGTACCTGCATTAAAATGGAGATATGCATTTAAAACTATTTATGACATTTATTTAAATTAATAGTAATTTGATTTTCATTTACATGTATGCATTAAAATATGCAATTCTCCAGATACCTGTAATATATTATTTACACACAGGTATAACTTATGAATAGGAAGAAGATGGCCACTCTCGTGTTACAAATGCTTATCTTGACTTGTTCCTATTGTGAAAAGGAATGTTCATGGATAGAGATCTATATCTTTCATTTCGTCGTATCAATGCAAACCAAATTGTTTTTTCTTCTTCTAATTTTACCTTTTCACAAGTTGAGAAGGAAGGAATTCAAAGATAAACGTTCACGCTTTAAACAATTTCTCGAGTCGGTTGAAAATATTATACTGTGCTGCAAGTAATTAGCATTTCGCACCATGCTCAGTATCCATGCAGCCCAAAAACAATTTTAGAACGAACCAAATGGTTCTAAGCAGATTCTATATAATGCCTTTTTTCCACTGTGCTGTTTACCCTTTCATTATATATGTTCTAGTCTGTTTCTTTAATAATCATCAAGCTAATTTAACCCTGCCACTTTTTACTGAAGTGCCTGTACCATAGTCAGGACAGTGAGTGGTGATGTATTTGTGTGGTAGGGGTATCGATTTTGCCTCTTTCTACCATTTTTCTATTGAATTTTGGAAATATTCCGAGTGTGGTATTATTGTTTGTTTTGTTTTTACTTTTCATTTTATTTTAACACTTTGAATAAATTGTGCTAAACACTGGATTTTATAAATACCAAGGATAGTTCGTACGATATGTGCACGAAGTTGTATATTTTATCATCATGAAGTAATAAACTGAAGTTAGTGAAGATATTTATGTATATGTCTGACTGTTTTATTGATACTTAAAACGTTTTCTGGATTGTTGTTTTAGCTTGAGACGAATAAAAAAATAGTCTCCTATCTTGTATGGTAAGAAATAATTCATTTATCTTCAAGTGAGCAGTATGTCAGCTATATGGTTTGTTTTTTAACGTCAAGTGAACAGTGTGTCAGCTGTATTGATTGTTTTTTAACGCCAATGAACAGTGTGTCAGCTATATTGATTGTTTTTTTAATGCCAATGAGCAGTATTTCAGCTGTATTGATTGTTTTTTTACGTCAAGTGAACAGTATGTCAGCTATATTGATTGTTTTTTTAATGCCAATGAGCAGTATTTCAGCTGTATTGATTGTTTTTTTACGTCAAGTGAACAGTATGTCAGCTATATTGATTGTTTTTTTTACGTCAAGTGAACAGTATGTCAGCTATATTGATTGTTTTTTAATGCCAATGAGCAGTATTTCAGCTGTATTGATTGTTTTTAACGTCAAGTGAACAGTATGTCAGCTATATTGAATGTTTTTTAATGCCAATGAGCAGTATTTCAGCTGTATTGATTGTTTTTTTACGTCAAGTGAACAGTATGTCAGCTATATTGATTGTTTTTTTAATGCCAATGAGCAGTATTTCAGCTGTATTGATTGTTTTTTTACGTCAAGTGAACAGTATGTCAGCTATATTGATTGTTTTTTTTACGTCAAGTGAACAGTATGTCAGCTATATTGATTGTTTTTTAATGCCAATGAGCAGTATTTCAGCTGTATTGATTGTTTTTTAACGTCAAGTGAACAGTATGTCAGCTATATTGAATGTTTTTTAATGCCAATGAGCAGTATTTCAGCTGTATGGATTGTTTTTTAACGTCAAGTGAACAGTATGTCAGTTATATTGATTGTTTTTTAATGCCAATGAACAGTATGTCAGCTGTATTGATTGTTTTTTATTGCCAATGAGCAGTATGTCAGCTATACTGATTGTTTTTTAATGTCAATGAGCAGTATTTCAGCTCTATGGATTGTTTTTTAACGTCAAGTGAACAGTATGTCAGCTATATTGATTGTTTTTTAATGCCATTGAACAGTATGTCAACTGTATTGATTGTTTTTTATTGCCAATGAACAGTATGTCAGCTGTATTGATTGTTTTTTAATGCCAATGAACAGTATGTCAGCTATATTGATTGTTTTTTTTATTGCCAATGAGTAGTATGTCAGCTGTATTGATTGTTTTTTAATGCCAATGCGCAGTATTTCAGCTGTATTGATTGTTTTCTTACGTCAAGTGAACAGTATGTCAGCTATATTGATTGTTTTTTACGTCAAGTGAACAGTATGTCAGCTATATTGATTGTTTTTTAATGCCAATGAGCAGTATTTCAGCTGTATTGATTGTTTTTTACGTCTAGTGAACAGTATGTCAGCTATATTGATTGTTTTTTACGTCAAGTGAACAGTATTTCAGCTGTATTGATTGTTTTGTAACGTCAAGTGAACAGTATGTCAGCTATATTGATTGTTTTTTACGTCAAGTGAACAGTATGTCAGCTGTATTGATTGTTTTTTAACATCAAGTGAACAGTATGTCAGCTATATTGATTGTTTTTTAATGCCAATGAGCAGTATGTCAGCTGTATTGATTGTTTTTTTTAATGCCAATGAGCAGTATGTCAGCTGTATTGATTGTTTTTTACGTCAAGTGAACAGTATGTCAGCTATATTGATTGTTTTTTACGTCAAGTGAACAGTATTTCAGCTGTATTGATTGTTTTTTAACGTCAAGTGAACAGTATGTCAGCTATATTGATTGTTTTTTAACGTCAAGTGAACAGTATGTCAGCTATATTGATTGTTTTTTAATGCCAATGCGCAGTATTTCAGCTGTATTGATTGTTTTCTTACGTCAAGTGAACAGTATGTCAGCTATATTGATTGTTTTTTACGTCAAGTGAACAGTATGTCAGCTGTATTGATTGTTTTTTTTAATGCCAATGAGCAGTATTTCAGCTGTATTGATTGTTTTTTACGTCAAGTGAACAGTATGTCAGCTATATTGATTGTTTTTTAATGCCAATGAGCAGTATTTCAGCTGTATTGATTGTTTTTTACGTCAAGTGAACAGTATGTCAGCTATATTGATTGTTTTTTACGTCAAGTGAACAGTATTTCAGCTGTATTGATTGTTTTTTAACGTTAAGTGAACAGTATGTCAGCTATATCAATTGTTTTTTACGTCAAGTGAACAGTATGTCAGCTGTATTGATTGTTTTTTAACGTCAAGTGAACAGTATGTCAGCTATATTGATTGTTTTTTAATGCCAATGAGCAGTATGTCAGCTGTATTGATTGTTTTTTTTAATGCCAATGAGCAGTATGTCAGCTGTATTGATTGTTTTTTACGTCAAGTGAACAGTATGTCAGCTATATTGATTGTTTTTTTAATGCCAATGAGCAGTATTTCAGCTGTATTGATTATTTTTTACGTCAAGTGAACAGTATGTCAGCTATATTGATTGTTTTTTTAATGCCAATGAGCAGTATTTCAGCTGTATTGATTGTTTTTCTAATGCCAATGAGCAGTATGTCAGCTGTATTGATTGTTTTTTAATGCCAATGAGCAGTATGTCAGCTGTATTGATTGTTTTTTACGTCAAGTGAACAGTATGTCAGCTATATTGATTGTTTTTTTTAATGCCAATGAGCAGTATTTCAGCTGTATTGATTATTTTTTACGTCAAGTGAACAGTATGTCAGCTATATTGATTGTTTTTTTAATGCCAATGAGCAGTATTTCAGCTGTATTGATTGTGTTTTTACGTCAAGTGAACAGTATGTCAGCTATATGGATTGTTTTTTAACGTCAAGTGAACAGTATGTCAGCTATGTTGATTGTTTTTTAACGTCAAGTGAACAGTATGTCAGCTATATTGATTGTTTTTTAATGCCAATGAGCAGTATTTCAGCTGTATTGATTGTTTTTTTTACGTCAAGTGAACAGTATGTCAGCTATATTGATTGTTTTTTAATGCCAATGAGCAGTATTTCAGCTGTATTGATTGTTTTTTTACGTCAAGTGAACAGTATGTCAGCTATATTGATTGTTTTATTTACGTCAAGTGAACAGTATGTCAGCTATATTGATTGTTTTATTTACGTCAAGTGAACAGTATGTCAGCTATATTGATTGTTTTTTAATGCCAATGAGCAGTATTTCAGCTGTATTGATTGTTTTTTAATGCCAATGAGCAGTATTTCAGCTGTATTGATTGTTTTTTAACGTCAAGTGAACAGTATGTCAGCTATATTGAATGTTTTTTAATGCCAATGAGCAGTATTTCAGCTGTATGGATTGTTTTTTAACGTCAAGTGAACAGTATGTCAGCTATATTGATTGTTTTTTAATGCCAATGAACAGTATGTCAGCTGTATTGATTGTTTTTTATTGCCAATGAGCAGTATGTCAGCTGTATTGATTGTTTTTTTTTATTGCCAATGAGCAGTATGTCAGCTATACTGATTGTTTTTTAATGTCAATGAGCAGTATTTCAGCTCTATGGATTGTTTTTTAACTTCAAGTGAACAGTATGTCAGCTATATTGATTGTTTTTTAATGCCAATGAACAGTATGTCAACTGTATTGATTGTTTTTTATTGCCAATGAACAGTATGTCAGCTGTATTGATTGTTTTTTAATGCCAATGAACAGTATGTCAGCTATATTGATTGTTTTTTAATGCCATTGAACAGTATGTCAACTGTATTGATTGTTTTTTAATGCCAATGAACAGTATGTCAGCTATATTGATTGTTTTTTAATGCCATTGAACAGTATGTCAACTGTATTGATTGTTTTTTAATGCCAATGAACAGTATGTCAGCTATATTGATTGTTTTTTAATGCCATTGAACAGTATGTCAGCTATATTGATTGTTTTTTAATGCCATTGAACAGTATGTCAACTGTATTGATTGTTTTTTAATGCCAATGAACAGTATTTCAGCTATATTGATTGTTTTTTAATGCCAATGAACAGTATGTCAGCTATATTGATTGTTTTTTTAATGCCAATGAGCAGTATTTCAGCTGTATTGATTGTTTTTCTAATGCCAATGAGCAGTATGTCAGCTGTATTGATTGTTTTTTAATGCCAATGAGCAGTATGTCAGCTGTATTGATTGTTTTTTACGTCAAGTGAACAGTATGTCAGCTATATTGATTGTTTTTTTAATGCCAATGAGCAGTATTTCAGCTGTATTGATTGTGTTTTTACGTCAAGTGAACAGTATGTCAGCTATATGGATTGTTTTTTAACGTCAAGTGAACAGTATGTCAGCTATGTTGATTGTTTTTTAACGTCAAGTGAACAGTATGTCAGCTATATTGATTGTTTTTTAATGCCAATGAGCAGTATTTCAGCTGTATTGATTGTTTTTTTTACGTCAAGTGAACAGTATGTTAGCTATATTGATTGTTATTTAATGCCAATGAGCAGTATTTCAGCTGTATTGATTGTTTTTTTACGTCAAGTGAACAGTATGTCAGCTATATTGATTGTTTTATTTACGTCAAGTGAACAGTATGTCAGCTATATTGATTGTTTTATTTACGTCAAGTGAACAGTATGTCAGCTATATTGATTGTTTTTTAATGCCAATGAGCAGTATTTCAGCTGTATTGATTGTTTTTTTAATGCCAATGAGCAGCTGTATTGATTGTTTTTTAACGTCAAGTGAACAGTATGTCAGCTATATTGAATGTTTTTTAATGCCAATGAGCAGTATTTCAGCTGTATGGATTGTTTTTTAACGTCAAGTGAACAGTATGTCAGTTATATTGATTGTTTTTTAATGCCAATGAACAGTATGTCAGCTGTATTGATTGTTTTTTATTGCCAATGAGCAGTATGTCAGCTGTATTGATTGTTTTTTTTTATTGCCAATGAGCAGTATGTCAGCTATATTGATTGTTTTTTAATGTCAATGAGCAGTATTTCAGCTCTATGGATTGTTTTTTAACGTCAAGTGAACAGTATGTCAGCTATATTGATTGTTTTTTAATGCCAATGAACAGTATATCAACTGTATTGATTGTTTTTTATTGCCAATGAACAGTATGTCAGCTGTATTGATTGTTTTTTAATGCCAATGAACAGTATGTCAGCTATATTGATTGTTTTTTAATGCCATTGAACAGTATGTCAACTGTATTGATTGTTTTTTAATGCCAATGAACAGTATGTCAGCTATATTGATTGTTTTTTAATGCCATTGAACAGTATGTCAACTGTATTGATTGTTTTTTAATGCCAATGAACAGTATGTCAGCTATATTGATTGTTTTTTAATGCCATTGAACAGTATGTCAGCTATATTGATTGTTTTGTAATGCCATTGAACAGTATGTCAACTGTATTGATTGTTTTTTAATGCCAATGAACAGTATTTCAGCTATATTGATTGTTTTTTAATGCCAATGAACAGTATGTCAGCTGTATTGATTGTTTTTTTTATTGCCAATGAGTAGTATATCAGCTGTATTGATTGTTTTTTTTATTGCCAATGAGCAGTATTTCAGCTATACTGATTGTTTTTTAATGCCAATGAGCAGTATTTCAGCTATATTGATTGTTTTTTAATGCCAATGAACAGTATGTCAGCTGTATGGATTGTTTTTTAACGTCAAGTGAACAGTATGTCAGCTATATTGATTGTTTTTTAATGCCAATGAACAGTATGTCAGCTGTATTGATTGTTTTTTAATGCCAATGAACAGTATGTCAGCTGTATTGATTGTTTTTTACGTCTAGTGAACAGTATGTCAGCTATATTGATTGTTTTTTACGTCAAGTGAACAGTATGTCAGCTGTATTGATTGTTTTTTAATGGCAATGAACAGTATGTCAGCTGTATTGATTGTTTTTATTGCCAATGAACAGTATGTCAGCTATATTGATTGTTTTTTAATGCCAATGAGCAGTATGTCAGCTATACTGATTGTTTTTTATTGCCAATGAGCAGTATGTCAGCTATACTGATTGTTTTTTAATGCCAATGAACAGTATGTCAGCTGTATTGATTGTTTTTTAAAGCCAATGAACAGTATTTCAGCTGTATTGATTGTTTTTTTACGTCAAGTGAACAGTATGTCAGCTATATGGATTGTTGTTTATCGTCAAATGAGCAGTATTTCAGCTGTATTGATTGCTTTTTTACGTCAAGTGATCAGTATGTCAGCTATATGGATTGTTTTTTAACGCTAAATGAGCAGCATTTAAGCTATATTGATTGTTTCTTTTTACGTCAAGTGAACAGTATGTCAGCTGTATTGATTGCTTTTTATCATCAAGGGAACAGTATGTCAGTTATATGGATTGATTTTAGCGACAAATGAGCAGTATTTCAGCTATATTGATTGTTTTTTTTACGTCAAGTGAACAGTATGTCAGCTATATGGATTGTTGTTTATCGTCAAATGAGCAGTATTTCAGCTGTAATGATTGTTTTTTTTTACGTCAAGTGAACAGTATGTCACCTATATGGATTGTTTTTTTACGTCAAGTGAGCAGTATTTCAGCTATATTGATTGGTTTTTTGTAGCTCAAATGAGCAGTATTTCATCTATGCTGATTGTTCTTTAACGTCAAATAAGCAGTATTTCAGCCATATTAATTGTTCTTTAACGTCAAATAAGCAGTATTTCAGCCATATTCACGATGACAAGAAGCTTAGGAAAACAATTGTTTAACCTTGTAGATGGTAATGGGATGGGCTTATGGGAGGAATTTGATAGATTAAGAAATGAGACGACAACCTTTCAGTCACCTGCATGAAGTATTGATTGAAAAACCATATGCAACTGGTGTACAATTGCATGGAAACGCCCAATCGTAGTATGTCTTCTTTGAATATTTACCTCTACCGAAAACAAAATCATTGAAGTATAAAAATATTTAGACAATAAATTTGATATCAGTTGAGGGTACATGCCCGTATCAGATATGGTTTTGTGGTTTGTAACAATGAATTGTATGTAAACAGGTAAGATTTTCTGTTTATTATCAAAACTTATATGAAATATACAAATAAATAATATTGAAACCAAACACCAATTTTGATTTTCGGAAATACCATAGATCAACAAAACAATAACGTGGAACATCAGCTGATGCCAAACCACGTGACTTGTCCGTTAAAAACGTAGATATTTAATTTAGTCACATGTACACGTTCCAGTATTGTTATAAATACTGTTATAGTGACAGCCGGAATCTTTGAGCCGTAATGAAAGCGGGAGGTTTGGGGCTTTAAAATCTGATTCAGCCCACCAGTTCTTTAGAAATACCTTTACCAAGTCAGGGTCATTACGATTTTCAGTTTTCCGGTTGTTGACTGATTTTGTCTGTTTATATACCTATGAGTTTTGACTTTCCCTTTGTAAGATTGTTCGGAGTTCGGTTATTTTGTTATCACCCTTATTTAATGCCTAATTATAAGTATACTGTCACGTATGCGTTAATGGTTATAACTATATTATATACACTTCCATGTTGGTTTATAGTCACGTGAAAGACAATTAAAATATCTTATTTCATATTGTAGACATACCTTTAGAATTTACTGAGGAAGTAGGTATTACTTCTAAATAACCGTAGGTAAGTCTAACTGTACTATATATTCTTCTTTTGCTTAAACAATCTCTTCCATTCAAACTGTACATGTAATTGTTTTCATTGGAATTGTGTCATGAGCGCGAATCTACCACAGCCTGTCACATTTTGGAGTGAATGAGTGATTATTGCTTTACGCCAATTGAGCAATTCTTCAACTATATTATGGCGAGAGCAAATTACAGTCCAATGAGATAATGATGATGATGATGATGATGATGATGATGATGACGATGTCCGCTTTGTACTAGACCAACAAGCTTAGTTTGATTTTTATAATGCTAGCTCACCGAAACAACAGTCTCCAGATAGATACATTTTTGTATGTCGCTCTACTCTGACACAATATCCTGATTCTGAGCTAACCAGTCCTTAATACTGCGCGCTTAGTGGTGAAGCAGCAAATACCAAATTTAGCCGTCTTTAGATTCACCTGACAGGGACTAAAACAATTTTCACTATTGATTCCACTCGAGTCGAGCATACTAGCTATTACATCACCGATGCGGTTTTCAAAGACTTCGATATGGTATATCATGCAGTCTTGTGTTTTACAACCTACAAAGCAGTAGAGTGATATTTGCAGTTAAATAGTGCCACCATTTTGCCTACACGATTAATTTTTGCTAGCCTCTTCTGGTTACTAGTATTGCTGAAAAACACTGTTGATTTGACAACTATCAACCAATCATCAAATTCCATAGATGAATCTACAAAACAAGATTATTTTAAAACTTTTGATTGATTACTTAAACCTTCATACATTCAATGCCACGATATAGCTGCAATACTACTAAAAACGTTGGAGTTAAACAACAACCAATCAATTTTCACAAACAACATAGCCTAGTCTATGGCTGTCTTCCATACATTTGTTGTGAAAGTTTATAGAGTAACAAATAATAATAATACTATGAGATGCAAGTTGAACACATTTTCTTTGTATCTTTGAAATAAATTCTATATTTAGGATCACAAAAAAAACAAGCAAGTATAACACACAGAGCTTATATTCTGCTTAGTTAAATTTTTATTGTTCCGTCAAATATTACAGAATGCATTCTAATTGCTAGCGTCGTAATTTTGCTCTATTTAAAATCAGAACTTGTTTATTTTTGATTATATAGGAAACAAAGAAACAACATGCCGAAGATGAAGAAACAAAAGCAATATAATCAGTTAATGCTCTTAGTAGTGATAGTGTCTCTGTCATGTTTTACTATGACTATCATACTGGATCTAAAACATTCAGAGGATAAGTCTTATTATACTGAAGAAGGACGCCATTTTAATCTACACTGGATGCTGTCGTTGGATAAAAAAGACGTGCATAACAATGATCAATACAAAAGAATGATTCGATCGAAAACAAAGTACCCAATAGTATCACAGCCTTACAAAATAAATAACAAAAACATATGTAATGGAGTAGAAAAAGTTTCCGTAATCGTTATGGTCCATACAGCACCTAGACACTTCTTAACAAGACTCAGAATGAGGACAACGTGGCTCAATTCGACATATTATAGTCCCGAAAATGTACGAGTGGTCTTTCTTTTAGGGTCTGTGTTTGACCCAATGTTACAATATCAAATTGAAGAGGAGAACAAAAAGTTTAAAGACATAGTACAAGGCCAATTTATTGATTCATACCGTAATTTAACTAACAAAGGCGTAATGGGTTACAAGTGGATTTCGGAGCATTGTATGAATGCTGAAATTGTTCTTAAAGTAGATGATGACGCCTTTGTTAATTTTTTCAAATATTTTGAAGAAATGTCACATATAAAGGAAAAGAAAAAATATATTCTATGTAATAGAATAAACAAAGGAACAATGAAAATTATAAGAGTGACTGGCAGTAAATGGTATGTTAATGAGGATGAATTTAGAAACATGAAGGCCTACCCGCATACGTATTGCAGCGGTTTTTCTGTATTTATATCTACAGACTTGATACCCATGTTATATCGGGCTGCCATAGGATCGCCATTTTTCTGGGTGGATGATTTTTTTCTGTTTGGACTATTGCCGTCACGAGTACCAGGTGTTGTGCATGACAATGTGAGGTCTAATTTGTCCTTTATGCACCCAGAAGCTTATACTTGTTATATACGATACCGTAAGAAATGTAAATATATGATAGTTCCGGCAAAGGAAAAGGAAATACCAAAAATGTGGCTAGCAGTAGTCCAAGACAGAACTCAAAGTATATTTGGTAATTACTATATGGACTTACCATCGTTACCTGAACGTTCGACTCCAATGCCCACGTCATAACATTTACTCTAAATGTTTATACTCATGCCCACTTAAATGTATTTATCAGCACATTCTACTCACAGTGTATATTCAAATGCTCAAAGTATATCCCATCTCACTGTTTTGCATTTTATAGGAATAGATCATTGTTGCAATAAACCATTTTATAGATAGACGTGTTTACTCCTAACATTCTACTAATATCCCATCTCAGTGTTTATCCGATCATTCTACTCCAATCTTAACCTAGTAATTTTACCTGATCATGCTACTCGTAATACTCCTTATATAGATTATATCAGCCATACTTAAATGCACTCCTCATAATGTTTGTCGAACCCTAACTTCAATTTCCACTTCATAATGTTTATCCAAAAGTCCTACTCTATTTTCCACCTCAAAATGTTCATTTAAACATTCTGCACACAATACCCACCTCATAGTGTTTATCAGAACATTCTACACTCATTCCCACTCGCAGTGTTTATCAGAACATTCTACACATATTCCCACTCATAGTGTTTATCAGAACATTCTACACATATTCCCACTCATAGTGTTTATCAGAACATTCTGCACATAGTCTCATCAAAGTGTTTATCAAAGCATTCTACACATAGTTCCACCTCATAATGTTTATCAGAGCATTCTACACATAGTCCCATCGCATAGTGTTTATCAGAACATTTAACACACATTCCCACTCATAGTGTTTATCACAACATTCTACATATAGCTCCACCTCATAATGGTTATCAAAACATTCTACCCATCAAATTGTTTATCAGACCATTCTGCATACAGCCCCACCTCATTGTGTTTATCAGAACATTCTACACATATTCCCACTCATAGTGTTTATCAGAACATTCTACCCATCAATTTTTTTATCAGACCATTCTGCATACAGCCCCATCTCATTGTGTTTATCAGAACATTCTACACATATTCCCACTCATAGTGTTTATCAAAACATTCTACCCATCAAATTGTTTATTAGACCATTCTGCATACAGCCCCACCTCATTGTGTTTATCAGAACATTCTACACATATTCCCACTCAGTGTTTATCAGAACATTCTACACACATTCCAACCTCATATTGTTTATCAGAACATTCTGCACACAGTCTCATCTCATTGTGTTTATCAGAACATTCTACACACATTCCAACCTCATAGTGTTTATCAGACCATTCTACACATAGTCTCATCTCATAGTGTTTATCAAAATATTCCTATATTTGTGCTTATGCAAATTTGTTTATGTGAATGCTCTACGTATATCCGATCTCATTGTCTTACATTTTATAGTTTAACGTGAATTATTAATTGTTACAACTAACTATATTGTATATAAATATAAATGTGTTTGAAGTTTTGCATAAACATAAAGGGTTTCACAAAATATGTACCAGGGGTATTTCGAAGTTTTGAAGAAAAAGCATAGATGGTTTTAGTCTCTTTAATTGTAATTAATGAAATTGTATCTAGATTTTTGAACATGTAATTATTCACTGCAATCACAAGTTTTAACAGATATCTCCTGTTACTAAATTTCGAAAAGATAAAAATAAAAATACTTAATTTGTTATTTTTGTGTTCAGTGTTTTAAGTGCCAACTGAAAGCTAAGGAACTGCTTGTGTTGTCCTATTATGTGTCCTTACGTTCTTAGTTCAGTATTATGATGCATGCTACGATATTCGCATAAAAACGATGTTCGGTTCGTCTTTACCTCCAGTTGTTTATAGTAAGGCTCATGCCTTGGTAACATATATTGACTATGTGAGTAACATGGCGGTGTCTTATAAGAGGCAGGAACTGCTTGCATATCGCGGACGCCTGGGCTCGCCCCCGGGTTTGGTGGGGTCCGTATTGCTCATATATTTGGTTTTCTGTGTTGTACTTTTGTATTGTTTGTCTTCGTCCTGTGTCTTCTGTGCCCATTGTTGCAAGTTTCTCTTGGTTGTCCATTCTTAGTTGCTCCTTCGGGTTTCTCCTACGTTTATTTCATAGTATACAATTGAAAGATTGCATTATTTAATTCACGTTGTAATGGACATTTCATCTTGTAATGGAGTTGGTGAACATATGACACAAAAAGAGGAAGATAAAACATAACCATAAATTACTGTGCCAAGATATTCTCGTAATATGTGAAAAGAAAATACAAAAATACCAAGATATTCTCGTAATATGTGAAAAGAAAGTACAAAAATACGAAGATATTCTCGTAATATGTGAAAAGAAAATACAAAAATACCAAGATATTCTCGTAATATGTGAAAAAAAGGACAAAAATACGAAGATATTCTCGTAATATGTGAAAAGAAAATAAAAAAATGTATATAAATCGCCAATTTTAGCACCAAGTATTTAATGCTGAATCCATCATATGTTTTTCTTTCTGTATCGAAACGTGTAATTAATGCTGAATCCATCATATGTTATGCCTTCTGTATCAAAACATGTGTAATTAATGCTGTATCCATCATATGTTATGCCTTCTGTATCGAAACGTGTATTTAATGCTGAATCCATCATATGTTATGCCTTCTGTATCGAAACATGTGTAATTAATGCTGAATCCATCATATGTTATGCCTTCTGTATCGAAACATGTGTAATTAATGCTCTATCCATCATATGTTATGCCTTCTGTATCGAAACATGTGTATTTAATGCTGAATACATCATATGTTATGCCTTCTGTATCGAAACATGTGTATTTAATGCTGAATACATCATATGTTATGCCTTCTGTATCGAAACATGTGTATTTAATGCTGAATTCATCCTTTGTTATGCCTTCTGTATTGAAGCATGTAAGCCCGGCTTTTTCTTCAGTTGTCATATTTTGGGCTTGTAAACTGTTTGATACCTTCTATTGTTAAAAAAGTGGTGTTAAACACCATAACCCACAATCACCAAGACCTTTTCACACCTTATTTGGCTTGAGTAGAACTTAATTTAAGACTAGTGTTGTGCTTTAAATAAGAATAATTAAATAAATCTTTGAATACGGAAGCAAATATAAAATGGAGTGAAATAGAATACTAGCCATGTATGATTTAAATGAAAGCCAATCACATCGGTGATGTAGATGTTAGCGTGCTGGCTGGAATGTGACAGATTGTGTGTTCAAGCCGCGGTGGAGTCAAACAATAGACTATAAACTGGTATTTGTTGGTTCGCATGCAGCATTAACGAGTAAAAGCATCGGAATCAGGATGTGTCCGTGTGGTGCGACATGTCTACCCGCGGTTTGTTGTTAATTTTGAACATTATACATTGATCTTAGTGACACAGAAGTTGTCATATGTAAAACATTTAATATATTAAAGAGAGCAGATGGATGGTCTCAACGATTATTTAAATATTAGATAGTGTACAAGGCCATCGTAAGATATCATAATGAAACAATGATCAACTTCGAACCAAACTCTAATTGTAAATGCCATCTTTCGTCTTCTGAACACAATGGCATATAGGGGCCGTCGTGGTAGATATCGTATGGTAGTTGGATTTACAACTACCTATGCAATCAATGCCTATCACCATTGATGGTGTTTGTTCGAATCTCCATCAGGGTAAGGTGTACAACATTATGTGATAGCCCATAGATACTTTTACCTTTTAAACATAACACAACCGTACCAGATTTTAATATTGAGTGTTATTTTAAACTTATTGAGAAGACAAACTATTAAGCAAGGAGCTAATATTGTATTACAGTTCATGTGTAGCCAAAGATACTTTTACATTTTAAAATACAACCAAACCAGATTTAACTGTGATTGTTTTTTTAAATATAAAAAGAAGATATACTCACTAGTCAATATTTTATACAGTTGAGGGGTAGACAAAGGTGGACATCTCTATTTCTTAACCTACCACGGAAAATTCCAGCTTGTACATGTAACAAGCAATCCTTTTATTTTAACGAACTGTGATACCTATTTTATACAGTTTCAGAAGTCAAGACTCTGATGAAGGAGTTTTTTTTTTAGATTTTATCGAATAGACTGTAAATAGATAGTGAGGGCATTACCCGAACTCTTTTTATCTGTTTTAAATCTGTGCACATAAATATGCGTTTGGTGGAGGATACATCACTGTACATAATTTTGGAGCACTAGTTCTACATACAGAGGACCCTGTATGGTTCCCCTATAAAGGGGGTGAAGATCCGGAGGTAAGGTAAGGATAAAGTTTGTCAGTGACTTGTGGCAGGTCTGTGGTTTTTTCTTCGGGTCCTCCGGTGCCGTCACGATATAATTAAAATATTGTTCAAAGTGGCGATAAACACCATCAAGCAAACAATCACAATTGCATATGATTCAAGAATAACCATCAAAAAATGTTAGTAACAAACTGAATGTGTAATCCTACACTTCCTTTTAAATGTCCATATTACTTTTACGGGGGTACACTACAGTACATAACATTTTAGAGAGGAGTCATAGGTCACTAATTAATCTTTGAATATCAAAGACATTACAATCGTGTTGGGAAAAAGTGTTAGATAGAATAACAAGGCTAAGCAGAGATTCCCGTGTTTAAAACAAATATATATTTTTTTAATTTCAAATCAATAGAATGTATCTCTTAAACATCATCACTCATAACCAGATATAAGGAAATATTTAACCCTTGTCAAATTAATGCTTTAAGAATTATCCAAAGATGATTGTGACCTCGTTAATGTCAATAAATTGCACAAAATAGTAGATTAAAGTGACTAGGAGTGTTTATTTCAAGCTAAATAGCTTAAGTATGCCAACTTAATCTTGTCAAATTGATGATTTGAGATTTATGTAAGAGAAAAAGAGTGTTGTCGTCGATCAAATGTACATAGTAATAGATGCCGGAGTACCTGGAGAGAACCACCGACCATGGGCAAGCAACTTGTAAACTTTATCACTTGCGGTTGCGAGTCGAGTGCATCCTTTTTTGTAATTTACAAAGCCGGGCGCGAACCCACGTCGTATTGGTGATAGGCTAGTACGAGTTGTTAGGTAATCCAACTACCTAAGTCATTGAGCCACCCGGGCCCTACAACTACCTAAGTCATTGAGCAACCCGGGCCCTCGCATTAAGATGAAAAACAGAAGAAAGAGTCTCAATGTTTAACTAAAGGAGCGATATTTTAATCAAGATAATTTCTTATTATATTGTTAGCACTGTCCTTCCTCTATTTACGAATTCTGATTACCCTCTTCGTATTGTCAAACTCTTCTTAGCAATAAAAGGTCAAAAGTGGAAAAGATCGTCACAAAAAATAAATCGGAATACAATACAATACCCTATGTTGACTGGACCATGCTCCTTGTAAAGTAAGCAATATCATTTTAGAATACCATATCATAGTGTCTTAGTTACGGTTCTCGAGTCGGGTCAAACTAAAGACTATGCATTCGGCGTTTGCTGCTTCTCTGCTAAGCACGCAACATTAAGGGATAAAAACAAACACCGATTGGCTGGAAATCATGATAATGTGTCCAGGTGGAGTGATATGTCTACCCGCGACATGTTTCAGCACTATCAAGATCCAACTCAGCGTGTTGGTCTAGTACAAAGCGGACATCGCCTTCATCTCGTCGAATGTTACTTGTTCTCGCCATGATATAGCCCGAAAATTTTTCATTTAGCGCTAAACAACAATCACTCACTCACTCACTCCCTAATTGAAATAAATGCCAACACAAAATAACAATAAATTTTTAATATCAACAACAAAAGCATAATCCAACAAATATTAAAAATATCATCACATTCGGCTTCTTGTATCTTACTGATCTGAATGATGGAGATAAATGTTAATGATACAAATGTACCTATATCATAGATGAGAATGTTTGCTTGTTTGACGCTACTTTCAACAATATTTCAATTATATCGTGGAGGTCAGTTTTATTGTTGGAGAAACCGGAGGACCCGGAGAAAACCACCGACCTGTCTCAAGTCACTGACAAACTTTATCACATAATGTTGTACACCTCACCCTGATCGAGATTCGAACTCACAATATCAGTGGTGATAGGCACAGATTGCATAGGTAGTTGTAAATCCAAGTACCATACGATATGATATTTTCTGTTTCATTTGATAATAAAAATTAGTATTATAAAGACAGCTGTCAATTGCAGGATTTTTCGAATTGCCCCATTGGACTTCAAAGGATGCAGTTGTACTTCATACCACTTTCTACAATTGTGTTTCCATGCGACAATAACGCTACACATATATAAATAAATACCATAGCATTGCTTGACTTGAAATTTTATATTTTTATTATGCCACCTTGTTCGAATCTCAATAACCCCTCCCTACGGAGCTCATTGAGGGTATATTAAAGACGACGGAAAACAAATGACGGCAACAATCCACTTGGCCATTGGTCAGGTGATCTAAAATATAAGCAGACAAAATGCAGAAAAAACGTCAAGCAGTTTAACGTAACACTGTAAAAAGTATCACGACAATTGAATTTCACATTTTTCTCCACCATTCTGATATTTTAAAGCTATGTTTTCCTTGACTGACATCATCGTTGTTCAACATCGAAAGACAATTTATCATCAGTCATCTATTCCTTAATGTAGATTCGGAATTCCTCTAATTTTGAAAGCAACAATGGTAAAAAACAGAAACGACACCATAAATCCTCCGAGTGCCCAAAAGTTTCTTCTCATGTGTTCCACGGCATCTGGATAATAATCAGCTAAGTATTTCTCTCCTGTAGGATATTGACAAGGAACACCTGAAAAAACATATATAATCGTCTTAAGCAAGTGACTAACAACCATACAATGTACCTACCTTACTAGAACCCGAAGAATACTGTGGTGTGTTTGAACATTCAACCAAACAGTATTAGAGTTTGATTTGTAACAGAAAAATATTTGTTCTTCCTTCAGCGAGATTCGAACATATATATATCGTGGCGGTCAGTTTTATATGTGGAGGATATCGGAGTACTCGGAGAAAACCACCGACCTGTCGCAAGACACTGACAAACTTTATCACATCATGTTTTTTCGGGTACACCTCGCCATGAATGGGTTCGAACTCACAACCTTAGCAGTGATTGCACAGGTAGTTGTAAATTCAACTACTATACGATCACGACCACGACGGCCCCCTCTATAAGGGTAATAACAAAATTACCGAACACCGAGAAATCTTCCAAAGGGAAAGGCAAAACTCACAAGTCAACAAACAGACAAAATCAGTCAACAACCGGAAAACTGGGAAACCCGCAATGGCCCTAATTTGGTGTCAGTTGCATATTAAAAGCAATATAATTAGATTCCGGATGCCAATGAGGTTCGCAATGAATATTTTGCATGCGCAATAACGACCCCCACCCCAACGTGTGAAAAACAGAAATATCATTATGTGGTTTATAGGGGGTGGGGAGGGACTATGATTTCCCTGATCCAGACATACTAATTGCATTACATGTAAACTGTATGATTCTGTTTGATAAAGGCCTTTAACTGGGAGAGGTAAAATGTACACCCGTAGTGTTATAATTAAGAAGATCGTGTACGTGATGTAAAAGTTGGAACGAAATATATGAAGTATTTTAAATGGGATTGAAACAAGTTACCATTTGATATCATTTCGATTGTATTTCATTTTGACGATTTTAATTACCGAAGACGGACCGCAATCATCATAGCATAAATGATCGAGCATTGGTTCACTGCTTACTGGTTCAAACATTCATGTTTTTTTAAACTACAGTAAAACCTGTCTAAGCTGACCCCCCTTGGGACTGAAGAATTTGTTCAGTCTAGACAGGTGTTTGGTTTACACAGGTTCAAGTTACATAGACATTTAGTAGATGGGACTCTAAAATTGTCTGGTTTAGGCAGGTTTTCGGTTTTTTCAGGGTTTGGTTTAGACAGGTTTCACTGTAGTATGATATTGAATTCTAGACAATGCAATGGGGTATTACATAGCAATGTGTAAAAACAAGTGCCTTTTAGGGAATGACAATTAAACTTTTAATGGGGCCAAATTGAAAGATGCAAAAACTAAATTATCTGATCCTGCAGTTTTCAACACAAAAACAAATTAATATTGGTAGTAAATACGGATTTTTGGTGTCCAGAAAAATCTGATTTTGATTCGTGTGAAAAAAAAATCTGGATCAGGGAAACCATAGCTCCTCCCCACCCTCCTAAACTTTAAATTGTCATTACCCTATCTGCAAATCATTCAAGAAAGTTATTCCTATTACCTGACTGTATCGAACAAGTAAAGTTCAGTTCCTGGAACTCGTTGGCAACAAGGATTTCAGCACTGTATCTCATCACACTTAATCAACTTCCCCATTGAAAGATGTCCAACATGTTTGGCAAGGATCTAATTTAAAATATAAACAAAGGGACATAAATCTTAGAAAAACGACAGTTTTGAGATTAAGATAGACATTATCAGCAGTATCACAGCGAGTCCGATAGAGCTTCGATTCTGGTGATAATGTATGTGGAGAACTTCAAGACTGACGTTATTGGTTTTTATTGGTAACGTAATAATGTATATGATGTCACGCTGACTAAACATTTCAGTAATAAAATCAGTTCGTTGACAATATCACTCAATGAAATCAAAGGAAAAATGTCCAAGCTGCCGATGAATACAACTACAATTGTATATGACTTGCAGTGAATAATATAATTAATTATCCTTTGAAAACCTTTAGAATAAAAACAAATAGTATACACGATTATTGGCAGTTATTGGCCACAGCTTTAATTCAATTGTACATATATATAGATAGATAAATACATAAATAAATAAATAGATAGTAGTACATTTTATATAAATATATAGTTAGTTAGATTAAATGAAGACAACTAGCTTCGTACTTTCAAATGTTCAACGGTTGCCGAATTTTGTAAATGGTAACAACTAGATAGATAATATCAATATGGAAATTGTAGGAAAATCACAAGTCGCCCTGGGAAACAGAGGTAACTAATGTTATCCATTTGAAAATCAAGACGTTTTTTTTTTAAGTTTGATATAACACAGCGAATTATGCCACACTGGCTGAGCAACTGAAACTTTTCAGCTTGCCAGACAGCCGCCACAATGTGGGGGGAGCTGCGCTATGCTGTGCCAATACTGCAATTAATGTAAAATTATTAAGTAAAGATAATGTCAATTAAAACTGACAAACCAATTATTTACCATGTACAATGTACATAGTAGTTGAGTGAAAAAGGTTCTACACATCCAGACAATTTATATACTTTTGCATTAGTTTCAAGGGCCCTGTAAATTCTGCTCAGTAATACATCCCTACCTACATGTAAATAATTAAAATGCACCCTATCATTTTTTTTTTTTTTTAATACTCCTCTCGATTCTATGTGATATTTGGGGGGAATTATATAACTGACCCCTGCGACTTTCTCTGGGCACACTTAAATTCATCATTTAGTTTCTTCCTCAGTTCTTTCCGAGAAAATTTTCCAAATCTCATAAGCCATATAAATTCAACGGTACATAATATACAATAACAAATGCTAAATGGGGATATACAGTCATTGACTTTAGCAGTGGTCCAGTGGCCTACGGCCAGTGAAAATTGATTCGGACCAGTGACTTTTGCCAATTTTTTTCAATAGAATCTATATAAATATTCTAATTTTGAAGTTTTCGGGCCAGTAAATTCGAAAGTCTAACTTCGAAGACTGGATATAAATATATTTACAATATATATACAACAGAGACAGGGGTGTAAGACATCCTAGAGAACAATAGATTTATTTATAGCTTGTATAAATTTACATAATTTTTCTAGTGTGTTTTTGAGAAGCACTCGTAATGTGTTTAATTTCAGAACATTGGTCTTCTCGTAAATTTGTAATAATGAAACTTTCTACAGTTTGAAAAATGTCGACACTGGTATGAATGAAAATAAATTAGGGTAGGTTCTCAAACCATACAGTTACATTCCAAGTCTTCTCTGCAGCCATAGCAATAGGCTCATCCCCAAGTCTAGCCAATCCCAAATGGATTCTCCCGTGCCAGTTTCTTAACTCAATATATGGCTTACCTCAATAACTACTCTTTAAATAATGAATGACCCAACTAACCACACGTTAAGACCTGTAATTCTTATATTTTCACTCCACTTACACTTATAGCCCCAAATCAATGCCACCTGGTGTGCGACAGGCTTCGATGACGGCATCTTTCACAATATTGGATCCAACTATCCATACTTTAATTGATCTGGCTATAATTCTTAGATAGCATTTAAATGCCAATTCCGGATATTCCCAAGTATTAAAGGGAAACTTCGCGATTTTTTACATGTTAGCTAAATATGTTCCTGGTGATATACAATACATATTCACAAAGTTTTATCGACATATTTCCACAAATAACGAAGCAAATCGCAAATTTGTAATTTTAATTTCTAATTTTTCAACTAGTTTGTGACGTTTTAAACTAAAAATGCATTGTGGGATTGAAATTTAAAGTCTGGGTCGCTGATGTTAAATTCGCTTCATTTAAAGCGCTCAGAGGACTGTAATTTAAATCTAATAACCGTTGGAAAATTAAATACGGAAGTGAACAGCTACGTTCCTTTTTGACAAACAACTATTTTAAATGAACAAAATGTTTCATTTCCTTTATATTTACAACGGAAAGAGTGTTTTATAACAGTCACCTATATTCGCTATATATAGGATCCCTTTTACAATTATATTCATTTTGTTTTACTGCTAATGTGATGAAAAATATAATGGATAATTTTGACAACGCGTAACTTGTGTATTGATTTCTAGATTCTGGTTTAATCCCTTTTTTATAATCATTATTCGGCATACTGTTTACTGTTATTTTGATCTCCGCATGTAGATATCCGCTTGTGTGTTTTCTAGCCGGAGGGTAAAATTATACAGGAGTAAAATTCAAGGTGACCGGATTAATAAAATGGGAATTTGAATACACACTATTTGCTTTCCAAGACGAGTTGGTAGATCGTTTATTATCTATTAAAGATAAAATATTCTTAAAACATTAGAATAAATATAATGTTGAAATAACAGGAACAATTTATGTTTTATATGATAAAAAAGTATACACCGTCCTTGAAATTATAAGTTTTCATTTTGAGAGGCGCCAAATTGGCCTAACTATACATAGCTGTCTCATCATAATAATTTAACGATCGATGTTCATAAAAGATGTTTTAATTTTAATATTAAATAAAATGATTTAGGCCTAAACGTTTAAAAATGAATTTTTCTTTTTAACAATAAAAAAAAATGATTATGATTTTACTCAATCATTATTTTAACAGTCGGTGTTCATAAAAGATGTTTTAATTAATTTAATTTAATCAAATGATTATGATTTTACTCAATCAATATTTCTTTACTTTTCTTTTGTTCAACGTGTTTGTTTGTTTGGGAACATTTCTATATAAAGCACCGAAATTAACGTTTTAGTTATAGCTTAAATATGTCGAGCTCAGGTACGGAAAGTGACTCTAGCGCCTCAAGTGATGTAGATTTCGACGACTATGGAGAGTTCGGTTACCAACTTGAACCAGAATATACGGAAAAAGAACTCAGACAAATGGAAGAGGCAGCGAGTGCCCAACGTCGGGAAATAGAGAATAACCCACGTCAGAACGACACAAATTTTATATCCACAGATATTCATTTAGACAAAGTTCGGAAGAGATCATGATCATGAGCGGTATAAACAGATGAAGGGCAGTCAAAAATTAAAAAGAGATTAGGCCACTCCAGATTTACGTCTTGTTCTTCGGATTTTGTGCTAAAAACGTTGTCCAGAGCGAGCAAGTGATTTAAAAAAAAAAATGTTAATTTCTTTTCCTTTTTTTGCTTGTCATTTTTGATGAACGAAACGTAAAATATTATGCGAAAAATATATTTCTAATATTTTTCATGTATATTCAGTAGCGAGAGACCATATTTTAATTTTAAATATTTTATTCTTCAATAAATTAAGGAAAATAATTCCTGATGTAAGAAGTGAAAGGCGGGATTTACTTATTTTTATCTTCTAATATTGCGTAATGAGTTTAGGTCCATACAGGAAATCGCCAGGCATAATATACAAATGTCATTTTATATCCGGTCGACGGGCCACTGACCGAATACCTGAATACATGTGTCACAATATTTGGCAATAATCAGAAACGCAATGCACATTTTGTGACTCGTTAACTAACTAAAATTTTACCCCTAAGGGTTGAAGGCATGCACAAGGAATATATACAAACAACGTACACAAGTCAAATAGACAAAAACATAATAAGAACAGAAAATAAAATGAAAACAAATTACGCTACCCGTGACTAGAATAGCAGATGCAATACACATTTTAAAGGTTCTAATAGGTGATCAAAATACACGACGCTGATCACGTTGAAGTATACATTAGGAATGGGTGCATATTAATGCACACTACCGGATCAAGGGGGTGTTCGACAATTTAGTAAAATTCGTGTATAAATTGAGTAAAAATTGACAAACAAGAGCCTGGCACCCCGTTTTCAAAACTGCTGGATCCGCACCTAATGCAGCAATGATTCATGGGCTATTTTCACAAAAAAAATCTTAAGATTACCATTGATCGTAAGCTATATTGAATTGTTCATTTTTATCTTGATTTTTTTGTGCCCCATCAGAATGATGGAGCAACAACCAAAATTATGAAATAAAGCAGGGTATGCAATTTTTCCTTATAGAAATAGAAATTAAAATAAGTTTATTAACCAAATCAGGGCCCCAGTTGTACGGCTTCCTACCCTGTAACTTTCTGTGCTTTTAGCTTATGTGTATCTTTATTGTAGTGCATGCACGATCGATTACAAAGTGCGACCTTACTGAATAATGTCATTAAAACAATTTTTCCCCGTAGTATAGGCCTTTTTGGATTTTTTTTTTAACGAATTCAGGGCATTGTTCCGATGTCCGTTCTTTATTTAACATAATTTCGTAGTTCTTCAATTTTTGGAAAAAAATCTTTTGTAAATGTGTCTTATTAAAGACGAACCTTTCCCCCCGATTCATTTGTTTTGCCATAATCTATGGAAGCAAAACGTAAATCTGCAAAAAATGATTGTGTAATAAATTCATATATTTAGAATAATAAGAAAAATAAAAAGAATTACCATCAAGTTAAACAACCGTACGCCTGACAAGCCATATCGACACTGAATGAGGACCCTGGTTTGTCACGCTTGTTTTGGGGCGTGGTGGTATTTAGACGTCACGTGATACTTGGTGTTGAGATGCTATCAAAATGGCGACTACCATGTATCGTTGACAGAATTTTAAAATCGATTTCATTCCCTTATCCAACATAATAAAACGCTAATATGTACATATAAACATCCATATTTATACATCAGGAAAAACATATAAAAAAATATTTTTTTTGCGAAGTTTCCCTTGGGGTTAATTAGCAGACCATCAGCGAAAATGTTGAGCCTGGCTCAGCATCCAGATTATGCTCAGCATTTATCAGTGTATGCTGTCAGCCGTACTCACTGTATAAGTACATATCAGCTAAACATCTGAAATTAATAGTAAGTACGTATCAGCTAAACATCTGAAAATAATAGTAAGTACGTATCAGCTAAACATCTGAAAATAATATAAGTAGGTATCAGCTAAACATCTGATAACAGGATAAGTACGTATCAGCTAAACATCTGAAAATAATATAATAAGTACATATCAGCTAAACATCTGAAAATAATATACGTACGTACCAGCTAAACATCTGAAAATAATATAAGTAAGTATCAGCTAAACATCTGATACATGTAACAAGGTAAGTACATTATCAGCTAAGCATCTGTAAATAAGATAAGTAAATATCAGCTAAACATCTGATAATAAGCTTAGTTCATAAGATAAGTACATATCAGATAAAACATTTGAAATTAAAATAAATACATAACTATTATTAACAGCTAAACGTCTGATAATAAGGTTTAATAGTAATTATCAGCTAAACATCTGAAATAAAACAATTTCATTTCAGCTAAAACATCTGATAATAAGATAAGTTCTTGTCAGTTAAACATCTGAAAATAAGATAATACACAACAGCCAAACATCCGATAAGGTTAGTACTTATCAGCTAAACATCTGATAGTAAGATAAGTACATATCAGCTAAACATCTGATAGTAAGATAAGTACATATCAGCTAAACATCTGATCGTAAGATAAGTACATATCAGCTAAACATCTGATAATAAGACAAGTTCATATCAGCTAAACATCTGATAATAATATAAGTACACATCAGCCAAACATCCGACAACAAGATAACTTAATATTAGCTAAGCATCTGATAATAAAGAAGTACATATCAGCTAAACATCTGATAATAAGATAAGTACATTTCAGCTAAACATCTGATAATAAAATAAGTACATATCAGCTAAACATCTGAAAATAAGATATAATACATATCAGCTAAACATCTGATAATAAGGATAGTGATTATCAGCTAAGCATCTGCTAATAATATAAGTACTGTACATATCAGCTAAACATCTGATAATAAGATAAGTACATATCAGCCAAACATCCAATAATAAGATAAGTACATATCAGCTAAACATTCGATGATAATATAAGTACATATCAGCCAAACATCCGATAATAGGATAAATTCATATCAGCTAAGCATCCTATAATAATATAAGACATATCAGCTAAACATCTGATAATAAGCAGGGTTTCTGCTATGCTCAGACATGTTCAGGACAATTGTCCTAAAACCAGCATTTCCTATCAGTCATGCCTTAATAATGTATTTTTTGTAACCCAAAAATGTCCTATAAGTTTTAAAAATTTAGGCCATTTCTTAATAATGTATTTTTTGTAACCCAAAAATGTCCTATAAGTTTTAAAAATTTAGGCCATTTCTAAAATCTTTAGGTCAATGACCTAAAAATTGCCCCAATCTGAAACCCTTAATAAGGTTCGTAATTATCAGCTAAACATCTGAAAATAAGATAAATACATCAACTGAGCTAAACATCCGAAACAAGGCAAATTCATATCAGCTAATCTGACAATAATATAAGTACATATCAGCTAAACATCTAATAATAAGGTAAGTACTTCAGTTTAACATTGGATAAAACAGAAATTATGTTATTTTCAAATACGGAAATTCCAGAATTAAATTTTACATTTAATGGAAGAACTATTCCAATTACAAATTCTCATAAACATTTAGGAGTTACATTCAGCAGCGATGCTAAATGGAATATACATATGGAAAATATATTGTCAAGTATTTACAAACACCTGAATGTTCTTCGAAAGTTAAAATATAAACTTTCTAGGAAAAATTTAGAGAAACTCTATTTAGTTTACATCAGACCAATTTTTGAATATGCTAGTGAAGTATGGGATAATTGTGGTGTGGGAAATTCTAATAAACTTGATCAGTTGCAACTGGAGGCAGCTAGAATCGTTACTGGTCTTCCAATATTTACTAGTTCAATTCTAATTTATAAAGAGTTAAGCTGGGAATCATTGACAGAAAGAAGAAAAAGGAGAAAATTACAATTGTTTTATAATATTCAAAATAATAATGCACGCAGGTATCTTTGTGACTTAATTCGTCCAACGATTCAAAGTACAACCGTTTATCCATTGCGTAATGGAAGTGATATAATAATACCATTTTGCAGACTATCGATTACTTGCGACTCATTTATTCCCTCAACAATACGTCAATGGAATAGCTTAAATCCATCTCTTCGAAATATGGAATCTATTGCAAAATTTAAAACTGAATTAAGAAAACAAAAAGATAATAGACAAGTTCCTAAACATTTCGAAATTGGACCTCGAAAACTTAATATTGCATTAACCCAACTTCGATGTTTTGCTTCTTTCTTAAATTATGATTTGTACCAAGTAAATATAGTCTCAGATCCGTCTTGTCGTTGTGGGGCCAATCGTGAAGACTCTTATCACTTCTTCTTTGATTGTTCCCATTATGCAAATATGAGATATAAATTGTTTCACAATCTCAGCTGGCTACCTAATGACTGTGCTATAGACTTCACGCTTTTAACCAGTGGTAATCCTATTCTTTCAAATGAACAGAACACAATTATTTTTAAGCACGTGTTTGAATATATAAAGAGGTCTGAAAGGTTTCTTGTTTAAGTGGTTCACCAAATGAACAACCACACACACCATCACCACCAACCTCTCTCTCTCCTTCTCTAATTCCTTTCTTCATTCTCTGTTCTTCTTCAATTTACACATATTAATGTAAGAAATATTCATATGCATGCATGCTCTATCAAATAATGTTGTAACTTATTGTATGTAGGATAAGACTTCATAAGTTTGTTTAACTTGTGTCTTATCCTTTTTGCATATTTGAGCAAATAAAATATGTTTAAACTAAATTAACATCTGATAATAAGGTAGGTTAAAATTCATATCAGCTAAACATCTGATAATAAGGTTAGTAATTATCAACTAATATCTGATAATAAGTTAGTACATACAAGTTAAACATCTGAAATTAAGGTAAGTGACATCAGTTAAACATCTGATAATAAGATAAGTTCATATCAGTTAAACATCTGAAAATAAGACCAGTACACATCAGTTAAACATCTGATAATAAGATCAGTACATATCACCCAAACTTGATAAAAAGATTAGTACATATCAATTAAACATCTGATAATCATGTTTTATGCACCATCTGTATAGCACATTATATACTGAAATTTATCTGATAAACATGTGTTCGCAACCATCGGTATACCAATGTTATATACTGAAATTTATCTGATAATCAAGTTACATGCAACATCGGTATATTATGTTATATATCAACCGTCTCCTCAATCCTAATTCATCCCAAGATTTAAATAACATTTGCTTATATTTAAAAGAATCTTACTCTCAGAGATTCAATCTTTAAAAATATTTAACTTTCCTCAAGTAACTGACAAAAACTTTCAAACGATTATAATAATTTTAATCTTATCTAATTATTATGCTTCCAAAATGATAATAAAAATTATGATATTATTATCTAACTGATGTGGTCATCCCTACATATTATAGTCTTATCTGAATACTTAATATTATGTTATTATGTGTTAACTCTATGTTTATATATGCTTGTGAATGTATTGGATTACCAACATTATGATTAGTATGTACATGTACTTATAGCTATGCTTTATTCAATAAATGATTTGATTTGATTATATGCAACAACTGCATACCATGTTTACTGAAATGTATCTGATAATCGTGTTATATGCCACATCTGTATACCATATTATATACTAAAATTTTTCCGATTATCATGTTTCTCCACCATCGGTATATACCCTTTTATATACTCAAATTTATCTGATAATCATGTTATATGCATCGCCGTCTTTTGCAGTAAATGTTTACCCCTATGGCTCGAGTCACAAACTGACCAAGCACATGTCCCGCAAAGTTTTTTTTTATACTGTGGCCGAACTTTGCAGGAAAGTGATGTTTTAACATTGGCTTAGATAAGTAAGTGCATCATTTAATCTTAATTTTATTTTGTGTGTGCATCACGCCACGTGGCGACATTTGGCAAGCATAAATTGACCCCAAAAAAAAGGGGGGGGGAATCAAACCTGAAAGTCCACTCCTGATCGAGCAAACTGACAGATTAAAATTCATTTATTGTGTCTAAATCAACATTCGATTAAACCAATTAAAACTCGGAGCACATGTCTCATAATAAGCTGGACACGTGGTCGGTGGTGACCACGCCGCACGCTACCTGTACAACTAAAAATACGTGTATCCACATTCATAAAACAAAATTGTGATTTTATTTATTTTTTTTTGTTTGTTTTTTTTGTATTGTCCTATTTATGCCAATGAAAAAAATATTATGTGAATCAATTGTATACCATAATACTGTGATTTTTATTGATTATACAAATGTATATCGTCTGCTCATTGACATTGTGGGCGTCTTGATTGACAATAAAGCATTTGTTTGTTTGTTTGTAACATGACAATAGTTTTCCCGATCAATATACCGACTTAATATTATAATTAAAATACTCCCTGACATTAGGATTTTTCAGAATTTATAAAAATTGTTTCTGTATCTGTAAACAACCATGCTGTCTGCTTCGCGCACAAATTTGAAAGAATTACCCAATAAGAATGAATCTTACGGGAGTGTCAACAGTCATGGGCTTTGGGCATGCGCCAACATTTTAACATCCAAAACCGGCACGGACCAAACCCGGAATAAAATAGCGTTTTTCTGGTATCCGTGACTCCTCGGATGAGTACCAGACTAGTAAAAAGTATGAAATAGCGGCAAAAATAAATTTCTGAATTAAAAAAAGATACTGAAAATAAAATCTGATGTTTAAAATGAGCGGCAAAAATAAATTTGTGCGGATCCAAAAGTTCTTACTTAAAAGGGGGATTTCCAGGAGGTTAAAAAGGGGGATTCCGGAACAGGGCTAATTGGTTTAATAATTTTATGTCTTCATGCAGTAAAAAATGTGTGTTACAATACATATACCCGTTTTAATTGCTATTTACATGTACATTTCTGACAAATTGTTTATATTTGTAAAATTTAGTTGGATTAAATTGGCAAAATGTATGATCAAACAATATCATAAATGTAATTGTTCAAAGCTGATCGTAAATTCACTAACCAACTTGTAACTACTCGGCCATTCTCGCTACCCTGCAAATAACCTCGTATGCATTAGGCGTATAAATCGCACTACTTTTCACATGTCAGTTACATGAAAGTTTGATAAAGTTATATTTAAAACAATTTTCTATATTTCAATTAAAGTTTTAATTAGTTTTGCATGATTAGATTTTACTTAGTATGTCTTCCATATTGGATTTACGTGGACTATATTTTTGTGCGGCTTAACTTAACTTAGCTTCCGGCAAACAATTTAAGAAGAATTTCTACTATGTACGTACGAGGTTATTTGCAGGGTAGCGAGAATGGCCGAGTAGTTACGATTGGGGAATGGCTACCTTGATTGTCTCCCCTGCTTCAGTCTAGGTTTCCTTGTGGGAGTAACTCTAATGTCATTATTCTTGTCATTATTATTGAGTATTCATTATTATTCATGTCAATTATTAATGATTTCTGTAAAATAATAATTTCAATCATTGCAATTGATTATGCAGCTCGAAAGAGCGCCTTGATTGGCAGTACAGTTATTTGCATTTGCATTGTATTTGGCTAGAATAATTATTATATTTAATTCTTAAGATGACTAATAAGAAGACAATTTTGAATTTTCACACATGTCAATACATCGCATTTTATGGAAAACGTTTCTCCAAATAGACCAGTATTATAAGTATTAAAATGGCGAAAAACGGCCATGCCCTTTAAGGTAAATTTTGCACCTTTCAGTGCAACAAAAATAATATTTTTGTTGCACTGAAAGGTGCAAACTTTACCGAAGTTGAGACTATTTTCGATGGTTTTTATGTTGAACTTCACAAGTTAAAATGCCACCGTCCGGTGTATGGCAGAAATGTTTATGGAAAAAAATGCATGCATTTGGGAATTTGCTTCAAGACGAGTGGCAGGTTTTTACAACACCAGAAACACACTTACCCAAAATACCCTTAGAAAGGATAACGTTATTCCTATTTTTTGGGGTGCTTTCCGCGTGGACAAAATTTATGATCAAACAATATTATAAATCAATCGGAGTAAAAAAAACGTAAACAAGACGTCATTGCATTTGTAAACACGGTGACGCAGTTTATTCATCGTGGCAGTTATGCACATATCGTCACGGTCGTAAGGAAGTTTTCGTGAATTTGTTGGTTAGGAAAATAATGTATGACTGCATGTATCCCGTAGATCTTGAAAATAATGAGAGATCGTGTGAATATTCATCTATAGTAGTTCCAACTTCCAAGGATATTGTGACACAACCTCGCAAATAAAATAGTACTGTTTACAAAACATCCTAGACCTGCAAGAATAAATAAAATATATCATCCTAGCGAGTAGTTATCGATTAACTTGAAGAAAATTAATCTAAATCTCGTATATTTTGTTGTCTGACTATCCTATAAAAAAGGGGGGGGGGGTCCTTATAAGAAAGGGAAATCAAAATAAGTATTTTTCACCTAAGCTACTGGCAGGTATTCGTACAAAAACCAGCTTTGTAATGTTAATGCTTTAAAGTTTGCAATATGTTAAGACTTCTGCATGGTTTTATAGTTTATCATATTTATATCACATTAAACATGCAATTTGTAAATTATCATATTATGGAGCATCAAATAAAACTTTTTAAAAGGCCCAACTTAAAACTGGTATGCCCCTTTTGTTAGAGAATGTATAAAGTCTGTGTGTGTAAGACACTTTTGATGTTGTAACTTAAAAATGACTTAGTTCAACTAAATATCATTTTGTGATTTTTTAGAAGTCAAAATCCTGTAGGAATGCACACCTTTAGTATTTGTACATTAAACACACTACAAAATATTACAAAAAGGGAGGGACAGACAGAGGTTAAATAGTATGCCCTGATACAGGGCTATACATTAAGTCATTTTCCATTCTTACATGTATGTCAAGCACATTATTATGGTGTGGTTTCTGTTCATGAGGCACTCCATCCTTTCTTGTTTATGCCAATGTCAGGAGACCAATAATAACATATAAGGATTAGTATGGAAAAAGTGCTAAATTCAGGAACAAGTCAGTCTTGGTTGGGAAAAGATATGTACATGCATATATATGTACTTTGTAAATGATTCAGATGATAACGTTTGTAAATTATAGAGCACAAAAATTAAACAAAAAGGTGACCGCATGGGCAGATTTGACTTAAGAGAACTACATGTATTCATTAACAAGAAAATATTTATTGCAAAAACAAAACATTATTAAAAGGTCAGCTATACATGTATAATAACAATGTTGTAAAATAACAAAACTATGAACTGGAACATTGAAGAATGGGTAATAAAACACATTCCCATCATCCTGGTGAAGTCTTAAGTTAATGATTGAATAAAAAATATATTGCTTTTAACATCAAAAAGTTAATATTAGGGGACACTATACAATTTGTTTAGTTATTGAATTGAGAAGTTAAAAATCTGACACAAGTTCCACCCCCCCCCCCCCAAAAAAAAACATACTACATGTAATAAGGTTAAAAAAAACTCCTTTAATTTCAAAATATTTGTCTATGACTTTTCAGGTAAATGAACAAAGCCCAAAATATTCAATAATTTTACATCAAAAACAACACTCATATGGGGGATAAAAACATTCTATTCATAGAATTTTTAAACAATAAACAACAAGAAATATAAACTATAACATGTGATGTGTAAACTATTCAAGCATGAGCAACAGGAAACACATTTAGATACAAAAAATGAAAAGACCAACACCCTTAGTTGGATTTTTAGAGTGCTAGTTCATTGAAACAACAGTCTGTGGGTAGATATGTCGTTCCACTCTGAAACATTAATCTGATTCTGACCCGACCATTCTTTGTTCTTACTCCTTAATGCTGCATTCTTACCAATTTTATAATCTTTGGTTTGACTAGACAGGGGCTAGAACCCATGGATCTACCACATTCAAGGTGAGCATGCTAACCATTACACAACATTTTTGTGATTGTGTAAAAATCACACTGAAAAAGGAGTAGTTCTTCAAAACTTTCATTAAGCTAGGGGCTTGTGTCCAAGTTAGTTAATGCAGTCAACATGATCAAGCATATATTAAAATAAACCCATAGATTAGCTTCCAGTCAGATTTGAACTGACATCTTTTCAACATTATTGAAATGTACTACCTTGTACTATAGAAGCTATATGTATTGTAATTGTTAGTAGTTGACAAACCTAATATGTACTCAGATCATTAGTTTCCAGAGAGATTTGAACTGACATCTCTCAAACATTATTGAAATGTACTGATTCATTGTTACATTTATTTTCCATACACGCCTACCAAGCCTATCAGTAAAAATGTAAAAAAGCAGGAAATTTTGTGATACGAACTGATACACAACTACATTCCCTTTCTTCTCAAAACATCAAAAGGTACCAGAAACTTCATTAGGTCAATGACTTTATATGTCTCAATGTTATTCTACCCCCTTTATGAGGTTGCAAAAAGGTGTGATTGCAAGATAAAATTCTTTCATGATCCAACAGTCTTACTTCTTTGACATCCAATACAGCCTCCTCCAAAACAACATTTTCAAGCTGGAAATAAAATTATATTTATTAAGTACTGGTACTATAGATCATGATGAGCTATTTTTAAGAAATTTACTTAGCGAGCAAGTGTATGTTTTTTTCCTTCTCATTAAATTTTCAAGTTTTACAAATCCGTATTTGTGGTCAAGTCATATAAATCTTCAATGATTTACTTACTAACAGCACCATTGAACTGCAAAATTACTTGGCAATTTCTGAATACAACAGACTGGTTGTCTTTTTAGTGTGTTATTCCCTCGTTTCAAATTACAGAGTTATCTCCTTTTTTACAAGAGTTGTCTTTCTTGTTAGCAAGTAATTATATAAAATCATTCTGCTCAGTAGAAGCTGTGAAATTTTTGACAAACATTTTTTGGATGGACATTGGTAAAACTTAATGACCCCGACTGCCTTTTACTTAAGTTTTCGTTCAACAATATTTTCATAGACCCAAAGTCATTAAATTGAGAATGGAATTTTCGGTTTTTCACACTGCATTAACAGACGATCCTTTCATATTAATATGATCCCTCTTACGTTTTTTGTATTGAGAGGATATTGTTATAAAATGTGTAAATTCAATCTTTTTTTAACATACCTGTACAGGTAACTGTTGTGTGTCTTTCATCAATTCATTGGTCATGTTGTTAGGAGTAGGTTGGGATTCATCAACCAAATAGGCTATAGGCTGGTCAATTTCCATAGGGTGTATATCCTAATAGAATAATATACTTTAGGCATGTAAATAATTGATGATCTATACTTTATCAGTGAATGCCCTTGAAATTTTAATAACCATTATTTCGGGCCGAAAATAAAATTCTTTGTTCCCCCATGTCTTAATTTTGATGTTTTGATATAATTTTGACTGCGCCCTTGAATATTCAAGAAAAAATTGGTTCCAAAAGTTTTGTGCCAGAAAAAATAATCCATTGTAAAGGAATCAAATTAATTATAATATTTTCATCACAACTAAGGTATTTATTTAGATCATGTCTGTACACTCAAATTTTCAAAACACACATTAATCTTTGGTCATCCACTTTTCAGGCATTTTTTCCCAGAAGATATTTATCAATAATATTATTGTATTTGTACAATATAATGCCAAATATAACATATATTTCCTGTTCTGTTTGGTTGTTTTGTAATACTATTGCAATACACTTACTGAAAAAGAAAAATAGCTGTGATCATATATCCTTGAATACATACAAGAGCCTGTTAAGAACAGGTTCAATGAGTAGACCTAAAAATAAAAAATAAATATATATACATGTATAAACAAAAAATATTTTGCAACTAATTATGTAAGTTGTTCAATCAATTGATGCATTTTAGTTCACATAAATTCAATAAAACAATAGCCCAGGTTCCTATTAATATTTTTACACTATTCAGCACAGGCACTTGTTTCAATATCAAACATTTAAATAAAGGTAATAACAAAATTACCGAACTCCAAACAATCTTATAAAGGGAAAGTCAAAACTCATAATTATATAAACAGACAAAATCAGTCAACAACCGGAAAACTGTGAAAACCGTAATGACCCTGACTTGGTACAGGCATTTCTAAAGAAATGGTGGGTTGAATCAGATTTTAAGGCGCCAAACCTCCCGCTCTCATCACGGTTCAAAGGTTCCGGCTGTCACTGTAACAGTATTTAAATACAGGAACAAAATAGGTAAAATAGTTGTCAAAGCAGTACCATATTCGGTGACGTAAATGTCAAAAATACTTTTACGTCACACATTGACAAAAAAATTCTTGACATTTTGGACTTCTTTATCTTTATACATTTTCACTATATGAAAATGCATCGCTTATAATCGTTTCTAAAGGAGACTTAATAGTGAATAAAATGTTTGATATTGAAACAAGTGCCTGTGCTATTCAGTGATGGAAATTCACAGGAGCCCAGTCAATAACCCCTAAAACTTAAGCGGGGTTACTATTTTTTCAACATTCTTGCTTGATCATACATGTATAACACTGGGCCACCAAAATATTAAATTTCCACCCCTGAGCAACACAAATGTGTGTATGGTATTCACAACAATCATGACCACATAGATGAGGGGAAAAGGGTGAAGGGAGACAGGGAGTGGGAGAAAGGAGAGGGTGGAAGAATGGAGAGAGGTGGGAGAAAATGAGGGAGACAGGAGATAAAGGAAAAAAGGGGGAGAAGGGAGAAAGAAAGGAGAAGAGTGGACGAATACTACCCCCATGTCCTCCCCCTCATAGATTCAGGGACAGTTTTTGTCTTTTTGGAATCACAAATGCACATCACACCCCTGTCATTTGAAAATTAACAAAGTACAGCCCCCCTCCCCCTCCTTTACGATGTTGCCAATAAAGCAAAAGACCAAGACTTCTTTTGCAAAAAATGACCCATCACAAGACCTTTCTAAGAGTAAATATGTATTGGTAAAGACAAACGATTACATGATTTTTTCGCGGATAAAGTGTTGTACCCTGTTGAATGGCGTATTTTTTGTGTTTTTCAACATAATATTTAGATTTCAGTTTCGTGATTGTGAAGGAAATACATTGCAACTATATTGTGTTCCAAACTCAGAGAAGTCACACTCATATATGTCTATAGAACGAGTCTTACGAGGATAATTTGAAGCACTGGAACATTCATTCTGGCCATTGCTGGTAGAGTGTATGAGTGACCCGACACGTCATCAAAGGTCATTTTATAGCATTTTTAAATAAATAAGACAGTAATATGATTGTTTATTTTTACTGGAATGGGCTCATTTTAAACATCAGATTTTATTTTCAGTATCTTTTTTTAATTCAGAAATTTATTTTTGCCGCTATTTCATGCTTTTTACTAGTCTGGTACTCATCCGAGGAGTCACGAATACCAGAATAACGCAATTTTATTCCGGGTTTGGTCCGTGCCGGTTTTGGGTGTTAAAATGTTGGTGCATGCCCAAAGCCCCTGACTGTTGACACTCCCGTAAGACAATCGTAACTACTCGGCCATTCTCGCTACCCTGCAAATAACCTCGTACGTACATAGTAGAAATTCTTCTTAAATTGTTTGCCGGAAGTTAAGTTAAGTTAAGCCGCACAAAAATACAGTCCACGAAAATCCATTAAGGAAGACATACTAAGTAAAATCTAATCATGCAAAACTAATTAAAACTTTAATTGAAATATAGAAAATTGCTTATAATATAACTTTATCAAACTTTCATGTAACTGACATGTGAAAAATAGTGCGATTTATACGCCTAATGCATACGAGGTTATTTCCAGGGTAGCGAGAATGGCCGAGTAGTTACGATTGTCCCGTAAGATTCATTCATCCAATAATGGGTCATGTTAAAATAAAGAATAATATTCCGGTTTTGCCGTATAAATGGATTTATGCATAGACATAAATCTTATTATCATAAACGCTAATACAATCAGCTTTTCCAATTGCACAGACAATAATAATACTGTATTATCAATTATTTACCGCTAACTTGACCTTCAACATAATTTACGTGTAGTTTACCAAAATAAAGTATATTTGTTTTCTATACACTATTTTTTTCTAGTGCAGAGAAATGTAGCAACGAACATGCATTAACCTAATTAGTATGTTCCCTTTATAAACGTAACCTGTTATAAGAAAAGCATCTGTTATACCAATAAACTGGCTTATATTATTTGTTTTACTTTAGATGCAGTCCCATTTCTTTACTATTTCCATCAATGAAGGGTTCATTTTAGGTCGTTTACGACATTTTTCTAATTTGACATAAATTGCACCTACTAATATACATTGTACCACGAAAAATCACATACTTGAGTTATTTGCGTTCATTGAGGCTGAGTGAGAGGAAATTATACAAACATTAAAGCCAATAAAGCAGCTACTTGTTAGTCCTTAGGTCATTGTGTGTAGGCGTTCCATCACCAAGAAAACATTAATCCATAGTCGTGAGTTCCATTCTGGTACTTGGTGAGGTGTACTCGATACAACTTCCTATGTAATTCATCGGTGACTTGCAACAGGTCGATGGTATTCTCTGGATACTCCGGATTGCTGCCGCCACTAAAAGGCACCAACACAGCATAAATATTGTTGAAAATAGAGTTAAACATTCGAAACCTTTAAACCTGTAGTAGAATATCACTTGAATTGTTCGTCTCGACTTGTCCCACTTTTCTCTCATCTCTTCTTCTCGGTGGAGCAACTGTTAGCATTCTCACATCAATTGCAGTAGATCGCGAGTTCAATCCCTGGTCGGGTCAAACCAAAGATAATACAATTTGTATTTACTGCTTCTCCACTGAGCATGCGCATTCAAAGAGAAAGAGCAAAGACGTGGATTGGTTCTGAATCAGTATAATGTGTCTGAGTGGAGGGACATGTCTACATGATGACTGTTCTTTCAGTGATATAGCATTATAAAAAATTAACTGAGTGTGTTGGTCTAGTACAAAACAGACATTACCATATTTCACCAAGAAGTAACTTGTTCCTCGCTATGCAATAGATGGAAAACATATCCATTTGACGCTAAACAAAATTTACTCACTGACTGACACTCTCTCAGAGATGCAAAGAGAAAGCTCAATATAAGACTCCAATTTACCACCCATTATGCAGACCAAACTTGCTATAAGTCAATCACACCTCGCATTAATCTGGGCGTGAATATATATCTCATTTATGGTAAGCTGGAATAGATTAGACCATAAGCACAAATGTTGTTGGGTAATATATACATTATACCTAAATGTGCTGCATTCACTATTGTATAACTGGCTAATCCACACTGAAAATGAAAACTCAACAAATAAATAAATAGATTTATAGGCTAATCTGCAAAGGTTAGTGTACTTCAAGTTATTATGGGGAGGAAATGGAGGAAATAAATGTTGAAAATTCCAAGACATATGAATAAATATTTTCTTTTGGACTATATTGAAATATTTTTTATATCGAATAACCAAATCAATGACAGACAACATATCCAGAAATTGATGGTACTTTCCTCATAAATATTCATCATATTTAAATTAGATTTTGATCACGTGACTGCAGTTTCAAGCTTGATGGATCGTTTATTAGATTTGTCAAAAAATAGCCTACCGTACGGAAACTCAATGTGTCCGTCAATGATTCGAAAAGTAAAAGTTATTGTTTATTTCCGCAAAGTTTTTCTTCTGTCAAAATTCAAATATTTTTGTTTTGTAACGATTTTAGACATGTCTTTCATATCGCGATCATGCAAAAATGATCATATTATATTTAATGTGGAACCGCGAGTTTAGAAGCTAGAAATATAAGGTTAGTCAATATAATTACATATATTATTGAGGAATCTAAATTAATTTCAGAAAATATGTCGCCAAATGTCATTCATGGTTAAATTTTGTGTCACACGCCACCAGTTTCATGTATTTCAGACATTTTTACATAGACTTTTAAGGCCAAAAAAGGGTTCGTCGCCTCGGATTTTCATTTAGTCCAGGAACCTCGAATATTTAATTGTTTTCATTAATTTTTATTTCATTTAATTCAGCTTGATTCAATGTATCATTTTCAAGTTCAGAAAATGACACACATGCAATTATGAAAGATATCGTCTATATAGATCATATGAAAATTGCAGACGTCCCGGCGTCGCTCTCTTAGATATGCAAATGAGCAAAGTACCCATCATTTCTGGCTATGAAGAGTTTGGACATCAAGCGGGTAGCATAACAATTAACTACCTATGAAAATTAGCTACTTGTAGCTTAAACTTATAGGATTTGTCTCTCTTATTATGTTTACCAAAATACAAATTGAGTATTTCCAATGGAGGGACAAAATGAAAAACTGCATGTACATAAACAGGAAAAGAGTTACTGATTGACAAAGAGAGACATAGAGATCTACACAAAATAAAATAAAATAAACAATAGATATTAGTGGTGTTCATAGTTGAAAAACAAAATGCTACCTGTATGGCTGTATATCTTTTTTCAATATACCATCGCGATGTATCATTTTTACAGCTACTAAACAATATATTGGTGGACTATTTATGGTAGAATTTAATATTTATGTGATGTTCAAACTATGCAAATTATTCTTTAACTTAATAAGATCATATATGATAATTATTAATCAGACTTTCATTATTGCTAACCGTGTTACCCTCTTGAAATAAAGAAATTAACTCATTTACTTACTTATTGACACTATCTTCTGAATTCAAGAAATAAGTTATAGTTATGTTCCATATATATTTAATAATGAAAGTTGGGAACGTTATTTATTACAATATTAAAGAACTGGTAGCTATTAGATTAATTTCAATTCGAAACTGAAACTATTTGCACACTCTTGATGACAATTTCTTATTTGGATTTTGTAAAAATAGAACCCTAAATCATAAATTTCCAACAGAATGTGGAAGATGGCAAAACATGAATTTGTTCATGTACTCAAAAAGTCGCTTTTTATGTGTCTTCTGAAGGATTGTGAAAGCGTGAAAAGTTGACCGTGCGTTGCACAATGTATTTTGTATTGTTACGTTATCTATTGTCATTTATGTAGACAATATATGTATTCGCTGAGAAACAGACCAGAAATGCTCACCAAAGACTCTCATCGGTAGTGTAATCGTTAGCGTGCTCGCCTCGAGTGCGGTAGATCTTGGATTCGAGTCCCGATCGGGTCAAACCAAAGATTATCAACTGGTATTTGTTGCTTATAATGCAAAGCACGCAGAATTAAGGAGAAAGAGCAAAGACTGGTTGTCTCGGAATCAGGATAATGTGTCAGAGTGGAGCGACATGTATATCCACGGACTGTTGTTTCCGTTAGATAACACTATAAAAAAAACTAAGCGTGTTGGTCTAGAAAAAAGCGGACATCATCATCATCTCATTAACTTGGTTTCGCCATGATATAGCTATAGAATTGCTGAGTTGGCGTTAAACAACAATCGCTCACTCACGAAAGCTGTTACGTACAGTTTTTATATTTCCCCGACAATGTACGTATATTGTGTTTTTTCTGCAATGTCTTGTAGTTAAAAAAACAACTGGCAAATTGTCTAAAAAGAGCAGAAACAGACATCGCTCTAAGCGTTTTAGACGTCGGTGCTTATATTGTAAGTTTCTCGGCGTCGCTCGACATGGATCAGGTACCAGAAAAACTATATCTTGGTCAAAATCTTAAGCAATATGTGATGAAAGAAGCTGTTATATATAAAATCCATAAGTACAGACAAAACAGATGTCACACCAATGAGGAGCGATGGACAGATCACAGCTGACACAAAGCAAAAATCCAACATCCCCAACAGTGTCAGTCCGTATTCACCGTGGAATCACAAGACAACATCCCCGACTGCACCAAAACCCACATCATAAAAACAGCACTCCCAATATCTCTACCAGGTGTAAAGAAACTCCTACATAACATCAATACCCATAGATCTTGTGCTCCCAAAACTATTAAATTATTTGGCTTTTCAATCTGATAAGGTTACTCCAGAAACATTCATGTGCACTAAATTTGATATCTACGTTTTTATTATCTCTTTTTATCAATGTAGCTATCAGAATGTTTTCCTTGAAAACAAGATACACTCATTGTTTAATATGATAGATACAAAATGTATGTACAATTTCTAGGTAAATTAATTACCCAGGCTGTATCTCTTATGAAAATTATGTGTACATGAGCAATCTTTATAGAGAGCCTTCCATAGCTGCTGCCTATCAAGTTTCGGTTCATTTGACCAAGCGGTTTTAGAGGAGAAGATTTTTTATGAATCTACCAATCAGCAACACGAATTGCCTGTGCTGGCCATGTTTGTTAACGGATCCAAAATGAGCAATCTTTATAGAGAACCTTCCATAGATGCTACCTACCACATTTCGGTTCATTTGGCCAAGCGGTTTCAGAGTAGAAGATTTCTTAGGAATCGACCAATCAGCAACAAGAATTGCCAGTGCCGGCCATGTTTGCTAAGGGATCAGGACTAAATGAGCAATCTTTATAGAGAGCCTGCCATATATGCTTCCTACCAAGTTAGGTTCATTTAGCCAAGCGGTTTCAGAGGAGAAGATTTTTTTAGGAATCGACCAATCACTCTAAAAAGAAATTATGGATCTATATTCCTTACTCAGAACTATGAACTACAATTGAGTTTTAATGTGATCATTACAATAACATACAGCACATTGTAAATTATAAACAGCAATTCTCAATTTCCTTTTTTTTCATAAAATATGTTGTGTCATACAACTATGACCAATATTCAATCCATCATGATCTTATACTATTAGTAAATATTATAACATACATTTGGCAAATGATTTGCACATTTTAATAATATATATATATCAAATAATTTCAAACTTCCTGTCAAAGTCTATTGTGGATATATAATAAACTAGCAATTAATATAACCTGTGTCACAGATAAAATGTGTAATTAAGGTCTTATGACACCAAATTATGTAACAATCGCCATTGCTAAATTTTACACAAAAAAAATCCAAAATTTTACATATATTACAACTTGCAATTTGTCAGTTAATTTGCAATATGTGTGATTGAAAATATTTTGCTATTCTAGTACCAGCATCATACGTAAATGTTTCTGAAAATTATAATTTACAGTTTGCTTTTTATATAATTTCTTTATTGAAATTTATATCTTTTTTTAAACTTGTATAAGAAATCTTCATGACGTACCTATGTTTTGGTTTATATAACATATTTCTTTATCTTATGGGAATCATGAGGACATTGTGAGTCTTTCATAGAAGCAGTTTCATATATGAAATCTTGAAAGCTATGTCAGATCATTTATACATTTTAGAGCTTGTTTTGTTTTACACAAGCAGACCAACTGTTTTCACTGAAATTTTGAAACCCAAAAGAAATTGCAATTAAGTAAGTAAGTAAGTAAGTACTTATTAAATTTTATTTAGAGTCGGCATATATATACATAGACAACAGATTTGAGATTGAGATATTATTTTTTTGTTGTTGTCTTTGAAGCCATACTAATATTTAATACTTTTTTGGTAGCTGTGATTGTTTTGATTGCAATTAAACATAGAATAATATCTTTTGATCATGTAGTGAATGCCACTTTATTTTAATTTATTACATACTTAGTTCAAATAAAGGCATTTTTGTATGACCAATATGACCGGAAGTAAACTGTCCATATGTTCACACCCCGGGAAAATAACCGGTTATTGGATTACTACAAGATCATTTCCATATCGAGGCCCATATTAGCCCGGCCTCGACTTCGTCTCAGGCCAATATGGGTGTCTCTTTTCTAGATGTTGGAAGTATGTAATAAATAGTTTAATACATGGGCATTTCCATATTGGCCTGGTTATCATCCCTCGACCCATATTGGCCCGAGACGGAGTCGAGACCCAATATGGGGGTCTCGGGATGATAACCAGGCCAATATGGAAATGCCCATGTATTAATCTGTATATATTTTTGGGGAGTTTTTAACAATTGAATTTCATGTGTCTTCTATCTAATCCCACTTTTCAAAACTACCTATTTCCACTTACAAATAACTTGAAATTTTAGATTTTTTAATGAATTTTTAAAAAGTGGGATTAGGTGGAATGAACGGAATTTCATTATATATTTTTTTATTCAGATGTCAATAAACTAAATATTTTTCTAGTAAACTTGTTTAATAAATGTCATGAAGAAAATTCATTTACATAAATCAAACATTAAATATCTAAGGAGATATAGGTTTCAGCTAATACAAAAATAAGTCAAAATGATGAAAGGTAATCTAAATGTAATCAGAAAGTAATCGTGATTACAGGGTCAAAATGAATGTAATCGATTACATTACGATTACATGTAATATAAAAAAAATGGCCGATTACAGATTACATCCGATTACATGATTAAATACAATCAGCTACAACTTATTACGATTACAAATTACAGATGTAAGGTAGCTTATTTTCATGGAACACTTCATGACTCCTATTCCATGCAATGAAGAAAGGTCAGGTAGCTAATTTTCATGGACCATGCAACGAAGGAATGCGAGGTAGTTAATTTTCATGGGCAAGCTTCTGATACTTATGCTTATGTTTGAATGGTGCAAGGTAGTTTATTTTTATGGATAACACTTTGAAACCTTTGTCATACATTGAACAGATGTAAGGTAGCTTATTTTTATGGAAAACGTCATGACTCCTATCCCATGCAACGAAGGAATGCGAGGTAGCTAATTTTCATGGGCAAGCTTCTGATGCTTATGCTTATGTTTGAATGGTGCAAAGTATTTTATTTTCACGGATAACACTTTGAAACCCGAGTCATACAATGAACAGATGTAAGGTAGCTTATTTTCATGGAAAACGTCATGATTCCCATCCCATGCAATGAAGGAATGTGAGGTAGCTAATTTTCATGGGAAAACTTCTGATGCTTATGCTTATGTTTGAATGGTGCAAAGTAATTTATTTTCATGGATAACACTTTGAAACCTATGTCATACACTGGACAGATGCAAGGTAGCTTATATTCATGGAAAACGTCATGACTTCTATCCCATGCAATGAAGGAATTATGCTGACTACGAGTCAACTAGTCTTTGCCTTTATTCTTTTATAGTCCTTGGTTTGATCAGATCGTTGATCGAAACCACGATCTACCGCACATGATGAGAGTACTCTTAACTATTTCACCACAGGAGCGTTATTGCTTGCTATAACTAAGCGTCTTATTTCTTTAGAATAGATATACACATTTTTGTATATATGTATATGCAAAGCAGAAAATGCATTATGTACAGATAAATAATATGGTGATTGATATATAGAAACTTGTTCATGTCATATAAATATTTATTTTTTAAAAATATTATTAGACTTGAATTTATTTATATTTTATATCGAAATAACTTATTTTCATCCAGATTTTGCTCCATGTAAACAATGATTTATATATATATATATACGTCTGAAAATTAAACCAAACAGTGTTAGAATTAGATTTTAGAGCTGTCAAATGTTTGTTCTTCCCTCGACGGGATTTGAATCCACACCATTGATACACTGCAGCACCATTCGCTTAGCCTTACGTCCAGCGCCCTAGACCACTCGACTACATCCACTCCCTATTCAATTCAATCCTTTATTAAAGATAACTAATAATACATTAGTGTTCTCCATTACAAATCACATTATAATATACAAAACAACATTTAAAAGTTACATGCAGTATATAATAATACAGTTGTACACATATTTTAAGAAGTGTTTTTTTTTATTTCTAATGCGTCCCTAATGAATTTATATAAATAATTGCATTCAATAATATTTTTTGGATTTAAAAGTTTAGGCAGTAAAAAATAAGGATTTATATATATACATATATAGATCCTTGATGTAAATGAATGAATAGGAGTTTGCTATCCATTTCTGGGATAAATCTATCTAATTAAATAGATTTCCTCGCCTACATCCACCCTCCTTTTTTCGTTCAAAAATTCTATAATTACTAAGAATCTATCAAAACATGGTAAAAGGGGAATAACTGGAATAGTATTTTTAATGTATTATTAAGGTAGCTATTTTTTATGGCTATCATTTGGAACACCTTTGTGGTTTACGAAAATCTTGTTCCGAACGTCAAAAAGTAGCTAATAATTATGGTAGCTAATAATTATAGGACACCGGGTGTTTAGTTTCTGAATACTTAGCTGCTTATTTCTACCTGGTGGAGAAAATAGACCGGTGCACGTTATTTCCGTCTACGTTAAATTCACTCAGAGAATTCACTACTCCATCCGGAAAGAATGTTTGCGTTGGAAAGAAATCACTGTTATATATACATATATTCAATAACTCTGTGAACATTTTAAAATGAAATAAAATCACATATATCCTCCTGCCAATTTATACACCACAATCAGCCTAGATGTTTTCTCCGATTTTCAAGAGATTTCCATTTATTTAAGTTCTTATGTCTTGTCTTTATTCTTTGCGCCATTTCAAGTCTGTGTTTGTTGTTCTCTTGGTTTGAATTCCAAACTGAACAGGCCTGTGAGGTCCGATTCCTGATGGTCCAAAGTTTAACACAGGCTTTGATAGGGAATTTAAACAAATACATTTCTTTGAATGAGTAATATTCTTCAATGTCTCCAATTTGTTTGTTTCAATACAATATAGCAACTTCTTACAATGTAATAAAGGGACGCCCGAGTTGTCAGGTGTATAAGTACATGCTTGGAAGCTAAATGACTTTTTTTTTCTTTGCTTGTCAGTTCTGACATTTTGTCCCCCCCCCCTTCCCCACATTTCGCACCTGTCGTTAAACTTCCCTCCATTGTCCGTACCAGTTGTCCCCCACTTTTCGCGCCAGTCCTAAGACATGTCCCCCACTGTCCAGTCCACATCTAAAACTTGCCACTGTCCTGTTCACTACTAGGCCGCTGTAATGTGAATCAAATATAATATAATAATTAAACTAGTTTTATGGGAATACTTCAAAATTGTATTCCTGACATAATAATATTATATTCAGCAGAACATTTATTTTGGCATTTTTAGGACAATTATCTCTGTGCTGATGTAAAGCAACCACGTGGGTCTTATTTTTCTGGATATATTACAAGTAAGTTGTAATGCTATTATCACTGTCGTGTACCCGATAAGGAATGGTCATTTCAAGATGGCGGATTGTACATCGTCAAAAAGGTAGGTGTGAAGATTTTGACTATTATCGTTCTTTATAGGTTATCTTAGTGTCTATGAGTTACACGTTTAGATAGGGCAGTCTTTTTTCTACCTCACCATTCAGTCAATAAAGCTCGATCCTTTTGTTTTTATCGTAAACTGCCTTCACTAGTTGATCAATGCAGCGACAAATATATCGAGGCGTAGAATCCGATTTTATTTCACCAATTCCTACCGCCTAGTGACTTTTTATAATAATATGTTGATGCCAAAATGATTCAAACATGTGAATTGTCCAACAAATGTCATTTCAGCCTTTGACAAGCCTTGTATATCTCTTAAGACGTGTAGGAAAATTTTGCTTACATCACGGAACGGTCACGACAAAAACATGACAAAAATGTATGGGAATGGTCTCATTTTTTGGGTGTAGGAATGGACTTTCAAGCAAAGGAGTGGTCTTTTTTGCTTAGGAATGTTCTCCATCATATAAGATATGCTTATTAATATTATTGAAGTTCATTTCCGTTTGTGATCTTTAATGTAAATCTTCTTATTTCATATGATCAATCTTGCCTTAAAATACCCAAAATGCCTTATTTGCTATTAAATTGTTATAATCTTTTCCATTTCATTATGCAATGTTTCTTTTATCTATAGGTACAAGTGCTACTACTGCCAATTTGATAATTTCAATCACCAAGCCATAGTGGACCACTGCTGCCAGAATTATCGGGATGAAACATTAAATTTAGATCTTTTGAATTTAACACTAATGTGGGTAAATTTGGTTAAGAACTCTTTCAGCAATTGTACACATATTGTAATCGTTTATACTTTGTGATATTGACAGGGAGTCATTTTTTACATAAAAATATTTTTGTTAAAAAAATATCCATTGTTATTTAAATAAATTTTATGAAATCAACTCTATATCTGTATTATCAATTTGCAAACAATTACAATTATAGTCATTTGATCCAGAGAAAAATGTCAGTAGTCCTGAAGATGTAATCCTCTCCGAACATGTGGAAGAACCTCTGCCTCATGAGCTCTGTGATATTCCCTGACAGTTTGTGGTTTTCTCACAGGTTCTTCTGGCTTACTAGCTTTTCCGCTTTCGGGTACCCTTCGCCCTCTCCGGTAAATCAAAAGCATGATTGCTAAAAAAAACACACAAAAAAACAACGATTTACTAAATTTATGAATTGTTAAAAAAAATTTCATTACGATATGATTGTTCCAATGGTTCAGAGGATTAATGATTCTATATCAATAATAAATTTAATAAAAACAACAAGCCGTTAGTGATAACGATGCTCCGAAATGGTAAGCATATCCTGCTTCGCATGCAACACCCGTCGTAAAAATATTACACAAAGGTCAAAGCCGGTATTAAGTCAAAATCGATAAAAGAAGAAGCACACTGGGAAATATGTCCACGATGATTTGTGACACACTCACCTGATATCAATAGAATAACTCGTGATGATAACCATAATATTTTTGAAGAATTATTTTAGTCTAGGCTGAATATATCCCTGATTGAGCAGTTTAAGCGACAGTGTTTTAGGTCTCTCCAGAAAGTCACTGTATGGGACACAAGCTCTGGAGTAGTGGATCAACTGTAATATGTATACACCATACGCTGGAGATGTAGGTATATAACTGCTCAGAAAAGGAAAATTCATTATTTGGAAACTGAAATGGTCACGTTTGTCATTCAATTTTGTGTACAACCGTCCTATGGTGTCTACTGATAGGTGTAAATCTAGGTATGAAGCAGATTTAGCTGCTATGGTAGTGTCTTTAATTTTTAGCTCACTGGGATAGATCAGATGTAGATTATCTCTTATTAAACAACATTATTAAGAAAAAACTGGTGGAACGTGTTAATCTGGGTCACGGGTCACTGTAATCGGGCGGCTGTGTCGAGAAACAGATACGGTGTTGAAAAAACTGTTGATACTCATAAAATATTGATAAATGCAATAAAATTGGTAGCTAATAATTATAGGACACCGGGTGTTTAGTTTCTGAATACTTAGCTGCTTATTTCTTTACGTTAAAACATTACGATTCACAGTAGGTATAATAAATAAAAATTTAATCATTCCAACGGAAGATTTGAGGCCGACTAGCTTTGGTCCGAATGACATTGATAAGGGACCGACCATTTAACTTGAAGGGGGGGGGGGGGGGGAGGGGGTTTGAGGTTATGGCTTTTTGTTTCGTTCAGAAATTTTTTTTCGGACAACACAAGAGTTAGAATATTTTTTTTTTGTCGTGCAAAGCGCGAATTTTTTTTCCAGAATTTAACATTAGGTTATATGACATAAAAATCTGAATCAGATTATTTTTTTTTCCTCCACCAAAATCAGAATATTTTTTTCAGCAACATTGGGAATCAGAATATTTTTTCAGAAAAAAACCATAACCCCCCTTCAAGTTAAATGGTCGTTCCCTAACATCGACGAAGCGGTAGAAGTCTATTTTGTCCAAAAAAGCAAAAAGATGATTAAAATAATATGAATTAGATGATTGAAAGAGTGAAGGGAATATAACCCACTTTTGTTTTTCTATTAAAGTAAGCAGTGTCTGATCTTATAAATTTGTATCAGTATGGAGAAAAGGGGGGATGGGTACTACCGAATACGATGAACACCGGTTCTCCTGCCCAAGACCAGTAAAACTTAGTTTAATTGTTCAGACCACTAAATATTTTCAGTTTTTATTTAGAACTATATAAAATAAATCCCAGGAATTTGATTCGGACTAGTAAATTCAAATATTCATTTCGGTAAAGATGCCACGTTTCTTTTAAAGTTCTAACTCGAATATCGCGAATGATATTGCAAATATTCGATGTCCCTAGTCATTTTCAAGAGTCCCCTGTCTGAAATGATTTTGATTTTCTGTTTGAGGACATGAGATATTCATATATATGCATTAACATGAAAAAGTATCTAGTCTGTCAAACTATAGACTATATGCAGATGTCTTATGACTATGAATATAAGGAACTGTCGATCCCCTTCTGAAGCACATGCTTGAGTTCTCCCTTAAAATATTTTATGGGGGTTTGGTCATTTGTGATTGTATATTTTCAACAAAATAAAAGTTTATTGAAATGTACGAGTCTTGGACAACTTTTATTCTTCATTTTGTATTGATTACATAATTAACAATCAGATTCTTGAATATTACTTACTTTATTTCAAAATCTTAAGAGAGAAATTACAGTAAAAGGCTAGCAAATTAACATTCTTTAAATGTGCATTTAATATAATAATATAAGCTATGATGCTATTTTAATTATTCAAAAACTGCAAAGAATCTGAATGTTGATATAACTTCATACTATGTCAAGGAAATGAAACAAACACCAATATTATCAAATCTTTATTTTCAATGATACATAATCATAGGGGAAGTCCATATTTTTTTTCTGAATGATCAAGTTTATTTCTGCTAACTGCCTACCAAACTTGTACATTTATCTTTGACCTGAAAAATGGCAGAACCATATGACATCTTTCTCAGAAAATTTTAAACAATGGAAAATGACTGATGGTTGTTAATCTTGAGAAATCATTCTCAATGAAAAATTGTTCAATGGTCAAGAAGATCCTGAAAATCCTGTATACCTGTCTGAAAAAAAAAGGGTTATTACGTTTTTCTTTTTCTCAAAGTTAGTCAGTGTAAATTGAAGCAAAAAGAAACAATTTTAAAGCTAGGAAACCCCCTCAAAAGCAAGTCAAAATTCACCAAATCAAAAATTGGCTTGGGTGCTTCCACCTCCACCCCCTACCAGGGCTTTGCACTGAACCCACTGGGGGCCTTCTGACTCTCGGCTGAATTTTCTCTCCGTCTATAATTCTAAAATCTCCCCCTATTAAAATTTGTAGTGAAAGCACTGGGTACATCTTTTTTACAAAGCCATATTTTTATGCAATAATAAATGTGAAGCATGATCTATTGCTATCTTAAAGTATGTCAACATATCAAAGTTTGTGATGAAATAGATTTTGATAACATATTGTTTGATTTAGCACTGTGGTAGGTTGTTGAAAATTAAGGATTTTTTAAAGTGTCACAAAAAAGGGTTGCACTCCTGACAATTTTGACGTGTTTTTTTGACATATTTTTTTTGTTATTCTAGATATCTTAAATATTTTTTGCAGTAACAAACATCAAATCATTACAGATCTTTTGAACTATTTAGATCCAATAAAATCATAAAAATGAGTAAATTAGACAGCTATAGCAGTAGGAGCCATTTTTTTTAAAACTGCCCTTAACAAACATGGTCGCCACAAGCGATTCTTGCAATCGTAACTACTCGGCCATTCTCGCTACCCTACAAATAACCTCGTACGTAGATAGTAGAAATTCTTCTTAAATTGTTTGCAGGAAGTTAATTTAAGTTAAGCCGCACAAAAATATAGTCCACGAAAATCGGATATGGAAGACATACTAAGTAAAATCTAATCATGCAAAACTAATTAAAACTTTAACTTTTATCCATGAAAATAATTGAAATATAGAAAATTGCTTAAAATATAACTTTATCAAACTTTCATGTAACTGACATGTGAAAAGCAGTGCGATGTATACGCCTAATGCATACGAGGTTATTTGTAGGGTAGCGAGAATGGCCGAGTAGTTACGATTGGCTATTCTTGTTTCTGATTGGCAGATTTAAAAAAAAAATCTTCTCCTCTAAAAGTTCTTAGCCAAATGAACCGAAACTTGGTATGAATCAACTATGGAAGGTCTTCTATAAAGATTGCTCATTTCATCCCGATCCGTTAACAAGCATGGTCTCCATAGATAATTCTTGTTTCTAATTGGCCGATTTTATAAAAATCTTTTCTTCTCAAACTGCTTAGCCAAATGAACCGAAACTTGGTAGGAAGCAACTATGGAAGGTCTTCTATAAAGATTGCACATTTCATCCCGATCCGTTGACAAACATGGTCGCCACAGACAATTCTTGTTTCTGATTGGCCGATTTCTAACAATCTTCTTCTCTGAAACTGCTTAGCCAAATGAGCCGAACTTTGGTGGGAAGCACCTATAGAAGGTTCAGTCTGTATTAAGTTTCCTCAAAGCAGAATGAAAGGTGAACGACATAGGCTCAGACCACTGAGCCTCTATTTTCAGTGAGCAAAGCACGAACATTTGTCGTATTAGAACTTGTAACGAACGTTGCATTAATCGAGTACACCTAACATTTTCTTTGTATACAAACTGCCAAAATCGTCCGTGCGGAAAGGAATTAAATACTACAGCCTTTGTTAATTTGCAGTCATTGGGACATTCATATATTAAGTGCCCAGGTTTCAAACACTTGTGACAAGCTTTTGCTCTCTCATCTGGGTTTCTATTTTGAAATTCTGGTTGACCACTATGAAAAATTTTACCTAAGTATTTTCCAATGTGCAAATTTCTTGAGGTGGGTTTTTTGAGGACTTTGCATATTACAAGTCTATCACCTGTTTCACAATTTGTCAGTTTGCCCTTCACATGCAACCTTTCTCTGAAGAGTCCCTGGATTTCACAGCCCTCTAAAGTTAGGACTCGATGAATCTGTCCATCATCCGCAGAAAGGGGGATGTTCTTCACCTTTATGCGGATCGTATCTGGTTGTAGCCTAGATGGGTTATGAGGGTTTTGAGAGTGTAGGGGTACCTGCCTGCCACGCAGGTTTATCCCCTGTACTAACAACGACAGTCTGTCACCCTCGTTATCCATGTAGATACGCCACATTTCCCGTCTTCTCTGAATTCCCTTTATACATTCGGAGGGGACCTTAGAGCCGATTGCCATGTATATTTCTACATTTGTCAGCCATTGTGTTCGGGGTGGTTTCACAGAACCATGTGCATCTTGATCTATTAAAAAGATCGGCTTCACGAAATCACTCGGATTTCTTTGTGCATCTTGAGTGTGTGTATCAGTAGATGTGGGTTGTTCATTGTGTCTAGTTTCATTTTAATGTTCATTAGAAACAACACTGGCGTACGTCGCCATTTTTTCTTTGTTTACATTTTCACTCGGTTCACTCTCAATTTCTGTGTGTCGTGTACCTTGTAAACTTAATAATAGTTGCTTAATTCGTTCATCTGTCAATATCTTACATGAAGCTTCAACATCAGTTGCCATCTTGAGCTTTGCAATATTTATTTTTCACTTTTTTGACGAGTAATGTACGATACACCTTGGTATTAATAAATATCCTTAAATAGCCTCACCAGGTGACAGCAATTTCCCATACAGAGTTGTCGGTCCTTGCAGGCTCTCTATCTCGGTTAACATCTCAAAAGTAGTCCCAAAATGCGTAGATATTCAAAAGCTTGCCTTTTACAGTCCTCAACACGATGTTCTTGTCATAATCTTTAACAATTGTATCTAATGTTGACATTTTATCGGATGAATAAGTAAACCAAATTACTCAGAATAGGAAAACGTTTCACAAAAATATAGACCCTATAAATATAGCTTTTTTAAAATGATATTTTGCCTCAAATAAAATCATATTTCACGTCAAAACTAAAGATATATGCAAAAAAGACGAATAGCGTCTTAGAAGCAAAATCTAAAGTATATTAATATTTTACAAGAATCTTGTAAAATCGAGACGTTTACAGAGATAGAGAGCCTGCAAGGACCGACAACTCTGTATGGGAGATTGCAGTGACAGAGGTTCTCTTGATGTCTCGTGTCACTTCAGTTCGAAATCAATTAGAAACCTACACCACAGCTATACACCACATGAACAACTAGTAGCAAGTTTCCCCGAAGGTCCAGAACTGTGGACAGATATTTACCCATGCAGGCGACGGACCATTCAGGCAATTTTTAATTTTCTGTACACTTACACTTATTTTCATACTTTTTTTCCAAAAAGAAACTAAAAAATTAACAGATTTAATCAAATATGCTTTGCATCTGTAAACGGCTAAAATTTCATAATAAAAAGATATGATAATACTAATTGTTGGAGGAACAAGAGATTGAAATGATTCAATAAAAATCTATATTAAACTAAGTAGGAAGTAATATATATTCCATGATTATTCCGAGGACAAATATACAGCCGCCATTTCACATATTAAAAGCACACAAACTGATGAATATATATGACTAAAAAATCATATCGCACCAACTTGTAATTTGCATTCCCCATTGAATAACTATTCAGTGATGCAGAATTTTAATATTATTATTATTATTATTATTTGTTGCTTTAGCCATCTTTGGTATATTTTCACTCGTAGGCATATTAATTGGAACAGTGAGATATTGTGTTTTCTTTATATTCATAAGACTATGAGAATTCTAAATGACTTATATAGGTTCATTCAACCTATGTCAACATTTTGAAAAATAGGTATAAAAAGGCAAGAAAAAATGTTGGCATAGGTAGAATAGGTTAATTGTTAAATAAACATGACTGGTGTTGTTAAATTAGTGTAAAATCAGGGGAGATATCAATGTACTCCAAGTCCACAATTAATTTTTAATGTAGAAGTTAATAAACTAAGTAGGAAGTAATATATATTCCATGATACTTCTGCAAAAAAACAATTTTCTTAAAATCTTAATTCAAAATTTGATTTATTATCATAAAATATGATATTAAAATATATCTGTACTTCCTTCTTAATTTATTAACATCTACATTAAAAATTAATTCTTGACTTGGGAGTACATTGATATCTCACCCGAATTTATACTAATTAAAGGAGCATTATCTGCCATAATCGTAAATTTTTGTTACCCATAAAAACTATCAGATATGATTGATGCCTTAATAAAACGTGTTTCTGTAACTTATAAATGTTATGAAATGTACGCGCATCGGGGGAAAAAGGTGCAGCTGCTCGTGTTTTGAGATCGATCAAGAAATGGACGCCATCTTATTAATTATCGGCATTGTTTACGGGGTTTGCCGAATCGTCATTAAATCAGTACAACAATGCACTTTTTTCCTGTGAATCTGCTTTTAGTCGGCGTTAATTACGGACAAAGAACCATGTAAGTTTGCAGTTAATAAGCGACAAAATACAAATTATTCGTTTTTACCTGTCGCTAGTAAGGTCAGTTGCATACGGAGAAAGCGAGGTCAAATTATTTGCTTGAAAGGAAATAATAAATCGATGGTAATTTTCGTTCTCAAAAGGCGAAAAGTGGTACGATAAGCTGTTTAATGTGAAATATTTACCTTTATTTCATCATTTTAAAGCTATTTACCAATTTCCAAAACATATAATTTTTTTGGTCAAATTCGTAGCTAATGCCTCTTTAAACAATACCAGTCATGTTTATATGCGAGCTTAAGCGAGCTCTTTATGGTATAAAATGTATACTTAGGATTTTTTAACAAACATGGCTGAACATATTGTCGAAGAAAATAAAATTCTACGTTTTGTATTTGTTATTCGAGTTATCGTTCCTTACGTTTTGTAAACACCGGTTTCCGGGTAACACACTAACACACTCAACTAATGGAGATCTTCTTAACATAAAGCGCTAAGGTGATCCTGAAGTCTCGTACCCTCTCTCGTAAGGAACGATAACTCGAATAAAGGAACGACAGCTCGATTGAATGAGACTAGATTCGGCCCTAAAAAAAGTCGTCCCCAATATATCTCGGCCCAAAAAATCTCGACACTTTTGATGAAATTGCCAGATAATTTTCAGATGCGCGAGCATTTAAGGCCGTGCCGGTTTCATATTAATTTTATAACAATTAACCTATTCAACCTATGCCAACATTTTTTCTTGCCCTTTTATACCTATTTTTCAAAATGTTGGCATAGGTTGAATGAACCGTTGCGGGATACAGCCGTTTTATATTAAGATCAGTCGACCATTATTCCCGATTTGCGATAACTAGAGTTATCGTTCTTGAATCGAGTTATCTTTTCCTGACAGAGGGTATGTACACTTCCGGTTACATAACTGTAAACGTCACAAAACGTTTACAAAATTGAAAAAACTATGTATTCTTATTCAAATAAAATCCGATTTATTGAAATTATTTTATTTAGCTTTTTATATCGCCCGATATCGGTGGATTCTATGAGATCTGTATTTTTATTTCATATCCTGAATGACCATAATAATTAATAAATTCAGTGTTTTATATTCAAAGATGTAGCATGTTCTCGAAAATCGGCTTTGCTGTTAAAATTACGGACGTTAATAGCGATGTATGCAAAATTCATTCCGATTTTCGCAGTGGAATCATTTGTTTTATTTTCTTTTACAGGGGATTATCTTAATCTTGAAATGTTCAAGATATTTTATCTGCTCGGAGTCTATTAAAAAGATGTCTATTTTTGCATGATATTTAGTTTTGTTTTCTTTTTTTCAAGAGATCAATGCAGATTCCCACAGACTCCACTCAAGAAATTGAATATTTTACTTTTAGTTATATACATGGTTCATGACTATTCATTCTTTGGTTCCACTGCGGATTTTGTAATAAAAAAAGCAACATTTAGGGTTTTTACCGGATTTGACCATCTCCAAACGTCAGAGACGTCGGGTAGAAATATGACCGTAGAGTTAGACAGCCGGCATCCACTCCTTCCAAAAGCTGGATGGGGAAAATGAAGATTTGACTCTGATCTTAAGAAAAAAAAATGGAAACTTTTGCAGATACAAGTGTTTTCAATGCTGGTGTAAAGGAGAAAAACACAAAAACAAACAAAATTACAATTGTTAAAAACTTGCAACACAAAACTTCCTTTTTAACATGCATATACATTTTCCCTTTGGTAACATATAAAGACTTTTCCTTTTATGAAAAATATGTTTTAATATGAATTTATGAAATATAGGCATCGTTTGCTTTATTATAGAGTTGCACCAATTTACATCAGGTACACCTTATATACCACAAAAAAGAAAACAAAACTTACACATTTGATCATTGTACCACAGCCGTGAACGTATAGTCGCTGCTTCGCGACCCCTGCAGATTTACACTGAGAGTGCGAATCCTATCGGAGCAGTTTTGGCTTGTTTTTTTGTTTTGTTTTTTGTTTTTTTTAATTTTTTTAGCAACATAATGTGTTTTGTTATTAATTTCGGTTAAAGTGATAAAAATGGAGGCTATATTTATATCAAGTTTTTTTCTCTTTACATATTATAAGAATTGTGAGCGTATACAGTAGATTTGTATTGATTTTTCGAAAGCCGCACAACGAATATTTCCTTACATATGAAATCATAACAAGAATATACATGCAAGCTGTTAATTTCATATTGTTCTTTATCAATATTAACAATCTGTCGGTTTTTTTTCGAACATCACGTAAGCTGTCATAATCACTAAAAATAAAGCAATATAGCACATGTCGTTTTAATCGGAAGCAAACCATCAGAGCCTTTTTTATATTTTGCTTTGTTGTTGGTAGTTATTTTTCTTTAATCTGCAGTTGAGAAATAAAATCGTCTGCTATGTATACTAATTCGCATTTTACCCCATCACTACTCTAAGTAATAAATTTACTTGACTAAATGCGGGAGCACAGTAGTCATGATCGTATTGGCGCTGCCTTGTGATGGAATGGATAGTTCTAGAAGGTGGTTCGAATCCCATCAGTCCTTTTGTTTGTTTGTCTACATTGTTAAGCTTAGCTTCAGAACGGCATTTTTGGCTGTAAGATTATGAGACTGTAAATGCATTTATTGCAAAATAACCTATTTGTCGTCAGTACTTAGACGGTATCCGAAATCATGGGTAGCGGTCGAGAAGTGCATATGTCTAAAAATACATCTTTAATATGACAGATAAGTTTCAATGGACAGAGGTGCGATCTCCAAATACACCATTGTTTTTTAAACGATAGACCGATTGCTTGTTTTTGATATATTAAAAACAGAGAAAAGCCGCATTCGTGATCGTTTTATTTCCTATTCAAAATATTCCAGACGAGGGACATTATTCATTCAGAAAAAAGTGGGATCTGCTCTGACGGAAACCGAAAATTGGGATTTGCTTGTTGACTGTACAAGTCGAGATGGTCGGCAAATGTTAGATGCAGGTGTTCACCTATCTGATAAGCACACATTGCTAATGAAGGCGCACATATACCGTTTCAAACACAGTACAAAATATTCTACCGAATCCGCTTCTGCTTTTACAAATGGTGAAAACAACAGATTCTATTATTTCTAAAAATGCTTTCAAATTTATCTTGCCTTGTCTTCGACCGCTCGAGTGTAATGAAAAAAATCAACTACGCTTTTTAATGAAAGGAGAGAAAACCTTTCTTAAAGAAAATATTCCCGCTTTCAGTGTACAAAGAAAATCGCGCAGTATTTCCGTTTTGCAGAAAAATCTGGTGACAATCATCCAAAACATTTCAGAAAGTTAATTATGTAACATGTCCATTGGTATTATGAAAATACAGATTTGGAGTTATTTGTACAAAAAATGTTACAAATCCAGAGAAAAATATGTTAAATAAGTAAATAAATTTTTTCTATAGAAGTTTAAAAAAGGGAATGTCGTGTATATAATTTTTATAAAAGTTAAAGCCTCTATTGAACTGTCTATAGCAGCTCATTGTTTCATTGTCATCTGATCGGCTTTTTAAAAGATACGTCCCTACATCTTTGTCGGAGCGCAAGCTCATTCTTGTTACCACTGATTTTTGCATTACATTTCTGTAAAAACTGTACAAGTTCAGTCTTTTTTTTAAAGTTAAGTCTTCAAGTGTTGCCTTGGAATCTACGTCAATTAATTTCATATTTTTTCGCTTTTATTATTTATTCAATCAATTTATTAAAAACAGCTAGGAAAACTTTTGCAACCGGAAATTCTATATACCCACTGCCAAGGACGATAATTCAAATTACGAACGATACCTCCATTTTCTGCAAAGAGGGAATACACTGCTAACATTCGACTCGCCTCGGTTGATTACGTTCCTCCATATTAGGCCTAGGTTACAGAATAATACGCGTTATCTCGATTGACTTTACTCTTTGGTGCTCGATTTTACGAAACACATATTTGGGTTTTATTTAATTACATAATGTACTATCAAAAATGTATAAATGAAAATAACTAAAATTTCAACAAGATTTATTTTGGTTTCACATGAAAAAAAAAAAAATTTAATCCTAAAAAACCCCCAGCAAATACCAATTTTATAGTCTTTGGTGTGTTTGGACCTGGACTCGAACCCATGATCTACCACAAATGATGCTAGCACACCAACCATTACACCACAGATGTGGTTTTATGTATACACACAAGTCATGTACATGTCACCCAAACATGTTGATAATACCTATAGTTTATATAAATACATTCTTTACTCATAACTTATTGTTTGTTTTAGTGTATTGTATTGAAGTTTTACTCCCCTGTGTTGCAGAACTATTACCGAAGATGACATTAAACAACAAACAATAATCAATTGTATACCCCTTTATTAGGAATTAAAGGCATACAGGCTGTCAGAATTGATTTTTTTTGTTTATATTAAAAGTTGCCAATATTCGATGTTTTATACTAATAAAATGTTCTGAACAAGAAGCCAGGTTTAAAAAATGTGTTATAATGTCGTAATTAGTGAAAAGAATTCGAATGTCTGTCGGTGGAATCGCCATTAACACACCTAATTATAAGTCGGCTTCTTATTTCCGAAGTTTGCCGAATACTGATAACTGCCATGAATAACCAGGTAGCATTTTGTATGTAAATTCGTTAGAATTAATATAATTTAAGAAATATATCCATGAAATTGGATCCCGGGTAATTAGTTAATATTATATAATGGTATTTAGTAAGAATGACACTTAAAATCGGAAATACGTGATAAAATAAATGAAAACAAACACAAACTCTGCAAAGGGGCCCGATAAAGGGAAAATTGTAAACAAATTGTATTGCATATTATTGACAACACTTGAGTTGTTTTGATTATATTTTTTTCGAAAAAAACCAGACATGACGTTCATTATTTTAGTCTCTAATTTAAAAGATATATCACCTAGCGTTTTCTCCTGAAAAAAAAGAATATATAAAAAACTACGATGCAATTCTACTGTCAAAATACGATTCGGCCGAAAAAAGATACTAAATTATGCTTACGTGTTGAAAATTGGAGTAGGTCGGTATAACATCTTTTTTAATTTTTACACAAAGCTTGCTGAATCCTCCTTTTTGTGTCGTTTTCGTGTAGAATCCGTCAATGTTTTGGTTTGTGCCATGTGCTTTTTTTTTTGCAACAAACAATTTCGCACATGCGCAAACGCTTTACCGAATGAGGTCACTGTGTAGATCGTATGAATATTGTGCCGGTAAGCATTGGATTCTGTACTGGATTCAAGAAAATAAAACAGCGAGGGCGTATTTCCTTCGTTCTAGGCTATTTACGTATGATATTATGAAAAATTTCAACTGCAATTAGTATAAAACATCGAATATTGGCAACTTTTGATATGAAAAAAAAAAATCAATTCTGACAGCCTGTATGCCTTTAAGGTTATTGTGTTTAACGTCTCTTTTAATAATATTTCAGTTATTAATAACATGAAATATTAATAACATGAATAAAAGTTTTATTGGTGGAGGAAAGCACTGACAAACTTTATCACATAATCACGGCTGGTAATCGCCACAAGCAGAACAATTGGTTCTGCAAAGAAATTCGTGAGGATAACTTCCGGTTTTGGTGGAGGAGAGTTCACGAAGACGCTTTGTTGTTGTTTAACGCCATTTTCTATAATAGTTCTGTCACACCGATGAGTAGAACTTCAATATAACACACTAAAGGAAACAAGAAATTGGTAAAGGTAGCATTGGTATTATCAACATATATAATATACATATATGTATACATAATTGCATCGGTGATGTAATTGTTAGTGTGATCGCCTCAATTATGTGAAGAGCAACATTATCACGGCTGGTAATCGGCACAAGCAGAACAATTGGTTCTGCAAAGAAATTCGTGAGGATAACTTCCGGTTTTGGTGGAGGAGAGTTCACGAAGACGCTTCGCAAGGTATGTACATGTCAACAATTGAAATTTTCTTTTTTACTGCTAGAATATTGCAAAATCAGAGAATGCTATGCTGTGGCGAATGCTTTCACGATTAGAAACATGTATAGTTTATTCTTGTATATGAAGTGTAACTCTCGCAAAATCAATCGTCCCACGAAAAACATGACGAAAATTGTGACACTCTTACATTTCTAAGTTGTTCTTGACAAAGATGCAAGTTAAATTTTCAATATTTTTTCATCATGGGAGTCTAAATGTAATCGGGGTTAAATTTCCCGTTCGTCAGAAGTAAATTGAAGTCTAGATAAATCTACAAACTGTCAATTTTCTTGTTTTCCTGCTTGAGGAGATCGGTTCTGATAGAGCACATTGCGAATGCATGAGGAGATTTGCTAGTTTTGTTAATTGTTTTCTGCAAAATTGATAAATTGACACTTTTAAACACAAAACTGATAAATACTCTAATCAAAATAAACTATTCTCTGTCCACTTTCAGGAGATGCCAGGATTCAAGGGAAAGAGGAAAAGGGAACTGACATTGACTCTTTACAAAAAACCATTTCGATATAGATTGCCTGTATCACCGCCAAGGAAACGAACAAAAACAAGTAGTAGTACACCAAATTTAAAATCCCCATCAATCAGGACACCAAGTTTGTTAAAAAAATCTCTTTCAATTTCAAAATATTTATATCCTTTCAAACGGGTTTCCACGTCTATTCGGCGCAACCTTTTTACTAAAGATGACGGAAACTTCACCGCAGATCTACACAAGTTATAATATTACATGATTTCAGCACATACATAGGTCTAACGTAAATAAACATTCACTTAGTGCTAGTAGTCATGAATAAATTAAACACAAGATATCAATTAAACTGTGGACATATCCTTAAAATCGGTAAAGCACTTTACATCTTGTAACCACTACTAACAGAGATCTTTTTTATTTAGAAGTGTGCACACATAACACACTACATAATAGAAAAACAAACCACAAATTAATATTATTCTCAACTGTATGATATTTAATTTAGAGTGTATCATTTGTATTAGAAATTATAAAGATATGATTCACATTAAGTTTAATTATTAACGTCAAGTGAACAGTATGTCAGCTATATTGATTGTTTTTTAATGCCAATGAGCAGTATGTCAGCTGTATTGATTGTTTTTTATTGCCAATGAGCAGTATGTCAGCTGTATTGATTGTTTTTTTTATTGCCAATGAGCAGTATGTCAGCTATACTGATTGTTTTTTAATGTCAATGAGCAGTATTTCAGCTCTATGGATTGTTTTTTAACGTCAAGTGAACAGTATGTCAGCTATATTGATTGTTTTTTTATTGCCAATGAACAGTATGTCAACTGTATTGATTGTTTTTTATTGCCAATGAACAGTATGTCAGCTATACTGATTGTTTTTTAATGTCAATGAGCAGTATTTCAGCTCTATGGATTGTTTTTTAACGTCAAGTGAACAGTATGTCAGCTATATTGATTGTTTTTTAATGTCAATGAGCAGTATGTCAGCTGTATTGATTGTTTTTTATTGCCAATGAACAGTATGTCAGCTGTATTGATTGTTTTTTTTATTGCCAATGAGTAGTATGTCAGCTGTATTGATTGTTTTTTTTATTGCCAATGAGTAGTATGTCAGCTGTATTGATTGTTTTTTTTATTGCCATTGAGTAGTATGTCAGCTGTATTGATTGTTTTTTAACGTCAAGTGAACAGTATGTCAGCTATATTGATTGTTTTTTAACGCCAATGAACAGTATGTCAGCTGTATTGATTGTTTTTATTGTCAATGAACAGTATGACAGCTGTATTGATTGTTTTTTATTGCCAATGAACAGTATGTCAGCTATACTGATTGTTTTTTAACGCCAATGAACAGTATGTCAGCTGTATTGATTGTTTTTTAACGCCAATGAACAGTATGTCAGCTGTATTGATTGTTTTTATTGCCAATGAACAGTATGTCAGCTGTATTGATTGTTTTTTATTGCCAATGAACAGTATGTCAGCTATACGAATTGTTTGTTAATGCCAATGAGCAGTATTTCAGCTGTATTGATTGTTTTTTAACGTCAAGTGAACAGTATGTCAGCTATATTGATTGTTTTTATTGCCAATGAACAGTATGTCAGCTGTATTGATTGTTTTTTATTGCCAATGAACAGTATGTCAGCTATACTGATTGTTTTTTAACGCCAATGAACAGTATGTCAGCTGTATTGATTGTTTTTTAACGCCAATGAACAGTATGTCATCTGTATTGATTGTTTTTATTGCCAATGAACAGTATGTCAGCTGTATTGATTGTTTTTTATTGCCAATGAACAGTATGTCAGCTATACTGATTGTTTGTTAATGCCAATGAGCAGTATTTCAGCTGTATTGATTGTTTTTTAACGTCAAGTGAACAGTATGTCAGCTATATTGATTGTTTTTTAACGCCAATGAACAGTATGTCAGCTGTATTGATTGTTTTTATTGCCAATGAACAGTATGTCAACTGTATTGATTGTTTTTTATTGCCAATGAACAGTATGTCAGCTACATTGTATATTGATGTTTTTTTTAATGCCAATGAGTAGTATTTCAGCTGTATTTATTGTTTTTTTTACGTCAAGTGAACAGTGTGTCAGCTATATTGATTGTTTTTTTACGTCAAGTGAACAGTATGTCTGCTATATGGATTGTTGTTTATCGTCAAATGAGCAGTATTTCAGCTGTATTGATTGTTGTTTATCATCAAATGAGCAGTATTTCAGCTGTATTGATTGTTTTTTACGTCAAGTGAGCAGTATTTCAGCTATATGGATTGTTGTTTATCATCAAGTGAACAGTATGTCAGCTATATGGATTGTTGTTTATCATCAAGTGAACAGTATGTCAGCTATATGGATTGTTGTTTATCATCAAATGAGCAGTATTTCAGCTACATGTATATGGATTGTTGTTTATCGTCAAATGAGCAGTATTTCAGCTGTATTGATTGCTTTTTTACGTCAAGTGATCAGTATGTCAGCTATATGGATTGTTTTTTAACGCTAAATGAGCAGTATTTAAGCTATATTGATTGTTTCTTTTTACGTCAAGTGAACAGTATGTCAGCTGTATTGATTGCTTTTTATCATCAAGTGAACAGTATGTCAGTTATATGGATTGATTTTAGCGCCAAATGAGCAGTATTTCAGCTATATTGATTGTTTTTATTACGTCAAGTGAACAATATGTCACCTATATGGATTGTTTTTTTACGTCAAGTGAGCAGTATTTCAGCTGTATTGATTGTTTTTTACGTCAAGTGAACAGTATGTCAGCTATATGGATTGTTGTTTATCGTCAAATGAGCAGTATTTCAGCTGTATTGATTGTTTTTTACGTCAAGTGAACAGTATGTCAGCTATATGGATTGTTGTTTATCGTCAAATGAGCAGTATTTCAGCTGTATTGATTGTTGTTTATCATCAAGTGAGCAGTATGTCAGCTATATGGATTGTTGTTTATCGTCAAATGAGCAGTATTTCAGCTGTATTGATTGTTTTTTACGTCAAGTGAACAGTATGTCAGCTATATGGATTGTTGTTTATCATCAAGTGAACAGTATGTCAGCTATATGGATTGTTGTTTATCATCAAGTGAACAGTATGTCAGCTATATTGATTGTTTTTTTACGTCAAGTGAACAGTATGTCAGCTGTATTGATTGTTGTTTATCATCAAATGAGCAGTATTTCAGCTGTATTGATTGTTTTTTACGTCAAGTGAGCAGTATTTCAGCTATATGGATTGTTGTTTATCATCAAGTGAACAGTATGTCAGCTATATGGATTGTTGTTTATCATCAAGTGAACAGTATGTCAGCTATATGGATTGTTGTTTATCATCAAATGAGCAGTATTTCAGCTACATGTATATGGATTGTTGTTTATCGTCAAATGAGCAGTATTTCAGCTGTATTGATTGCTTTTTTACGTCAAGTGATCAGTATGTCAGCTATATGGATTGTTTTTTAACGCTAAATGAGCAGTATTTAAGCTATATTGATTGTTTCTTTTTACGTCAAGTGAACAGTATGTCAGCTGTATTGATTGCTTTTTATCATCAAGTGAACAGTATGTCAGTTATATGGATTGATTTTAGCGCCAAATGAGCAGTATTTCAGCTATATTGATTGTTTTTTTTACGTCAAGTGAACAGTATGTCACCTATATGGATTGTTTTTTTACGTCAAGTGAGCAGTATTTCAGCTGTATTGATTGTTTTTTACGTCAAGTGAACAGTATGTCAGCTATATGGATTGTTTTTTATCGTCAAATGAGCAGTATTTCAGCTGTATTGATTGTTTTTTACGTCAAGTGAACAGTATGTCAGCTATATGAAATGTTGTTTATCGTCAAATGAGCAGTATTTCAGCTGTATTGATTGTTGTTTATCATCAAGTGAGCAGTATGTCAGCTATATGGATTGTTGTTTATCGTCAAATGAGCAGTATTTCAGCTGTATTGATTGTTTTTTACGTCAAGTGAACAGTATGTCAGCTATATGGATTGTTGTTTATCATCAAGTGAACAGTATGTCAGCTATATGGATTGTTGTTTATCATCAAGTGAACAGTATGTCAGCTATATGGATTGTTGTTTATCATCAAGTGAGCAGTATTTCAGCTACATGTATATGGATTGTTGTTTATCGTCAAATGAGCAGTATTTCAGCTGTATTGATTGCTTTTTTACGTCAAGTGATCAGTATGTCAGCTATATGGATTGTTTTTTAACGCTAAATGAGCAGTATTTAAGCTATATTGATTGTTTCTTTTTACGTCAAGTGAACAGTATGTCAGCTGTATTGATTGCTTTTTATCATCAAGTGAACAGTATGTCAGTTATATGGATTGATTTTAGCGCCAAATGAGCAGTATTTCAGCTATATTGATTGTTTTTTTTACGTCAAGTGAACAGTATGTCACCTATATGGATTGTTTTTTCACGTCAAGTGAGCAGTATTTCAGCTGTATTGATTGTTTTTTACGTCAAGTGAACAGTATGTCAGCTATATGGATTGTTGTTTATCGTCAAATGAGCAGTATTTCAGCTGTATTGATTGTTGTTTATCATCAAGTGAACAGTATGTCAGCTATATGGATTGTTGTTTATCGTCAAATGAGCAGTATTTCAGCTGTATTGATTGTTTTTTACGTCAAGTGAACAGTATGTCAGCTATATGGATTGTTGTTTATCGTCAAATGAGCAGTATTTCAGCTGTATTGATTGTTTTTTACGTCAAGTGAACAGTATGTCAGCTATATGGATTGTTGTTTATCATCAAGTGAACAGTATGTCAGCTATATGGATTGTTGTTTATCATCAAGTGAACAGTATGTCAGCTGTATTGATTGCTTTTTTACGTCAAGTGATCAGTATGTCAGCTATAAGGATTGTTTTTTAACGCTAAATGAGCAGTATTTAAGCTATATTGATTGTTTCTTTTTACGTCAAGTGAACAGTATGTCAGCTGTATTGATTGCTTTTTATCATCAAGTGAACAGTATGTCAGTTATATGGATTGATTTTAGCGCCAAATGAGCAGTATTTCAGCTATACTGATTGGTTTTTTTACGTCAAGTGAACAGTATGTCAGCTATATGGATTGTTGTTTATCGTCAAATGAGCAGTATTTCAACTGTATTGATTGTTTTTTTTTACGTCAAGTGAACAGTATGTCACCTATATGGATTGTTTTTTTACGTCAAGTGAGCAATATTTTAGCTATATTGATTGGTTTTTTGTAGCTCAAATGAGCAGTATTTCATCTATGCTGATTGTTCTTTAACGTCAAATGAGCAGTATTTCAGCCATATTAATTGTTCTTTAACGTCAAATAAGCAGTATTTCAGCCATATTCACGATGACAAGAAGCTTAGGAAAACAATTGTTTAACCTTGTAGATGGTAATGGGATGGGCTTATGGGAGGAATTTGATAGATTAAGAAATGAGACGACAACCTTTCAGTCACCTGCATGAAGTATTGATTGAAAAACCATATGCAACTGGTGTACAATTGCATGGAAAAGCCCAATCGTAGTATGTCTTCTTTGAATATTTACCTCTACCGAAAACAAAATCATTGAAGTATAAAAATATTTAGACAATAAATTTGATATCAGTTGAGGGTACATGCCCGTATCAGATATGGTTTTGTGGTTTGTAACAATGAATTGTATGTAAACAGGTAAGATTTTCTGTTTATTATCAAAACTTACATGAAATATACAAATAAATAATATTGAAACCAAACACCAATTTTGATTTTCGAAATACCATAGATCAACAAAACAATAACGTGGAACATCAGCTGATGCCAAGCCACGTGACTTGTCCGTTAAAAACGTAGATATTTAATTTAGTCACATGTACACGTTCCAGTATTGTTATAAATACTGTTATAGTGACAGCCGGAATCTTTGAGCCGTAATGAAAGCGGGAGGTTTGGGGCTTTAAAATCTGATTCAGCCCACCAGTTCTTTAGAAATGCCTGTACCAAGTCAGGGTCATTACGATTTTCAGTTTTCCGGTTGTTGACTGATTTTGTCTGTTTATATACCTATGAATTTTGACTTTCCCTTTATAAGATTGTTCGGAGTTCGGTTATTTTGTTATCACCCTTATTTAATGCCTAATTATAAGTATGCTGTCACGTATGCGTTAATGGTTATAACTATATTATATACACTTCCCTGTTGGTTTATAGTCATCGTGAAAGACAATTAAAATATCTTATTTCATATTGTAGACATACCTTTAGAATTTACTGAGGAAGTAGGTATTACTTCTAAATAACCGTAGGTAAGTCTAACTGTACTATATATTCTTCTTTTGCTTAAACAATCTCTTCCATTCAAACTGTACATGTAATTGTTTTCATTGGAATTGTGTCATGAGCGCGAATCTACCACAGCATGTCACATTTTGGAGTGAATGAGTGATTATTGCTTTACGCCAATTGAGCAATTTTTCAACTATATTATGGCGAGAGCAAATTACAGTCCAATGAGATAATGATGATGATGATGATGATGATGATGACGATGTCCGCTTTGTACTAGACCAACAAGCTTAGTTTGATTTTTATAATGCTAGCTCACCGAAACAACATCCTGATTCTGAGCTAACCAGTCCTTAATGCTGCGCGCTTAGCGGTGAAACAGCAAATACCAATTTTAGCCGTCTTTAGATTCACCTGACAGGGACTCGGAATTCACTATTGATCGCACTCAAGTCGAGCATTCTAGCTATTACATCACCGATTCGGTTTTCAAAGACTTCGACCTGGTATATCATGCAGTCTTGTGTTTTACAACCTACAAAGCAGTAGAGTGATATTTGCAGTTAAATAGTGCCACCATTTTGCCAACACGATTAATTGTTTGTTAGCCTCTTCTGGTTACAAGTATGGCTGAAAAAAACTGTTGATTTTACAACTATCAACCAATCATCAAATTCCATAGATGAATCTACAAAACAAGATTATTCTAAAGCTTTTGATTGATTACTTAAACCTTCATACATTCAATGCCACGATATAGCTGCAATACTACTAAAAACGTTGGAGTTAAACAACAACCAATCAATTCTCACAACCAACATAGCGTGGTCTATGGCTGTGTTCCATACATTTGTTGTAAAAACTTATAGAGTAACAAATAATATTAATACTATGAGATGCAAGTTGAACACATTTTCTTTATATCTTTGAAATAAATTCTATATTTAGGATCACAAAAAAACAAGCAAGTATAACACACAGAGCTTATATTCTGCTTAGTTAAATTTTTATTGTTCCGTCAAATATTACAGAATGCATTCTAATTGCTAGCGTCGTAATTTTGCTCTATTTAAAATCAGAACTTGTTTATTTTTGTTTATATAGGAAACAAAGAAACAACATGCCGAAGATGAAGAAAGAAAACCAATATAATCAGTTAATGCTCTTAGTAGTGATAGTGTCTCTGTCATGTTTTACTGTGACTATCATACTGGATCTAAAACATTCAGAGGATAAGTCTTATTATACTGAAGAAGGACGCCATTTTAATCTACACTGGATGCTGTCATTGGATAAAAAAGACGTGCATAACAATGATCAATACAAAATAATGATTCGATCGAAAACAAAGTACCCAATAGTATCACAGTCTTACAAAATAAATAACAAAACATATGTAATGGAGTAGAAAAAGTGTCCGTAATCGTCATGGTCCATACAGCACCTAGACACTTCTTAACAAGACTCAGAATGAGAACAACGTGGCTCAATTCGACATATTATAATCCCGAAAATGTACGAGTGGTCTTTCTTTTAGGGTCTGTGTTTGACCCAATGTTACAATATCAAATTGAAGAGGAGAACAGAAAGTTTAAAGACATAGTACAAGGCAAATTTATTGATTCATACCGTAATTTAACTAACAGGGGAGTAATGGGTTACAAGTGGATTTCGGAGCATTGTATGAATGCTGAAATTGTTCTTAAAGTAGATGATGACGCCTTTGTTAATTTTCTCAAATATTTTGAAGAAATGTCGCATATAAAGGAAAAGAAAAAATATATTCTATGTAATAGACCACTCAAAGGAACAAAGGGAATTATAAGAGTGACTGGCAGTAAATGGTATGTTAATGAGGATGAATTTAGAAACATGAAGGCCTACCCGCATACATATTGTAGCGGTTTTTCTGTATTTATATCTATAGACTTAATACCCATGTTATATCGGGCTGCCATAGGATCGCCATTTTTCTGGGTGGATGATTTTTTTCTGTTTGGACTATTGCCGTCACGAGTACCAGGTGTTGTGCATGACAATTTGAGGTCTAATTTGTCCTTTATGCACCCAGAAGCTTATACTTGTTATATACGATACCGTAAGAAATGTAAATATATGATAGTTCCGGCAAAGGAAAAGGAAATACCAAAAATGTGGCTAGCAGTAGTCCAAGACAGAACTCAAAGTATATTTGGTAATTACTATATGGACTTACCATCGTTACCTGAACGTTCGACTCCAATGCCCACGTCATAACATTTACTCTAACTGTTTATACTCATGCCCACTTAAATGTATTTTTCAGCACATTCTACTCATATGCCCACATCAAAGTATTTATCCAAGGGTTATACTCATATCACACATCATAATAATTATGCCATCACAAAGTTCTAAAACATACTCGCGCATCACAGTGTATATTCAAATGCTCAAAGTATATCCCAGCTCACTGTTTTGCATTTGATAGGAATAGATCATTGTTGCAATAAACCATTTTATAGATAGACGTGTTTACTCCTAACATTCTACTAAGGAAAAAGGCAATCCCAAAACTGTGGAAAGAAACTCTGATAACACAAGATTCAATAAAAACTCAAGTAATTCCAAAAAAGTATGTCAAAATTAAAAAAAATCAGATCCAAAATCTACAAATAAAAAACAAAGAGGTGTATAAAATATTATTAGAATCTCAAGTAAAAGAAAAACCCATAGCTTATACTAAATGGGAAAAATGTTTAAAGAAGGGCAGAATACATACTTTAACATGTATAACACAAACTTTATTTTTCACTTTTAATTATTTAGAGTTAAATAAATTAAAAATCGTTAAATGGAAACTTATTCACTTCATATTACCATGCAAAGAATTGTTAATACAATGGAGAATAGTAAATAATAGTGACTGTCTGGTATGTAAAGAAAAAGAAAATTACAAACATCTTTACCTTGATTGTAAATATAACAAAAAATATTGGCAAGAGGTGAAAAAAATGACAACAAATCTTTATATAGGAGATCATGTTTTTAACCTGGAATCTCTGGTTTTTGGCTACAAAATATATGACCAGGCATATTTTGATCTTAACCTGCTTATAACCTTAATATTTTTTTCTATATATAAAGCTTATTATATTTCAAATAAAAAATAAAAAAAAGTAGATATATTTAAAATTTTTAAAGATGAGGTAAATAATGTGTTCGATACAAATATTTTTAGACAAGTCAAAACAGGAAATTTCATAAGCAAAGCACATGTATACATAAACAGCTGATATATTACATGACTTCAGAATTCTTGTAATGTCACGTGATTTCACATGTGGAGAGAAATAAAAATCAATAATATGAAACTTGTCTTCATCACTTATATTGTAGTAAACTCAATACTTACATGTCACAAATAAAACATTTTACAGCGGACAGAAGTAATCCTTTCACTCATAGATATCATATTCTAACAATTAGAAAATAAAGCGAACTACAATCAAAATAGGAAAAAGCAACACCGCAATCGTGCATGTAATCCACGAGCATGAACAATTAACTTTTCGACCGTGATCGGTTTGAAAGTGTCAAATATCCGGATATTGTCAACAAAAAGCATGTGAAAACACCATAGACAGCTATTATATGTTTATTACATGTCAGAATTACAATAATACTGGATATTAACTGTATAAGTGTACTAACAACATTTATTTTGAACTAAGCTTCATTAAATAGCAAATCCCTTGCTATTTAATGATTAACAACTAGGGATACTAGGTAAAAGCTGTATATCTAGTAAATTGTTAACAGCAATTAGTGCAATAAAATCTGTGATTAAAAAAAAAAAAAAAAAAAAATAAAATCCCATTCTACTAAGGTACCATTTCAGTGTTTATCCGATCATTCTACTCCAATCTTAGCCTAGTAATTTTACCTGATCATGCTACTCGTGATACTCCTTATATAGATTATATCAGCCATACTTAAATGCACTCCTCATAATGTTTGTCGAACCCTAACTTCAATTTCCACTTCTTATGTTTATCCAAAAGTCCTACTCCATATTCCACCTCAAAGTGTTTATTTAAACATTCTGCACACAATACCCACCTCATAGTGTTTATTAGAACATTCTACACTCATTCCCACTCATAGTGTTTATCAGAACATTCTACACATATTTCCACTCATAGTGTTTATCAGAACATTCTACACATATTCCCACTCATAGTGTTTATCAGAACATTCTGCACATAGTCTCATCAAAGTGTTTATCAAAGCATTCTACACATAGTTCCACCTCATAGTGTATATCAGAGCATTCTACATATAGCTCCACCTCATAATGTTTATTAGAACATTCTACACATCAAATTGTTTATCAGACCATTCTGCATACAGCCCCACCTCATTGTGTTTATCAGAACATTCTACACATATTCCCACTCATAGTCTCTATCAGAACATTCTGCAGATAGTCTCATATCAAAGTGTTTATCAGAGCATTCTACACATAGTTCCACCTCATAATATTTTTCAGAACATTCTCCACATAGTCCCTCGCTTAGTGTTTATCAGAACATTCTACACTCATTCCCACTCATAGTGTTTATCAGAACATTTTACATATAGCTCCACCTCATAATGTTTATCAGAACATTCTACCCATCAAATTGGTTATCAGACCATTCTGCATACAGCCCCACCTCATTGTGTTTATCAGAAAATTCTACACATATTCCCACTCATAGTGTTTATCAGAACATTCTACCCATCAACTTGTTTATCAGACCATTTTGCACACAGCCCCATCTCATTGTTTTTATCAGAACATTCTACACATATTCCCACTCAGTGTTTATCAGACCATTCTGCATACAAACCCACCTCATTGTGTTTATCAAAACATTCTACACATATTCCCACTCAGTGTTTATCAGAACATTCTACACACATCCCAACCTCATATTGTTTATCAGAACATTATGCACACAGTCTCATCTCATTGTGTTTATCAGAACATTCTACACACATTCCAACCTCATAGTGTTTATCAGACCATTCTACACATAGTCTCATCTCATAGTGTTTATCAAAATATTCCTATATTTGTGTTTATGCAAATTTGTTTATGTGAATGCTCTACGTATATCCGATCTCATTGTCTTACATTTTATAGTTTAACGTGAATTATTAATTGTTACAACTAACTTTATTATATATAAATATAAATGTGTTTGAAGTTTTGCATAAACATAAAGGGTTTCACAAAATATGTACCAGGGGTATTTCGAAGTTTTGAAGAAAAAGCATAGTTGGTTTTAGTCTCTTAAATTGTAATTAATGAAATTGTATCTAGATTTTTGAACATGTAGTTATTCACTGCAATCACAAGTTATAACAAATATGTCCTGTTACTAAATTTTGAAAAGATAAAAATAAAAATACTTCATTTGTTATTTTTGTGTTCAGTGTTTTAAGTGCCAACTGAAAGCTAAGGAACTGCTTGTGTGGTCCTATTATGTGTCCTTACGTTCTTAGTTCAGTATTATGCTGCCTGCTACGATATTCGCATAAAAACGATGTTCGGTTCGTCTTTACCTCCAGTTGTTTGTAGTAAGGCTCATGCCTTGGTAACATATATTGACTATGTGAGTAACATGGCGGTGTCTTATAGAAGGCAAGAACTGCTTGCCCATCGCGGACGCCTGGGATCGCCCCCGGCTTTGGTGGGGTCCGTATTGTTCATATATTTGGTTTTCTGTGTTGTACTTTTGTATTGTTTGTCTTCGTCCTGTGTCTTCTGTGCCCTGTGTTGCAAGTTTCTCTTGGTTGTCCATTCTTAGTTGCCCCTTCGGTTTTTTCCTACGTTTATTTCATAGTATACAATTCAAAGATTGCATTACTTAATTTACGTTGTAATGGACATTTCATCTTGTAATGGAGCTGGTGAACATATGACACAAAAAGACCAAAGAAAAAGAGGAAGATAAAACACAACCATAAAATTACTGTACCAAGATATTCTCGTAATATGTGAAAAGAAAATACAAAAATGTACATAAATCGCCAATGTTAGCACCAAGTATTTAATGCTGAATCCATCATATGTTTTTCTTTCTGTATCGAAACGTGTATTTAATGGTGAATCCATCATATGTTATGCCTTCTGTATCGAAACATGTGTATTTCATGCTCAATACATCATATGTTATGCCTTCTGTATCGAAACATGTGTATTTAATGCTGAATTCATCCTTTGTTATGCCTTTTGTATTGAAACATGTAAGCCCGGCTTTTTCTTCAGTTGTCATATTTTGGGCTTGTAAACTGTTTGATACCTTCTATTGTTCAAAAAGTGGTGTTAAACACCATAACCCCCAATCACCAAGACCTTTTCACACCTTAATTGGCTTGAGTAGAACTTAATCTAAGATTAGTGTTGTGCTTTAAAAACGAAAAATAAAATAAACCTTTGAATACGGAAACGAATTTAAAATGGAGTGAAATAGAATACTAGCCATGTATGATTTAAATGAAAGCCAATCACATCGGTGATGTAGATGTTAGCGTGCTGGCTGGAATGCGACATATTGTGTGTTCAAGCCCCGATGGAGTCATACAAAAGACTATGAAACTGGTATTTGATGGTTCGCATGCAGCATTACTGAGTAAAAGCATCGGAATCGGGATGTGTCCGTGTGGTGCGACATGTCTACCCGCGGCCTGTTGTTAATTTTGAACATTATACATTGATCTTAGTGATACAGAAGTTTTCATATGTAAAACATTTAGAGTACAAGGCCATCGTAAGACATTATAATGAAACAATGATCAACTTCGAACCAAACTCTAATTGTAGATGCCATCTTTCGTCTTCTGAACACAATTGCATATAGGGGCCATCGTGGCAGTTATCGTATGGTAGTTGGATTTACAACTACCTATGCAATCAGTGCCTATCACAATTGATGTTATTTGTTCGAATCTCGATCGGGGCGTGGTGTACAACATTATGTGATAAAGTTTGTCAGTGACTCGTGGCAGGTCTGTGGTTTTTTCTTCGGGTCCTCCGGTGCCGTCACGATATAATTAAAATATTGTTCAAAGTGGCGATAAACACCATCAAGCAAACAAACAAACACAATTGCATATGATTCAAGAATGACCATCAAAAAAAGTTAGTAACAAACTGAATGTGTAATCCTACACTTCCTTTAAATGTCCATATTACTTTTGCGGGGGTACATTACAGTACATAAAATTTTAGAGAGGAGTCATAGGTCACTAATTAATCTTTGAATATCAAAGACATTACAATCGTGTTGGGAAAAAGTGTTAGATAGAATTACAAGACTATGCAGAGATTCCCGTGTTTTAAACCAAATATATATATTTTTTAATATCAAATCAATAGAATGTATCTCTTAAACATCATTACTCATAGCATCTGTTATAACCAGATATAAGGAAATATTTAACCCTTGTCAAATTAATGTTTTAAGAATTATCCAAAAAGGATTGTGACCTCGTTAATGTCAATAAATTGCACAAAATAGTAGATTAACGTGACTAGGAGCGTGTATTTCAAGCTAAATAGCTTAAGTATGTCAACTTAATCTTGTCAAATTGATGATTTGAGAATTATGTAAGATAAAAAGAGTGCTATCGTGTTGTTGTCGATCAAATGTACATAGTAATAGATAACAGTGGTTGGCAAGTTGATCTGAAGTTAAAGGGTTAAAATATTTAATTCTCACTCATACCACCTATTCTATCTTTAACATTGATCATCACACCAATCCCAGATCCATTATCCATTACCGTCTTTTACCGGAATGGATACTGTGAATATGAAAATATTGTCATCATCAAGGAGTGCGACGAAGTAGGTATCTCCTATGAAGGTCTTTTCAGTTTAGCAAGCGATATATGACAAGCAGCAGTTTCAGGTTTGTTTCGCATCAAGATGATTTGATTTGATTTGATTTTTGGTGTTTTAGCGCCACTTTCAGCAATATTTCAGCTACAACCAGTTTTAGTGGTGGAAGAAGCCAGAGTACACAGAGAGAACCATCGACCATGGGCAAGCAACTGGTAAACCTTATCACTTGCGGCTGCGAGTCGAGTGCATCCTTTTTTGTAATATACAAAGCCGGGTGCGAACCCACGTCGTATTGGTGATAGGCTTGAATGAGTTGTTAGGTAATCCAACTACCTAAGTCATTGGGCCACCCGGGCCCTCCAACTACCTAAGTCATTGAGCCACCCGGGACCTCGCATTAAGATGAAAAACAGAATAAAGAGTCTCAATGTTTAACTAAAGGAGCGATATTTTTATCAAGATAATTTCTTATTATATTGTTAGTACTGTCCTTCCTCTATTTACGAATTCTGATTACCCTTTAGGTATTTTCAAACTCTTCTTAGCAATAAAAGGTCAAAAGTGGAAAAGATCAGTCACAAAAAATAAATCGGAATACAATATGATACCCTATGTTGACTGGACCATGCTCCTTGTAAAGTAAGCAATATCATTTTAGAATACCATATCATAGTGTCTTAGTTACGGTTCTCGAGTCGGGTCAAACCAATGACTGCATTCGGCGTTTGCTGCTTCTCTGCTAAGCACGCATAATTAAGGGATAAAAACAAACACCGATTGGCTGGAAATAATGATAATGTGTCCAGGAGGAGTGATATGTCTACCCGCGGCATGTTTCAGGGAACTAGCACTATCAAGATCCAACTCAGCGTGTTGGTCTAGTACAAAGAGGACATCGCCTTCATCTTGTCGAATCTTACTTGTTCTCGCCATGACATAGGCCGAAAATTGTTCACTTAGCGCTAAACAAAAATCACTCAATCACTCCCTTATTGAAATAAATGCCAACACAAAATAACAATGCATTTTTAATATCAACAACAAAAACATAATCCAATAAATATTAAAAATATCATCACATTCGGCTTCTTGTATCTTACTGATCTGAATGATGGAGATAAATGCTAATGATACAAATGTACCTATATCATAGATGAGAATGTTTGCTTGTTTGTTTTTTTGATGGTGTTTGACGCTACTTTCAACAATATTTCAATTATATCGTTGAGGTCAGTTTTATTGTTGGAGGAAACCGGAGGACCCGGAGAAAACCACCGACCTGTCGCAAGTCACTGACAAACTATATCACATGATGTTGTACACCTCACCTTGATCAAGGTTCGAACTCACAACATCAATGGTGATAGGCACTGATTGCATAGGTAGTTGTAAATCCAAGTACCATACGATATGATATTTTCTGTTTCATTTGATAATAAAAAATAGTATTATAAAGATAGCTGACAATTGCAGGATTTTTCGCGACAATGACGCTACACATATATAAATAAATATCATAGCACTGCTTGACTTGAATTTTTATATTTTTATTATGCCACCTTGTTCGAATCTCAATAACCCCTCCCTACGGAGCTCATTGAGGGTATATTAAAGACGACGGAAAACAAATGACGGCAACAATTCAATTGGCCATTGGTCAGGTGATGTAGAATATAAGCAAACAAAATGCCGAAAAAATGTCAAGCAGTTTAACGTAACACTGTAAAAAGTATGACGACAATTGAATTTCACATTTCTCTCCACCATTCTGATATTTTAAAGCTATGTTTTCCTTGACTGACATCATCGTTGTTCAACATCGAAAGACAATTTATCATTAGTCATCTATTCCTTAATGTAGATTCGGAATTCCTCTAATTTTGAAAGCAACAATGGTAAAAAACAGAAACGACACCATAAATCCTCCAAGTGCCCAAAAGTTTCTTCTCATGCGTTCCACGGCATCTGGGTAATAATCATCTAAGTATTTCTCTCCTGTAGGATATTGACAAGGAACACCTGAAAAAACATATATAATCGTCTTAAGCAAGTGACTAACAACCATACAATGTACCTACCTTACTAGATCCCGAGGAATACCGTGTTGGGTTTGAACATTCAAACAAACAGTGTTAGAGTTTGATTTGTAACAGAAACTGTTTGTTCTTCCTTCAGCAAGATTCGAACATATATATATCATGGTGGTCAGTTTTATGTGTGGAGGAAATAGGAGTACTCGGAGAAAACCACCGACCTGTCGCAAGACACTGACAAACTTTATGATATCATGTTTTTTCGGGTATGCCTCGCTATGAACGGGTTCGAACTCACAATCTTAGCAGTGATTGCACAGGTAGTTGTAAATCCAACTACTATGCGATCACGACCACGACGGCCCCCTTAATATCAGTTGAATATTAAAAGCAATATAATTAGATGAGGTTCGTAATAAATATTTCGCATGATGATGACGATGTCCGCTTTGTACTATACCAACAAGCTTAGTTTGATTTTTATAATGCTAGCTCACTGAAACAACAGTCTACGGATAGATAGGTCGCTCTACTCTGACACAATATCATGATTTTGAGCTAACCAGTCCTTAATACAGCGCGCTTAGCAGTGAAGCAACAAATACCAATTTTAGCAGTCTTTGGATTCACCTGACAGAGACTCGGAATTCACTATTGATCACACTCAAGTCGAGCATTCTAGCTATTACATCACCAATGCGGTTTTCAAAGACTTCGACATGGTATATCATGCAGTCTTGTGTTTTACAACCTACAAAGCAGTAGAGTGATATTTGCAGTTAAATAGTGCCACCTTTTTGCCTACACGATTTATTGCTTGTTAGCCTCTTCTGGTTACTAGTATTGCTGAAAAAAACTGTTAATTTGACAACTATCAACCAATCATCAAATTCCATAGATGAATCTACAAAACAAGATTATAAAGGTTATTTGGATTGATTACTTTAACCTTCAAACAGACAAGGCCGCTATATAGCTGCAATACTACTAAAAACGTTGGAGTTAAACACCAACCAATCAATTCTCACAACCAACATAGCGTGGTCTATGGCTGTGTTCCATACATTTGTTGTAAAAACTTATAGAGTAAAAAATAATATTAATAAGAGATATAATATAAACGCATTTTTGTTTGTATCTTTGAAATAAATATTTAGGATTACAAAAAAAAAAAAAAAAAAAAAAAAAGACAACAGGAAGCATAACACGCGGAGGTTATATTCCATTTAGTTAAATTTTTATTGTTCCGTCAAGTATTACAGAATGCATTATAATTGCTAGCATCGTAATTTTGCACTATTTTAAATCAGAACTTGTTTATTTTTTGTTTATATAGGAAACAAAGAAACAACATGGCGAAGATGAAGAAAGAAAACCAATATAATCAGTTAATGCTCTTAGTAGTGATAGTGTCTCTGTCATGTTTTACTATGACTATCATACTGGATCTAAAACATTCAGAGGATAAGTCTTATTATACTGAAGAAGGACGCCATTTTAATCTACACTGGATGCTGTCGTTGGATAAAAAAGACGTGCATAACAATGATCAATACAAAAGAATGATTCGATCGAAAACAAACTACCCAATAGTATCACAGCCTTACAAAATAAATAACAAAAACATATGTAATGGAGTAGAAAAAGTGTCCGTAATCGTCATGGTCCATACAGCACCTAGACACTTCTTAACAAGACTCAGAATGAGAACAACGTGGCTCAATTCGACATATTATAGTCCCGAAAATGTACGAGTGATCTTTCTTTTAGGGTCTGTGTTTGATCCAATGTTACAATATCAAATTGAAGAGGAGAACAAAAAGTTTAAAGGCATAGTACAAGGTCAATTTATTGATTCATACCGTAATTTAACTAACAAAGGCGTAATGGGTTACAAGTGGATTTCGAAGAATTGTATGAATGCTGAAATTGTTCTTAAAGTAGATGATGACGCCTTTGTTAATTTTTTCAAATATTTTGAAGAAATATCGCATATAAAGGAAAAGAAAAAGTATATTCTATTATTCTATGTAATAGAATACTCAAAGGAACAATGGGAATTATAAGAGTGAATGGCAGTAAATGGTATGTTAATGAGTATGAATTTAGAAACATGAAGGCCTACCCGCATACATATTGCAGCGGTTTTTCTGTATTTATATCTACAGACTTGATACCCATGTTATATCAGGCTGCCATAGGATCACCATTTTTCTGGGTGGATGATTTTTTTCTTTTTGGACTATTGCCGTCACGAGTACCAGGTGTTGTGCATGACAATTTGAGGTCTAATTTGTCCTTTATGCACCCATCAGCTTATGATTGTTATATACGATACCGTAAGAAATGTAAATATATGATAGTTCCGGCAAAGGAAAAGGAAATACCAAAAATGTGGCTAGCAGTAGTCCAAGACAGAATTCAAAGTATATTTGGTAATTACTATATGGACTTACCATCGTTACCTGAACGATGTCTTCAACCGACGCCAACATTTTGAAATATCATATTCAAGGTATGCCAACAAACATTATATTACAGGTGTTTATATAACAATTAATGACAGTTACAGGTAGGTAAATTTGGAAATGCAGGTCTCAAAATTGAAATTTATTATAAAAAAAAACTAAGCAAAAAACAATCTAAAAATATAAGAATAAGTCTGTTAAAATTTAACAACTTGAAAAAAAATAATTAAACTTTTGTAAAAATTTATATATTAAAATAAAAATCTGGTAAAATTAAACAAAAATCTGTAAATAAAAATGATGAAAATGTAAAATTTTAGAATAATTTAAATAAGCAATCTTTCTAAAATGTATGAATTAAAAATATTATATGATGCTATATGCGTGTCGTGTGCAAAGCGTTGCGCCTCCTCTGATGATATTCATGCAATTAAGCCCTTTTCTTAAAATCTAAATTCAAAAGTTTTTAATAATATTTATTTACAAATTTAGAATTATCATAATTTTGAAAAGAGTATTTTTTAATTGCTCACTCCAAGCTAATTAATCATAAGATAATTCAGTTCACTCCAAGCTAATTATTTATAAGATAATTTGAAGTATGATAAACAAAAAATATCTGTGCTTATAATATCCTAATTTAGTTTCATGAAAAATGATGGACCAGCATGCGTCAGTAGTGTACGTGTAATTGAGCTCTCTGAAAAAATGGGGATAATATGATGGATAACCGCAACGTTTAATGTCAAAACTTGTCATACTATTACTTTACAGAGTATTGCATATAATTGTGCTGCACATAGTTTTTTAGGTAATATAAATGACTTCATTACAATTGTAAACATTGTCAACAACAACTCACTGACCAGAGGTCAAAATGGAAGGTGAAATGGCCGCCCCCACAGATGTAAACAATGACAACAACTCTGAAATTTTAAATACCAGTTCTCAGCCTAATGTATCAATAACTCGTTCCTCTAATAAAAGGTCAAACCCAGACAGCCCTGATAATTTCCCAACCACTCAAAACCAAAATTTGGGACAAATACGGCGTCGAAATTCTGTTGGAGATCTACGTGATCTTGACACCATCAAGAAGACCCCGGTATCAAGAAAAAGCATTACAGACAAAGTTCTTGAGGCCCTTGCAAGTCCTGATGTCCTTAATAAAATAATTCCTGTATTATCAGAAAAAATTGGCGAAACTATTTCTACATTAATAGAATCAGAAATACAAGCATGTGTTGCGACTCATATAAATCCTTTAAAAGAAATAGTCCATAAGCAGGAAAAAATTATTGAAAACCACGAACAAAAGATGTGTAAGCAATTTATCCAAATCAACACATTAGAGCGAACCACTAAAGATCAGTCGTTGGCAATAAATGAACACGAAGCTGAACTTGAATCTCTTCATAAAAAAATGAGCGAGTTAGAAATTCGTCTAGAAAGCCAAGAACAATATTCCCGCCGAACCAGTTTGCGCTTTCATAACATCAAAGTACCAGTCAATGAACGGGGTCGAATTATTCATCCAGTAAACACCGACGATTTGATATTGGATATTTGCAATACATTACCAGGTGTGAACGTGACCATTAATGACATTGGAAGAAGTCATGTCATTGGGAGGGCCAAATCCGGAAAGTGTCAAGTAAAAGTCCGCTTTCTGTCATACCGCACCAGAAATCTAGTTTACACTAACAAGAAATCTCTCCGTGCCAACCCTGATGGTATATTCATTACAGAAAACCTAACACCGTACCGAACAACTCTTACCGAGAGACTAGCGCAATTGAAGTTTGACAAACTAATACAAGCTTACTGGACCTCCGATGGCCGCATATTTGTTCAAAAGAACTGAAACCAGTAGAAAGGAAATAATAACAAACTTCGATGACATTGCATCCCTCGAGTGCAGGTTTCAACGCCAATCCAGACAAAATATTCAGGATTGTCCATCCGTCTTTGATATGGGTCCAGAACATTCGCGTCCTGAAACTCAAACTGAAATTGAAGACTCGGAGCCAATCGATTCTAACCGGGACTAACGTTGAATTATTTGTGCTTTTCTATTTTGTAAAATTGTCACTGTAAAACAATTATCACTTATGTAATGCCCATTTTTTTCTTTTTTTTTCTCGCTTTAACAATAATTGTAATGTTCAATATATCACCGTGTAAAATCTGGTCAAGAAATGTCGGTCTTATGGTTCTAAAAACTTATTAAAACATTCTCATAAGCTTGTTATGAAAAGTAAATATTTCTGGTATGTGCTTAGAAATATATATATTTTTTAAATACTTCTATATATAATTCCCAATGATGGCCTCAATAATTATCATATCTAACCAATATAAATTGTGTGCGCATGATATGTTTAATCTGACAGTTTGGGGACTTTCTGAAAGGTGTACAATGAATCCACGACTCGTAAGAGATTTAATTTTTTTTTATATATATATTCGTAGAAAATTATATGAATGTGATAAAGTTTGTCAAACTGATACATATATAAATATGTACTTACAAATTTAGGAGGTATTCAGTTAAAATTATCAATGTCTCTGATTTATCTTCATTATTACTGGTTGTACATATACTTACTGTTATTTCTATTAATGTTTCTAATATGTTTCAAATAGACAATAGTATTAGTTAATATTGTTGGTGTACACACTATGATTCACAAATACTGACAGGTTTCTTGTTTAAAATAAGATGTGTTTTGATATATGCGGGGTTTTTTGTTTGTTTTTGTGGTTTGAAATATGCGGGGTTTTTTTTTCTTTTTTTTTTACCAATACCAAATGATGGCTCCAATAAATATCAAAGACATCATACTTCAGCCAATAGATATTGTGTACATTTAGGGGATTTCTCAAAATTGTACATTGAATCTAACTACACATTTGTAAATACATGATTGAAAACCGAACCATGTCAATTTATTTGAAAAAATATTATGCCTAAATTGATACATATATAAATGTATACTTTCCCTTAATGGAGATATCTAGCTAGTTACTATATGCCAAAACTGTTAATGTGTCGGATTTTTTTTTACTGCTACATGTTGAACAGTTTACTTGTTAGTTTCATAAACTTTTATAAATATATTTAATTTAAAATTAGTTTATTATTGATTGTGTACATACTAGTTAATTATTGTGCTTCAAAAATGTTAATTTGTGTTTGTGTTGGGAGTAATGTCTTATATCGATCAATGTTTGTCAATTAGTGAAGTCATTTCCATAGAATGAGGTTTTTATACTACAACAACAATATAATTAATCACAATTTTATTATTTTATTGTATTATAATTATAATTCAAGCTGGTGATATGACAGTTGTGAATGTTTTGAACTTGGGTTTCCTCCGAAAATTCCATTTTTGTTTGTTTTGTTTAATGATTCGAATCTTTCCTGATAAAAATTGTAGAATGACATGTCTTCCAATTTAAACGGTAATTATGAAATATATCCCCATTTCTGTATAAATTTCATTTATACCTCACATTTTGAAAATGACTTATTGTGTTCTGTTTATTATTTATATAAATCGGTTTATTTGTTTTCCTTCTCTATCTTTTTCTTTCAAATTTTGTGTCCAATTATGTGATGATGTGTGTGGTGTTCAAGTTGTAAATTACTCGATGGATTGCGCCTTTAAAATGAATTGTAAAATATTAAACCCCAAATGGGTAACTGTATCGATGACTACAGGGCAGCATTCGGACTATTTCATATACGCATAACAGGAAACCGTAGACCTTTTAAGTTTAATTTTCCTGTATATACTTATCAAGAAATACTACTTACTAATTTTCGATGTACATTTCTCGTCGTCTCGCTCTCTCTACTTCAAAACCTAAATCCTAATATAGACATTGTTTTTCTGTTGTTTGTATTACAATATATCCTGGTAACGTTGAAGTTGATCCAAGTCCAGAATTAATAAATCATTCAAGTGTTAGTGATAATTCTATTTCAATATGTAACATAAATATTCGGAGTGCGCGGAATAAATTAGATTTTCTTAATAATTTCACTGACGAATTTGATATTATTGCTGTAAAAGAAACACATTTACATCCAAACATCAGTAATAATGATATTGAGATTGATTCCTTTTCAAAAAATATAATCCGTAAAGATCGCAACAAAGCAGGTGGGGGTCTTCTTATTTACTTCAAAGATTATATTTCAGTTATCCGTAAGCACGAACTCGAAAATCACATTGATGAATCCATCTGGGTAGAAATACAAGGTAAAGATACAAGGTTTTTATTATGTAGTACATATAGACCTGAATGGACAGACGCCGACTACTGGACACGACTTAATCATGCTATAGGGATGGGTTATCAGATTAATCAAAACATAATACTAACAGGTGACCTGAAGTCAGATTTATTTTCTTCTCGTAATAATAAATTGATTGACACCATGAATTTGTTTAATTTGACGAATGTTATTGAAAAGCCCACGAGAATTACGGAACACAGCAGTACATTACTTGACCCTATTATAATAAGCGATTCTGTGCATTATTCTTATTCGGATGTTTTGAAAGTCCCGTCCGATATTAGTGATCATGATACATCAATAATTTTTATAGAATGTCCTAAATTTCAAACCAGATCTTTTCAAAGAGAAGTATGGTTATATGAACGAACTGACCATGAAAATTTTTCAAGCAAACTCGATACCGTCGATTGGAATGCATTACTTTCCGACTTGGAGGATGTTGATGAAATGTGTAATACCTTCACCGAGACATTCCTCAGAGTCGCAAGGGAGTGCATTCCAACCAAAATGGTCACTATACGTAATAGCGATAGACCATGGTTTAATAGTGAACTCAGAAGAGAAATTAGAAAACGAGACCGTATTCGTAAGATAGCAAAAAAATTTAACAAACAATCAGATATCGACAAATACAAGAAACAGACAAACAAAGTTAATAATTTAAAAAAGACAGCTAAAGAACATTTCGAACAAAATTTAGACACTTTAATCTTAGAAAATATATCAAATCCAAAAACTTACTGGAAAATAATGAAGATGTTAATTAAATCTAATAAAGGATGCAGTAATATACCCCCTCTCCAAAATATAATTCAGGATGAAGGACTAGATGAGGTAGTTTACGAAGACGACGAGAAGTGTGAATTACTAAATAAATATTTTAGTTTTATTTCTTCTTTGTAAGATGCCCATATTCCTCTTCCAGATATTGAACATAGGACCAATAATTTTCTGCGAGACATAGTCATTACAACAGATGAGATTGTTGATATTATTAAAATTTTAAATCCTAATAAGGCATCGGGACCTGATATAATCAGTCACAAAATGTTAAAATTATGTCCTGAAAAAATAGCAGTCCCTCTTCAAATAATTTTTAATAAATCTCTTTTACAATGTAAATATCCAACCAGCTGGAAGATTGCACATGTGATTGCTATATTTAAAAAAGGTGACAAGTCATTACCGTCTAATTATAGACCTATATCTCTCATAAGTTGTGTTGGAAAAATAATGGAACGTGTTATTTATAAATATGTTTTTAACCATCTGCAAAGAAACAAGTTAATTTATGAATATCAATCTGGTTTTCTCCCAAAATATTCAACAGTACACCAACTATTGGAAATGTACAACTGCATTCCAAAATCACTAGAAAAAAAGGAAATTAGCTGTTTTGTTTTCTGTGATTTTTCTAAAGCGTTCGACAAATTTTGGCATAAAGGGTTGTTGCATAACATTAAATCATACGGTGTAGATAGCAATTTATTAAGTTGGTTCTCTAGTTACCTGCAAGATCGACAACAGAGAGTAGTAATAAACAATTCGTCTTCTTCACTCTGCAATGTTTCAGCTGGTGTACCTCAATTTCAGTACTTGGCCCTCTCTTATTTATTTTGTATATTAACGATATTGCTGAGAATCTAATCTCTCTTAGCCGACTTTTTGCAGACGACACTTCCTTCAGCTATTCCAGTCGTGATGAATTACAGATAAAAACTGTGATTGATCACGACTTGAAAGAGCTGGATGAATGGTCAAAGAAATGGTTGATGTCTTTTAATCCGGATAAAACAGAAATTATGTTATTTTAAAATACGGAAATTCCAGAATTAAATTTTACATTTAATGGAAGAACTATTCCAATTACAAATTCTCATAAACATTTAGGAGTTACATTCAGCAGCGATGCTAAATGGAATATACATATAGAAAATATATTGTCAAGAATTTACAAACACCTGAATGATCTTCGAAAGTTAAAATATAAACTTTCTAGGAAAAATTTAGAGAAATTCTATTTAGTTTACATCAGACCAATTTTTGAATATGCTAGTGAAGTATGGGATAATTGTGGTGTGGGAAATTCTAATAAACTTGATCAGTTGCAACTTGAGGCAGCTAGAATCGTTACTGGTCTTCCAATATTTGCTAGTTCCATTCTAATTTATAAAGAGTTAAGCTGGGAATCATTGACAGAAAGAAGAAAAAGGAGAAAATTACAAATGTTTTATAATATTCAAAATAATAATGCACCCAGGTATCTTTGTGACTTAATTCCTCCAACGATTCAAAGTACAACCGTTTATCCATTGCGTAATGGAAGTGATATAATAATACCATTATTCAGACTATCGATTACTTGTGACTCATTTATTCCCTCAACAATACGTCAATGGAATAGCTTAAATCCATCTCTTCGAAATATGGAATCTATTGCAAAATTTAAAACTGAATTAAGAAAACAGAAAGATAATAGACAAGTTCATAAGCATTTCGAAATTGGACCTCGAAAACTTAATATTGCATTAACCCAACTTCGATGTTTTGCTTCTTTCTTAAATTATGATTTGTTCCAAGTACATATAGTCTCAGATCCATTTTGTCGTTGTGGGACCAATCGTGAAGACTCGTATCACTTCTTCTTTGATTGTTCCCATTATGCAAATATGAGATATAAATTGTTTCACAATCTCAGCTGGCTACCTAATGACTGTGCTATAGACCTCAAGCTTTTAACCAGTGGTAATCCTATTCTTTCAAATGAACAGAACGAAATTATTTTTAAGCACGTGTTTGAATATATAAAGAGATCTGAAAGGTTTCTTGCTTAAGTGGTTCACCAAATGAACAACCACACACACCATCACCACCAACCTATCTCTCTCCTTCTCTAATTCCTTTCTTCATTCTCTGTTCTTCTTCAATTTACACATATTAATGTAAGAAATATGCATATGCATGCATGCTCTATCAAATAATGTTGTAACTTATTGTATGTAGGAGAAGACTTCATAAGTTTGTTTATCTTGTGTCCTATCCTTTTTGCATATTTGAGCAAATAAAATATGTTTAAGCTAATCTGCTGATAAATACTTTAATGTGGGCATATGAGTAGAATGTGCTGATAAATACATTTAAGTGGGCATGAGTATAAACAGTTAGAGTAAATGGTATGACGTGGGCATTGGAGTCGAATGTTCAGGTGGTTCATTCAACCTATGCCAACATTTTTAAAAATATATATAAAAAGATCAAAAAGATTGTATTTATCAGCACATTCTACTCATATGCCCATATCAAAGTATTTAACAGCACTTTCTACTCAAGCCCGCATCAATGTATTTATCAGCACATTCTACTCATATGCCCACATCAATGTATTTATCAGCACATTCTACTCATATGCCCACATCAATGTATTTATCAGCACATTCTACTCATGCCCACATCAAAGTATTTATCAGCACATTCTACTCATATGCCCACATCAAAGTATTTATCCAAGGTTTATACTCATATCACACATCATAATAATTATGCCAGCGGCCGTCGTGTTCGTATGGTAGCTGGATTTACAACTACCTATGCAATCAGTGCTACCGATCACCAATAAAGTTGTGAGTTCGAATCCCACTCATGGCGAGGTATACTTGATGCAACATTATGTGATAAAATTGATGGCGTTTAGCGGCAGGTCGGTGGTTTTCTCATGGTACTCTGGTCTCCTCCACCAATAATACTGACCGCCACGATATAACTGCAATAATGTTGAAAGTGGCGCTAAACACCCATAATATACTCAACTCAGCTCTCATCTCATAGTATTTATCCAAACTTTCTACTCCAATTTCAAACTTATAATTTGTTTATAACAATGTTCAATAGTCAAATCCAATCTCACAGTGTTTATCCACTTTGATACCTCGCTTTCCACCCATAGTCATTACGGGTATATCACAACGTTCTGCATACATATACATTGTCACGTTATAATGTTAATCCCGCTATTCTTCTCCGATTTCCATGGCATATTTTGTTTTATCACAAAGTTCTAAAAAATACTCGCGCATCACAGTGTTTATTCAAATGCTCAAAGTATATCCCAGCTCACTGTTTTGCATTTGATAGGAATATCTCATTGTTGCAATAAACCATTTTATAGATAGACGTGTTTACTCCTAACATTCTACTAATGTTTATCCGATCATTCTACTCCAATCTTAACCTGGTAATTTTACCTGATCATGCTACTCGTAATACTCCTTATATAGATTATATCAGCCCTACTTAAATGCACTCCTCATAATGTTTGTCGAACCTTAGCTTCAATTTCCACATCATAATGTTTATCCGAAAGTCCTACTTCATTTTCCACCTCAAAGTGTTTATTTAAACATTCTACACACAATACCCACCTCATAGTGTTTATCAGAATATTCTACACATATTCCCACTCATAGTGTTTATCAGAACATTCTACACATATTCCCACTAATAATGTTTATCAGAACATTCTGCACATAGTTCCACCTCATAATGTTTATCAGAGCATTCTACACACATTCCCATTCATAGTGTTTATCAGAACATTCTACATATAGCTCCACCTCATAATGTTTATCAGAACATTCTACCCATCAAATTGTTTATCAGACCATTCTGCATACATCCCCACCTCATTGTGTTTATCAGAGCATTCTACACATATTCCCACTCATAGTGTTTATCAGAACATTCTACACACATTCCCACTAATAGTGTTTATCAGAAGATTCTGCACATATGCTCATATCAAAGTGTTTATCAAAGCATTCTACACATAATTCCACCTCATAGTTTATCAGAACATTCTACACATATTCCCCCTCATAGTGTTTATCAGAACATTCTACACTAATTCCCACTCATAGTGTTTATCAGAACATTCTACATATAGCTCCATCTCATAATGTTTATCAGACATTCTACCCATCAAATTGTTTATCAGACCATTCTGCATACAGCCCTACCTCATTGTGTTTATCAGAACATTCTACACATATTCCCACTCATAGTGTTTATCAAAACATTCTGCACACAGTCTCATCTCATTGTGTTTATCAGAACATTCTACACACATTCCAACCTCATAGTGTTTATCAGACCATTCTACACATAGTCTCATCTCATAGTGTTTGTCAAAATATTCCTATCATAGTGTTTATGCAAATTTGTTTATGCGAATGTTCTACGTATATCCGATCTCATTATCTTACATTTTATAGTTTGACGTGAATTATTAATTGTTTCAACTAATTATATTGTATATAGATATAAATGTGTTTGAAGTTTTGCATAAACATAAAGGGTTTCATAAAATACGTACCAGGGGTATTTCGAAGTTTTGAAGAAAAAGCAAGGATGGTTTTAGTCTCTTTATTTGTATTTAATGAAATTGTATTTAGATTTTTCAACATGTAATTATTCATTGCAATCACAAGTTTTAACGGATATGTCCTGTTACTAATTTTCGAAAAGATAAAAATAAAAATACTTAATTTGTTATATTTGTTTTTAGTGTTTTAAGTGCCAACTGAAAGCTAAGGAACTGCTTGTGTTGTCCTATTATGTGTCCTTACGTTCTTAGTTCAGTATTATGATGCCTGCTACGATATTCGCATAAAAACGATGTTCGGTTCGTCTTTACCTCCAGTTGTTTGTAGTAGGGCTCATGCCTTGGTAACATATATTGACTATGTGAGTAGCATGACGGTGTCTTATAAAAGGCAGGAACTGCTTGCCCATCGCGGACGCCTGGGCTCGCCCCCGGGTTTGGTGGGGTCTGTATTGCTCATATTTTTGGTTTTCTGTGTTGTACTTTTGTATTGTTTGTCTTCGCCCTGTGTCTTGTGTGCCCATTGTTGCAAGTTTTTCGTGGTTGTCCATTCTTAATTTGTCCCTTCGGTTTTCTCCTACGTTTATTTCATAGTATACAATTGAAAGATTGCATTACTTAATTCACGTTGTAATGGACATTTCATCTTGTAAAAGATCAAAGAAAAAGAGGAAGATAAAACACAACCATAAAATTACTGTACCAAGATATTCTCGTAATATGTGAAAAGAAAATACAAAAATACCAAGATATTCTCGTAATATGTGAAAAGAAAATACAAAAATACCAAGATAGTCTCGTAATATGTGAAAAGAAAATACAAAAATACCAAGATATTCTCGTAATATGTGAAAAGAAAATACAAAATACCAAGATATTCTCGTAATATGTGAAAAGAAAATACCAAAATACCAAGATAGTCTCGTAATATGTGAAAAGAAAATTCAAAAATACCAAGATATTCTCGTAATATGTGAAAAGAAAATACAAAAATGTACATAAATCGCCAATGTTAGCACCAAGTATTTAATGCTGAATCCATCATATGTTTTTCTTTCTGTATCGAAACGTGTATTTAATGCTGAATCCATCATATGTTATGCCTTCTGTATCGAAACATGTGTATTTAATGCTGAATCCATCATATGTTATGCCTTCTGTATCGGAAACATGTGTATTTAGTGCTGAATTCATTCTTTGTTATGCCTTCTGTATTGAAACATGTAAGCTGGTTTTTTTTTCAGTTGTCATATTTTGGGCTTGATACATTCATGTTTGATACATTCTATTGTACAAAAGTGGTGTTAAACACCATAACCCTCAATCACCAAGACCTTTTCACACCTTATTTGGCTTGAGTAGAACTTAATTCAAAATTAGTGTTGTGCTTTAAATACGAAAAATTAAATAAATCTTTGAATACGGAAGCAAATTTTAAATGGAGTGAAATAGAATACTAGCCATGTATGAATTAAATGAAAGGCAATCACATCGGTGATGTAGATGTTAGCGTGCTGGCTGGAATGCGAAAGAATGTGTGGTCAAGCGGCGATGGAGTCATACACAAGACTATAAACTGGTATTTATTGGTTCGCATGCAGCATTAACGAGTAAAAGCATCGGAATCAGGATGTGTCCGTGTGGTGCGACATGTCTACCCGCGGTCTGTTGTTAATTTTGAACATTATACATTGATCTTTGTGACACAGAAGTTGTCATATGTAAAACATTTAATATATTAAAGAGAGCAGATGGATGGTCTCAACGATTATTTAAATATTAGATAGTGTACAAGGCCATCGTAAGACATCATAATGAAACAATGATCAACTTCGAACCAAACTCTAATTGTAAATGCCATCTTTCGTCTTCTGAACACAATTGCATTATAGGGGCCGTCGTGGTAGATATCGTATGGTAGTTGGATTTACAACTGCCTATGCAATCAGTGCCTATGACCATTGATGTTGTTTGTTCGAATCTCCATCAGGACGAGGTGTAAAACATTATGTGATAAAGTTTGTCAGTGACTTTTGGCAGGTCTGTGGTTTTTTCTTCGGGTCCTCCAGTGCCGCCACGATATAATTAAAATATTGTTCAAAGTGGCGATAAAGACCATCAAACAAACAAACAATCACAATTGCATATGATTGAAAAATTACCATAAAAAAAAGTTAGTAACAAACTGAATGTGTAATCCTACACTTCCTTTTAAATATCCATATTACTTTTGAGGGGATACATTACAGTACATAAAATTTTAGAGAGGAGTCATAGGTCACTAATTAATCTTTGAATATCAAAGACATTACAATGATGCCAGGATAGAGTGTTAGATAGAATAACAAGGCTAATCAGAGATTTCCGTGTTGTAAGCCAAATATATATTTTTTTTAATATCAAATCAATAGAATGTATCTCTTAAACATCATTACTCATAGCATCTGTTATAACCAGATATAAGGAAATAGTAGATTAAAGTGACTATGAGTGTTTATTTTAAGCTAAATAGCTTAAGTATGCCAACTTAATCTTTAGTATTGATCATCACACCAATCCCCGATCTATTACCGTCTTTTACCGAAATGGATACTGTGAATATGAAAATATTGTCATCATCAAGGAGTGCGGCGAAGTGGGTGTCTCTTATGAAGGTCTTTTCAGCTTAGCAAGCGATATATGACAAGCAGCAGTTTCAGGTTCGTTTGGCATTTTGATGAAAAACAGAAAAAAGAGTCTCTATGGTTAACTAAAGGAGCGATATTTTTATCAAGATAATTTCTTATTATATTGTTAGCACTGTCCTTCCTCTATTTACGAATTCTGATGACCCCTTATGTATTTCCAAACTCTTCTTAGCAATAAAAGGTCAAAAGTGGAAAAGATCTGTCACAAAAAATAAATCGGAATACAATATGATACCCTATGTTGACTGGACCATGCTCCTTGTAATGTAAGCAATATCATTTTAGAATACCATATCATAGTGTCTTAGTTAGGGTTCTCGAGTCGGGTCAAACTAAAGACTGCATTCGGCGTTTGCTGCTTCTCTGCTAAGCACGCAACATTAAGGGATAAAAACAAACACCGATTGGTTGAAAATAATGATAATGTGTCTAGGAGGACTGATATGTCTACACGCGACATGTTTCAACCCTATCAAGATCCAACTCAGCGTGTTGGTCTAGTACAAAGAGGACATCGCCTTCATCTTGTCGAATCTTACTTGTTCTCGCCATGACATAGGCCGAAAATTGTTCATTTAGCGCTAAGCAAAAATCACTCAATCACTCCCTAATTGAAATAAATGCCAACACAAAATAACAATAAATTTTTAATATCAACAACAAAAACATAATCCAACAAATATTAAAAATATCATCACATTCGGCTTCTTGTATCTTACTGATCTGAATGATGGAGATAAATGCTAATGATACAAATGTACCTATATCATAGATGAGAATGTTTGCTTGTTTGTTTTTTTGATGGTGTTTGACGCTACTTTCAACAATATTTCAAGTATAGCGTGGCGGTCAGTTTTATTGTTGGAGGAAACCGGAGGACCCGGAGAAAACCACCGACCTGTCTCAGGTCACTGACAAACTTTATCACATAATGTTGTACACCTCGCCCTAATCGAGATTCGAACTCACAATATCAGTGGTGATAGGCACTGATTGCATAGGTAGTTGTAAATCCAAGTGCCATACGATATAATATTTTGTGTTTCATTTGATAATAAAAATTAATATTATAAAGATAGCTGTCAATTGCAGGATTTTTCTAATTGCCCCATTGGACTTCAAAGGATGCAGTTGTACTTCATGCCACTTTCTACAATTGTGTTTCCATGCGACAATGACGCTACACATATATAAATAAATATCTATCATAGCATTGCTTGACTTGAAATTTTATATTTTTATTATGCCACCTTGTTCGAATCTCAATAACCCCTCCCTACGGAGCTCATTGAGGGTATATCAAAAACGACGGAAAACAAATGACGCAACAATCCACTTGGCCATTGGTCAGGTGATCTAAAATATAAGCAGACAAAATGCCGAAAAAACGTCAAGCAGTTTAACGTAACACTGTAAAAAGTATGACGACAATTGAATTTCACATTTCTCTCCACCATTCTGATATTTTAAAACTATGTTTTCCTTGACTGACATCATCGTTGTTCAATATAGAAAGACAATTTATCATTAGTCATCTATTCCTTAATGTAGATTCGGAATTCCTCTAATTTTGAAAGCAACAATGGTAAAAAACAGAAACGACACCATAAATCCTCCAAGTGCCCAAAAGTTTCTTGTCATGTGTTCCACGGCATCTGGGTAATAATCAGGTAAGTATTTCTCTCCTGTAGGATATTGACAAGGAACACCTGAAAAAACATATATAATCGTCTTAGGCAAGTGACTGACAACCATACAATGTACCACCTTACTAGATCCCGAAGAATACTGTGGTGTGTTTGAACATTCAACCAAACAGTTTTATATGTGGAGGAAATCAGAGTACTCGGAGAAAACCACCGACCTGTCGCAAGACACTGACAAACTTTATGACATCATGTTTTTTCGGGTATACCTCGCCATAAAGGGTTCGAACTCACAACCTAAGCAGTGATTGCACAGGTAGTTGTAAATCCAACTACTATACGATCACGACCACGACGACCCCCTTAATATCAGTTGCATATTAAAAGCAATATAATTAGATTCCGGGTGCCAATGAGGTTCGTAATAAATATTTCGCATGATGATGACGATGTCCGCTTTGTACTATACCAACAAGCTTAGTTTGATTTTTATAATGCTAGCTCACTGAAACAACAGTCTACGGATAGATAGGTCGCTCTACTCTGACACAATATCCTGATTCTGAGCTAACCAGTCCTTAATGCTTCGCGCTTAGCGGTGAAGCAACACATACCAATTTTAGCAGTCTTTGGATTCACCTGACAGAGACTCGGAATTCACTATTGATCGCACTCAAGTCGAGCATGCTAGCTATTACATCACCGATGCGGTTTTCAAAGACTTCGATATGGTATATCATGCAGTCTTGTGTGTTACAACCTACAATGCAGTAGAGTGATATTTGTAGTTAAATAGTGCCACCATTTTGCCAACACGATTAATTGTTTGTTAGCCTCTTCTGGTTTTAGCTTAAGCATATTTTTATTTGCTAAATATAACAAATAGGGATCGGACACAAGTTTTTCCAACCTATGAAGTCTTCTCCCAATTATAATAATTTACAATATGGATTAGCATGCGCAATGAAATGATATAATATGTATATAATAGCATAGAGTTAAATATACAAAGAATGACTATATACAAAAACATAAGTTTAGACAATATACGAGAAAAAAAAAGAATAAAGAAAAAAGAAAAGAGAATAAATACTTTTGGAGATGTGTGTTGGTTCTTTAGATCATTTAGACAAGTTACAAGTATTGCTGAAAAAAACTGTTAATTTGACAACTATCAACCAATCATCAAATTCCATAGATGAATCTACAAAACAAGATTATAAAGGTTATTTGGATTGATTACTTAAACCTTCAAACAGACAAGGCGCTATATAGCTGCAATACTACTAAAAACGTTGGAGTTAAACACCAACCAATCAATTCTCACAACCAACATAGCGTAGTCTATGGCTGTGTTCCATACATTTGTTGTAAAAACTTATAGAGTAAAAAGTAATAATAATAAGAGATATAATATAAACGCATTTTTGCTTGTATCTTTGAAATAAATAAGGATTACAAAAAAAAAAAAAAAAAAAGAAAAGACAACAGGAAGTATAACAGGAAGTATAAAACGCAGAGGTTATATTCCATTTAGCTAAATTTTTATTGTTCCGTCAAGTATTACAGAATGCATTCTAATTGCTAGCATCGTAATTTTGTTCTATTCTGAATCAGCACTTGTTTATTTTTATTTATATAGGACACAAAGAAATAACGTGGCGAAGATGAAGAAAGAAAACCAATATAATCAGTTAATGCTCTTAGTAGTGATAGTGTCTCTGTCATGTTTTACTGTGACTATCATACTGGATCTAAAACATTCAGAGGATAAGTCTTATTATACTGAAGAAGGACGCCATTTTAATCTACGTTGGATGTTGTCGTTGGATAAAAAAGACGTGCATAACAATGATCAATACAAAAGAATGATTCGATCGAAAACAAAGTACCCAATAGTATCACAGCCTTACAAAATAAATAACAAAAACATATGTAATGGAGTAGGAAAAGTGTCCGTAATCGTCATGGTCCATACAACACCTAGACACTTCTTAACAAGACTCCGAATGAGAGCAACGTGGCTCAATTCGACATATTATAGTCCCGAAAATGTACGAGTGATCTTTCTTTTAGGGTCTGTGTTTGACCCAATGTTACAATATCAAATTGAAGAGGAGAACAAAAAGTTTAAAGACATAGTACAAGGCCAATTTATTGATTCATACCGTAATTTAACTAACAAAGGCGTAATGGGTTACAAGTGGATTTCGAAGAATTGTATGAATGCTGAAATTGTTCTTAAAGTAGATGATGACGCCTTTGTTAATTTTTTCAAATATTTTGAAGAAATGTCGCATATAAAGGAAAAGAAAAAATATATTCTATGTAATAGAATACTCAAAGGAACAATGGGAATTATAAGAGTGAATGACAGTAAATGGTATGTTAATGAGTATGAATTTAGAAACATGAAGGCCTACCCGCATACATATTGCAGCGGTTTTTCTGTATTTATATCTACAGACTTGATACCCATGTTATATCAGGCTGCCATAGGATCACCATTTTTCTGGGTGGATGATTTTTTTCTGTTTGGACTATTGCCGTCACGAGTACCAGGTGTTGTGCATGACAATTTGAGGTCTAATTTGTCCTTTATACACCCAGCAGCTTATGATTGTTATATACGATACCGTAAGAAATGTAAATATATGATAGTTCCGGCAAATGAAAAGGAAATACCAAAAATGTGGCTAGCAGTAGTCCAAGACAGAATTCAAAGTATATTTGGTAATTACTATATGGACTTACCATCGTTACCTGAACGATGTCTTCAACCTACGCCAACATTTTGAAATATCATATTCAATGTATGCCAACAAACATTATATTACAGGTGTTTATATAACAATTAATGACAGTTACAGGTAGGTAAATTTGGAAATGCAGGTCTCAAAAGTGAAATTTATTATAAAAAAAAAACTAAGCAAAAAACAATCTAAAAATATAAGAATAAGTCTGTTAAAATTTAACAACTTGAAAAAAAATAATTAAACTTTTGTAAAAATTTATATATTAAAATAAAAATCTGGTAAAATTAAACAAAAATCTGTAAATAAAAATGATGAAAATGTAAAATTTTAGAATAATTTAAATAAACAATCTTTCTAAAATGTATGAATTAAAAATATTATATGATGCTATATGCGTGTCGTGTGCAAAGCGTCGCGCCTCCTCTGATGATCCTTAAGCCCTTTTCTTAAAATCTAAATTCAAAAGTTTTTAATAATATTTATTTACAAATTTAGAATTATCATAATTTTGAAAAGAGTATTTTTTAATTGCTCACTCCAAGCTAATTAATCATAAGATAATTCAGTTCACTCCAAGCTAATTATTTATAAGATAATTTGAAGTATGATAAACAAAAAATATCTGTGCTTATAATATCCTAATTTAGTTTCATGAAAAATGATGGACCAGCATGCGTCAGTAATGTACGTGTAATTGAGCTCTCTGAAAAAATGGGGATAATATGATGGATAACCGCAACGTTTAATGTCAAAACTTGTCATACTGTTACATTACAGAGTATTGCATATAATTGTGCTGCACATGGTGTTTTAGGTAATATAAATGACTTCATTACAATTGTAAACATTGTCAACAACAACTCACTGACCAGAGGTCAAAATGGAAGGTGAAATGGCGGCCCCCACAGATGTAAACAATGACAACAACTCTGAAATTTTAAATACCAGTTCTCAGCCTAATGTATCAATAACTCGTTCCTCTAATAAAAGGTCAAATCCAGACAGCCATGATACTTTGCCAGCCACTCAAAAACAAAATTTGCGACAAATACGGCGTCGAAATTCTCTCGGAGATCTACGTGATCTTGACACCATCAAGAAGACCCCGGTATCAAGCAAAAACATTACAGACAAAGTCCTTGAGGCCCTTACAAGTCCTGATGTCCTTAATAAAATAATTCCTGTATTATCAGAAAAAAATGGCGAAACTATTTCTACATTAATAGAATCAGAAATACAAGCATGTGTTGCGACTCATATAAATCCTTTAAAAGAAATAGTCCATAAGCAGGAACAAATTATTGAAAACCACGAACAAAAGATGTGTAAGCAATTTATCCAAATCAACACATTAGAGCGAACCATTAAAGATCAGTCGTTGGCAATAAATGAACACGAAGCTGAACTTGAATCTCTTCATAAAAAAATGAGCGAGTTAGAAATTCGTCTAGAAAGCCAAGAACAATATTCCCGCCGAACCAGTTTGCGCTTTCATAACATCAAAGTACCAGTCAATGAACGTGGTCGAATTATTCATCCAGTAAACACCGACGATGTGATATTGGATATTTGCAATACATTACCAGGTGTGAACTTGACCATTAATGACATTGGTAGAAGTCATGTCATTGGGAGGGCCAAATCCGGAAAGTGTCAAGTAAAAGTCCGCTTGCTGTCATACCGCACCAGAAATCTAGTTTACACTAACAAGAAATCTCTCCGTGCCAACCCTGATGGTATATTCATTACAGAAAACCTAACACCATACCGAACAACTCTTACCGAGAGACTAGCGCAATTGAAGTTTGACAAACTAATACAAGCTTACTGGACCTCCGATGGCCGCATATTTGTCAAAAGAACTGAAACCAGTAGAAAGGAAATAATGACAAACTTCGATGACATTGCATCCCTCGAGTGCAGGTTTCAACGCCAATCCAGACAAAATATTCAGGATTGTCCATCCGTCTTTGATAGGGGTCCAGAACATTCGCGTCCTGAAACTCAAACTGACATTGAAGACTCGGAGCCAATCGATTCTAACCGGGACTAACGTTGAATTATTTGTGCTTTTCTATTTTGTAAAATTGTCACTGTAAAACAATCATCACTTATGTAATGCCCATTTTTTTTCTTTTTTTTTCTCGCTTTAACAATAATTGTTATGTTCAATATATCACCGTGTAAAATCTGGTCAAGAAATGTCGGTCTTATGGTTCTAAAAACTTATTAAAATATTCTCATAAGCTTGTTATGAAAAGTAAATATTTCTGGTATGTGCTTAGAAATATATATATTTTTTAAATACTTCTATATATAATTCCCAATGATGGCCTCAATAATTATCATATCTAACCAATAGAAATTGTGTACGCATGATATGTTTAATCTGACAGTTTAGGGACTTTCTCAAAGGTGTACAATGAATCCAGAGATTTAATTTTTTTTTATATATATTCGTAGAAAATTATATGAATGTGATAAAGGTTTGTCAAACTGATACATATATAAATATGTACTTACAAATTTAGGAGGTATTCAGTTGTCATAATGTTAAAATTATCAATGTCTCTGATTTATCTTCATTATTACTGGTTGTACATATACTTACTGTTATTTCTATCAATGTTTCTAATATGTTTCAAATAGACAATATTATTAGTTAATATTGTTGGTGTACACACTATGATTCACAAATACTGACAGGTTTCTTGTTTAAAATAAGATGTGTTTTGATATATGCGGGGTTTTTTGTTTGTTTTTGTGGTTTGAAATATGCGGGTTTTTTTTTTCTTTTTTTTTTACCAATACCAAATGATGGCCCCAATAAATATCAAAGACATCATACTTCAGCCAATAGATATTGTGTACATTTAGGGGATTTCTCAAAATTGTACATTGAATCTAACTACACATTTGTAAATACATGATTGAAAACCGAACCATGTCAATTTATTTGAAAAAATATCATGCCTAAATTGATACATATATAAATGTATACTTTCCCTTAATGGAGATATCTAGCTAGTTACTATATGCCAAAACTGTTAATGTGTCGGATTTTTTTTACTGCTACATGTTGAACAGTTTACTTGTTAGTTTCATAAACTTTTATAAATATGTTTATTTTAAAATTAGTTTATTATTGATTGTGTACATACTAGTTAATTATTGTGTTTCAAAAATGTTAATTTGTGTTTGTCAATTTGTGAAGTCATTTCCATAGAATGAGGTTTTTATACTTCAACAACAATATAATTAATCACAGTTTTATTATTTTATTAGTATTATAATTATAATTCAAGCTGGTGATATGACAGTTGTGATTGTTTTGAACTTGGGTTTCCTCCGAAAATTCCATTTTTGTTTGTTTTGTTTAATGATTCGATACTTTTCTGGTAAAAATGGTAGAATGACATGTCTTCCAATTTAAACGGTAATTATGAAATATATCCCCATTTCTGTATAAATTTCATTTATACCTCACATTTTGAAAATGACTTATTGTGTTCTGTTTATTATTTATATAAATCGGTTTATTTGTTTTCCTTCTCTATCTTTTTCTTTCAAATTTTGTGTCCAATTATCTGATGATGTGTGTGGTGTTCAAGTTGTAAATTACTCGATGGATTGCGCCTTTAAAATGAATTGTAAAATATTAAACCCCAAATTGGTAACTGTATCGATGACTACAGGGCAGACATCGGACTATTTCATATACGCAAAAGGAAACCGTCGACCTTTTAAGTTTAATTTTCCTGTATATACTTATCAAGAAATACTACTTACTAATTTTCGATGTACATTTCTCGTCGTCTCTCTCTCTCTACTTCAAAACCTAAATCCTAATATAGACATTGTTTTTCTGTTGTTTGTATTACAATATATCCTGATCATTGGTAACGTTGAAGTTGATCCAAGTCCAGAATTAATAAATCATTCAAGTGTTAGTGATAATTCCATTTCAATATGTAACATAAATATTCGCAGTGCGCGGAATAAATTAGATTTTCTTAATAATTTCACTGACGAATTTGATATTATTGCTGTAACAGAAACACATTTACATCCAAACATCAGTAATAATGGTATTGAGATTGATTCCTTTTCAAAAAATATAATCCGTAGAGATTGCAACAAAGCAGGTGGGGGTCTTCTTATTTACTTCAAAGATTATATTTCAGTTATCCGTAAGCACGAACTCGAAAATCACATTGATGAATCCATCTGGGTAGAAATACAAGGTAAAGATACAAGGTTTTTATTACGTAGTACATATAGACCTGAATGGACAGACGCCGACTACTGGACACGACTTAATCATGCTATAGGGATGGGTTATCAGATTAATCAAAACATAATACTAACAGGTGACCTGAAGTCAGATTTATTTTCTTCTCGTAATAATAAATTGATTGACACCATGAATTTGTTTAATTTGACGAATGTTATTGAAAAGCCCACGAGAATTACGGAACACAGCAGTACATTACTTGACCCTATTATAATAAGCGATTCTGTGCATTATTCTTATTCGGATGTTTTGAGAGTCCCGTCCGATATTAGTGATCATGATACATCAATAATTTTTATAGAATGTCCTAAATTTCAAACCAGATCTTTTCAAAGAGAAGTATGGTTATATGAACGAACTGACCATGAAATTTTTTCAAGCAAACTCGATACCGTCGATTGGAATGCATTACTTTCCGACTTGGAGGATGTTGATGAAATGTGTAATACCTTCACCGAGACATTCCTCAGAGTCGCAAGGGAGTGCATTCCAACAAAAATGGTCACTATGCGTAATAGCGATAGACCATGGTTTAATAGTGAACTCAGAAGAGAAATTAGAAAACGAGACCGTATTCGTAAGATAGCAAAAAAAATTAACAAACAATCAGATATCGACAAATACAAGAAACAGAGAAACAAAGTTAATAATTTAAAAAAGACAGCTAAAGAACATTTCGAACAAAATTTAGACACTTTATTCTTAGAAAATATATCAAATCCAAAAACTTACTGGAAAATAATGAAGATGTTAATTAAATCTAATAAAGGATGCAGTAATATACCCCCTCTCCAAAATATAATTCAGGATGAAGGACTAGATGAGGTAGTTTACGAAGACGACGAGAAGTGTGAATTACTAAATAAATATTTTAGTTTTATTTCTTCTTTGGAAGATGCCAATATTCCTCTTCCAGATATTGAACATAGGACCAATAATTTTCTGCGAGACATAGTCATTACAACAGATGAGATTGTTGATATTATTAAAATTTTAAATCCTAATAAGGCATCGGGACCTGATATAATCAGTCACAACATGCTAAAATTATGTCCTGAAAAAATAGCAGTCCCTCTTCAAATAATTTTTAATAAATCTCTTTTACAATGTAAATATCCAACCAGCTGGAAGATTGCACATGTGATTGCTATATTTAAAAAAGGTGACAAGTCATTACCGTCTAATTATAGACCTATATCTCTCATAAGTTGTGTTGGAAAAATAATGGAACGTGTTATTTATAAATATGTTTTTAACCATCTGCAAAGAAACAAGTTAATTTATGAATATCAATCTGGTTTTCTCCCAAAATATTCAACAGTACACCAACTATTAGAAATGTACAACTGCATTCTAAATTCACTAGAAAAAAAGGAAATTAGCTGGGTTTTTTTCTGTGATTTTTCTAAAGCGTTCGACAAAGTTTGGCATAAATGGTAGTTGCATAAAATTAAATCATACGGTGTAGATAGCAATTTATTAAGTTGGTTCTCTAGTTACCTGCAAGATCGACAACAGAGAGTAGTAATACACAATTCGACTTCTTCACTCTGCAATGTTTCAGCTGGTGCATCTCAAAGCTCAGTACTTGGCCCTCTCTTATTTATATTGTATATTAACGATATTGCTGAGAATCTAATCTCTCTTAGCCGACTTTTTGCAGACGACACTTCCTTCAGCTATTCCAGTCGTGATGAATTACAGATAAAAACTGTGATTGATCACGACTTGAAAGAGCTGGATGAATGGTCAAAGAAATGGTTGATGTCTTTTAACCCGGATAAACCAGAAATTATGTTATTTTCAAATACGGAAATTCCAGAATTAAATTTTACATTTAATGGAAGAACTATTCCAATTACAAATTCTCATAAACATTTAGGAGTTACATTCAGCAGCGATGCTAAATGGAATATACATATAGAAAATATATTGTCAAGTATTTACAAACACCTGAATGTTCTTCGAAAGTTAAAATATAAACTTTCTAGGAAAAATTTAGAGAAACTCTATTTAGTTTACATCAGACCAATTTTTGAATATGCTAGTGAAGTATGGGATAATTGTGGTGTGGGAAATTCTAATAAACTTGACCAGTTGCAACTTGAGGCAGCTAGAATCGTTACTGGTCTTCCAATATTTGCTAGTTCCATTCTAATTTATAAAGAGTTAAGCTGGGAATCATTGTCAGAAAGAAGAAAAAGGAGAAAATTACAAATGTTTTATAATATTCAAAATAATAATGCACCCAGGTATCTTTGTGACTTAATTCCTCCAACGATTCAAAGTACAACCGTTTATCCATTGCGTAATGGAAGTGATATAATAATACCATTTTGCAGACTATCGATTACTTGTGACTCATTTATTCCCTCAACAATACGTCAATGGAATAGCTTAAATCCATCTCTTCGAAATATGGAATCTATTGCAAAATTTAAAACTGAATTAAGAAAACAGAAAGATAATAGACAAGTTCCTAAGCATTTCGAAATTGAACCTCGAAAACTTAATATTGCATTAACCAAACTTCGATGTTTTGCTTCTTTCTTAAATTATGATTTGTTCCAAGTAAATATAGTCTCAGATCCGTCTTGTCGTTGTGGGGCCAATCGTGAAGACTCGTATCACTTCTTCTTTGATTGTTCCCATTATGCAAATATGAGATATTAATTGTTTCACAATCTCAGCTGGCTACCTAATGACTGTGCTATAGACCTCACGCTTTTAACCAGTGGTAATCCTATTCTTTCAAATGAACAGAACGAAATTATTTTTAAGCACGTGTTTGAATATATAAAGAGATCTGAAAGGTTTCTTGTTTAAGTGGTTCACCAAATGAACAACCACACACACCATCACCACCAACCTCTCTCTCTCCTTCTCTAATTCCTTTCTTCATTCTCTGTTCTTCTTCAATTTACACATATTAATGTAAGAAATATTCATATGCATGCATGCTCTATCAAATAATGTAACGTATTGTATGTAGGAGAAGACTTCATAAGTTTGTTTATCTTGTGTCCTATCCTTTTTGCATATTTGAGCAAATAAAATATGCTGTGGTTTTTTCTTCGGGTCCTCCAGTGCCGCCATGATATAATTAAAATATTGTTCAAAGTGGCGATAAAGACCATCAAACAAACAAACAATCACAATTGCATATGATTGAAAAATTACCATAAAAAAAGTTAGTAACAAACTGAATGTGTAATACTACACTTCCTTTTAAATGTCCATATTACTTTTGAGGGGGTACATTACAGTACATACAATTTTAGAGAGGAGTCATAGGTCACTAATTAATCTTTGAATATCAAAGACATTACAATGTTGCCAGGATAGAGTGTTAGATAGAATAACAAGGCTAATCAGAGATTCCCGTGTTGTAAGCCAAATATATATTTTTTTTAATATCAAATCAATAGAATGTATCTCTTAAACATCATTACTCATAGCATCTGTTATAACCAGATATAAGGAAATAGTAGATTAAAGTGACTATGAGTGTTTATTTTAAGCTAAATAGCTTAAGTATGCCAACTTAATCTTTAGTATTGATCATCACACCAATCCCCGATCTATTACCGTCTTTTACCGAAATGGATACTGTGAATATGAAAATATTGTCATCATCAAGGAGTGCGGCGAAGTGGTTGTCTCTTATGAAGGTCTTTTTAGCTTAGCAAGCGATATATGACAAGAGCAGTTTCAGGTTCGTTTCGCATTTTGATGAAAAACAGAAAAAAGAGTCTCTATGGTTAACTAAAGGAGCGATATTTTTATCAAGATAATTTCTTATTATATTGTTAGTACTGTCCTTCCTCTATTTACGAATTCTGATGACCCCTTATGTATTTCCAAACTCTTCTTAGCAATAAAAGGTCAAAAGTGGAAAAGATCTGTCACAAAAAATAAATCGGAATACAATACGATACCCTATGTTGACTGGACCATGCTCCTTGTAAAGTAAGCAATATCATTTTAGAATACCATATCATAGTGTCTTAGTTAGGGTTCTCGAGTCGGGTCAAACTAAAGATTGCATTCGGCGTTTGCTGCTTCTCTGCTAAGCACGCAGCATTAAGGGATAAAAACAAACACCGATTGGCTGAAAATCATGATAATGTGTCCAAGTGGAGTGATATGTCTACTCGCGGCATGTTTCAGGGAACTAGCACTATCAAGATCCAACTCAGCGTGTTGGTCTAGTACAAAGCGGACATCGCCTTCATCTTGTCGAATCTTACTTGTTCTCGCCATGACATAGGCCGAAAATTGTTCATTTAGTGCTAAGCAAAAATCACTCAATCACTCCCTAATTGAAATAAATGCCAACACAAAATAACAATAAATTTTTAATATCAACAACAAAAACATAATCCAACAAATATTAAAAATATCATCACATTCGGCTTCTTGTATCTTACTGATCTGAATGATGGAGATAAATGCTAATGATACAAATGTACCTATATCATAGATGAGAATGTTTGCTTGTTTGTTTTTTTGATGGTGTTTGACGCTACTTTCAACAATATTTCAAGTATAGCGTGGCGGTCAGTTTTATTGTTGGAGGAAAGCGGAGGACGCGGAGAAAACCACCGACCTGTCTCAGGTCACTGACAAACTTTATCACATAATGTTGTACACCTCGCCCTAATCGAAATTCGAACTCACAATATCAGTGGTGATAGGCACTGATTGCATAGGTAGTTGTAAATCCAAGTACTATACGATATAATATTTTGTGTTTCATTTGATAATAAAAATTAATATTATAAAAATAGCTGTCAATTGCAGGATTTTTCTAATTGCCCCATTGGACTTCAAAGGATGCAGTTGTACTTCATGCCACTTTCTACAATTGTGTTTCCATGCGACAATGACGCTACACATATATAAATAAATATCTATCATAGCATTGCTTGACTTGAAATTTTATATTTTTATTATGCCACCTTGTTCGAATCTCAATAACCCCTCCCTACGGAGCTCATTGAGGGTATATTAAAAACGACGGAAAACAAATGACGGCAACAATCCACTCGGCCATTGGTCAGGTGATCTAAAATATAAGCAGACAAAATGCCGAAAAAACGTCAAGCAGTTTAACGTAACACTGTAAAAAGTATGACGACAATTGAATTTCACATTTCTCTCCACCATTCTGATATTTTAAAACTATGTTTTCCTTGACTGACATCATCGTTGTTCAACATCGAAAGACAATTTATCATTCGTCATCTATTCCTTAATGTAGATTCGGAATTCCTCTAATTTTGAAAGCAACAATGGTAAAAAACAGAAACGACACCATAAATCCTCCGAGTGCCCAAAAGTTTCTTCTCATGTGTTCCACGGCATCTGGATAATAATCAGTATTTCTCTCCTGTAGGATATTGACAAGGAACACATGAAAAACATATATAATCGTCTTAAGCAAGTGACTGACAACCATACAATGTACCACCTTACTAGATCCCGAGGAATATCGTGCTGTGTTTGAACATTCAACCAAACAGTTTTATATGTGGAGGAAATCAGAGTACACGGAGAAAACCACCGACCTGTCGCAAGACACTGACAAACTTTATGACATCATGTTTTTTCGGGTATACCTCGCCATGAACGGGTTCGAACTCACAACCTAAGCAGTGATTGCACAGGTAGATGTAAATCCAACTACTATACGATCACGAACACGACGACCCCCTTAATATCAGTTGCATATTAAAAGCAATATAATTAGATTCTGGGGTTCGTAATAAATATTTCGCATGATGATAACGATGTCCGCTTTGTACTAGACCAACAAGCTTAGTTTGATTTTTATAATGCTAGCTCACTGAAACAACAGTCTACGGATAGATAGGTCGCTCTACTCTGACACAATATCCTGATTCTGAGCTAACCAGTCCTTAATGCAGCGAGCTTAGCGGTGAAGCAACACATACCAATTTTAGCAGTCTTTGGATTCACCTGACAGGGACTCGGAATTCACTATTGATCGCACTCAAGTCGAGCATGCTAGCTATTACATCACCGATGCGGTTTTCAAAGACTTCGATATGGTATATCATGCAGCCTTGTGTGTTACAACCTACAAAGCAGTAGAGTGATATTTGCAGTTAAATAGTGCCACCATTTTGCCAACACGATTAATTGTTTGTTAGTCTCTTCTGGTTTTAGTTTAAGCATATTTTTATTTGCTAAATATAACAAATAGGGATCGGACACAAGTTTTTCCAACTTATGAAGTCTTCTCCCGAATACAATAATTTACAATATGGATTAGCATGCGCAATGAAATGATATAATATGTATATAATAGCATAGAGTTAAATATACAAAGAATGACTATATACAAAAACATAAGTTTAGACAATATACGAGAAAAAAAAGAATAAAGAAAAAAGAAAAGAGAATAAATACTTTTGGAGATGTGTGTTGGTTCTTTAGATCATTTAGACAAGTTACAAGTATTGCTGAAAAAAACTGTTAATTTGACAACTATCAACCAATCATCAAATTCCATAGATGAATCTACAAAACAAGATTATAAAGGTTATTTGGATTGATTACTTTAACCTTCAAACAGACAAGGCCGCTATATAGCTGCAATACTACTAAAAACGTTGGAGTTAAACACCAACCAATCAATTCTCACAACCAACATAGCGTAGTCTATGGCTGTGTTCCATACATTTGTTGTAAAAACTTATAGAGTAACAAATAATAATAATAAGAGATATAATATAAACGCATTTTTGCTTGTATCTTTGAAATAAATTAGGATTACAAAAAAAAAAAAACAACAAGAAGCATAACACGCAGAGGTTATATTCCATTTAGCTAAATTTTTATTGTTCCGTCAAGTATTACAGAATGCATTCTAATTGCTAGCATCGTAATTTCGCTCTATTCTAAATCAGAACTTGTTTATTTTTATTTATATAGGACACAAAGAAATAACATGGCGAAGATGAAGAAAGAAAACCAATATAATCAGTTAATGCTCTTAGTAGTGATAGTGTCTCTGTCATGTTTTACTGTGACTATCATACTGGATCTAAAACATTCAGAGGATAAGTCTTATTATACTGAAGAAGGACGCCATTTTAATCTACGCTGGATGTTGTCGTTGGATAAAAAAGACATGCATAACAATGATCAATACAAAAGAATGATTCGATCGAAAACAAAGTACCCAATAGTATCACAGCCTTACAAAATAAATAACAAAAACATATGTAATGGAGTATAAAAAGTGTCCGTAATCGTCATGGTCCATACAGCACCTAGACACTTCTTAACAAGACTCAGAATGAGAGCAACGTGGCTCAATTCGACATATTATAGTCCCGAAAATGTACGAGTGATCTTTCTTTTAGGGTCTGTGTTTTGACCCAATGTTACAATATCAAATTGAAGAGGAGGACAAAAAGTTTAAAGACATAGTACAAGGCCAATTTATTGATTCATACCGTAATTTAACTAACAAAGGCGTAATGGGTTACAAGTGGATTTCGAAGAATTGTATGAATGTTGAAATTGTTCTTAAAGTAGATGATGACGCCTTTGTTAATTTTTTCAAATATTTTGAAGAAATGTCGCATATAAAGGAAAAGAACAAATATATTCTATGTAATAGAATACTCAAAGGAACAATGGGAATTATAAGAGTCAATGGCAGTAAATGGTATGTTAATGAGGATGAATTTAGAAACATGAAGGCCTACCCGCATACATATTGTAGCGGTTTTTCTGTATTTATATCTACAGACTTGATACCCATGTTATATCAGGCTGTCATAGGATAACCATTTTTCTGGGCGGATGATTTTTTTCTGTTTGGACTATTGCCGTTACGAGTACCAGGTGTTGTGCATGACAATTTGAGGTCTAATTTGTCCTTTATACACCCAGCAGCTTATGATTGTTATATACGATACCGTAAGAAATGCAAATATATGATAGTTCCGGCAAATGAAAAGGAAATACCAAAAATGTGGCTAGCAGTAGTCCAAGACAGAATTCAAAGTATATTTGGTAATTACTATATGGACTTACCATCGCTACCTGAACGATGTCTTCAACCTACGCCAACATTTTGAAATATCATATTCAATGTATGCCAACAAACATTATATTACAGGTGTTTATATATAACAATTAATGACAGTTACAGGTAGGTAAATTTGGAAATGCAGTTCTCAAAAGTGAAATTTATTATAAAAAAAAAACTAAGCAAAAAACAATCTAAAAATATAAGAATAAGTCTGTTAAAATTTAACAACTTGAAAAAAAATAATTAAACTTTTGTAAAAATTTATATATTAAAATAAAAATCTGGTAAAATTAAACAAAAATCTGTAAATAAAAATGATGAAAATGTAAAATTTTAGAATAATTTAAATAAACAATCTTTCTAAAATGTATGAATTAAAAATATTATATGATGCTATATGCGTGTCGTGTGCAAAGCGTCGCGCCTCCTCTGATGATCCTTAAGCCCTTTTCTTAAAATCTAAATTCAAAAGTTTTTAATAATATTTATTTACAAATTTAGAATTATCATAATTTTGAAAAGAGTATTTTTTAATTGCTCACTCCAAGATAATTAATCATAAGATAATTCAGTTCACTCCAAGCTAATTATTTATAAGATAATTTGAAGTATGATAAACAAAAAATATCTGTGCTTATAATATCCTAATTTAGTTTCATGAAAAATGATGGACCAGCATGCGTCAGTAATGTACGTGTAATTGAGCTCTCTGAAAAAATGGGGATAATATGATGGATAACCGCAACGTTTAATGTCAAAACTTGTCATACTGTTACATTACAGAGTATTGCATATAATTGTGCTGCACATAGTGTTTTAGGTAATATAAATGACTTCATTACAATTGTAAACATTGTCAACAACAACTCACTGACCAGAGGTCAAAATGGAAGGTGAAATGGCGGCCCCCACAGATGTAAACAATGACAATAACTCTGAAATTTTAAATACCAGTTCTCAGCCTAATGTATCAATAACTCGTTCCTCTAATAAAAGGTCAAATCCAGACAGCCCTGATTCTTTGCCAGCCACTCAAAAACAAAATTTGCGACAAATACGGCGTCGAAATTCTGTAGGAGATCTACGTGATCTTGACACCATCAAGAAGATCCCGGTATCAAGAAAAAACATTACAGACAAAGTTCTTGAGGCCCTTACAAGTCCTGATGTCCTTAATAAAATAATTCCTGTATTATCAGAAAAAATTGGCGAAACTATTTCTACATTAATAGAATCAGAAATACAAGCATGTGTTGCGACTCATATAAATCCTTTAAAAGAAATAGTCCATAAGCAGGAAAAAATTATTGAAAACCACGAACAAAAGATGTGTAAGCAATTTATCCAAATCAACACATTAGAGCGAACCATTAAAGATCAGTCGTTGGCAATGAATGAACACGAAGCTGAACTTGAATCTCTTCATAAAAAAATGAGCGAGTTAGAAATTCGTCTAGAGAGCCAAGAACAATATTCCCGCCGAACCAGTTTGCGCTTTCATAACATCAAAGTACCAGTCAATGAACGTGGTCGAATTATTCATCTAGTAAACACCGACGATTTGATATTGGATATTTGCAATATATTACCAGGTGTGAACTTGACCATTAATGACATTGGAAGAAGTCATGTCATTGGGAGTGCCAAATCCGGAAAGTGTCAAGTAAAAGTCCGCTTTCTGTCATACCGCACCAGAAATCTAGTTTACACTAACAAGAAATCTCTCCGTGCCAACCCTGATGGTATATTCATTACAGAAAACCTAACACCATACCGAAATACCGAACAACTCTTACCGAGAGACTAGCGCAATTGAAGTTTGACAAACTAATACAAGCTTACTGGACCTCCGATGGCCGCATATTTGTCAAAAGAACTGAAACCAGTAGAAAGGAAATAATGACAAACTTCGATGACATTGCATCCCTCGAGTGCAGGTTTCAACGCCAATCCAGACAAAATATTCAGGATTGTCCATCCGTCTTTGATAGGGGTCCAGAACATTCGCGTCCTGAAACTCAAACTGACATTGAAGACTCGGAGCCAATCGATTCTAACCGGGACTAACGTTGAATTATTTGTGCTTTTCTATTTTGTAAAATTGTCACCGTAAAACAATCATCACTTATGTAATGCCCACTTTTTTTTCTTTTTTTTTCTCGCTTAACAATAATTGTTATGTTCAATATATCACCGTGTAAAATCTGGTCAAGAAATGTCGGTCTTATGGTTCTAAAAACTTATTAAAACATTCTCATAAGCTTGTTATGAAAAGTAAATATTTCTGGTATGTGCTTAGAAATATATATATTTTTTAAATACTTCTATATATAATTCCCAATGATGGCCTCAATAATTATCATATCTAACCAATAGAAATTGTGTACGCATGATATGTTTAATCTGACAGTTTGGGGACTTTCTCAAAGGTGTACAATGAATCCATGACTCGTAAGAGATTTAATTTTTTTTTATATATATTCGTAGAAAATTATATGAATGTGATAAAGGTTTGTCAAACTGATACATATATAAATATGTACTTACAAATTTAGGAGGTATTCAGTTGTCATAATGTTAAAATAATCAATGTCTCTGATTTATCTTCATTATTACTGGTTGTACATATACTTACTGTTATTTCTATTAATGTTTCTAATATGTTTCAAATAGACAATATTATTAGTTAATATTGTTGGTGTACACACTATGATTCACAAATACTGACAGGTTTCTTGTTTAAAATAAGATGTGTTTTGATATATGCGGGGTTTTTTGTTTGTTTTTGTGGTTTGAAATATGCGGGGGTTTTTTTTCTTTTTTTTTTACCAATACCAAATGATGGCCCCAATAAATATCAAAGACATCATACTTCAGCCAATAGATATTGTGTACATTTAGGGGATTTCTCAAAATTGTACATTGAATCTAACTACACATTTGTAAATACATGATTGAAAACCGAACCATGTCAATTTATTTGAAAAAATATTATGCCTAAATTGATACATATATAAATGTATACTTTCCCTTAATGGAGATATCTAGCTAGTTATTATATGCCAAAACTGTTAATGTGTCGGATTTTTTTTTACTGCTACATGTTGAACAGTTTACTTGTTAGTTTCATAAACTTTTATAAATATGTTTAATTTAAAATTAGTTTATTATTGATTGTGTACATACTAGTTAATTATTGTGTTTCAAAAATGTTAATTTGTGTTTGTCAATTTGTGAAGTCATTTCCATAGAATGAGGTTTTTATACTTCAACAACAATATAATTAATCACAGTTTTATTATTTTATTAGTATTATAATTATAATTCAAGCTGGTGATATGACAGTTGTGATTGTTTTGAACTTGGGTTTCCTCCGAAAATTCCATTTTTGTTTGTTTTGTTTAATGATTCGATTCTTTTCTGATAAAAATTGTAGAATGACATGTCTTCCAATTTAAACGGTAATTATGAAATATATCCCCATTTCTGTATAAATTTCATTTATACCTCACATTTTGAAAATGACTTATTGTGTTCTGTTTGTTGTTTATATAAATCGGTTTATTTGTTTTCCTTCTCTATCTTTTTCTTTCAAATTTTGTGTCCAATTATGAGATGATGTGTGTGGTGTTCAAGTTGTAAATTACTCGATGGATTGCGCCTTTAAAATGAATTGTAAAATATTAAACCCCAAATGGGTAACTGTATCGATGACTACAGGGCAGACATCGGACTATTTCATATACGCATAAAAGGAAACCGTAGACCTTTTAAGTTTAATTTTCCTGTATATACTTATCAAGAAATACTACTTACTAATTTTCGATGTACATTTCTCGTCGTCTCTCTCTCTCTCTACTTCAAAACCTAAATCCTAATATAGACATTGTTTTTCTGTTGTTTGCATTACAATATATCCTGATCATTGGTAACGTTGAAGTTGATCCAAGTCCAGAATTAATAAATCATTCAAGTGTTAGTGATAATTCCATTTCAATATGTAACATAAATATTCGCAGTGCGCGGAATAAATTAGATTTTCTTAATAATTTCACTGACGAATTTGATATTATTGCTGTAACAGAAACACATTTACATCCAAACATCAGTAATAATGATATTGAGATTGATTCCTTTTCAAAAAATATAATCCGTAGAGATTGCAACAAAGCAGGTGGGGGTCTTCTTATTTACTTCAAAGATTATATTTCAGTTATCCGTAAGCACGAACTCGAAAATCACAGTGATGAATCCATCTGGGTAGAAATACAAGGTAAAGGTACAAGGTTTTTATTATGTAGTACATATAGACCTGAATGGACAGACGCCGACTACTGGACACGGCTTAATCATGCTATAGGGATGGGTTATCAGATTAATCAAAACATAATACTAACAGGTGACCTGAAGTCAGATTTATTTTCTTCTCGTAATAATAAATTGATTGACACCATGAATTTGTTTAATTTGACGAATGTTATTGAAAAGCCCACGAGAATTACGGAACACAGCAGTACATTACTTGACCCTATTATAATAAACGATTCCGTGCATTATTCTTATTCGGATGTTTTGAAAGTCCCGTCCGATATTAGTGATCATGATGCATCAATATTTTTTATAGAATGTCCTAAATTTCAAACCAGATCTTTTCAAAGAGAAGTATGGTTATATGAACGAACTGACCATGAAAATCTTTCAAGCAAACTCGATACCGTCGATTGGAATGCATTACTTTCCGACTTGGAGGATGTTGATGAAATGTGTAATACCTTCACCGAGATATTCCTCAGAGTCGCAAGGGAGTGCATTCCAACCAAAATGGTCACTATGCGTAATAGCGATAGACCATGGTTTAATAGTGAACTCAGAAGAGAAATTAGAAAACGAGACCGTATTCGTAAGATAGCAAAAAAATTTAACAAACAATCAGATATCGACAAATACAAGAAACAGAGAAACAAAGTTAATAATTTAAAAAAGACAGCTAAAGAACATTTCGAACAAAATTTAGACACTTTAATCTTAGAAAATATATCAAATCCAAAAACTTACTGGAAAATAATGAAGATGTTAATTAAATCTAATAAAGGATGCAGTAATATACCCCCTCTCCAAAATATAATTCAGGATGAAGGACTAGTTGAGGTAGTTTACGAAGACGACGAGAAGTGTGAATTACTAAATAAATATTTTAGTTTTATTTCTTCTTTGGAAGATGCCAATATTCCTCTTCCAGATATTGAACATAGGACCAATAATTTTCTGCGAGACATAGTCATTACAACAGATGAGATTGTTGATATTATTAAAATTTTAAATCCTAATAAGGCATCGGGACCTGATATAATCAGTCACAAAATGTTAAAATTATGTCCTGAAAAAATAGCAGTCCCTCTTCAAATAATTTTTAATAAATCTCTTTTACAATGTAAATATCCAACCAGCTGGAAGATTGCACATGTGATTGCTATATTTAAAAAAGGTGACAAGTCATTACCGTCTAATTATAGACCTAAATTTCTCATAAGTTGTGTTGGAAAAATAATGGAACGTGTTATTTATAAATATGTTTTTAACCATCTGCAAAGAAACAAGTTAATTTATGAATATCAATCTGGTTTTCTCCCAAAATATTCAACAGTACACCAACTATTAGAAATGTACAACTGCATTTTAAATTCACTAGAAAAAAAGGAAATTAGCTGGGTTTTTTTCTGTGATTTTTCTAAAGCGTTCGACAAAGTTTGGCATAAAGGGTAGTTGCATAAAATTAAATCATACGGTGTAGATAGCAATTTATTAAGTTGGTTCTCTAGTTACCTGCAAGATCGACAACAGAGAGTAGTAATAAACAATTCGTCTTCTTCACTCTGCAATGTTTCAGCTGGTGTACCTCAATTTCAGTACTTGGCCCTCTCTTATTTATTTTGTATATTAACGATATTGCTGAGAATCTAATCTCTCTTAGCCGACTTTTTGCAGACGACACTTCCTTCAGCTATTCCAGTCGTGATGAATTACAGATAAAAACTGTGATTGATCACGACTTGAAAGAGCTGGATGAATGGTCAAAGAAATGGTTGATGTCTTTTAACCCGGATAAACCAGAAATTATGTTATTTTCAAATACGGAAATTCCAGAATTAAATTTTACATTTAATGGAAGAATTATTCCAATTACAAATTCTCATAAACATTTAGGAGTTACATTCAGCAGCGATGCTAAATGGAATATACATATAGAAAATATATTGTCAAGTATTTACAAACACCTGAATGTTTTTCGAAAGTTAAAATATAAACTTTCTAGGAAAAATTTAGAGAAACTCTATTTAGTTTACATCAGACCAATTTTTGAATATGCTAGTGAAGTATGGGATAATTGTGGTGTGGGAAATTCTAATAAACTTGATCAGTTGCAACTTGAGGCAGCTAGAATCGTTACTGGTCTTCCAATATTTGCTAGTTCCATTCTAATTTATAAAGAGTTAAGTTGGGAATCATTGACAGAAAGAAGAAAAAGGAGAAAATTACAAATGTTTTATAATATTCAAAATAATAATGCACCCAGGTATCTTTGTGACTTAATTCCTTCAACGATTCAAAGTACAACCGTTTATCCATTGCGTAATGGAAGTGATATAATAATACCATTTTGCAGACTATCGATTACTTGTGACTCATTTATTCCCTCAACAATACGTCAATGGAATAGCTTAAATCCATCTCTTCGAAATATGGAATCTATTGCAAAATTTAAAACTGAATTAAGAAAACAGAAAGATAATAGACAAGTTCCTAAGCATTTCGAAATTGGACCTCGAAAACTTAATATTGCATTAACCCAACTTCTATGTTTTGCTTCTTTCTTAAATTATGATTTGTTCCAAGTAAATATAGTCTCAGATCCGTCTTGTCGTTGTGGGGCCAATCGTGAAGACTCGTATCACTTCTTCTTTGATTGTTCCCATTATGCAAATATGAGATATAAATTGTTTCACAATCTCAGCTGGCTACCTAATGACTGTGCTATATACCTCACGCTTTTAACCAGTGATAATCCTATTCTTTCAAATGAACAGAACGAAATTATTTTTAAGCACGTGTTTGAATATATAAAGAGATCTGAAAGGTTTCTTGTTTAAGTGGTTCACCAAATGAACAACCACACACACCATCACCACCAACCTCTCTCTCTCCTTCTCTAATTCATTTCTTCATTCTCTGTCCTTCTTCAATTTACACATATTAATGTAAGAAATATTCATATGCATGCATGCTCTATCAAATAATGTTGTAACTTATTGTATGTAGGAGAAGACTTCATAAGTTTGTTTATCTTGTGTCCTATCCTTTTTGCATATTTGAGCAAATAAAATATGCTTAAGCTAATCTGCTGATAAATACTTTAATGTGGGCATATGAGTAGAATGTGCTGATAAATACATTTAAGTGGGCATGAGTATAAACAGTTAGAGTAAATGGTATGACGTGGGCATTGGAGTCGAACGTTCAGGTGGTTCATTCAACCTATGCCAACATTTTTAAAAATATATAAAAAAAGATCAAAAAGATTGTATTTATCAGCACATTCTACTCATATGCCCACATCAAAGTATTTATCAGCACATTCTACTCATGCCCACATCAATGTATTTATCAGCACATTCTACTCATATGCCCACATCAAAGTATTTATCAGCACATTCTACTCATGCCCACATCAAAGTATTTATCAGCACATTCTACTCATATGCCCACATCAATGTATTTATCAGCACATTCTACTCATGCCCACATCAAAGTATTTATCAGCATATTCTACTCATGCCCACATCAATGTATTTATCAGCACATTCTACTCATATGCCCACATCAATGTATTTATCAGCACATTCTACTCATGCCCACATCAAAGTATTTATCAGCACATTCTACTCATATGCCCACATCAAAGTATTTATCCAAGGTTATACTCATATCACACATCATAATAATTATACCAGCGGCCGTCGTGATCGCATGGTAGCTGGATTTACAACTACCTATGCAATCAGTGCTACCGATCACCACTAACGTTGTGAGTTCGAATCCCACTCATGGCGAGGTGTACTTGATGCAACATTATGTGATAAAAGTTGATGGCGTTTAGCGGCAGGTCGGTGGTTTTCTCATGGTACTCTGGTCTCCTCCACCAATAATACTGACCGCCACGATATAACTGCAATAATGTTGAAAGTTGCGTTAAACACCCATAATATACTCAACTCAACTCTCATCTCATAGTATTTATCCAAACTTTCTACTCCAATTTCAAACTTATAATTTGTTTATAACAATGTTCAATTGTCAAATCCAATCTCACAGTGTTTATCCACTTTTCTACTTCGCTTTCCACCCATAGTCATTACGGGTATATCACAACGTTCTGCATACATATACATTGTCACGTTATAATGTTAATCCCACTATTCTTCTCCGATTTCCATGACATATTTTTTTTTATCACAAAGTTCTAAAAAATACTCGCGCATCACAGTGTTTATTCAAATGCTCAAAGTATATCCCAGCTCACTGTTTTGCATTTGATAGGAATATCTCATTGTTGCAATAAACCATTTTATAGATAGACGTGTTTACTCCTAACATTCTACTAATGTTTATCCGATCATTCTACTCCAATCTTAACCTGGTAATTTTACCTGATCATGCTACTCGTAATACTCCTTATATAGATTATATCAGCCCTACTTAAATGCACTCCTCATAATGTTTGTCGAACCCTAGCTTCAATTTCCACATCATAAAGTATATCCGAAAGTCCTACTTCATTTTCCACCTTAAACATTCTACACACAATACCCACCTCATAGTGTTTATCAGAACATTCTACACATATTCCCACTCATAGTGTTTATCAGAACATTCTACACATATTCCCACTAACAATGTTTATCAGAACATTCTGCACATAGTTCCACCTCATAATGTTTATCAGAGCATTCTACACACATTCCCACTCATAGTGTTTATCAGAACATTCGACATATAGCTCCACCTCATAATGTTTATCAGAACATTCTACCCATCAAATTGTTTATCAGACCATTCTGCATACAGCCCCACCTCATTGTGTTTATCAGAGCATTCTACACATATTCCCACTCATAGTGTTTATCAGAACATTCTACACACATTCCCACTAATAGTGTTTATCAGAAGATTCTGCACATAGTCTCATATCAAAGTGTTTATCAAAGCATTCTACACATAATTCCACCTCATAGTTTATCAGAACATTCTACACATATTGCCCCTCATAGTGTTTATCAGAACATTCTACACTAATTCCCACTCATAGTGTTTATCAGAACATTCGACATATAGCTCCATCTCATAATGTTTATCAGAACATTCTACCCATCAAATTGTTTATCAGACCATTCTGCATACAGCCCTACCTCATTGTGTTTATCAGAACATTCTACACATATTCCCACTCATAGTGTTTATCAAAACATTCTGCACACAGTCTCATCCCATTGTGTTTATCAGAACATTCTACACACATTCCAACCTCATAGTGTTTATCAGACCATTCTACACATAGTCTCATCTCATAGTGTTTGTCAAAATATTCCTATAATAGTGTTTATGCAAATTTGTTTATGCGAATGTTCTACGTATATCCGATCTCATTATCTTACATTTTATAGTTTAACGTGAATTATTAATTGTTTCAACTAACTATATTGTATATAGATATAAATGTGTTTGAAGTTTTGCACAAACATAAAGGGTTTCACAAAATACGTACCAGGGGTATTTCGAAGTTTTGAAGAAAAAGCAAGGATGGTTTAGTCTCTTTATTTGTATTTAATGAAATTGTATTTAGATTTTTCAACATGTAATTATTCATTGCAATCACAAGTTTTAACAGATATGTCCTGTTACTAATTTTCGAAAAGATAAAAATAAAAATACTTAATTTGTTATTTTTATGTTTAGTGTTTTAAGTGCCAACTGAAAGCTAAGGAACTGCTTGTGTGGTCCTATTATGTGTCCTTACGTTCTTAGTTCAGTATTATGATGCCAGCTACGAATTTCGCATAAAAACGATGTTCGGTTCGTCTTTACCTCCAGTTGTTTGTAGTAGGACTCATGCCTTGGTAACATATATTGACTATGTGAGTAACATGGCGGTGTCTTATAGAAGGCAAGAACTGCTTGCCCATCGCGGACGCCTGGGCTCGACCCCGGCTTTGGTGGGGTCCGTATTGCTCATATATTTGGTTTTCTGTGTTGTACTTTTGTATTGTTTGTCTTCGTCCTGTGTCTTCTGTGCCCTGTGTTGCAAGTTTCTCTTGTTTGTCCATTCTTAGTTGCCTCTTCGGTTTTTTCCTACGTTTATTTCATAGTATACAGTTCAAAGATTGCATTACTTAATTCACGTTGTAATGGACATTTCATCTTGTATTGGAGCTGGTGAACATATGACACAAAAAGACCAAAGAAAAAGAAGAAGATAAAACACAACCATAAAATTACTGTACCAAGATATTCTCGTAATATGTGAAAAGAAAATACAAAAATGTATAAAAATCGCCAATTTTAGCACCAAGTATTTAATGCTGAATCCATCATATGTTTTTCTTTCTGTATCGAAACGTGTATTTAATGCTGAATCCATCATATGTTATGCCTTCTGTATCGAAACATGTGTATTTAATGCTCAATACATCATATGTTATGCCTTCTGTATCGAAACATGTGTATGTAATGCTGAATTCATCCTTTGTTATGCCTTCTGTATTGAAACATGTAAGCCCGGCTTTTTCTTCAGTTGCCATATTTTGGGCTTGTAAACTGTTTGATACATTCTATTGTTCAAAAAGTGGTGTTAAACACCATAACCCCAATCACCAAGACCTTTTCACACCTTATTTGGTTTGAGTAGAACTTAATCTAAAATTAGTGTTGTGCTTTAAATACGAAAAATAAAATAAATCTTTGAATACGGAAACGAATTTAAAATGGAGTGAAATAGAATACTAGCCATGAATGATTTAAATGAAAGCCAATCACATCGGTGATGTAGATGTTAGCGTGCTGGCTGGAATGCGACAGATTGTGTGTTCAAGCCGCGATGGAGTCAGACAAAAGACTATGAAACTGGTATTTGATGGTTCGCATGCAGCATTAATGAGTAAAAGCATCGGAATCGGGATGTGTCGTGTGGTGCGACATGTCTACCCGCGGCCTGTTGTTAATTTTGAACATTATACATTGATCTTAGTGATACAGAAGTTTTCATATGTAAAACATTTAGAGTACAAGGCCATCGTAAGACATTATAATGAAACAATGATCAACTTCGAACCAAACTCTAATTGTAAATGCCATCTTTCGTCTTCTGAACACAATGGCATATAGGGGCCGTCGTGGCAGTTATCGTATGGTAGTTGGATTTACAACTACCTATGCAATCAGTGCCTATCGCCATTGATGTTATTTGTTCGAATCTCAATCGGGGCGAGGTGTACAACATTATATGATAAAGTTTGTCAGTGACTTGTGGCAGGTCTGTGATTTTTTCTTCGGGTCCTCCGGTGCCGTCACGATATAATTAAAATATTGTTCAAAGTGGCGATAAACACCATCAAGCAAACAATCACAATTGCATATGATTCAAGAATGACCATCAAAAAAAGTTAGTAACAAACTGAATATGTAATCCTACACTTCCTTTTAAATGTCCATATTACTTTTGCGGGGGTGCACTACAGTACATAACATTTTAGAGAGGAGTCATAGGTCACTAATTAATCTTTGAATATCAAAGACATTACAATCGTGTTGGGAAAAGTGTTAGATAGAATAACAAGATTATGCAGAGATTCACGTGTTTTAAACCAAATATATATATTTTTTAATATCAAATCAATAGAATATATCTCTTAAACATCATTACTCATAGCATCTGTTATAACCAGATATAAGGAAATATTTAACCCTTGTCAAATTAATGTTTTAAGAATTATCCAAAAAGGATTGTGACCTCGTTAATGTCAATAAATTGCACAAAATAGTAGATTAACGTGACTAGGAGCGTGTATTTCAAGCTAAATAGCTTAAGTATGTCAACTTAATCTTGTCAAATTGATGATTTGAGAATTATGTAAGATAAAAAGAGTGCTATCGTGTTGTTGTCGATCAAATGCACATAGTAATAGATAAAAGTGGTTGGCAAGTTGATCTGAAGTTAAATAGTTAAAATATTTAATTCTCACTCATACCACCTATACTATCTTTAACATTGATCATCACACCAATCCCAGATCCATTATCCATTACCGTCTTTTACCAGAATGATTACTGTGAATATGAAAATATTGTCATCATCAAGGAGTGCGACGAAGTAGGTATCTCATATGAAGGTCTTTTCAGCTTAGCAGGCGATATATGACAAGCAGCAGTTTCAGGTTTGTTTCGCATCAAGATGATTTGATTTGATTTGATGTTTGGTGTTTTAACGCTACTTTCAGCAATATTTCAGCTATATCATGACAACCAGTTTTAGTGGTGGAAGAAGCCAGAGTACACGGAGAGAACATCGACCATGGGCAAGCAACTGGTAAACTTTATCACTTGCGGCTGCGAGTCGAGTGCATCCTTTTTTGTAATTTACAAAGCCGGGCGCGAACCCACGTCGTATTGGTGATAGGCTTGTATGAGTTGTTAGGTAATCCAACTACCTAAGTCATTGAGCCACCCAGGCCCTACAACTACCTAAGTCATTGAGCCACCCGGGCCCTCGCATTAAGATGAAAAACAGAAGAAAGGGTCTCAATGTTTAACTAAAGGAGCGATATTTTTATCAAGATAATTTCTTATTATATTGTTAGCACTGTCCCTCCTCTATTTACGAATTCTGATGACCCTTTAGGTATTTTCAAACTCTTCTTAGCAATAAAAGGTCAAAAGTGGAAAAGATCAGTGACACAAAATAAATCGGAATACAATATGATACCCTATGTTGACTGGACCATGCTCCTTGTAAAGTAAGCAATATCATTTTAGAATACCATATCATAGTGTCTTAGTTAGGGTTCTCGAGTCGGGTCAAACTAAAGACTGCATTCGGCGTTTGCTGCTTCTCTGCTAAACACGCAGCATTAAGGGATAAAAACAAAGACCGATTGGCTGAAATTCATGATAATGTGTCCAGGTGGAGTGATATGTCTACTCGCGGCATGTTTCAGGGAACTAGCACTATCAAGATCCAACTCAGCGTGTTGGTCTAGTACAAAGAGGACATCGCCTTCATCTTGTCGAATCTTACTTGTTCTCGCCATGACATAGGCCGAAAATTGTTCATTTAGCGCTAAACAAAAATCTCTCAATCACTCCCTAATTGAAATAAATGCCAACACAAAATAACAATGCATTTTTAATATCAACAACAAAAACATAATCCAATAAATAATAAAAATATCATCACATTCGGCTTTTTGTATCTTACTGACCTGAATGATGGAGATAAATGCTAATGATACAAATGTACCTATATCATAGATGAGAATGTTTGTTTGTTTGTTTTTTTGATGGTGTTTGACGCTACTTTCAACAATATTTCAATTATATCGTTGAGGTCAGTTTTATTGTTGGAGGAAACGGAGGACCCGGAGAAAACCACCGACCTGTCGCAAGTCACTGACAAACTTTATCACATGATGTTGTACACCTCACCCTGATCAAGGTTCGAACTCACAACATCAGTGGTGATAGGCACTGATTGCATAGGTAGTTGTAAATCCAAGTACCATACGATATGATATTTTGTGTTTCATTTGATAATAAAAAATAGTATTATAAAGATAGCTGTCAATTGCAGGATTTTTCGAATTGCCCCATTGGACTTCAAAGGATGCAGTTGTACTTCATACCACTTTCTACAATTGTGTTTCCATGCGACAATGACGCTACACATATATAAATAAATATCATAGCACTGCTTGACTTGAACTTTTTATATTTTTATTATGCCACCTTGTTCGAATCTCAATAACCCCTCCCTACGGAGCTCATTGAGGGTATATTAAAGTCGACGGAAAACAAATGACGGCAACAATTCAATTGGCCATTGGTCAGATGATCTAGAATATAAGCAAACAAAATGCCGAAAAAATGTCAAGCAGTTTAACGTAACACTGTAAAAAGTATGACGACAATTGAATTTCACATTTCTCTCCACCATTCTGATATTTTAAAGCTATGTTTTCCTTGACTGACATCATCGTTGTTCAATATAGAAAGACAATTTATCATTAGTCATCTATTCCTTAATGTAGATTCGGAATTCCTCTAATTTTGAAAGCAACAATGGTAAAAAACAGAAACGACACCATAAATCCTCCGAGTGCCCAAAAGTTTCTTCTCATGTATTCCACGGCATCTGGGTAATAATCAGCTAAGTATTTCTCTCCTGTAGGATATTGACAAGGAACACCTGAAAAAACATATATAATCGTCTTAAGCAAGTGACTGACAACCATACAATGTACCTACCTTACTAGATCCCGAGGAATACCGTGTTGTGTTTGAACATTCAAACAAACAGTGTTAGAGTTTGATTTGTAACAGAAACTGTTTGTTCTTCCTTCAGCGAGATTCGAACATACATATATCGTGGTGGTCAGTTTTATATGTGGAGGAAATAGGAGTACTCGGAGATAACCACCGACCTGTCGCAAGACACTGACAAACTTTATGACATCATGTTTTTTCGGGTATACCTCGCTATGAACGGGTTCGAACTCACAATCTTAGCAGTGATTGCACAGGTAGTTGTAAATCCAACTACTATGCGATCACGACCACGGCGGCCCCCTTAATATCAGTTGCATATTAAAAGCAATATAATTAGATGAGGTTCGTAATAAATATTTCGCATGATGATGACGATGTTCACTTTGTACTATACCAACAAGCTTAGTTTGATTCTTATAATGCTAGCTCACTGAAACAACAGTCTACGGATAGATAGGTCGCTCTACTCTGACACAATATCATGATTCTGAGCTAACCAGTCCTTAATACAGCGCGCTTAGCAGTGAAGCAACAAATACCAATGTTAGCAGTCTTTGGATTCACCTGACAGAGACTCGGAATTCACTATTGATCACACTCAAGTCGAGCATTCTAGCTATTACATCACCAATGCGGTTTTCAAAGACTTCGACATGGTATATCATGCAGTCTTGTGTTTTACAACCTACAAAGCAGTAAAGTGATATTTGCAGTTAAATAGTGCCACCATTTTGCCTACACGATTTATTGCTTGTTAGCCTCTTCTGGTTACTAGTATTGCTGAAAAAAACTGTTAATTTGACAACTATCAACCAATCATAAAATTCCATAGATGAATCTACAAAACAAGATTATAAAGGTTATTTGGATTGATTACTTAAACCTTCAAACAGACAAGGCCGCTATATAGCTGCAATACTACTAAAAACGTTGGAGTTAAACACCAACCAATCAATTCTCACAACCAACATAGCGTGGTCCATACATTTGTTGTAAAAACTTATAGAGTAAAAAATAATATTAATAAGACATATAATATAAACGCATTTTTGCTTGTATCTTTGAAATAAATTAGGATTACAAAAAAAAAACAAAAAAAAAACAAAAAGACAACAGGAAGCATAACACGCAAGGGTTATATTCCATTTAGCTAAATTTTTATTGTTCCGTCAAGTATTACAGAATGCATTCTAATTGCTAGCATCGTAATTTTGCTCTATTCTAAATCAGAACTTGTTTATTTTTATTTATATAGGACACAAAGAAATAACATGCCGAAGATGAAGAAAGAAAAGCAATATAATCAGTTAATGCTCTTAGTAGTGATAGTGTCTCTGTCATGTTTTACTGTGACTATCATACTGGATCTAAAACATTCAGAGGATAAGTCTTATTATACTGAAGAAAGACGCCATTTTAATCTACGCTGGATGTTGTCGTTGGATAAAAAAGACATGCATAACAATGATCAATACAAAAGAATGATTCGATCGAAAACAAAGTACCCAATAGTATCACAGCCTTACAAAATAAATAACAAAAACATATGTAATGGAGTAGAAAAAGTGTCCGTAATCGTTATGGTCCTTACAGCACCTAGACACTTCTTAACAAGACTCAGAATGAGAGCAACGTGGCTCAATTCGACATATTATAGTCCCGAAAATGTACGAGTGATCTTTCTTTTAGGGTCTGTGTTTGACCCAATGTTACAATATCAAATTGAAGAGGAGAACAAAACGTTTAAAGACATAGTACAAGGCCAATTTATTGATTCATACCGTAATTTAACTAACAAAGGCGTAATGGGTTACAAGTGGATTTCGAAGAATTGTATGAATGCTGAAATTGTTCTTAAAGTAGATGATGACGCCTTTGTTAATTTTTTCAAATATTTTGAAGAAATGTCGCATATAAAGGAAAAGAAAAAATATATTCTATGTAATAGAATACTCAAAGGAACAATGGGAATTATAAGAGTGAATGACAGTAAATGGTATGTTAATGAGTATGAATTTAGAAACATGAAGGCCTACCCGCATACATATTGCAGCGGTTTTTCTGTATTTATATCTACAGACTTGATACCCATGTTATATCAGGCTGCCATAGGATCACCATTTTTCTGGGTGGATGATATTTTTTTCTGTTTGGACTATTGCCGTCACGAGTACCAGGTGTTGTGCATGACAATTTGAGGTCTAATTTGTCCTTTATACACCCATCAGCTTATGATTGTTATATACGATACCGTAATAAATGTAAATATATGATAGTTCCGGCAAATGAAAAGGAAATACCAAAAATGTGGCTAGCAGTAGTCCAAGACAGAATTCAAAGTATATTTGGTAATTACTATATGGACTTACCATCGTTACCTGAACGGTGTCTTCAACCTACGCCAACATTTTGAAATATCATATTCAATGTATGCCAACAAACATTATATTACAGGTGTTTATATAACAATTAATGACAGTTACAGGTAGGTAAATTTGGAAATTCAGATCTCAAAAGTGAAATTTATTATAAAAAAAAAATAAGCAAAAAACAATCTAAAAATATAAAAATAAGTCTGTTAAAATTTAACAACTTGAAAAAAAATAATTAAACTTTTGTAAAAATTTATATATTAAAATAAAAATCTGGTAAAATTAAACAAAAATCTGAAAATAAAAATTATGAAAATGTAAAATTTTAGAATAATTTAAATAAACAATCTTTCTAAAATGTATGAATTAAAAATATTATATGATGCTATATGCGTGTCGTGTGCAAAGCGTTGCGCCTCCTCTGATGATATTCATGCAATTAAGCCCTTTTCTTAAAATCTAAATTCAAAAGTTTTTAATAATATTTATTTACAAATTTAGAATTATCATAATTTTGAAAAGAGTATTTTTTAATTGCTCACTCCAAGCTAATTAATCATAAGATAATTCAGTTCACTCCAAGCTAATTATTTATAAGATAATTTGAAGTATGATAAACAAAAAATATCTGTGCTTATAATATCCTAATTTAGTTTCATGAAAAATGATGGACCAGCATGCGTCAGTAATGTACGTGTAATTGAGCTCTCTGAAAAAATGGGGATAATATGATGGATAACCGCAACGTTTAATGTCAAAACTTGTCATACTATTACATTACAGAGTATTGCATATAATTGTGCTGCACATAGTGTTTTAGGTAATATAAATGACTTCATTACAATTGTAAACATTGTCAACAACAACTCACTGACCAGAGGTCAAAATGGAAGGTGAAATGGCCGCCCCCACAGATGTAAACAATGACAACAACTCTGAAATTTTAAATACCAGTTCTCAGCCTAATGTATCAATAACTTGTTCCTCTAATAAAAGTTCAAATCCAGACAGCCATGATACTTTGCCAGCCACTCAAAAACAAAATTTGCGACAAATACGGCGTCGAAATTCTCTCGGAGATCTACGTGATCTTGACACCATCAAGAAGACCCCGGTATCAAGAAAAAACATTACAGACAAAGTTCTTGAGGCCCTTACAAGTCCTGATGTCCTTAATAAAATAATTCCTGTATTATCAGAAAAAAATGGGGAAACTATTTCTACATTAATAGAATCAGAAATACAAGCATGTGTTGCGACTCATATAAATCCTTTAAAAGAAATAGTCCATAAGCAGGAACAAATTATTGAAAACCACGAACAAAAGATGTGTAAGCAATTTATCCAAATCAACACATTAGAGCGAACCATTAAAGATCGGTCGTTGGCAATAAATGAACACGAAGCTGAACTTGAATCTCTTCATAAAAAAATGAGCGAGTTAGAAATTCGTCTAGAAAGCCAAGAACAATATTCCCGCCGAACCAGTTTGCGCTTTCATAACATCAAAGTACCAGTCAATGAACGGGGTCGAATTATTCATCCAGTAAACACCGACGATTTGATATTGGATATTTGCAATACATTACCAGGTGTGAACTTGACCATTAATGACATTGGAAGAAGTCATGTCATAGGGAGGGCCAAATCCGGAAAGTGTCAAGTAATAGTCCGCTTTCTGTCATACCGCACCAGAAATCTAGTTTACACTAACAAGAAATCTCTCCGTGCCAACCCTGATGGTATATTCATTACAGAAAACCTAACACCATACCGAACAACTCTTACCGAGAGACTAGCGCAATTGAAGTTTGACAAACTAATACAAGCTTATTGGACCTCCGATGGCCGCATATTTGTTCAAAAGAACTGAAACCAGTAGAAAGGAAATAATAACAAACTTCGATGACATTGCATCCCTCGAGTGCAGGTTTCAACGCCAATCCAGACAAAATATTCAGGATTGTCCATCCGTCTTTGATATGGGTCCAGAACATTCGCGTCCTGAAACTCAAACTGAAATTGAAGACTCGGAGCCAGTCGATTCTAACCGGGACTAACGTTGAATTATTTGTGCTTTTCTATTTTGTAAAATTGTCACTGTAAAACAATCATCACTTATGTAATGCCCATTTTTTTTCTTTTTTTTTCTCGCTTTAACAATAATTGTAATGTTCAATATATCACCGTGTAAAATCTGGTCAAGAAATATCGGTCTTATGGTTCTAAAAACTTATTAAAACATTCTCATAAGCTTGTTATGAAAAGTAAATATTTCTGGTATGTGCTTAGAAATATATATATATTTTAAATACTTCTATATATAATTCCCAATGATGGCCTCAATAATTATCATATCTAACCAATAGAAATTGTGTACGCATGATATGTTTAATCTGACAGTTTGGGGACTTTCTGAAAGGTGTACAATGAATCCACGACTCGTAAGAGATTTAATTTTTTTTTATATATATTCGTAGAAAATAATATGAATGTGATAAAGGTTTGTCAAACTGATACATATATAAATATGTACTTACAAATTTAGGAGGTATTCAGTTAACATTATCAATGTCTCTGATTTATCTTCATTATTACTGGTTGTACATATACTTACTGTTATTTCTATTAATGTTTCTAATATGTTTCAAATAGACAATAGTATTAGTTAATATTGTTGGTGTACACACTATGATTCACAAATACTGACAGGTTTCTTGTTTAAAATAAGATGTGTTTTGATATATGCGGGGTTTTTTTGTTTGTTTTTGTGGTTTGAAATATGCGGGTTTTTTTTTGTTTTATTTTTTTACCAATACCAAATGATGGCCCCAATAAATATCAAAGACATCATACTTCAGCCAATAGATATTGTGTACATTTAGGGGATTTCTCAAAATTGTACATTGAATCTAACTACACATTTGTAAATACATGATTGAAAACCGAACCATGTCAATTTATTTGAAAAAATATTATGCCTAAATTGATACATATATAAATGTATACTTTCCCTTAATGGAGATATCTAGCTAGTTACTATATGCCAAAACTGTTAATGTGTCGGATTTTTTTTTACTGCTACATGTTGAACAGTTTACTTGTTAGTTTCATAAACTTTTATAAATATATTTAATTTAAAATTAGTTTATTATTGATTGTGTACATACTAGTTAATTATTGTGTTTCAAAAATGTTAATTTGTGTTTGTCAATTTGTGAAGTCATTTCCATAGAATGAGGTTTTTATACTTCAACAACAATATAATTAATCACAGTTTTATTATTTTATTAGTATTATAATTATAATTCAAGCTGGTGATATGACAGTTGTGATTGTTTTGAACTTGGGTTTCCTCCGAAAATTCCATTTTTGTTTGTTTTGTTTAATGATTCGATTCTTTTCTGATAAAAATTGTAGAATGACATGTTTTCCAATTTAAACGGTAATTATGAAATATATCCCCATTTCTGTATAAATTTCATTTATACCTCACATTTTGAAAATGACTTATTGTGTTCTGTTTATTATTTATATAAATCGGTTTATTTGTTTTCCTTCTCTATCTTTTTCTTTCAAATTTTGTGTCCAATTATGTGATGATGTGTGTGGTGTTCAAGTTGTAAATTACTCGATGGATTGCGCCTTTAAAATGAATTGTAAAATATTAAACCCCAAATGGGTAACTGTATCGATGACTTCAGGGCAGACATCGGACTATTTTATATACGCATAAAAGGAAACCGTAGACCTTTTAAGTTTAATTTTCCTGTATATACTTATCAAGAAATACTACTTACTAATTTTCGATGTACATTTCTCGTCGTCTCTCTCTCTCTACTTCAAAACCTAAATCCTAATATAGACATTGTTTTTCTGTTGTTTGTATTACAATATATCCTGATCATTGGTAACGTTGAAGTTGATCCAAGTCCAGAATTAATAAATCATTCAAGTGTTAGTGATAATTCCATTTCAATATGTAACATAAATATTCGCAGTGCGCGGAATAAATTAGATTTTCTTAATAATTTCACTGACGAATTTGATATTATTGCTGTAACAGAAACACATTTACATCCAAACATCAGTAATAATGATATTGAGATTGATTCCTTTTCAAAAAATATAATCCGTAGAGATCGCAACAAAGCAGGTGGGGGTCTTCTTATTTACTTCAAAGATTATATTTCAGTTATCCGTAAGCACGAACTCGAAAATCACATTGATGAATCCATCTGGGTAGAAATACAAGGTAAAGATACAAGGTTTTTATTATGTAGTACATATAGACCTGAATGGACAGACGCCGACTACTGGACACGACTTAATCATGCTATAGGGATGGGTTATCAGATTAATCAAAACATAATACTAACAGGTGACCTGAAGTCAGATTTATTTTCTTCTCGTAATAATAAATTGATTGACACCATGAATTTGTTTAATTTGACGAATGTTATTGAAAAGCCCACGAGAATTACGGAACACAGCAGTACATTACTTGACCCTATTATAATAAGCGATTCTGTGCATTATTCTTATTCGGATGTTTTGAAAGTCCCGTCCGATATTAGTGATCATGATACATCAATAATTTTTATAGAATGTCCTAAATTTCAAACCAGATCTTTTCAAAGAGAAGTATGGTTATATGAACGAACTGACCATGAAAATTTTTCAAGCAAACTCGATACCGTCGATTGGAATGCATTACTTTCCGACTTGGAGGATGTTGATGAAATGTGTAATACCTTCACCGAGACATTCCTCAGAGTCGCAAGGGAGTGCATTCCAACCAAAATGGTCACTATACGTAATAGCGATAGACCATGGTTTAATAGTGAACTCAGAAGAGAAATTAGAAAACGAGACCGTATTCGTAAGATAGCAAAAAAATTTAACAAACAATCAGATATCGACAAATACAAGAAACAGAGAAACAAAGTTAATAATTTAAAAAAGACAGCCAAAGAACATTTCGAACAAAATTTAGACACTTTAATCTTAGAAAATATATCAAATCCAAAAACTTACTGGAAAATAATGAAGATGTTAATTAAATCTAATAAAGGATGCAGTAATATACCCCCTCTCCAAAATATAATTCAGGATGAAGGACTAGATGAGGTAGCTGTTAAGTGTCTTTCCTCTCTTCATGACAAATATGTTATCGTTCCTGCGGACAAGGCTTCCAACAATATCGTGTTTGTATGTAAATCTTATTACTTCGAATGCCTAATCAAGGAATTAGGTATAAATAGCAACACCTCTAGTAATACCACATACAAACCAACTTCGTTCGACAAAGATGAAATCCTAGCTAACCACAGATCATTCATGACCTCTTTAAACATTCCCTCTGGTAAAAAGTCTGAGGATTTACCCTATTTATATTGGATACCTAAACTCCATAAGACACCATACAAAGAAAGGTACATAGCGGGATCATCAACTTGTTCGACGAAAGAATTGTCTATTCACCTAACAAAGATTCTGTCTGCAGTAAAAGAGGGACAACAGAAATATTGTGAAACTGTTTACTCGCGTAGTGGCATAAATCACATGTGGATTTTGAAAAACTCTAAAGATCTTTTGGATAACCTGAAATCAAGATCTTTCTCTCAGGTATCCTCCATCAAAACCTTTGATTTTTCAACTCTATATACCACCCTACCGCATGACAAATTAAAAACCCGCTTAAAAGAAACAATTCATAAAGCTTTTAGTCATAGAAACTATGGCTCAAAATTTGTTGTGTTAGGCTACAATTCCACATATTTTTCAAACAAAATTCATAAAGGTAAAACATGCTACTCCGAGGAACAAGTGATCAGTATGCTGGAGTTCCTCATCGATAACATATTTGTCTCCTTTGGAGGGACACTGTTTCAGCAGGTCGTCGGCATACCAATGGGTACGAATTGTGCCCCTCTTCTAGCCGATTTATTTTTATACTCATATGAGTCGGAGTTTCTTCAAAAGCTTGTAAAAGATAAGAAGATTCATGAGGCTAGAGCCTTTAATTTCACATACAGGTATATTGATGACGTTTTATCTATCAATAATTCTAGATTTGCAGAATTTCTTCCATTGATATATCCTCCAGAGCTGGAAGTTAAAGAGACCACCGATACAGCTTCGTCCGCATCATTTTTGGACTTATACCTCGAATTTGACGACAGTGGTCAACTCAGTACTAAAATTTATGATAAGCGGGACGACTTCAATTTTAAAATCATAAATTTTCCAAATATGTGCAGCAATATACCAGCTTCTCCTGCATATGGTGTTTACATCTCGCAATTGATTCGCTATGCAAGGGGCAGTAGCAATTATTCTGATTTCCTGAAACGTCATCTTCATCTAAGAAACAGGCTACTGGACCAGGGCTATAAAAAGATTCGCCTTATTCGATCTCTTAAAAAGTTTATATTCCGATACCAATATCTTGTCGAAATATATTCCGTCTCTGCAGAAAAAATTATAAGCGATGCATTTTCATATAGTGAAAATGTATAAAGATAAAGAGTCAAATATGTCAAGAAAATTTTTTTTTGTCAATGTGTGACGTAAAAATATTTTTGACATTTACGTCACCGAATATGGTACTGCTTTGACAACTATTTTACCTATTTTGTTCCTGTATTTAAATACTGTTACAGTGACAGCTGGAACCTTTGAACCGTAATGAGAGCGGGAGGTTTGGCGCCTTAAAATCTGATTCAACCCACCATTTCTTTAGAAATGCCTGTACCAAGTCAGGGTCATTACGGTTTTCACAGTTTTCCGGTTGTTGATTGATTTTGTCTGTTTATATAATTATGAGTTTTGACTTTCCCTTTGTAAGATTGTTCGGAGTTCGGTAATTTTGTTATTTCCTTTATTTACGAAGACGACGAGAAGTGTGAATTACTAAATAAATATTTTAGTTTTATTTCTTCTTTGGAAGATGCCCATATTCCTCTTCCAGATATTGAACATAGGACCAATAATTTTCTGCGAGACATAGTCATTACAACAGATGAGATTGTTGATATTATTAAAATTTTAAATCCTAATAAGGCATCGGGACCTGATATAATCAGTCACAAAATGCTAAAATTATGCCCTGAAAAAATAGCAGTCCCTCTTCAAATAATTTTTAATAAATCTCTTTTACAATGTAAATATCCAACCAGCTGGAAGATTGCACATGTGATTGCTATATTTAAAAAAGGTGACAAGTCATTACCGTCTAATTATAGATCTATATCTCTCATAAGTTGTGTTGGAAAAATAATGGAACGTGTTATTTATAAATATGTTTTTAACCATCTGCAAAGAAACAAGTTAATTTATGAATATCAATCTGGTTTTCTCCCAAAATATTCAACAGTACACCAACTATTGGAAATGTACAACTGCATTCCAAAATCACTAGAAAAAAAGGAAATTAGCTGTTTTGTTTTCTGTGATTTTTCTAAAGCGTTCGACAAATTTTGGCATAAAGGGTTGTTGCATAACATTAAATCATACGGTGTAGATAGCAATTTATTAAGTTGGTTCTCTAGTTACCTGCAAGATCGACAACAGAGAGTAGTAATAAACAATTCGTCTTCTTCACTCTGCAATGTTTCAGCTGGTGTACCTCAATTTCAGTACTTGGCCCTCTCTTATTTATTTTGTATATTAACGATATTGCTGAGAATCTAATCTCTCTTAGCCGACTTTTTGCAGACGACACTTCCTTCAGCTATTCCAGTCGTGATGAATTACAGATAAAAACTGTGATTGATCACGACTTGAAAGAGCTGGATGAATGGTCAAAGAAATGGTTAATGTCTTTTAACCCGGATAAAACAGAAATTATGTTATTTTCAAATACGGAAATTCCAGAATTAAATTTTACATTTAATGGAAGAACTATTCCAATTACAAATTCTCATAAACATTTAGGAGTTACATTCAGCAGCGATGCTAAATGGAATATAAATATAGAAAATATATTGTCAAGTATTTACAAACACCTGAATGTTCTTCGAAAGTTAAAATATAAACTTTCTATGAAAAATTTAGAGAAACTCTATTTAGTTTACATCAGACCAATTTTTGAATATGTTAGTGAAGTATGGGATAATTGTGGTGTGGGAAATTCTAATAAACTTGATCAGTTGCAACTTGAGGCAGCTAGAATCGTTACTGGTCTTCCAATATTTGCTAGTGCCATTCTAATTTATAAAGAGTTAAGCTGGGAATCATTGACAGAAAGAAGAAAAAGGAGAAAATTACAAATGTTTTATAATATTCAAAATAATAATGCACCCAGGTATCTTTGTGACTTAATTCCTCCAACGATTCAAAGTACACCGTTTATCCATTGCGTAATGGAAGTGATATAATAATACCATTTTGCAGACTATCGATTACTTGTGACTCATTTATTCCCTCAACAATACGTCAATGGAATAGCTTAAATCCATCTCTTCGAAATATGGAATCTATTGCAAAATGTAAAACTGAATTAAGAAAACAGAAAGATAATAGACAAGTTCCTAAGCATTTCGAAATTGGACCTCGAAAACTTAATATTGCATTAACCCAACTTCGATGTTTTGCTTCTTTCTTAAATTATGATTTGTTCCAAGTAAATATAGTCTCAGATCCGTCTTGTCGTTGTGGGGACAATCGTGAAGACTCGTATCACTTCTTCTTTGATTGTTCCCATTATGCAAATATGAGATATAAATTGTTTCACAATCTCAGCTGGCTACCTAATGACTGTGCTATAGACCTCACGCTTTTAACCAGTGGTAATCCTATTCTTTCAAATGAACAGAACGAAATTATTTTTAAGCACGTGTTTGAATATATAAAGAGATCTGAAAGGTTTCTTGTTTAAGTGGTTCACCAAATGAACAACCACACACACCATCACCACCAACCTCTCTCTCTCCTTCTCTAATTCCTTTCTTCATTCTCTGTCCTTCTTCAATTTACACATATTAATGTAAGAAATATTCATATGCATGCATGCTCTATCAAATAATGTTGTAACTTATTGTATGTAGGAGAAGACTTCATAAGTTTGTTTATCTTGTGTCCTATCCTTTTTGCATATTTGAGCAAATAAAATATGTCTAAGCTAATCTGCTGATAAATACTTTAATGTGGGCATATGAGTAGAATGTGCTGATAAATACATTTAAGTGGGCATGAGTATAAACAGTTAGAGTAAATGGTATGACGTGGGCATTGGAGTCGAACGTTCAGGTGGTTCATTCAACCTATGCCAACATTTTTAAAAATATATATAAAAAGATCAAAAAGATTGTATTTATCAGCACATTCTACTCATATGCCCACATCAAAGTATTTATCAGCACATTCTACTCATATGCCCACATCAAAGTATTTATCAGCACATTCTACTCATGCCCACATCAAAGTATTTATCAGCACATTCTACTCATGTCCACATCAAAGTATTTATCAGCACATTCTACTCATATGCCCACATCAAAGTATTTATCCAAGGGTTATACTCATATCACACATCATAATAATTATACCAGCGTCCGTCGTGATCGCATGGTAGCTGGATTTACAACTACCTCTGCAATCAGTGCTGCCGATCACCATTAAAATTGTGAGTTCGAATCCCACTCATTGGGAGGTGTACTTGATGCAACATTAGTGTTTATCAGAACATTATACACATATTCCCACTCATAGTGTTTATCAGAACATTCTACACATATTCCCACTAATAATGTTTATCAGAACATTCTGCACATAGTTCCACCTCATAATGTTTATCAGAGCATTCTACACACATTCCCACTCATAGTGTTTATCAGAACATTCTACATATAGCTCCACCTCATAATGTTTATCAGAACATTCTACCCATCAAATTGTTTATCAGACCATTCTGCATACAGCCCCACCTCATTTTGTTTATCAGAGCATTCTACACATATTCCCACTCATAGTGTTTATCAGAACATTCTACACACATTCCCACTAATAGTGATTATTAGAAGATTCTGCATATAGTCTCATATCAAAGTGTTTATCAAAGCATTCTACACATAATTCCACCTCATAGTTTTTCAGAACATTCTACACATATTCCCCCTCATAGTGTTTATCAGAACATTCTACACTAATTCCCACTCATAGTGTTTATCAGAACATTCGACATATAGCTCCATCTCATAATGTTTATCAGAACATTCTACCCATCAAATTGTTTATCAGACCATTCTGCATACAGTCCTACCTCATTGTGTTTATCAGAACATTCTACACATATTCCCGCTCATAGTGTTTATCAAAACATTCTGCACACAGTCTCATCTCATTGTGTTTATCAGAACATTCTACACACATTCCAACCTCATAGTGTTTATCAGACCATTCTACACATAGTCTCATCTCATAGTGTTTGTCAAAATATTCCTATAATAGTGTTTAAGCAAATTTGTTTATGCGAATGTTATACGTATATCCGATCTCATTATCTTACATTTTATAGTTTAACGTGAATTAATAATTGTTTCAACTAACTATATTGTATATAGATATAAATGTGTTTGAAGTGTTGCATAAACATAAAGGGTTTCACAAAATACGTACCAGGGGTATTTCGAAGTTTTGAAGAAAAAGCAAGGATGGTTTAGTCTCTTTATTTGTATTTAATGAAATTGTATTTAGATTTTTCAACATGTAATTATTCATTGCAATCACAAGTTTTAACAGATATGTCCTGTTACTAATTTTCGAAAAGATAAAAATAAAAATACTTAATTTATTATTTTTATGTTTAGTGTTTTAAGTACCAACTGAAAGCTAAGGAACTGATTTTCGGACTTTCACTGACATTTCTCCTAGTGTTTCTAGTCAGGTCAGTGCTAAATTTATCATTTTTTCTAAGCTTTCGTTCATATTACATATAAATACATGCCATGCCATACCCACCCGCACCTGTAGTTTGCTTTATTAAATTAGGTTTTGTTGTTAATTAGGTTTTGTTAGGTTGGACATAGGAATTTCATGACATTCAACTGTTAAGAATCAAAGTTGGTCAGTGTAATTATTTCTGTTATATTCGTGAGTAGGACCCGCTGACAGTTCGGTTTATGTGTTCATAAACTGGTTAGCGTAAACTTCATTTAAGACAATTATATAGTAATTGGTTAAATACGTAAAGTAAACTTGGTTTAATAAAATACTAAACCATCCTGACATTCGACTATGCGTTCATAGATCGGTCAGAGAAGACTAGTGTATAAATCACAAGTCCGTAGACAAGATAAACAAACCGTACACCAAAGTATTTTATATTTTATTGAATATTAAGTATCTTATATTTGATTGAAGATTAAGTATATTGTTGGTAGTTTCTGAAAACACAATGAATGGTTGAACACTGGTTGATGATATTTACTGTATCTGTATTATTGTGAATTACACATATAACTATATATATCAAATATATAAAATATTCTGAACTAAATTTATTATCTTACTTGTCGATACTAAGTAAAATCCCCCCTTCCAAGTTCTGTTAATTTCACGGTATTTCCTAAGTACCCTGCGAGTATCCTATTTTCTATCTCGTAAGATAATGGTGTCTCTTGTTTGGTCCACACAAGAGCCTGTTTGATTACCTGATAGGCCATCCCCTGCATTTTCCCGTGCGATAGTCTGAGTATTTTCCCAATATATCTCTCTACTCGATTGCTGTCAGTGTGGTTTCCGCTGATACAAGAGAGGCAGAGTGTAATTCTATTGCCAGACTAGAGCACTGGAAAGTTATTTTAGACTCCCTCTTTCGTCCGGTTATATTAGTGCAGTGTTCTATTATTCGTAAATTAAACCCGTGGTCCATACTAAATTGGCTTGATAATATCCCGTCGGTATATGATATAATTTTATCTGCTTCTGTGGTATTAATCCAACTTTTCTGAGACTTTGGTTTCAAGTCTCAGGCTAATTTCCTAGATTTGTGTGTCAAATCTAGAGTAGTTTCCGGTGTACTTCAACATCGGTGGTGGCAGCAAATTACCCGGTAGTAGTATAGATACTACAGTTAACCGCCTAGCCCGTTACAATATTGACTATGTGAGTAACATGACGGTGTCTTATAAGAGGCAGGAACTGCTTGCCCATCGCGGACACCTGGGCTCGCCCCCGGGTTTGGTGGGGTCCGTATTGCTCATATGTTTGGTTTTCTGTGTTGTACTTTTGTATTGTTTGTCTTCGTCCTGTGTCTTGTGTGCCCATTGTTGCAAGTTTGTCGTGGTTGTCCATTTTTAATTTGCCCCTTCGGTTTTCTCCTACATTTATTTCATAGTATACAATTGAAAGATTGCATTACTTAATTCACGTTGTAATGGACATTTCATCTTGTAAAAGATCAAAGAAAAAGAGGAAGATAAAACACAACCATAAAATTACTGTACCAAGATATTCTCGTAATATGTGAAAAGAAAATACAAAAATACCAAGATATTCTCGTAATATGTGAAAAGAAAATACAAAAATACCAAGATAGTCTCGTAATATGTGAAAAGAAAATACAAAAATACCAAGATATTCTCGTAATATGTGAAAAGAAAATACAAAAATACCAAGATAGTCTCGTAATATGTGAAAAGAAAATACAAAAATACCAAGATATTCTCGTAATATGCGAAAAGAAAATACAAAAATACCAAGATAGTCTCGTAATATGTGAAAAGAAAATACAAAAATACCAAGATATTCTCGTAATATGTGAAAAGAAAATACAAAAATACCAAGATAGTCTCGTAATATGTGAAAAGAAAATACAAAAATACCAAGATATTCTCGTAATATGTGAAAAGAAAATACAAAAATGTACATAAATCGCCAATGTTAGCACCAAGTATTTAATGCTGAATCCATCATATGTTTTTCTTTCTGTATCGAAACGTGTATTTAATGCTGAATCCATCATATGTTATGCCTTCTGTATCGAAACATGTGTATTTAATGCTGAATCCATCATATGTTATGCCTTCTGAATCGGAAACATGTGTATTTAGTGCTGAATTCATCCTTTGTTATGCCTTCTGTATTAAAACATGAAAGCTGGGTTTTTTTTAAGTTGTCATATTTTGGGCTTGATACATTCATGTTTGATACATTCTATTGTACAAAAAGTGGTGTTAAACACCATAACCCTCAATCACCAAGACCTTTTCACACCTTTTTTGGTTTGAGTAGAACTTAATTCAAAATTAGTGTTGTGCTTTAAATACGAAAAATTAAATAAATTTTTGAATATGGAAGCAAATTTGAAATGGAGTGAAATAGAATACTAGCCATGTATGAATTAAATGAAAGCCAATCACATCGGTGATGTAGATGTTAGCGTGCTGGCTGGAATGCGAAAGATTGTGTGTTCAAGCCGCGATGGAGTCATACACAAGACTATAAACTGGTATTTGTTGGTTCGCATGCAGCATTAACGAGTAAAAGCATCGGATTCAGGATGTGTCCGTGTGGTGCGACATGTCTACCCGCGGTCTGTTGTTAATTTTGAACATTATACATTGATCTTTGTGACACAGAAGTTGTCATATGTAAAACATTTAATATATTAAAGAGAGCAGATGGATGGTCTCAACGATTATTTAAATATTAGATAGTGTACAAGGCCATCGTAAGACATCATAGTGAAACAATGATCAACTTCGAACCAAACTCTAATTGTAAATGCCATCTTTCGTCTTCTGAACACAATTGCATTATAGGGGCCGTCGTGGTAGATATCGTATGGTAGTTGGATTTACAACTGCCTATGCAATCAGTGTCTATCACCATTGATGTTGTTTGTTCAAATCTCCATCAGGACGAGGTGTAAAACATTATGTGATAAAGTTTGTCAGTGACTTGTGGCAGGTCTGTGGTTTTTTCTTCGGGTCCTCCAGTGCCGCCACGATATAATTAAAATATTGTTCAAAGTGGCGATAAAGACCATCAAACAAACAAACAATCACAATTGCATATGATTGAAAAATTACCATAAAAAAGTTAGTAACAAACTGAATGTGTAATCCTACACTTCCTTTTAAATGTCTATATTACTTTTGAGGGGGTACATTACAGTACATAAAATTTTAGAGAGGAGTCATAGGTCACTAATTAATCTTTGAATATCAATGACATTACAATGTTGCCAGGATAGAGTGTTAGATAGAATAACAAGGCTAATCAGAGATTCCCGTGTTGTAAGCCAAATATATATTTTTTTTAATATCAAATCAATAGAATGTATCTCTTAAACATCATTACTCATAGCATCTGTTATAACCAGATATAAGGAAATAGTAGATTAAAGTGACTATGAGTGTTTATTTTAAGCTAAATAGCTTAAGTATGCCAACTTAATCTTTAGTATTGATAATCACACCAATCCCCGATCTATTACCGTCTTTTACCGAAATGGATACTGTGAATATGAAAATATTGTCATCATCAAGGAGTGCGGCGAAGTGGATGTCTCTTATGAAGGTCTTTTCAGCTTAGCAAGCGATATATGACAAGCAGCAGTTTCAGGTTCGTTTCGCATTTTGATGAAAAACAGAAAAAAGAGTCTCTATGGTTAACTAAAGGAGCGATATTTTTATCAAGATAATTTCTTATTATATTGTTAGCACTGTCCTTCCTCTATTTACGAATTCTGATGACCCCTTATGTATTTCCAAACTCTTCTTAGCAATAAAAGGTCAAAAGTGGAAAAGATCTGTCACAAAAAATAAATCGGAATACAATATGATATCCTATGTTGACTGGACGATGCTCCTTGTAAAGTAAGCAATATCATTTTAGAATACCATATCATAGTGTCTTAGTTAGGGTTCTCGAGTCGGGTCAAACCAAAGACTGCATTCGGCGTTTGCTGCTTCTCTGCTAAGCACGCAACATTAAGGGATAAAAACAAACACCGATTGGCTGAAAATAATGATAATGTGTCCAGGAGGACTGATATGTCTACACGCGGCATGTTTCAACACTATCAAGATCCATCTCAGCGTGTTGGTCTAGTACAAAGAGGACATCGCCTTCATCTTGTCGAATCTTACTTGTTCTTGCCATGACATAGGCCGAAAATTGTTCATTTAGCGCTAAGCAAAAATCACTCAATCACTCCCTAATTGAAATAAATGCCAACACAAAATAACAATAAATTTTTAATATCAACAACAAAAACATAATCCCACAAATATTAAAAATATCATCACATTCGGCTTCTTGTATCTTACTGATCTGAATGATGGAGATAAATGCTAATGATACAAATGTACCTATATCATAGATGAGAATGTTTGCTTGTTTGTTTTTTTGATGGTGTTTGACGCTACTTTCAACAATATTTCAAGTATAGCGTGGCGGTCAGTTTTATTGTTGGAGGAAACCGGAGGACCCGGAGAAAACCACCGACCTGTCTCAGGTCACTGACAAACTTTATCACATAATGTTGTACACCTCGCCCTAATCGAGATTCGAACTCACAATATCAGTGGTGATAGGCACTGATTGCATAGGTAGTTGTAAATCCAAGTACCATACGATATAATATTTTGTGTTTCATTTGATAATAAAAATTAATATTATAAAGATAGCTGTCAATTGCAGGATTTTTCTAATTGCCCCATTGGACTTCAAAGGATGCAGTTGTACTTCATGCCACTTTCTACAATTGTGTTTCCATGCGACAATGACGCTACACATATATAAATAAATATCTATCATAGCATTGCTTGACTTGAAATTTTATATTTTTATTATGCCACCTTGTTCGAATCTCAATAACCCCTCCCTACGGAGCTCATTGAGGGTATATTAAAAACGACGGAAAACAAATGACGGCAATAATCCACTTGGCCATTGGTCAGGTGATCTAAAATATAAGCAGACAAAATGCCGAAAAAACGTCAAGCAGTTTAACGTAACACTGTCAAAAGTATGACGACAATTGAATTTCACATTTCTCTCCACCATTCTGATATTTTAAAGCTATGTTTTCCTTGACTGACGTCATCGTTGTTCAATATAGAAAGACAATTTATCATTAGTCATCTATTCCTTAATGTAGATTCGGAATTCCTCTAATTTTGAAAGCAACAATGGTAAAAAACAGAAACGACACCATAAATCCTCCGAGTGCCCAAAAGTTTCTTCTCATGTATTCCACGGCATCTGGGTAATAATCATCTAAGTATTTCTCTCCTGTAGGATATTGACAAGGAACACCTGAAAAAACATATATAATCGTCGTAAGCAAGTGACTAACAACAATGCAATGTACCTACCTTACGAGATCCCGAGGAATACCGTGCTGTGTTTGAACATTCAACCAAACAGTTTTATATGTGGAGGAAATCAGAGTACTCGGAGAAAACCACCGACCTGTCGCAAGACACTGACAAACTTTATGACATCATGTTTTTTCGGGTATACCTCGCCATGAACGGGTTCGAACTCACAACCTAAGCAGTGACAAGACTCAGAATGAGAGCAACGTGGCTCAATTCGACATATTATAGTCCCGAAAATGTACGAGTGATCTTTCTTTTAGGGTCTGTGTTTGACCCAATGTTACAATATCAAATTGAAGAGGAGAACAAAAAGTTTAAAGACATAGTACAAGGCCAATTTATTGATTCATACCGTAATTTAACTAACAAAGGCGTAATGGGTTACAAGTGGATTTCGAAGAATTGTATGAATGCTGAAATTGTTCTTAAAGTAGATGATGACGCCTTTGTTAATTTTTTCAAATATTTTGAAGAAATGTCGCATATAAAGGAAAAGAAAAAATATATTCTATGTAATAGAATACTCAAAGGAACAATGGGAATTATAAGAGTGAATGACAGTAAATGGTATGTTAATGAGTATGAATTTAGAAACATGAAGGCCTACCCGCATACATATTGCAGCGGTTTTTCTGTATTTATATCTACAGACTTGATACCCATGTTATATCAGGCTGCCATAGGATCACCATTTTTCTGGGTGGATGATTTTTTTCTGTTTGGACTATTGCCGTCACGAGTACCAGGTGTTGTGCATGACAATTTGAGGTATAATTTGTCCTTTATACACCCAGCAGCTTATGATTGTTATATACGATACCGTAAGAAATGTAAATATATGATAGTTCCGGCAAATGAAAAGGAAATACCAAAAATGTGGCTAGCAGTAGTCCAAGACAGAATTCAAAGTATATTTGGTAATTACTATATGGACTTACCATCGTTACCTGAACGATGTCTTCAACCTACGCCAACATTTTGAAATATCATATTCAATGTATGCCAACAAACATTATATTACAGGTGTTTATATAACAATTAATGACAGTTACAGGTAGGTAAATTTGGAAATGCAGGTCTCAAAAGTGAAATTTATTATAAAAAAAAAACTAAGCAAAAAACAATCTAAAAATATAAGAATAAGTCTGTTAAAGTTTAACAACTTGAAAAAAAATAATTAAACTTTTGTAAAAATTTATATATTAAAATAAAAATCTGGTAAAATTAAACAAAAATCTGTAAATAAAAATGATGAAAATGTAAAATTTTAGAATAATTTAAATAAACAATCTTTCTAAAATGTATGAATTAAAAATATTATATGATGCTATATGCGTGTCGTGTGCAAAGCGTCGCGCCTCCTCTGATGATCCTTAAGCCCTTTTCTTAAAATCTAAATTCAAAAGTTTTTAATAATATTTATTTACAAATTTAGAATTATCATAATTTTGAAAAGAGTATTTTTTAATAGCTCACTCCAAGCTAATTAATCATAAGATAATTCAGTTCACTCCAAGCTAATTATTTATAAGATAATTTGAAGTATGATAAACAAAAAATATCTGTGCTTATAATATCCTAATTTAGTTTCATGAAAAATGATGGACCAGCATGCGTCAGTAATGTACGTGTAATTGAGCTCTCTGAAAAAATGGGGATAATATGATGGATAACCGCAACGTTTAATGTCAAAACTTGTCATACTGTTACATTACAGAGTTTTGCATATAATTGTGCTGCACATAGTGTTTTAGGTAATATAAATGACTTCATTACAATTGTAAACATTGTCAACAACAACTTACTGACCGGAGGTCAAAATGGCAGGTGAAATGGCCGCCCCCACAGATGTAAACAATGACAACAACTCTGAAATTTTAAATACCAGTTCTCAGCCTAATGTATCAATAACTCGTTCCTCTAATAAAAGGTCAAATCCAGACAGCCATGATACTTTGCCAGCCACTCAAAAACAAAATTTGCGACAAATACGGCGTCGAAATTCTCTCGGAGATCTACGTGATCTTGACACCATCAAGAAGACCCCGGTATCAAGCAAAAACATTACAGACAAAGTTCTTGAGGCCCTTACAAGTCCTGATGTCCTTAATAAAATAATTCCTGTATTATCAGAAAAAAATGGCGAAACTATTTCTATATCATCCAGTAAACACCGACGATGTGATATTGGATATTTGCAATACATTACCAGGTGTGAACTTGACCATTAATGACATTGGAAGAAGTCATGTCATTGGGAGGGCCAAATCCGGAAAGTGTCAAGTAAAAGTCCGCTTGCTGTCATACCGCACCAGAAATCTAGTTTACACTAACAAGAAATCTCTCCGTGCCAACCCTGATGGTATATTCATTACAGAAAACCTAACACCATACCGAACAACTCTTACCGAGAGACTAGCGCAATTGAAGTTTGACAAACTAATACAAGCTTACTGGACCTCCGATGGCGCATATTTGTCAAAAGAACTGAAACCAGTAGAAAGGAAATAATGACAAACTTCGATGACATTGCATCCCTCGAGTGCAGGTTTCAACGCCAATCCAGACAAAATATTCAGGATTGTCCATCCGTCTTTGATAGGGGTCCAGAACATTCGCGTCCTGAAACTCAAACTGACATTGAAGACTCGGAGCCAATCGATTCTAACCGGGACTAACGTTGAATTATTTGTGCTTTTCTATTTTGTAAAATTGTCACTGTAAAACAATCATCACTTATGTAATGCCCACTTTTTTTCTTTTTTTTTCTCGCTTTAACAATAATTGTAATGTTCAATATATCACCGTGTAAAATCTGGTCAAGAAATGTCGGTCTTATGGTTCTAAAATATTAAAATATTCTCATAAGCTTGTTATGAAAAGTAAATATTTCTGGTATGTGCTTAGAAATATATATATTTTTTAAATACTTCTATATATAATTCCCAATGATGGCCTCAATAATTATCATATCTAACCAATAGAAATTGTGTACGCATGATATGTTTAATCTGACAGTTTGGGGCTTTCTCAAAGGTGTACAATGAATCCAGAGATTTAATTTTTTTATATATATATTCGTAGAAAATTGTATGAATGTGATAAAGGTTTGTCAAACTGATACATATATAAATATGTACTTACAAATTTAGGAGGTATTCAGTTGTCATAATGTTAAAATTATCAATGTCTCTGATTTATCTTCATTATTACTGGTTGTACATATACTTACTGTTATTTCTATTAATGTTTCTAATATGTTTCAAATAGACAATATTATTAGTTAATATTGTTGGTGTACACACTATGATTCACAAATACTGACAGGTTTCTTGTTTAAAATAAGATGTGTTTTGATATATGCGGGGTTTTTTGTTTGTTTTTGTGGTTTGAAATATGCGGGTTTTTTTTTTTTTTTTTTTTTACCAATACCAAATGATGGCCCCAATAAATATCAAAGACATCATACTTCAGCCAATAGATATTGTGTACATTTAGGGGATTTCTCAAAATTGTACATTGAATCTAACTACACATTTGTAAATACATGATTGAAAACCGAACCATGTCAATTTATTTGAAAAAATATTATGCCTAAATTGATACATATATAAATGTATACTTTCCCTTAATGGAGATATCTAGCTAGTTACTATATGCCAAAACTGTTAATGTGTCGGATTTTTTTTTACTGCTACATGTTGAACAGTTTACTTGTTAGTTTCATAAACTTTTATGAATATATTTAATTTAAAATTAGTTTATTATTGATTGTGTACATACTAGTTAATTATTGTGTTTCAAAAATGTTAATTTGTGTTTGTCAATTTGTGAAGTCATTTCCATAGAATGAAGTTTTTATACTACAACAACAATATAATTAATCACAGTTTTATTATTTTATTAGTATTATAATTATAATTCAAGCTGGTGATATGACAGTTGTGATTGTTTTGAACTTGGGTTTCCTCCGAAAATTCCATTTTTGTTTGTTTTGTTTAATGATTCGATTCTTTTCTGATAAAAATTGTAGAATGACATGTCTTCCAATTTAAACGGTAATTATGAAATATATCCCCATTTCTGTATAAATTTCATTTATACCTCACATTTTGAAAATGACTTATTGTGTTCTGTTTGTTGTTTATTAAATCGGTTTATTTGTTTTCCTTCTCTATCTTTTTCTTTAAAATTGTGTGTCCAATTATGTGATGATGTGTGTGGTGTTCAAGTTGTAAATTACTCGATGGATTGCGCCTTTAAAATGAATTGTAAAATATTAAACCCCAAATGGGTAACTGTATCGATGACTACAGGGCAGACATCGGACTATTTCATATACGCATTAAAGGAAACCGTAGACCTTTTAAGTTTAATTTTCCTGTATATACTTATCAAGAAATACTACTTACTAATTTTCGATGTACATTTCTCGTCGTCTCTCTCTCTCTACTTCAAAACCTAAATCCTAATATAGACATTGTTTTTCTGTTGTTTGCATTACAATATATCCTGGTCATTGGTAACGTTGAAGTTGATCCAAGTCCAGAATTAATAAATCATTCAAGTGTTAGTGATAATTCCATTTCAATATGTAACATAAATATTCGCAGTGCGCGGAATAAATTAGATTTTCTTAATAATTTCACTGACGAATTTGATATTATTGCTGTAACAGAAACACATTTACATCCAAACATCAGTAATAATAATATTGAGATTGATTCCTTTTCAAAAAATATAATCCGTAGAGATCGCAACAAAGCAGGTGGGGGTCTTCTTATTTACTTCAAAGATTATATTTCAGTTATCCGTAAGCACGAACTCGAAAATCACATTGATGCATCCATCTGGGTAGAAATACAAGGTAAAGGTACAAGGTTTTTATTATGTAGTACATATAGACCTGAATGGACAGACGCCGACTACTGGACACGCTTAATCATGCTATAGGGATGGGTTATCAGATTAATCAAAACATAATACTAACAGGTGACCTGAAGTCAGATTTATTTTCTTCTCGTAATAATAAATTGATTGACACCATGAATTTGTTTAATTTGACGAAAGTTATTGAAAAGCCCACGAGAATTACGGAACACAGCAGTACATTACTTGACCCTATTATAATAAGCGATTATGTGCATTATTCTTATTCGGATGTTTTGAAAGTCCCGTCCGATATTAGTGATCATGATGCATCAATATTTTTTATAGAATGTCCTAAATTTCAAACCAGATCTTTTCAAAGAGAAGTATGGTTATATGAACGAACTGACCATGAAAATTTTTCAAGCAAACTCGATACCGTCGATTGGAATGCATTACTTTCCGACTTGGAGGATGTTGATGAAATGTGTAATACCTTCACCGAGACATTCCTCAGAGTCGCAAGGGAGTGCATTCCAACCAAAATGGTCACTATACGTAATAGCGATAGACCATGGTTTAATAGTGAACTCAGAAGAGAAATTAGAAAACGAGACCGTCTTCGTAAGATAGCAAAACAATTTAGCAAACAATCAGATATCGACAAATACAAGAAACAGAGAAACAAAGTTAATAATTTAAAAAAGACAGCTAAAGAACATTTCGAACAAAATTTAGACACTTTAATCTTAGAAAATATATCAAATCCAAAAACTTACTGGAAAATAATGAAGATGTTAATTAGATCTAATAAAGGATGCAGTAATATACCCCCTCTCCAAAATATAATTCAGGATGAAGGACTAGATGAGGTAGTTTACGAAGACGACGAGAAGTGTGAATTACTAAATAAATATTTTAGTTTTATTACTTCTTTGGAAGATGCCAATATTCCTCTTCCAGATATTGAACATAGGACCAATAATTTTCTGCGAGACATAGTCATTACAACAGATGAGATTGTTGATATTATTAAAATTTTAAATCCTAATAAGGCATCGGGACCTGATATAATCAGTCACAAAATGTTAAAATTATGTCCTGAAAAAATAGCAGTCCTTCTTCAAATAATTTTTAATAAATCTCTTTTACAATGTAAATATCCAACCAGCTGGAAGATTGCACATGTGATTGCTATATTTAAAAAAGGTGACAAGTCATTACCGTCTAATTATAGACCTATATCTCTCATAAGTTGTGTTGGAAAAATAATGGAACGTGTTATTTATAAATATGTTTTTAACCATCTGCAAAGAAACAAGTTAATTTATGAATATCAATCTGGTTTTCTCCCAAAATATTCAACAGTACACCAACTATTAGAAATGTACAACTGCATTCTAAATTCACTAGAAAAAAAGGAAATTAGCTGTTTTGTTTTCTGTGATTTTTCTAAAGCGTTCGACAAAGTTTGGCATAAAGGGTAGTTGCATAAAATTAAATCATACGGTGTACATAGCAATTTATTAAGTTGGTTCTCTAGTTACCTGCAAGATCGACAACAGAGAGTAGTAATAAACAATTCGTCTTCTTCAATCTGCAATGTTTCAGCTGGTGTAACTCAAGTTCAGTACTTGGCCCTCTCTTATTTATATTGTATATTAACGATATTGCTGAGAATCTAATCTCTCTTAGCCGACTTTTTGCAGACGACACTTCCTTCAGCTATTCCAGTCGTGATGAATTACAGATAAAAACTGTGATTGATCACGACTTGAAAGAGCTGGATGAATGGTCAAAGAAATGGTTGATGTCTTTTAACCCGAATAAAACAGAAATTATGTTATTTTCAAATACGGAAATTCCAGAATTAAATTTTACATTTAATGGAAGAACTATTCCAATTACAAATTCTCATAAACATTTAGGAGTTACATTCAGCAGCGATGCTAAATGGAATATAAATATAGAAAATATATTGTCAAGTATTTACAAACACCTGAATGTTTTTCGAAAGTTAAAATATAAACTTTCTAGGAAAAATTTAGAGAAACTCTATTTAGTTTACATCAGACCAATTTTTGAATATGCTAGTGAAGTATGGGATAATTGTGGTGTGGGAAATTCTAATAAACTTGATCAGTTGCAACTTGAGGCAGCTAGAATCGTTACTGGTCTTCCAATATTTGCTAGTTCCATTCTAATTTATAAAGAGTTAAGCTGGGAAACATTGACAGAAAGAAGAAAAAGGAGAAAATTACAAATGTTTTATTATATTCAAAATAATAATGCACCCAGGTATCTTTGTGACTTAATTCCTTCAACGATTCAAAGTACAACCGTTTATCCATTGCGTAATGGAAGTGATATAATAATACCATTTTGCAGACTATCGATTACTTGTGACTCATTTATTCCCTCACCACTACGTCAATGGAATAGCTTAAATCCATCTCTTCGAAATATGGAATCTATTGCAAAATTTAAAACTGAATTAAGAAAACAGAAAGATAATAGACAAGTTCCTAAGCATTTCGAAATTGGACCTCGAAAACTTAATATTGCATTAACCCAACTTCGATGTTTTGCTTCTTTCTTAAATTATGATTTGTTCCAAGTAAATATAGTCTCAGATCCGTCTTGTCGTTGTGGGGCCAATCGTGAAGACTCGTATCACTTCTTCTTTGATTGTTCCCATTATGCAAATATGAGATATAAATTGTTTCATAATCTCAGCTGGCTACCTAATGACTGTGCTATAGACCTCACGCTTTTAACCAGTGATAATCCTATTCTTTCAAATGAACAGAACGAAATTATTTTTAAGCACGTGTTTGAATATATAAAGAGATCTGAAAGGTTTCTTGTTTAAGTGGTTCACCAAATGAACAACCACACACACCATCACCACCAACCTCTCTCTCTCCTTCTCTAATTCCTTTCTTCATTCTCTGTCCTTCTTCAATTTACACATATTAATGTAAGAAATATTCATATGCATGCATGCTCTATCAAATAATGTTGTAACTTATTGTATGTAGGAGAAGACTTCATAAGTTTGTTTATCTTGTGTCCTATCCTTTTTGCATATTTGAGCAAATAAAATATGCTTAAGCTAATCTGCTGATAAATACTTTAATGTGGGCATATGAGTAGAATGTGCTGATAAATACATTTAAGTGGGCATGAGTATAAACAGTTAGAGTAAATGGTATGACGTGGGCATTGGAGTCGAACGTTCAGGTGGTTCATTCAACCTATGCCAACATTTTTAAAAATATATATAAAAAGATCAAAAAGATTGTATTTATCAGCACATTCTACTCATATGCCCACATCAAAGTATTTATCAGCACATTCTACTCATGCCCACATCAATGTATTTATCAGCACATTCTACTCATATGCCCACATCAAAGTATTTATCAGCACATTCTACTCATGCCCACATCAAAGTATTTATCAGCACATTCTACTCATATGCCCACATCAATGTATTTATCAGCACATTCTACTCATGCCCACATCAAAGTATTTATCAGCATATTCTACTCATGCCCACATCAATGTATTTATCAGCACATTCTACTCATATGCCCACATCAATGTATTTATCAGCACATTCTACTCATGTCCACATCAAAGTATTTATCAGCACATTCTACTCATATGCCCACATCAAAGTATTTAGCCAAGGTTATACTCATATCACACATCATAATAATTATATCAGCGGCCGTCGTGATCGCATGGTAGCTGGATTTACAACTACCTATGCAATCAGTGCTACCGATCACCACTAACGTTGTGAGTTCGAATCCCACTCATGGCGAGGTGTACTTGATGCAACATTATGTGATAAAAGTTGATGGCGTTTAGCGGCAGGTCGGTGGTTTTCTCATGGTACTCTGGTCTCCTCCACCAATAATACTGACCGCCACGATATAACTGCAATAATGTTGAAAGTTGCGTTAAACACCCATAATATACTCAACTCAACTCTCATCTCATAGTATTTATCCAAACTTTCTACTCCAATTTCAAACTTATAATTTGTTTATAACAATGTTCAATTGTCAAATCCAATCTCACAGTGTTTATCCACTTTTCTACTTCGCTTTCCACCCATAGTCATTACGGGTATATCACAACGTTCTGCATACATATACATTGTCACGTTATAATGTTAATCCCGCTATTCTTCTCCGATTTCCATGGCATATTTTTTTTTATCACAAAGTTCTAAAAAATACTCGCGCATCACAGTGTTTATTCAAATGCTCAAAGTATATCCCAGCTCACTGTTTTGCATTTGATAGGAATATCTCATTGTTGCAATAAACCATTTTGTAGATAGACGTGTTTACTCCTAACATTCTACTAATGTTTATCCGATCATTCTACTCCAATCTTAACCTGGTAATTTTACCTGATCATGCTACTCGTAATACTCCTTATATAGATTATATCAGCCCTACTCAAATGCACTCCTCATAATGTTTGTCGAACCCTAGCTTCAATTTCCACATCATAATGTTTATCCGAAAGTCCTACTTCATTTTCCACCTTAAACATTCTACACACAATACCCACCTCATAGTGTTTATCAGAACATTCTACACATATTCCTACTCATAGTGTTTATCAGAACATTCTACACATATTCCCACTAATAATGTTTATCAGAACATTCTGCAAATAGTTCCACCTCATAATGTTTATCAGAGCATTCTACACACACTCCCACTCATAGTGTTTATCAGAACATTCGACATATAGCTCCACCTCATAATGTTTATCAGAACATTCTACCCATCAAATTGTTTATCAGACCATTCTGCATACAGCCCCACCTCATTGTGTTTATCAGAGCATTCTACACATATTCCCACTCATAGTGTTTATCAGAACATTCTACACACATTCCCACTAATAGTGTTTATCAGAAGATTCTGCACATAGTCACATATCAAAGTGTTTATCAAAGCATTCTACACATAATTCCACCTCATAGTTTATCAGAACATTCTACACATATTCCCCCTCATAGTGTTTATCAGAACATTCTACACTAATTCCCACTCATAGTGTTTATCAGAACATTCGACATATAGCTCCATCTCATAATGTTTATCAGAACATTCTACCCATCAAATTGTTTATCAGACCATTCTGCATACAGCCCTACCTCATTGTGTTTATCAGAACATTCTACACATATTCCCACTCATAGTGTTTATCAAAACATTAGGCACACAGTCTCATCTCATTGTGTTTATCAGAACATTCTACACACATTCCAACCTCATAGTGTTTATCAGACCATTCTACACATAGTCTCATCTCATAGTGTTTGTCAAAATATTCCTATAATAGTGTTTATGCAAATTTGTTTATGCGAATGTTCTACGTATATCCGATCTCATTATCTTACATTTTATAGTTTAACGTGAATTATTAATTGTTTCAACTAACTATATTGTATATAGATATAAATGTGTTTGAAGTTTTGCACAAACATAAAGGGTTTCACAAAATACGTACCAGGGGTATTTCGAAGTTTTGAAGAAAAAGCAAGGATGGTTTTAGTCTCTTTATTTGTATTTAGTGAAATTGTATCTAGATTTTTCAACATGTAATTATTCATTGCAATCACAAGTTTTAACAGATATCTCCTGTTACTAAATTTCGAAAAGATAAAAATAAAAATACTTAATTTGTTATTTTTGTGTTTAGTGTTTTAAGTGCCAACTGAAAGCTAAGGAACTGCTTGTGTGGTCCTATTATGTGTCCTTACGTTCTTAGTTCAGTATTATGATGCCAGCTACGAATTTCGCATAAAAACGATGTTCGGTTCGTCTTTACCTCCAGTTGTTTGTAGTAGGACTCATGCCTTGGTAACATATATTGACTATGTGAGTAACATGGCGGTGTCTTATAGAAGGCAAGAACTGCTTGCCCATCGCGGACGCCTGGGCTCGAACCCGGCTTTGGTGGGGTCCGTATTGCTCATATATTTGGTTTTCTGTGTTGTACTTTTGTATTGTTTGTCTTCGTCCTGTGTCTTCTGTGCCCTGTGTTGCAAGTTTCTCTTGGTTGTCCATTCTTAGTTGCCCCTTCGGTTTTTTCCTACGTTTATTTCATAGTATACAATTGAAAGATTGCATTACTTAATTCACGTTGTAATGGACATTTCATCTTGTAATGGAGCTGGTGAACATATGACACAAAAAGACCAAAGAAAAAGAGGAAGATAAAACACAACCATAAAATTACTGTACCAAGATATTCTCGTAATATGTGAAAAGAAAATACAAAAATGTATAAAAATCGCCAATTTTAGCACCAAGTATTTAATGCTGAATCCATCATATGTTTTTCTTTCTGTATCGAAACGTGTATTTAATGCTGAATCCATCATATGTTATGCCTTCTGTATCGAAACATGTGTATTTAATGCTCAATTCATCATATGTTATGCCTTCTGTATCGAAACATGTGTATGTAATGCTGAATTCATCCTTTGTTATGCCTTCTGTATTGAAACATGCAAGCCCTGCTTTTTCTTCAGTTGTCATATTTTGGGCTTGTAAAATGTTTGATACATTCTATTGTTCAAAAAGTGGTGTTAAACACCATAACCCCAATCACCAAGACCTTTTCACACCTTATTTGGCTTGAGTAGAACTTAATCTAAAATTAGTGTTGTGCTTTAAATACGAAAAATAAAATAAATCTTTGAATACGGAAAGGAATTTAAAATGGAGTGAAATAGAATACTAGCCATGAATGATTTAAATGAAAGCCAATCACATCGGTGATGTAGATGTTAGCGTGCTGGCTGGAATGCGACAGATTGTGTGTTCAAGCCGCGATGGAGTCAGACAAAAGACTATGAAACTGGTATTTGATGGTTCGCATGCAGCATTAATGAGTAAAAGCATCGGAATCAGGATGTGTCCGTGTGGTGCGATATGTCTACCCGCGGCCTGTTGTTAATTTTGAACATTATACATTGATCTTAGTGATACAGAAGTTTTCATATGTAAAACATTTAGAGTACAAGGCCATCGTAAGACATTATAATGAAACAATGATCAACTTCGAACCAAACTCTAATTGTAAATGCCATCTTTCGTCTTCTGAACACAATGGCATATAGGGGCCGTCGTGGCAGTTATCGTATGGTAGTTGGATTTACAACTACCTATGCAATCAGTGCCTATCACCATTGATGTTATTTGTTCGAATCTCAATCGGGGCGAGGTGTACAACATTATGTGATAAAGTTTGTCAGTGACTTGTGGCAGGTCTGTGGTTTTTTCTTCGGGTCCTCCGGTGCCGTCACGATATAATTAAAATATTGTTCAAAGTGGCGATAAACACCATCAAGCAAACAATCACAATTGCATATGATTCAAGAATGACCATCAAAACAAGTTAGTAACAAACTGAATGTGTAATCCTACACTTCCTTTTAAATGTCCATATTACTTTTGCGGGGGTGCACTACAGTACATAACATTTTAGAGAGGAGTCATAGGTCACTAATTAATCTTTGAATATCAAAGACATTACAATCGTGTTGGGAAAAAGTGTTAGATAGAATAACAAGACTATGCAGAGATTCCCGTGTTTTAAACCAAATATATATATTTTTTAATATCAAATCAATAGAATGTATCTCTTAAACATCATTACTCATAGCATCTGTTATAACCAGATATAAGGAAATATTTAACCCTTGTCAAATTAATGTTTTAAGAATTATCCAAAAAGGATTGTGACCTCGTTAATGTCAATAAATTGCACAAAATAGTAGATTAACGTGACTAGGAGCGTGTATTTCAAGCTAAATAGCTTAAGTATGTCAACTTAATCTTGTCAAATTGATGATTTGAGAATTATGTAAGATAAAAAGAGTGCTATCGTGTTGTTGTCGATCAAATGCAAATAGTAATAGATAAAAGTGGTTGGCAAGTTGATCTGAAGTTAAATAGTTAAAATATTTAATTCTCACTCATACCACCTATACTATCTTTAACATTGATCATCACACCAATCCCAGATCCATTATCCATTACCGTCTTTTACCAGAATGATTACTGTGAATATGAAAATATTGTCATCATCAAGGAGTGCGACGAAGTAGGTATCTCATATGAAGGTCTTTTCAGCTTAGCAGGCGATATATGACAAGCAGCAGTTTCAGGCTTGTTTCGCATCAAGATGATTTGATTTGATTTGATTTTTGGTGTTTTAACGCTACTTTCAGCAATATTTCAGCTATATCATGACAACCACTTTTAGTGGTGGAAGAAGCCAGAGTACACGGAGAGAACATCGACCATGGGCAAGCAACTGGTAAACTTTATCACTTGCGGCTGCGAGTCGAGTGCATCCTTTTTTGTAATTTACAAAGCCGGGCGCGAACCCACGTCGTATTGGTGATAGGCTTGTATGAGTTGTTAGGTAATCCAACTACCTTAGTCATTGAGCAACCCAGGCCATCGCATTAAGATGAAAAACAGAAGAAAGGGTCTCAATGTTTAACTAAAGGAGCGATATTTTTATCAAGATAATTTCTTATTATATTGTCAGCACTGTCCCTCCTCTATTTACGAATTCTGATGACCCTTTAGGTATTTTCAAACTCTTCTTAGCAATAAAAGGTCAAAAGTGGAAAAGAACAGTGACACAAAATAAATCGGAATACAATATGATACCCTATGTTGACTGGACCATGCTCCTTGTAAAGTAAGCAATATCATTTTAGAATACCATATCATAGTGTCTTAGTTAGGGTTCTCGAGTCGGGTCAAACAAAAGACTGCATTCGGCGTTTGCTGCTTCTCTACTAAACACGCAGCATTAAGGGATAAAAACAAAGACCGATTGGCTGAAAATCATGATAATGTGTCCAGGTGGAGTGATATGTCTACTCGCGGCGTGTTTCAGGGAATTAGCACTATCAAGATCCAACTCAGCGTGTTGGTCTAGTACAAAGAGGACATCGCCTTCATCTTGTCGAATCTTACTTGTTCTCGCCATGACATAGGCCGAAAATTGTTCATTTAGCACTAAACAAAAATCACTCAATCACTCCCTAATTGAAATAAATGCCAACACAAAATAACAATGCATTTTTAATATCAATAACAAAAACATAATCCAATAAATAATAAAAATATCATCACATTCGGCTTTTTGTATCTTACTGACCTGAATGATGGAGATAAATGCTAATGATACAAATGTACCTATATCATAGATGAGAATGTTTGTTTGTTTGTTTGTTTGGTGGTGTTTGACGCTACTTTCAACAATATTTCAATTATATCGTTGAGGTCAGTTTTATTGTTGGAGGAAACGGAGGACCCGGAGAAAACCACCGACCTGTCGCAAGTCACTGACAAACTTTATCACATGATGTTGTACACCTCATCCTGATCAAGGTTCGAACTCACAACATCAGTGGTGATAGGCACTGATTGCATAGGTAGTTGTAAATCCAAGTACCATACGATATGATATTTTCTGTTTCATTTGATAATAAAAAAATAGTATTATAAAGATAGCTGTCAATTGCAGGATTTTTCGAATTGCCCCATTGAACTTCAAAGATGCAGTTGTACTTCATACCACTTTCTACAATTGTGTTTCCATGCGACAATGACGCTACACATATATAAATAAATATCATAGCACTGCTTGACTTGAACTTTTTATATTTTTATTATGCCACCTTGTTCGAATCTCAATAACCCCTCCCTACGGAGCTCATTGAGGGTATATTAAAGACGACGGAAAACAAATGACGGCAACAATTCAATTGGCCATTGGTCAGATGATCTAGAATATAAGCAAACAAATTGCCGAAAAAATGTCAAGCAGTTTAACGTAACACTGTCAAAAGTATGACGACAATTGAATTTCACATTTCTCTCCACCATTCTGATATTTTAAAGCTATGTTTTCCTTGACTGACATCATCGTTGTTGAATATAGAAAGACAATTTATCATTAGTCATCTATTCCTTAATGTAGATTCGGAATTCCTCTAATTTTGAAAGCAACAATGGTAAAAAACAGAAACGACACCATAAATCCTCCGAGTGCCCAAAAGTTTCTTCTCGTGTATTCCACGGCATCTGGGTAATAATCAGCTAAGTATTTCTCTCCTGTAGGATATTGACAAGGAACACCTGAAAAAACATATATAATCGTCTTAAGCAAGTGACTGACAACCATACAATGTACCTACCTTACTAGATCCCGAGGAATACCGTGTTGTGTTTGAACATTCAAACAAACAGTGTTAGAGTTTGATTTGTAACAGAAACTGTTTGTTCTTCCTTCAGCGAGATTCGAACATATATATATCGTGGTGGTCAGTTTTATATGTGGAGGAAATAGGAGTACTCGGAGAAAACCACCGACCTGTCGCAAGACACTGACAAACTTTATGACATCATGTTTTTTCGGGTATACCTCGCCATGAACGGGTTCGAACTCACAATCTTAGCAGTGATTGCACAGGTAGTTGTAAATCCAACTACTATGCGATCACGACCACGACGGCCCCCTTAATATCAGTTGCATATTAAAAGCAATATAATTAGATGAGGTTCGTAATAAATATTTCACATGATGATGACGATGTCCACTTTGTACTATACCAACAAGCTTAGTTTGATTTTTATAATGCTAGCTCACTGAAACAACAGTCTACGGATAGATAGGTCGCTCTACTCTGACACAATATCATGATTCTGAGCTAACCAGTCCTTAATACAGCGCGCTTAGCAGTGAAGCAACAAATACCAATGTTAGCAGTCTTTGGATTCACCTGACAGAGACTCAGAATTCACTATTGATCACACTCAAGTCGAGCATTCTAGCTATTACATCACCAATGCGGTTTTCAAAGACTTCGACATGGTATATCATGCAGTCTTGTGTTTTACAACCTACAAAGCAGTAAAGTGATATTTGCAGTTAAATAGTGCCACCATTTTGCCTACACGATTTATTGCTTGTTAGCCTCTTCTGGTTACTAGTATTGCTGAAAAAACTGTTAATTTGACAACTATCAACCAATCATAAAATTCCATAGATGAATCTACAAAACAAGATTATAAAGGTTATTTGGATTGATTACTTAAACCTTCAAACAGACAAGGCCGCTATATAGCTGCAATACTACTAAAAACGTTGGAGTTAAACACCAACCAATCAATTATCACAACCAACATAGCGTGGTCTATGGCTGTGTTCCATACATTTGTTGTAAAAACTTATAGAGTAAAAAATAATATTAATAAGACATATAATATAAACGCATTTTTGCTTGTATCTTTGAAATAAATTAGGATTACAAAAAAAAAACAAAAAAAAAAACAAAAAGACAACAGGAAGCATAACACGCAGGGGTTATATTCCATTTAGCTAAATTTTTATTGTTCCGTCAAGTATTACAGAATGCATTCTAATTGCTAGCATCGTAATTTTGCTCTATTCTAAATCAGAACTTGTTTATTTTTATTTATATAGGACACAAAGAAATAACGTGGCGAAGATGAAGAAAGAAAAGCAATATAATCAGTTAATGCTCTTAGTAGTGATAGTGTCTCTGTCATGTTTTACTGTGACTATCATACTGGATCTAAAACATTCAGAGGATAAGTCTTATTATACTGAAGAAGGACGCCATTTTAATCTACGCTGGATGTTGTCGTTGGATAAAAAAAGACGTGCATAACAATGATCAATACAAAAGAATGATTCGATCGAAAACAAAGTACCCAATAGTATCACAGCCTTACAAAATAAATAACAAAAACATATGTAATGGAGTAGAAAAAGTGTCCGTAATCGTTATGGTCCATACAGCACCTAGACACTTCTTAACAAGACTCAGAATGAGAGCAACGTGGCTCAATTCGACATATTATAGTCCCGAAAATGTACGAGTGATCTTTCTTTTAGGGTCTGTGTTTGACCCAATGTTACAATATCAAATTGAAGAGGAGAACAAAACGTTTAAAGACATAGTACAAGGCCAATTTATTGATTCATACCGTAATTTAACTAACAAAGGCGTAATGGGTTACAAGTGGATTTCGAAGAATTGTATGAATGCTGAAATTGTTCTTAAAGTAGATGATGACGCCTTTGTTAATTTTTTCAAATATTTTGAAGAAATGTCGCATATAAAGGAAAAGAAAAAATATATTCTATGTAATAGAATACTCAAAGGAACAATGGGAATTATAAGAGTGAATGACAGTAAATGGTATGTTAATGAGTATGAATTTAGAAACATGAAGGCCTACCCGCATACATATTGCAGCGGTTTTTCTGTATTTATATCTACAGACTTGATACCCATGTTATATCAGGCTGCCATAGGATCACCATTTTTTGGGTGGATGATTTTTTTCTGTTTGGACTATTGCCGTCACGAGTACCAGGTGTTGTGCATGACAATTTGAGGTCTAATTTATCCTTTATACACCCAGCAGCTTATGATTGTTATATACGATACCGTAATAAATGTAAATATATGATAGTTTCGGCAAAGGAAAAGGAAATACCAAAAATGTGGCTAGCAGTAGTCCAAGACAGAATTCAAAGTATATTTGGTAATTACTATATGGACTTACCATCGTTACCTGAACGGTGTCTTCAACCTACGCCAACATTTTGAAATATCATATTTAATGTATGCCAACAAACATTATATTACAGGTGTTTATATAACAATTAATGACAGTTACAGGTAGGTAAATTTGGAAATTCAGATCTCAAAAGTGAAATTTATTATAAAAAAAAAATAAGCAAAAAACAATCTAAAAATATAAAAATAAGTCTGTTAAAATTTAACAACTTGAAAAAAAATAATTAAACTTTTGTAAAAATTTATATATTAAAATAAAAATCTGGTAAAATTAAACAAAAATCTGTAAATAAAAATGATGAAAATGTAAAATTTTAGAATAATTTAAATAAACAATCTTTCTAAAATGTATGAATTAAAAATATTATATGATGCTATATGCGTGTCGTGTGCAAAGCATCGCGCCTCCTCTGATGATCCTTAAGCCCTTTTCTTAAAATCTAAATTCAAAAGTTTTTAATAATATTTATTTACAAATTTAGAATTATCATAATTTTGAAAAGAGTCTTTTTTAATTGCTCACTCCAAGCTAATTAATCATAAGATAATTCAGTTCACTCCAAGCTAATTATTTATAAGATAATTTGAAGTATGATAAACAAAAAATATCTGTGCTTATAATATCCTAATTTAGTTTCATGAAAAATGATGGACCAGCATGCGTCAGTAATGTACGTGTAATTGAGCTCTCTGAAAAAATGGGGATAATATGATGGATAACCGCAACGTTTAATGTCAAAACTTGTCATACTGTTACATTACAGAGTATTGCATATAATTGTGCTGCACGTAGTGTTTTAGGTAATATAAATGACTTCATTACAATTGTAAACATTGTCAACAACAACTCACTGACCAGAGGTCAAAATGGCAGGTGAAATGGCCGCCCCCACAGATGTAAATAATGACAACAACTCTGAAATTTTAAATACCAGTTCTCAGCCTAATGTATCAATAACTCGTTCCTCTAATAAAAGGTCAAATCCAGACAGCCATGATACTTTGCCAGCCACTCAAAAACAAAATTTGCGACAAATACGGCGTCGAAATTCTGTCGGAGATCTACGTGATCCTGACACCATCAAGAAGACCCCGGTATCAAGAAAAAACATTACAGACAAAGTTCTTGAGGCCCTTACAAGTCCTGATGTCCTTAATAAAATAATTCCTGTATTATCAGAAAAAATTGGCGAAACTATTTCTACATTAATAGAATCAGAAATACAAGCATGTGTTGCGACTCATATAAATCCTTTAAAAGAAATAGTCCATAAGCAGAAAAAAATGATTGAAAACCACGAACAAAAGATGTGTAAGCAATTTATCCAAATCAACACATTAGAGCGAACCATTAAAGATCAGTCATTGGCAATAAATGAACACGAAGCTGAACTTGAATCTCTTCATAAAAAAATGAGCGAGTTAGAAATTCGTCTAGAAAGCCAAGAACAATATTCCCGCCGAACCAGTTTGCGCTTTCATAACATCAAAGTACCAGTCAATGAACGGGGTTGGATTATTCATCCAGTAAGCACCGACCATTTGATATTGGATATTTGCAATACATTACCAGGTGTGAACTTGACCATTAATGACACTGGAAGAAGTTATGTCATTCGGAGGGCCAAATCCGGAAAGTGTCAAGTAAAATCCGCTTTCTGTCATACCGCACCAGAAATCTAGTCTACACTAACAAGAAATCTCTCCGTGCCATCCCTGATGGTATATTCATTACAGAAAACATAACACCATACCGAACAACTCTTACCGAGAGACTAGCGCAATTGAAGTTTGACAAACTAATACAAGCTTACTGGACCTCCGATGGCCGCATATTTGTCAAAAGAACTGAAACCAGTAGAAAGGAAATAATGACAAACTTCGATGACATTGCATCCCTCGAGTGCAGGTTTCAACGCCAATCCAGACAAAATATTCAGGACTGTCCATCCGTCTTTGATAGGGGTCCAGAACATTCGCGTCCTGAAACTAAAACTGACATTGAAGACTCGGAGCCAATCGATTCTAACCGGGACTAACGTTGAATTATTTGTGCTTTTCTATTTTGTAAAATTGTCACTGTAAAACAATCATCACTTATGTAATGCCCATTTTTTTTCTTTTTTTTCTCGCTTTAACAATAATTGTAATGTTCAATATATCACCGTGTAAAATCTGGTCAAGAAATATCGGTCTTATGATTCTAAAAACTTATTAAAACATTCTCATAAGTTTGTTATGAAAAGTAAATATTTCTGGTATGTGCTTAGAAATATATATATATTTTAAATACTTCTATATATAATTCCCAATGATGGCCTCAATAATTATCATATCTAACCAATAGAAATTGTGTACGCATGATATGTTTAATCTGACAGTTTGGGGACTTTCTCAAAGGTGTACAATGAATCCACGACTCGTAAGAGATTTAATTTTTTTCTATATATATTCGTAGAAAATTATATGAATGTGATAAAGGTATGTCAAACTGATACATATATAAATATGTACTTACAAATTTAGGAGGTATTCAGTTGTCATAATGTTAAAATTATCAATGTCTCTGATTTATTTTCATTATTACTGGTTGTACATATACTTACTGTTATTGCTATTAATGTTTCTAATATGTTTCAAATAGACAATAGTATTAGTTAATATTGTTGGTGTACACACTATGATTCACAAATACTGACAGGTTTCTTGTTTAAAATAAGATGTGTTTTGATATATGTGGGGTTTTTTGTTTGTTTTTGTGGTTTGAAATATGCGGGGGTTTTTTTTCTTTTTTTTTTACCAATACCAAATGATGGCCCCAATAAATATCAAAGACATCATACTTCAGCCAATAGATATTGTGTACATTTAGGGGATTTCTCAAAATTGTACATTGAATCTAACTACACATTTGTAAATACATGATTGAAAACCGAACCATGTCAATTTATTTGAAAAAATATTATGCCTAAATTGATACATATATAAATGTATACTTTCCCTTAATGGAGATATCTAGCTAGTTACTATATGCCAAAACTGTTAATGAGTCGGATTTTTTTTTACTGCTACATGTTGAACAGTTTACTTGTTAGTTTTATAAACTTTTATAAATATGTTTAATCTAAAATTAGTTTATTATTGATTGTGTACATACTAGTTAATTATTGTGCTTCAAAAATGTTAATTTGTGTTTGTGTTGGGAGTAATGTCTTATATCGATCAATGTTTGTCAATTTGTGAAGTCATTTCCATAGAATGAGGTTTTTATACTACAACAACAATATAATTAATCACAATTTTATTATTTTATTGTATTATAATTATAATTCAAGCTGGTGATATGGCAGTTGTGATTGTTTTGAACTTGGGTTTCCTCCGAAAATTCCATTTTTGTTTGTTTTGTTTAATGATTCGATTCTTTCCTGATAAAAATTGTAGAATGACATGTCTTCCAATTTAAACGGTAATTATGAAATATATCCCCATTTCTGTATAAATTTCATTTATACCTCACATTTTGAAAATGACTTATTGTGTTCTGTTTATTATTTATATAAATCGGTTTATTTGTTTTCCTTCTCTATCTTTTTCTTTCAAATTTTGTGTCCAATTATGTGATGATGTGTGTGGTGTTCAAGTTGTAAATTACTCGATGGATTGCGCCTTTAAAATGAATAGTAAAATATTAAACCCCAAATGGGTAACTGTATCGATGACTACAGGGCAGCCATCGGACTATTTCATATACGCATAACAGGAAACCGTAGACCTTTTAAGTTTAATTTTCCTGTATATACTTATCAAGAAATACTACTTACTAATTTTCGATGTACATTTCTCGTCGTCTCTCTCTCTCTACTTCAAAACCTAAATCCTAATATAGACATTGTTTTTCTGTTGTTTGTATTACAATATATCCTGATCATTGGTAACGTTGAAGTTGATCCAAGTCCAGAATTAATAAATCATTCAAGTGTTAGTGATAATTCCATTTCAATATGTAACATAAATATTCGCAGTGCGCAGAATAAATTAGATTTTCTTAATAATTTCACTAACGAATTTGATATTATTGCTGTAACAGAAACACATTTACATCCAAACATCAGTAATAATGATATTGAGATTGATTCCTTTTCAAAAAATATAATCCGTAAAGATCGCAACAAAGCAGGTGGGGGTCTTCTTATTTACTTCAAATATTATATTTCAGTTATCCGTAAACACGAACTCGAAAATCACATTGATGAATCCATCTGGGTAGAAATACAAGGTAAAGGTACAAGGTTTTCATTATGTAGTACATATAGACCTGAATGGACAGACGCCGACTACTGGACACGACTTAATCATGCTATAGGGATGGGTTATCAGATTAATCAAAACATAATACTAACAGGTGACCTGAAGTCAGATTTATTTTCTTCTCGTAATAATAAATTGATTGACACCATGAATTTGTTTAATTTGACGAATGTTATTGAAAAGCCCACGAGAATTACGGAACACAGCAGTACATTACTTGACCCTATTATAATAAGCGATTCTGTGCATTATTCTTATTCGGATGTTTTGAAAGTCCCGTCCGATATTAGTGATCATGATGCATCAATAATTTTTATAGAATGTCCTAAGTTTCAAACCAGATCTTTTCAAAGAAAAGTATGGTTATATGAACGAACTGACCATGAAAAATTTTCAAGCAAACTCGATACCGTCGATTGGAATGCACTACTTTCCGACTTGGAGGATGGTGATGAAATGTGTAATACCTTCACCGAGACATTCCTCAGAGTCGCAAGGGAGTGCATTCCAACCAAAATGGTCACTATACGTAATAGCGATAGACCATGGTTTAATAGTGAACTCAGAAGAGAAATTAGAAAACGAGACCGTATTCGCAAGATAGCAAAAAATTTTAACAAACAATCAGATATCGACAAATACAAGAAACAGAGAAACAAAGTTAATAATTTAAAAAAGACAGCTAAAGAACATTTCGAACAACATTTAGACACTTTAATCTTAGAAAATATATCAAATCCAAAAACTTACTGGAAAATAATGAAGATGTTAATTAAATCTAATAAAGGATGCAGTAATATACCCCCTCTCCAAAATATAATTCAGGATGAAGGACTAGATGAGGTAGTTTACGAAGACGACGAGAAGTGTGAATTACTAAATAAATATTTTAGTTTTATTTCTTCTTTGGAAGATGCCAATATTCCTCTTCCAGATATTGAACATGGGACCAATAATTTTCTGCGAGACATAGTCATTACAACAGATGAGATTGTTGATATTATTAAAATTTTAAATCCTAATAAGGCATCGGGACCTGATATAATCAGTCACAAAATGTTAAATTTATGTCCTGAAAAAATAGCAGTCCCTCTTCAAATAATTTTTAATAAATCTCTTTTACAATGTAAATATCCAACCAGCTGGAAGATTGCACATGTGATTGCTATATTTAAAAAAGGTGACAAGTCATTGCCGTCTAATTATAGACCTATATCTCTCATAAGTTGTGTTGGAAAAATAATGGAACGTGTTATTTATAAATATGTTTTTAACCATCTGCAAAGAAACAAGTTAATTTATGAATATCAATCTGGTTTTCTCCCAAAATATTCAACAGTACACCAACTATTAGAAATGTACAACTGCATTCTAAATTCACTAGAAAAAAAGGAAATTAGCTGTTTTGTTTTCTGTGATTTTTCTAAAGCGTTCGACAAAGTTTGGCATAAAGGGTAGTTGCATAAAATTAAATCATACGGTGTAGATAGCAATTTATTAAGTTGGTTCTCTAGTTACCTGCAAGATCGACAACAGAGAGTAGTAATAAACAATTCGTCTTCTTCACTCTGCAATGTTTCAGCTGGTGTATCTCAATTTCAGTACTTGGCCCTCTCTTATTTATTTGTATATTAACGATATTGCTGAGAATCTAATCTCTCTTAGCCGACTTTTTGCTGACGACACTTCCTTCAGCTATTCCAGTCGTGATGAATTACAGATAAAAACTGTGATTGATCACGACTTGAAAGAGCTGGATGAATGGTCAAAGAAATGGTTGATGTCTTTTAACCCGGATAAAACAGAAATTATGTTATTTTCAAATACGGAAATTCCAGAATTAAATTTTACATTTAATGGAAGAACTATTCCAATTACAAATTCTCATAAACATTTAGGAGTTACATTCAGCAGCGATGCTAAATGGAATATAAATATAGAAAATATATTGTCAAGTATTTACAAACACCTGAATGTTCTTCGAAAGTTAAAATATAAACTTTCTATGAAAAATTTTGAGAAACTCTATTTAGTTTACATCAGACCAATTTTTGAATATGTTAGTGAAGTATGGGATAATTGTGGTGTGGGAAATTCTAATAAACTTGATCAGTTGCAACTTGAGGCAGCTAGAATCGTTACTGGTCTTCCAATATTTGCTAGTGCCATTCTAATTTATAAAGAGTTAAGCTGGGAATCATTGACAGAAAGAAGAAAAAGGAGAAAATTACAAATGTTTTATAATATTCAAAATAATAATGCACCCAGGTATCTTTGTGACTTAATTCCTCCAACGATTCAAAGTACACCGTTTATCCATTGCGTAATGGAAGTGATATAATAATACCATTTTGCAGACTATCGATTACTTGTGACTCATTTATTCCCTCAACAATACGTCAATGGAATAGCTTAAATCCATCTCTTCGAAATATGGAATCTATTGCAAAATTTAAAACTGAATTAAGAAAACAGAAAGATAATAGACAAGTTCCTAAGCATTTCGAAATTGGACCTCGAAAACTTAATATTGCATTAACCCAACTTCGATGTTTTGCTTCTTTCTTAAATTATGATTTGTTCCAAGTAAATATAGTCTCAGATCCGTCTTGTCGTTGTGGGGCCAATCGTGAAGACTCGTATCACTTCTTCTTTGATTGTTCCCATTATGCAAATATGAGATATAAATTGTTTCACAATCTCAGCTGGCTACCTAATGACTGTGCTATAGACCTCACGCTTTTAACCAGTGGTAATCCTATTCTTTCAAATGAACAGAACGAAATTATTTTTAAGCACGTGTTTGAATATATAAAGAAATCTGAAAGGTTTCTTGTTTAAGTGGTTCACCAAATGAACAACCACACACACCATCACCACCAACCTCTCTCTCTCCTTCTCTAATTCCTTTCTTCATTCTCTGTTCTTCTTCAATTTACACATAATAATGTAAGAAATATTCATATGCATGCATGCTCTATCAAATAATGTTGTAACTTATTGTATGTAGGAGAAGACTTCATAAGTTTGTTTATCTTGTGTCCTATCCTTTTTGCATATTTGAGCAAATAAAATATGTCTAAGCTAATCTGCTGATAAATACTTTAATGTGGGCATATGAGTAGAATGTGCTGATAAATACATTTAAGTGGGCATGAGTATAAACAGTTAGAGTAAATGGTATGACGTGGGCATTGGAGTCGAACGTTCAGGTGGTTCATTCAACCTATGCCAACATTTTTAAAAATATATATAAAAAGATCAAAAAGATTGTATTTATCAGCACATTCTACTCATATGCCCACATCAAAGTATTTATCAGCACATTCTACTCATATGCCCACATCAAAGTATTTATCAGCACATTCTACTCATGCCCTCATCAAAGTATTTATCAGCACATTCTACTCATGTCCACATCAAAGTATTTATCAGCACATTCTACTCATATCCCCACATCAAAGTATTTATCCAAGGGATATACTCATATCACACATCATAATAATTATATCAGCGTCCGTCGTGATCGCATGGTAGCTGGATTTACAACTACCTCTGCAATCAGTGCTACAGATCACCATTAAAATTGTGAGTTCGAATCCCACTCATTGGGAGGTGTACTTGATGCAACATTAGTGTTTATCAGAACATTATACACATATTCCCACTCATAGTGTTTATCAGAACATTCTACACATATTCCCACTAATAATGTTTATCAGAACATTCTGCACATAGTTCCACCTCATAATGTTTATCAGAGCATTCTACACACATTCCCACTCATAGTGTTTATCAGAACATTCTACATATAGCTCCACCTCATAATGTTTATCAGAACATTCTACCCATCAAATTGTTTATCAGACCATTCTGCATACAGCCCCACCTCATTGTGTTTATCAGAGCATTCTACACATATTCCCACTCATAGTGTTTATCAGAACATTCTACACACATTCCCACTAATAGTGTTTATTAGAAGATTCTGCATATAGTCTCATATCAAAGTGTTTATCAAAGCATTCTACACATAATTCCACCTCATAGTTTATCAGAACATTCTACACATATTCCCCCTCATAGTGTTTATCAGAACATTCTACACTAATTCCCACTCATAGTGTTTATTAGAACATTCGACATATAGCTCCATCTCATAATGTTTATCAGAACATTCTACCCATCAAATTGTTTATCAGACCATTCTGCATACAGCCCCACCTCATTGTGTTTATCAGAGCATTCTACACATATTCCCACTCATAGTGTTTATCAGAACATTCTACACACATTCCCACTAATAGTGTTTATTAGAAGATTCTGCATATAGTCTCATATCAAAGTGTTTATCAAAGCATTCTACACATAATTCCACCTCATAGTTTATCAGAACATTCTACACATATTCCCCCTCATAGTGTTTATCAGAACATTCTACACTAATTCCCACTCATAGTGTTTATCAGAACATTCGACATATAGCTCCATCTCATAATGTTTATCAGAACATTCTACCCATCAAATTGTTTATCAGACCATTCTGCATACAGTCCTACCTCATTGTGTTTATCAGAACATTCTACACATATTCCCACTCATAGTGTTTATCAAAACATTCTGCACACAGTCTCATCTCATTGTGTTTATCAGAACATTCTACACACATTCCAACCTCATAGTGTTTATCAGACCATTCTACACATAGTCTCATCTCATAGTGTTTGTCAAAATATTCCTATAATAGTGTTTATGCAAATTTGTTTATGCGAATGTTCTACGTATATCCGATCTCATTATCTTACATTTTATAGTTTAACGTGAATTATTAATTGTTTCAACTAACTATATTGTATATAGATATAAATGTGTTTGAAGTTTTGCATAAACATAAAGGGTTTCACAAAATACGTACCAGGGGTATTTCGAAGTTTTGAAGAAAAAGCAAGGATGGTTTAGTCTCTTTATTTGTATTTAATGAAATTGTATTTAGATTTTTCAACATGTAATTATTCATTGCAATCACAAGTTTTAACAGATATGTCCTGTTACTAATTTTCGAAAAGATAAAAATAAAAATACTTAATTTGTTATTTTTATGTTTAGTGTTTTAAGTACCAACTGAAAGCTAAGGAACTGCTTGTGTGTTCCTATTATGTGTCCTTACGTTCTTAGTTCAGTATTATGATGTCATCTACGAATTTCGCATAAAAACGATGTTCGGTTCGTCTTTACCTCCAGTTGTTTGTAGTAGGACTCATGCCTTGGTAACATATATTGTGACAAAAGGGATTTTACACATCAAAATACAGGAACCAATTTTTTTCATAAAAACTAACGATCAGCTGATTTTGCCGCACGGGCACCTGCTCTAAATTTCCTGTGTATATTGTTTTGAATAGACGTAATAAATTGTATTTCCAACTTTCGGGATTATTGTTATGTAATTATAATGTATTCATCAGTGTTCAACCAGGTTCGAAGGCGTAAAGTGTTGTATTTTTCGTCGTACACATTTTTGTGTATTGACACCAATTCTTGTTGTTATGGTAAATATAGGTCATGTGTGAAGCATCCCATGATGCATCATTCTTCTAACTTACCTAGCGGGAAAATACAAATGTCATTGTCGACGTAAGAATTTGTATTAAGATGTGTAGTCAAACTAAGAAACTGTTTATTAAAGTGTGAAAGAAAACTTATGAATATTATAGAGTATTGATTTTTAAGTATGAAACAATATTTTGTTTATGTAAATACTTTGTATTTTATGGCTGCCGGGATTTATTTTCACTGGCGAGTGCATTGCCGGGATTTGGTTGGGAGTAAAATGTCGTCATACCGGCAGTTATCCCGGCAGGATTTTTGGGTATAAATAGGAGCAGCGTCTTCTGCTCTGGGTCTTTTCTCATTTGAAGGCTGAACAAAGCAGACGGGTTCCCAAAGCAGACGATATTGAGTTACAAATTTATTCTTTTAAAGGATTTTTCTTTTGATAGGTTAGTTAAGTAACGATTATTTGCGAACTGTACGATAAATTATTTTAGATTTTTTTCGTTAACAGAATATTCCTTTTGACGGAATATTATTTTATTTGGTATTTTCTTTTACCGGACATTTTCGCTAGTGTTCTAGTGGAGTTCGGTTTAAATTTACTTTAGTAAGGATAGTTAATTATTTCATTTTTCTACGTTCTATAAGTGATTAACTTGTAGATCGAAATCAGAGATTGTTATTTGTTTATAGGGAATATTTTCGGACTTTCACTGACATTTCTGCTAGTGTTTCTAGTCAGGTCAGTGCTAAATTTATTTGTTTATAGGGAATATTTTCGGACTTTCACTGACATTTCTGCTAGTGTTTCTAGTCAGGTCAGTGCTAAATTTATTTGTTTATAGGGAATATTTTCGAACTTTCACTGACATTTCTGCTAGTGTTTCTAGTCAGGTCAGTGCTAAATTTATCATTTTTTCTAAGCTTTCGTTCATATTACATATAAATACATGCCATGCCATACCCACCCGCACCTGTAGTTTGCTTTATTAAATTAGGTTTTGTTGTTAAATAGGTTTTGTTAGGATGGACATAGGAATTTCATGACATTCAACTGTTAAGAATCAAAGTTGGTCAGTGTAATTATTTCTGTTATATTCGTGAGTAGGACCCGCTGACAGTTCGGTTTATGTGTTCATAAACTGGTTAGCGTAAACTTCATTTAAGACAATTATATAGTAATTGGTTAAATACGTAAAGTAAACTTGGTTTAATAAAATACTAAACCATCCTGACATTCGACTATGCGTTCATAGATCGGTCAGAGAAGACTAGTGTATAAATCACAAGTCCGTAGACAAGATAAACAAACCGTACACCAAAGTATTTTATATTTTATTGAATATTAAGTATCTTATATTTGATTGAAGATTAAGTATATTGTTGGTAGTTTCTGAAAACACAATGAATGGTTGAACACTGGTTGATGATATTTACTGTATCTGTATTATTGTGAATTACACATATAACTATACATATCAAATATATAAAATATTCTGAACTAAATTTATTATCTTACTTGTCGATACTAAGTAAAATCCCCCCTTCCAAGTTCTGTTAATTTCACGGTATTTCCTAAGTACCCTGCGAGTATCCTATTTTCTATCTCGTAAGATAATGGTGTCTCTTGTTTGGTCCACACAAGAGCCTGTTTGATTACCTGATAGGCCATCCCCTGCATTTTCCCGTGCGATAGTCTGAGTATTTTCCCAATATATCTCTCTACTCGATTGCTGTCAGTGTGGTTTCCGCTGATACAAGAGAGGCAGAGTGTAATTGTATTGCCAGACTAGAGCACTGGAAAGTTATTTTAGACTCCCTCTTTCGTCCGGTTATATTAGTGCAGTGTTCTATAATTCGTAAATTAAACCCGTGGTCCATACTAAATTGGCTTGATAATATCCCGTCGGTATATGATATAATTTTATCTGCTTCTGTGGTATTAATCCAACTTTTCTGAGACTTTGGTTTCAAGTCTCAGGCTAATTTCCTAGATTTGTGTGTCAAATCTAGAGTAGTTTCCGGTGTACTTCAACATCGGTGGTGGCAGCAAATTACCCGGTAGTAGTATAGATACTACAGTTAACCGCCTAGCCCGTTACAATATTGACTATGTGAGTAACATGACGGTGTCTTATAAGAGGCAGGAACTGCTTGCCCATCGCGGACGCCTGGGCTCGCCCCCGGGTTTGGTGGGGTCCGTATTGCTCATATTTTTGGTTTTCTGTGTTGTACTTTTGTATTGTTTGTCTTCGTCCTGTGTCTTGTGTGCCCATTGTTGCAAGTTTGTCGTGGTTGTCCATTTTTAATTTGCCCCTTCGGTTTTCTCCTACGTTTATTTCATAGTATACAATTGAAAGATTGCATTACTTAATTCACGTTGTAATGGACATTTCATCTTGTAAAAGATCAAAGAAAAAGAGGAAGATAAAACACAACCATAAAATTACTGTACCAAGATATTCTCGTAATATGTGAAAAGAAAATACAAAAATACCAATATATTCTCGTAATATGTGAAAAGAAAATACAAAAATACCAAGATAGTCTCGTAATATGTGAAAAGAAAATACAAAAATACCAAGATATTCTCGTAATATGTGAAAAGAAAATACAAAAATACCAAGATAGTCTCGTAATATGTGAAAAGAAAATACAAAAATACCAAGATATTCTCGTAATATGTGAAAAGAAAATACAAAAATACCAAGATAGTCTCGTAATATGTGAAAAGAAAATACAAAAATACCAAGATATTCTCGTAATATGTGAAAAGAAAATACAAAAATACCAAGATAGTCTCATAATATGTGAAAAGAAAATACAAAAATACCAAGATATTCTCGTAATATGTGAAAAGAAAATACAAAAATGTACATAAATCGCCAATGTTAGCACCAAGTATTTAATGCTGAATCCATCATATGTTTTTCTTTCTGTATCGAAACGTGTATTTAATGCTGAATCCATCATATGTTATGCCTTCTGTATCGAAACATGTGTATTTAATGCTGAATCCATCATATGTTATGCCTTCTGAATCGGAAACATGTGTATTTAGTGCTGAATTCATCCTTTGTTATGCCTTCTGTATTAAAACATGTAAGCTGGTTTTTTTTTCAGTTGTCATATTTTGGGCTTGATACATTCATGTTTGATACATTCTATTGTACAAAAAGTGGTGTTAAACACCATAACCCCAATCACCAAGACCTTTTCACACCTTATTTGGTTTGAGTAGAACTTAATTCAAAATTAGTGTTGTGCTTTAAATACGAAAAATTAAATAAATCTTTGAATACGGAAGCAAATTTTAAATGGAGTGAAATAGAATACTAGCCATGTATGAATTAAATGAAAGCCAATCACATCGGTGATGTAGATGTTAGCGTGCTGGCTGGAATGCGAAAGATTGTGTGTTCAAGCCGCGATGGAGTCATACACAAGACTATAAACTGGTATTTGTTGGTTCGCATGCAGCATTAACGAGTAAAAGCATCGGAATCAGGATGTGTCCGTGTGGTGCGACATGTCTACCCGCGGTCTGTTGTTAATTTTGAACATTATACATTGATCTTTGTGACACAGAAGTTGTCATATGTAAAACATTTAATATATTAAAGAGAGCAGATGGATGGTCTCAACGATTATTTAAATATTAGATAGTGTACAAGGCCATCGTAAGACATCATAATGAAACAATGATCAACTTCGAACCAAACTCTAATTGTAAATGCCATCTTTCGTCTTCTGAACACAATTGCATTATAGGGGCCGTCGTGGTAGATATCGTATGGTAATTGGATTTACAACTGCCTATGCAATCAGTGTCTATCACCATTGATGTTGTTTGTTCAAATCTCCATCAGGACGAGGTGTAAAACATTATGTGATAAAGTTTGTCAGTGACTTGTGGCAGGTCTGTGGTTTATTCTTCGGGTCCTCCAGTGCCGCCACGATATAATTAAAATATTGTTCAAAGTGGCGATAAAGACCATCAAACAAACAAACAATCACAATTGCATATGATTGAAAAATTACCATAAAAAAGTTAGTAACAAACTGAATGTGTAATCCTACACTTCCTTTTAAATGTCTATATTACTTTTGAGGGGGTACATTACATTACATAAAAGTTTAGAGAGGAGTCATAGGTCACTAATTAATCTTTGAATATCAAAGACATTACAATGTTGCCAGGATAGAGTGTTAGATAGAATAACAAGGCTAATCAGAGATTCCCGTGTTGTAAGCCAAATATATATTTTTTTTAATATCAAATCAATAGAATGTATCTCTTAAACATCATTATTCATAGCATCTGTTATAACCAGATATAAGGAAATAGTAGATTAAAGTGACTATGAGTGTTTATTTTAAGCTAAATAGCTTAAGTATGCCAACTTAATCTTTAGTATTGATCATCACACCAATCCCCGATCTATTACCGTCTTTTACCGAAATGGATACTGTGAATATGAAAATATTGTCATCATCAAGGAGTGCGGCGAAGTGGGTGTCTCTTATGAAGGTCTTTTCAGCTTAGCAAGCGATATATGACAAGCAGCAGTTTCAGGTTCGTTTGGCATTTTGATGAAAAACAGAAAAAAGAGTCTCTATGGTTAACTAAAGGAGCGATATTTTTATCAAGATAATTTCTTATTATATTGTTAGCACTGTCCTTCCTCTATTTACGAATTCTGATGACCCCTTATGTATTTCCAAACTCTTCTTAGCAATAAAAGGTCAAAAGTGGAAAAGATCTGTCACAAAAAATAAATCGGAATACAATATGATATCCTATGTTGACTGGACCATGCTCCTTGTAAAGTAAGCAATATCATTTTAGAATACCATATCATAGTGTCTTAGTTAGGGTTCTCGAGTCGGGTCAAACAAAAGACTGCATTCGGCGTTTGCTGCTTCTCTGCTAAGCACGCAGCATTAAGGGATAAAAACAAACACCGATTGGCTGAAAATAATGATAATGTGTCCAGGAGGACTGATATGTCTACACGCGGCATGTTTCAACACTATCAAGATCCAACTCAGCGTGTTGGTCTAGTACAAAGAGGACACCGCCTTCATCTTGTCGAATCTTACTTGTTCTTGCCATGACATAGGCCGAAAATTGTTCATTTAGCGCTAAGCAAAAATCACTCAATCACTCCCTAATTGAAATAAATGCCAACACAAAATAACAATAAATTTTTAATATCAACAACAAAAACATAATCCCACAAATATTAAAAATATCATCACATTCGGCTTCTTGTATCTTACTGATCTGAATGATGGAGATAAATGCTAATGATACAAATGTACCTATATCATAGATGAGAATGTTTGCTTGTTTGTTTTTTTGATGGTGTTTGACGCTACTTTCAACAATATTTCAAGTATAGCGTGGCGTCAGTTTTATTGTTGGAGGAAACCGGAGGACCCGGAGAAAACCACCGACCTGTCTCAGGTCACTGACAAACTTTATCACATAATGTTGTACACCTCGCCCTAATCGAGATTCGAACTCACAATATCAGTGGTGATAGGCACTGATTGCTTAGGTAGTTGTAAATCCAAGTACCATACGATATAATATTTTGTGTTTCATTTGATAATAAAAATTAATATTATAAAGATAGCTGTCAATTGCAGGATTTTTCGAATTGCCCCATTGGACTTCAAAGGATGCAGTTGTACTTCATGCCACTTTCTACAATTGTGTTTCCATGCGACAATGACGCTACACATATATAAATAAATATCTATCATAGCATTGCTTGACTTGAAATTTTATATTTTTATTATGCCACCTTGTTCGAATCTCAATAACCCCTCCCTACGGAGCTCATTGAGGGTATATTAAAAACGACGGAAAACAAATGACGGCAACAATCCACTTGGCCATTGGTCAGGTGATCTAAAATATAAGCAGACAAAATGCCGAAAAAACGTCAAGCAGTTTAACATAACACTGTAAAAAGTATGACGACAATTGAATTTCACATTTCTCTCCACCATTCTGATATTTTAAAGCTATGTTTTCCTTGACTGACGTCATCGTTGTTCAATATAGAAAGACAATTTATCATTAGTCATCTATTCCTTAATGTAGATTCGGAATTCCTCTAATTTTGAAAGCAACAATGGTAAAAAACAGAAACGACACCATAAATCCTCCGAGTGCCCAAAAGTTTCTTCTCATGTATTCCACGGCATCTGGGTAATAATCATCTAAGTATTTCTCTCCTGTAGGATATTGACAAGGAACACCTGAAAAAACATATATAATCGTCGTAAGCAAGTGACTAACAACAATACAATGTACCTACCTTACTAGATCCCGAGGAATACCGTGCTGTGTTTGAACATTCAACCAAACATTTTTATATGTGGAGGAAATCAGAGTACTCGGAGAAAACCACCGACCTGTCGCAAGACACTGACAAACTTTATGACATCATGTTTTTTCGGGTATACCTCGCCATGAACGGGTTCGAACTCACAACCTAAGCAGTGATTGCACAGGTAGTTGTAAATCCAACTACTATACGATCACGACCACGACGACCCCCTTAATATCAGTTGCATATTAAAAGCAATATAATTAGATTCCGGGTGCCAATGAGGTTCGTAATAAATATTTCGCATGATGATGACGATGTCCGCTTTGTATTATACCAACAAGTTTGTTTGATTTTTATAATGCTAGCTCACTGAAACAACAGTCTACGGATAGATAGGTCGCTCTACTCTGACACAATATCCTGATTCTGAGCTAACCAGTCCTTAATACTGCGCGCTTAGCGGTGAAGCAACACATACCAATTTTAGCAGTCTTTGGATTCACCTGACAGGGACTCGGAATTCACTATTGATCACACTCAAGTCGAGCATGCTAGCTATTACATCACCGATGCGGTTTTCAAAGACTTCGATATGGTATATCATGCAGTCTTGTGTGTTACAACCTACAAAGCAGTAAAGTGATATTTGCAGTTAAATAGTGCCACCATTTTGCCTACACGATTAATTGTTTGTTAGCCTCTTCTGGTTTTAGCTTAAGCATATTTTTATTTGCTAAATATAACAAATAGGGATCGGACACAAGTTTTTCCAACCTATGAAGTCTTCTCCCGAATACAATAATTTACAATATGGATTAGCATGCGCAATGAAATGATATAATATGTATATAATAGCATAGAGTTAAATATACAAAGAATGACTATATACAAAAACATAAGTTTAGACAATATACGAGAAAAAAAAAGACTAAAGAAAAAAGAAAAGAGAATAAATACTTTTGGAGATGTGTGTTGGTTCTTTAGATCATTTAGACAAGTTACAAGTATTGCTGAAAAAAACTGTTAATTTGACAACTATCAACCAATCATCAAATTCCATAGATGAATCTACAAAACAAGATTATAAAGGTTATTTGGATTGATTACTTAAACCTTCAAACAGACAAGGCGCTATATAGCTGCAATACTACTAAAACCGTTGGAGTTAAACACCAACCAATCAATTCTCACAACCAACATAGCGTAGTCTATGGCTGTGTTCCATACATTTGTTGTAAAAACTTATAGAGTAAAAAATAATAATAATAAGAGATATAATATAAACGCATTTTTGCTTGTATCTTTGAAATAAATTAGGATTACAAAAAAAAAACAAACAAAAAAAAGACAACAGGAAGTATAACACGCAGAGGTTATATTCCATTTAGCTAAATTTTTATTGTTCCGTCAAGTATTACAGAATGCATTCTAATTGCTAGCATCGTAATTTTGCTCTATTCTAAATCAGAACTTGTTTATTTTTATTTATATAGGACACAAAGAAATAACGTGGCGAAGATGAAGAAAGAAAAGCAATATAATCAGTTAATGCTCTTAGTAGTGATAGTGTCTCTGTCATGTTTTACTGTGACTATCATACTGGATCTAAAACATTCAGAGGATAAGTCTTATTATACTGAAGAAGGACGCCATTTTAATCTACGCTGGATGTTGTCGTTGGATAAAAAAGACGTGCATAACAATGATCAATACAAAAGAATGATTCGATCGAAAACAAACTACTCAATAGTATCACAGCCTTACAAAATAAATAACAAAAACATATGTAATGGAGTAGAAAAAGTGTCCGTAATCGTCATGGTCCATACAGCACCTAGACACTTCTTAACAAGACTCAGAATGAGAGCAACGTGGCTCAATTCGACATATTATAGTCCCGAAAATGTACGAGTGATCTTTCTTTTAGGGTCTGTGTTTGACCCAATGTTACAATATCAAATTGAAGAGGAGAACAAAAAGTTTAAAGACATAGTACAAGGCCAATTTATTGATTCATACCGTAATTTAACTAACAAAGGCATAATGGGTTACAAGTGGATTTCGAAGAATTGTATGAATGCTGAAATTGTTCTTAAAGTAGATGATGACGCCTTTGTTGATTTTTTCAAATATTTTGAAGAAATGTCGCATATAAAGGAAAAGAAAAAATATATTCTATGTAATAGAATACTCAAAGGAACAATGGGAATTATAAGAGTGAATGACAGTAAATGGTATGTTAATGAGTATGAATTTAGAAACATGAAGGCCTACCCGCATACATATTGCAGCGGTTTTTCTGTATTTATATCTACAGACTTGATACCCATGTTATATCAGGCTGCCATAGGATCACCATTTTTCTGGGTGGATGATTTTTTTCTGTTTGGACTATTGCCGTCACGAGTACCAGGTGTTGTGCATGACAATTTGAGGTCTAATTTGTCCTTTATACACCCAGCAGCTTATGATTGTTATATACGATACCGTAAGAAATGTAAATATATGATAGTTCCGGCAAATGAAAAGGAAATACCAAAAATGTGGCTAGCAGTAGTCCAAGACAGAATTCAAAGTATATTTGGTAATTACTATATGGACTTACCATCGTTACCTGAACGATGTCTTCAACCTACGCCAACATTTTGAAATATCATATTCAATGTATGCCAACAAACATTATATTACAGGTGTTTATATAACAATTAATGACAGTTACAGGTAGGTAAATTTGGAAATGCAGGTCTCAAAAGTGAAATTTATTATAAAAAAAAAACTAAGCAAAAAACAATCTAAAAATATAAGAATAAGTCTGTTAAAATTTAACAACTTGAAAAAAAATAATTAAACTTTTGTAAAAATTTATATATTAAAATAAAAATCTGGTAAAATTAAACAAAAATCTGTAAATAAAAATGATGAAAATGTAAAATTTTAGAATAATTTAAATAAGCAATCTTTCTAAAATGTATGAATTAAAAATATTATATGATGCTATATGCGTGTCGTGTGCAAAGCGTCGCGCCTCCTCTGATGATCCTTAAGCCCTTTTCTTAAAATCTAAATTCAAAAGTTTTTAATAATATTTATTTACAAATTTAGAATTATCATAATTTTGAAAAGAGTATTTTTTAATTGCTCACTCCAAGCTAATTAATCATAAGATAATTCAGTTCACTCCAAGCTAATTATTTATAAGATAATTTGAAGTATGATAAACAAAAAATATCTGTGCTTATAATATCCTAATTTAGTGTCATGAAAAATGATGGACCAGCATGCGTCAGTAGTGTACGTGTAATTGAGCTCTCTGAAAAAATGGGGATAATATGATGGATAACCGCAACGTTTAATGTCAAAACTTGTCATACTATTACATTACAGAGTATTGCATATAATTGTGCTGCACATAGTTTTTTAGGTAATATAAATGACTTCATTACAATTGTAAACATTGTCAACAACAACTCACTGACCAGAGGTCAAAATGGAAGGTGAAATGGCCGCCCCCACAGATGTAAACAATGACAACAACTCTGAAATTTTAAATACCAGTTCTCAGCCTAATGTATCAATAACTCGTTCCTCTAATAAAAGGTCAAACCCAGACAGCCCTGATAATTTGCCAACCACTCAAAACCAAAATTTGGGACAAATACGGCGTCGAAATTCTGTTGGAGATCTACGTGATCTTGACACCATCAAGAAGACCCCGGTATCAAGAAAAAGCATTACAGACAAAGTTCTTGAGGCCCTTGCAAGTCCTGATGTCCTTAATAAAATAATTCCTGTATTATCAGAAAAAATTGGCGAAACTATTTCTACATTAATAGAATCAGAAATACAAGCATGTGTTGCGACTCATATAAATCCTTTAAAAGAAATAGTCCATAAGCAGAAAAAATGATTGAAAACCACGAACAAAAGATGTGTAAGCAATTTATCCAAATCAACACATTAGAGCGAACCATTAAAGATCAGTCGTTGGCAATAAATGAACACGAAGCTGAACTTGAATCTCTTCATAAAAAAATGAGCGAGTTAGAAATTCGTCTAGAAAGCCAAGAACAATATTCCCGCCGAACCAGTTTGCGCTTTCATAACATCAAAGTACCAGTCAATGAACGGGGTCGAATTATTCATCCAGTAAACACCGACGATTTGAAATTGGATATTTGCAATACATTACCAGGTGTGAACGTGACCATTAATGACATTGGAAGAAGTCATGTCATTGGGAGGGCCAAATCCGGAAAGTGTCAAGTAAAAGTCCGCTTTCTGTCATACCGCACCAGAAATCTAGTTTACACTAACAAGAAATCTCTCCGTGCCATCCCTGATGGTATATTCATTACAGAAAACCTAACACCATACCGAACAACTCTTACCAAGAGACTAGCGCAATTGAAGTTTGACAAACTAATACAAGCTTACTGGACCTCCGATGGCCGCATATTTGTCAAAAGAACTGAAACCAGTAGAAAGGAAATAATGACAAACTTCGATGACATTGCATCCCTCGAGTGCAGGTTTCAACGCCAATCCAGACAAAATATTCAGGATTGTCCATCCGTCTTTGATAGGGGTCCAGAACATTCGCGTCCTGAAACTCAAACTGACATTGAAGACTCGGAGCCAATCGATTCTAACCGGGACTAACGTTGAATTATTTGTGCTTTTCTATTTTGTAAAATTGTCACTGTAAAACAATCATCACTTATGTAATGCCCACTATTTTTCTTTTTTTTTTCTCGCTTTAACAATAATTGTAATGTTCAATATATCACCGTGTAAAATCTGGTCAAGAAATGTCGGTCTTATGGTTCTAAAATATTAAAATATTCTCATAAGCTTGTTATGAAAAGTAAATATTTCTGGTATGTGCTTAGAAATATATATATTTTTTAAATACTTCTATATATAATTCCCAATGATGGCCTCAATAATTATCATATCTAACCAATAGAAATTGTGTACGCAAGATATGTGTAATCTGACAGTTTGGGGACTTTCTCAAAGGTGTACAATGAATCCAGAGATTTAATTTTTTTTTATATATATTCGTAGAAAATTGTATGAATGTGATAAAGGTTTGTCAAACTGATACATATATAAATATGTACTTACAAATTTAGGAGGTATTCAGTTGTCATAATGTTAAAATTATCAATGTCTCTGATTTATCTTCATTATTACTGGTTGTACATACTGTTATTTCTATTAATGTTTCTAATATGTTTCAAATAGACTATATTATTAGTTAATATTGTTGGTGTACACACTATGATTCACAAATACTGACAGGTTTCTTGTTTAAAATAAGGTGTGTTTTGATATATGTGGGGTTTTTTGTTTGTTTTTGTGGTTTGAAATATGCGGGTTTTTTTTTTTTTTTTTTTTTACCAATACCAAATGATGGCCCCAATAAATATCAAAGACATCATACTTCAGCCAATAGATATTGTGTACATTTAGGGGATTTCTCAAAATTGTACATTGAATCTAACTACACATTTGTAAATACATGATTGAAAACCGAACCATGTCAATTTATTTGAAAAAATATTATGCCTAAATTGATACATATATAAATGTATACTTTCCCTTAATGGAGATATCTAGCTAGTTACTATATGCCAAAACTGTTAATGTGTCGGATTTTTTTTTACTGCTACATGTTGAACAGTTTACTTGTTAGTTTCATAAACTTTTATAAATATGTTTAATTTAAAATTAGTTTATTATTGATTGTGTACATACTAGTTAATCATTGTGTTTCAAAAATGTTAATTTGTGCTTGTCAATTTGTGAAGTCATTTCCATAGAATGAGGTTTTTATACTTCAACAACAATATAATTAATCACAGTTTTATTATTTTATTAGTATTATAATTATAATTCAAGCTGGTGATATGACAGTTGTGATTGTTTTGAACTTGGGTTTCCTCCGAAAATTCCATTTTTGTTTGTTTTGTTTAATGATTCGATTCTTTTCTGATAAAAATTGTAGAATGACATGTCTTCCAATTTAAACGGTAATTATGAAATATATCCCCATTTCTGTATAAATTTCATTTATACCTCACATTTTGAAAATGACTTATTGTGTTCTGTTTGTTGTTTATATAAATCGGTTTATTTGTTTTCCTTCTCTATCTTTTTCTTTCAAATTTTGTGTCCAATTATGTGATGATGTGTGTGGTGTTCAAGTTGTAAATTACTCGATGGATTGCACCTTTAAAATGAATTGTAAAATATTAAACCCCAAAAGGGTAACTGTATCGATGACTACAGGGCAGACATCGGACTATTTCATATACGCATTAAAGGAAACCGTGGACCTTTTAAGTTTAATTTTCCTGTATATACTTATCAAGAAATACTACTTACTAATTTTCGATGTACATTTCTCGTCGTCTCTCTCTCTCTACTTCAAAACCTAAATCCTAATATAGACATTGTTTTTCTGTTGTTTGCATTACAATATATCCTGATCATTGGTAACGTTGAAGTTGATCCAAGTCCAGAATTAATAAATCATTCAAGTGTTAGTGATAATTCCATTTCAATATGTAACATAAATATTCGCATTGCGCGGAATAAATTAGATTTTCTTAATAATTTCACTGACGAATTTGATATTATTGCTGTAACAGAAACACATTTACATCCAAACATCAGTAATAATGATATTGAGATTGATTCCTTTTCAAAAAATATAATCCGTAGAGATTGCAACAAAGCAGGTGGGGGTCTTCTTATTTACTTCAAAGATTATATTTCAGTTATCCGTAAGCACGAACTCGAAACAATCACATTGATGAATCCATCTGGGTAGAAATACAAGGTAAAGTACAAGGTTTTTATTATGTAGTACATATAGACCTGAATGGACAGACGCCGACTACTGGACACGACTTAATCATGCTATAGGGATGGGTTATCAGATTAATCAAAACATAATACTAACAGGTGACCTGAAGTCAGATTTATTTTCTTCTCGTAATAATAAATTGATTGACACCATGAATTTGTTTAATTTGACGAATGTTATTGAAAAGCCCACGAGAATTACGGAACACAGCAGTACATTACTTGACCCTATTATAATAAGCGATTCTGTGCATTATTCTTATTCGGATGTTTTGAAAGTCCCGTCCGATATTAGTGATCATGATGCATCAATATTTTTTATAGAATGTCCTAAATTTCAAACCAGATCTTTTCAAAGAGAAGTATGGTTATATGAACGAACTGACCATGAAAATTTTTCAAGCAAACTCGATACCTTCGATTGGAATGCATTACTTTCCGACTTGGAGGATGTTGATGAAATGTGTAATACCTTCACCGAGACATTCCTCAGAGTCGCAAGGGAGTGCATTCCAACCAAAATGGTCACTATACGTAATAGCGATAGACTATGGTTTAATAGTGAACTCAGAAGAGAAATTAGAAAACGAGACCGTATTCGTAAGATAGCAAAAAAATTTAGCAAACAATCAGATATCGACAAATACAAGAAACAGAGAAACAAAGTTAATAATTTAAAAAAGACAGCCAAAGAACATTTCGAACAAAATTTAGACACTTTAATCTTAGAAAATATATCAAATCCAAATACTTACTGGAAAATAATGAAGATGTTAATTAAATCTAATAAAGGATGCAGTAATATACCCCCTCTCCAAAATATAATTCAGGATGAAGGACTAGATGAGGTAGTTTACGAAGACGACGAGAAGTGTGAATTACTAAATAAATATTTTAGTTTTATTTCTTCTTTGGAAGATGCCAATATTCCTCTTCCAGATATTGAACATAGGACCAATAATTTTCTGCGAGACATAGTCATTACAACAGATGAGATTGTTGATATTATTAAAATTTTAAATCCTAATAAGGCATCGGGACCTGATATAATCAGTCACAAAATGTTAAAATTATGTCCTGAAAAAATAGCAGTCCCTCTTCAAATAATTTTTAATAAATCTCTTTTACAATGTAAATATCCAACCAGCTGGAAGATTGCACATGTGATTGCTATATTTAAAAAAGGTGACAAGTCATTACCGTCTAATTATAGACCTATATCTCTCATAAATTGTGTTGGAAAAATAATGGAACGTGTTATTTATAAATATGTTTTTAACCATCTGCAAAGAAACAAGTTAATTTATGAATATCAATCTGGTTTTCTCCCAAAATATTCAACAGTACACCAACTATTATACGGTGTAGATAGCAATTTATTAAGTTGGTTCTCTAGTTACCTGCAAGATCGACAACAGAGAGTAGTAATAAACAATTCGTCTTCTTCACTCTGCAATGTTTCAGCTGGTGTATCTCAATTTCAGTACTTGGCCCTCTCTTATTTATATTGTATATTAACGATATTGCTGAGAATCTAATCTCTCTTAGCCGAATTTTTGCAGACGACACTTCCTTCAGCTATTCCAATCGTGATGAATTACAGATAAAAACTGTGATTGATCACGACTTGAAAGAGCTGGATGAATGGTCAAAGAAATGGTTGATGTCTTTTAAACCGGATAAAACAGAAATTATGTTATTTTCAAATACGGAAATTCCAGAATTAAATTTTACATTTAATGGAAGAACTATTCCAATTACAAATTCTCATAAACATTTAGGAGTTACATTCAGCAGCGATGCTAAATGGAATATAAATATAGAAAATATATTGTCAAGTATTTACAAACACCTGAATGTTTTTCGAAAGTTAAAATATAAACTTTCTAGGAAAAATTTAGAGAAACTCTATTTAGTTTACATCAGACCAATTTTTGAATATGCTAGTGAAGTATGGGATAATTGTGGTGTGGGAAATTCTAATAAACTTGATCAGTTGCAACTTGAGGCAGCTAGAATCGTTACTGGTCTTCCAATATTTGCTAGTTCCATTCTAATTTATAAAGAGTTAAGCTGGGAATCATTGACAGAAAGAAGAAAAAGGAGAAAATTACAAATGTTTTATAATATTCAAAATAATAATGCACCCAGGTATCTTTGTGACTTAATTCCTTCAACGATTCAAAGTACAACCGTTTATCCATTGCGTAATGGAAGTGATATAATAATACCATTTTGCAGACTATCGATTACTTGTGACTCATTTATTCCCTCAACACTACGTCAATGGAATAGCTTAAATCCATCTCTTCGAAATATGGAATCTATTGCAAAATTTAAAACTGAATTAAGAAAACAGAAAGATAATAGACAAGTTCCTAAGCATTTCGAAATTGGACCTCGAAAACTTAATATTGCATTAACCCAACTTCGATGTTTTGCTTCTTTCTTAAATTATGATTTGTTCCAAGTAAATATAGTCTCAGATCCGTCTTGTCGTTGTGGGGCCAATCGTGAAGACTCGTATCACTTCTTCTTTGATTGTTCCCATTATGCAAATATGAGATATAAATTGTTTCATAATCTCAGCTGGCTACCTAATGAATGTGCTATAGACCTCACGCTTTTAACCAGTGATAATCCTATTCTTTCAAATGAACAGAACGAAATTATTTTTAAGCACGTGTTTGAATATATAAAGAGATCTGAAAGGTTTCTTGTTTAAGTGGTTCACCAAATGAACAACCACACACACCATCACCACCAACCTCTCTCTCTCCTTCTCTAATTCCTTTCTTCATTCTCTGTCCTTCTTCAATTTACACATATTAATGTAAGAAATATTCATATGCATGCATGCTCTATCAAATAATGTTGTAACTTATTGTATGTAGGAGAAGACTTCATAAGTTTGTTTATCTTGTGTCCTATCCTTTTTGCATATTTGAGCAAATAAAATATGCTTAAGCTAATCTGCTGATAAATACTTTAATGTGGGCATATGAGTAGAATGTGCTGATAAATACATTTAAGTGGGCATGAGTATAAACAGTTAGAGTAAATGGTATGACGTGGGCATTGGAGTCGAACGTTCAGGTGGTTCATTCAACCTATGCCAACATTTTCAAAAATATATAAAAAAAGATCAAAAAGATTGTATTTATCAGCACATTCTACTCATATGCCCACATCAAAGTATTTATCAGCACATTCTACTCATGCCCACATCAATGTATTTATCAGCACATTCTACTCATATGCCCACATCAAAGTATTTATCAGCACATTCTACTCATGCCCACATCAAAGTATTTATCAGCACATTCTACTCATATGCCCACATCAATGTATTTATCAGCACATTCTACTCATGCCCACATCAAAGTATTTATCAGCATATTCTACTCATGCCCACATCAATGTATTTATCAGCACATTCTACTCATATGCCCACATCAATGTATTTATCAGCACATTCTACTCATGCCCACATCAAAGTATTTATCAGCACATTCTACTCATATGCCCACATCAAAGTATTTATCCAAGGTTATACTCATATCACACATCATAATAATTATACCAGCGGCCGTCGTGATCGCATGGTAGCTGGATTTACAACTACCTATGCAATCAGTGCTACCGATCACCACTAACGTTGTGAGTTCGAATCCCACTCATGGCGAGGTGTACTTGATGCAACATTATGTGATAAAAGTTGATGGCGTTTAGCGGCAGGTCGGTGGTTTTCTCATGGTACTCTGGTCTCCTCCACCAATAATACTGACCGCCACGATATAACTGCAATAATGTTGAAAGTTGCGTTAAACACCCATAATATACTCAACTCAACTCTCATCTCATAGTATTTATCCAAACTTTCTACTCCAATTTCAAACTTATAATTTGTTTATAACAATGTTCAATTGTCAAATCCAATCTCACAGTGTTTATCCACTTTTCTACTTCGCTTTCCACCCATAGTCATTACGGGTATATCACAACGTTCTGCATACATATACATTGTCACGTTATAATGTTAATCCCGCTATTCTTCTCCGATTTCCATGGCATAATTTTTTTTATCACAAAGTTCTAAAAAATACTCGCGCATCACAGTGTTTATTCAAATGCTCAAAGTATATCCCAGCTCACTGTTTTGCATTTGATAGGAATATCTCATTGTTGCAATAAACCATTTTGTAGATAGACGTGTTTACTCCTAACATTCTACTAATGTTTATCCGATCATTCTACTCCAATCTTAACCTGGTAATTTTACCTGATCATGCTACTCGTAATACTCCTTATATAGATTATATCAGCCCTACTCAAATGCACTCCTCATAATGTTTGTCGAACCCTAGCTTCAATTTCCACATCATAATGTTTATCCGAAAGTCCAACTTCATTTTCCACCTTAAACATTCTACACACAATACCCACCTCATAGTGTTTATCAGAACATTCTACACATATTCCTACTCATAGTGTTTATCAGAACATTCTACACATATTCCTACTCATAGTGTTTATCAGAACATTCTACACATATTCCCACTAATAATGTTTATCAGAACATTCTGCACATAGTTCCACCTCATAATGTTTATCAGAGCATTCTACACACATTCCCAGTCATAGTGTTTATCAGAACATTCGACATATAGCTCCACCTCATAATGTTTATCAGAACATTCTACCCATCAAATTGTTTATCAGACCATTCTGCATACAGCCCCACCTCATTGTGTTTATCAGAGCATTCTACACATATTCCCACTCATAGTGTTTATCAGAACATTCTACACACATTCCCACTAATAATGTTTATCAGAAGATTCTGCACATAGTCTCATATCAAAGTGTTTATCAAAGCATTCTACACATAATTCCACCTCATAGTTTATCAGAACATTCTACACATATTGCCCCTCATAGTGTTTATCAGAACATTCTACACTAATTCCCACTCATAGTGTTTATCAGAACATTCGACATATAGCTCCATCTCATAATGTTTATCAGAACATTCTACCCATCAAATTGTTTATCAGACCATTCTGCATACAGCCCTACCTCATTGTGTTTATCAGAACATTCTACACATATTCCCACTCATAGTGTTTATCAAAACATTCTGCACACAGTCTCATCTCATTGTGTTTATCAGAACATTCTACACACATTCCAACCTCATAGTGTTTATCAGACCATTCTACACATAGTCTCATCTCATAGTGTTTGTCAAAATATTCTTATAATAGTGTTTATGCAAATTTGTTTATGCGAATGTTCTACGTATATCCGATCTCATTATCTTACATTTTATAGTTTAACGTGAATTATTAATTGTTTCAACTAACTATATTGTATATAGATATAAATGTGTTTGAAGTTTTGCACAAACATAAAGGGTTTCACAAAATACGTACCAGGGGTATTTCGAAGTTTTGAAGAAAAAGCAAGGATGGTTTTAGTCTCTTTATTTGTATTTAATGAAATTGTATCTAGATTTTTCAACATGTAATTATTCATTGCAATCACAAGTTTTAACAGATATCTCCTGTTACTAAATTTCGAAAAGATAAAAATAAAAATACTTAATTTGTTATTTTTGTGTTTAGTGTTTTAAGTGCCAACTGAAAGCTAAGGAACTGCTTGTGTGGTCCTATTATGTGTCCTTACGTTCTTAGTTCAGTATTATGATGCCAGCTACGAATTTCGCATAAAAACGATGTTCGGTTCGTCTTTACCTCCAGTTGTTTGTAGTAGGACTCATGCCTTGGTAACATATATTGACTATGTGAGTAACATGGCGGTGTCTTATAGAAGGCAAGAACTGCTTGCCCATCGCGGACGCCTGGGCTCGAACCCGGCTTTGGTGGGGTCCGTATTGCTCATATATTTGGTTTTCTGTGTTGTACTTTTGTATTGTTTGTCTTCGTCCTGTGTCTTCTTTGCCCTGTGTTGCAAGTTTCTCTTGGTTGTCCATTCTTAGTTGCCCCTTCGGTTTTTTCCTACGTTTATTTCATAGTATACAGTTATAAAAATCGCCAATTTTAGCACCAAGTATTTAATGCTGAATCCATCATATGTTTTTCTTTCTGTATCGAAACGTGTATTTAATGCTGAATCCATCATATGTTATGCCTTCTGTATCGAAACATGTGTATTTAATGCTCAATTCATCATATGTTATGCCTTCTGTATCGAAACATGTGTATGTAATGCTGAATTCATCCTTTGTTATGCCTTCTGTATTGAAACATGTAAGCCCGGCTTTTTCTTCAGTTGTCATATTTTGGGCTTGTAAACTGTTTGATACATTCTATTGTTCAAAAAGTGGTGTTAAACACCATAACCCCAATCACCAAGACCTTTTCACACCTTATTTGGCTTGAGTAGAACTTAATCTAAAATTAGTGTTGTGCTTTAAATACGAAAAATAAAATAAATCTTTGAATACGGAAACGAATTTAAAATGGAGTGAAATAGAATACTAGCCATGAATGATTTAAATGAAAGCCAATCACATCGGTGATGTAGATGTTAACGTGCTGGCTGGAATGCGACAGATTGTGTGTTCAAGCCGCGATGGAGTCAGACAAAAGACTATGAAACTGGTATTTGATGGTTCGCATGCAGCATTAATGAGTAAAAGCATCGGAATCGGGATGTGTCCGTGTGGTGCGACATGTCTACCCGCGGCCTGTTGTTAATTTTGAACATTATACATTGATCTTAGTGATACAGAAGTTTTCATATGTAAAATATTTAGAGGACAAGGCCATCGTAAGACATTATAATGAAACAATGATCAACTTCGAACCAAACTCTAATTGTAAATGCCATCTTTCGTCTTCTGAACACAATGGCATATAGGGGCCGTCGTGGCAGTTATCGTATGGTAGTTGGATTTACAACTACCTATGCAATCAGTGCCTATCACCATTGATGTTATTTGTTCGAATCTCAATCGGGGCGAGGTGTACAACATTATGTGATAAAGTTTGTCAGTGACTTGTGGCAGGTCTGTGGTTTTTTCTTCGGGTCCTCCGGTGCCGTCACGATATAATTAAAATATTGTTCAAAGTGGCGGTAAACACCATCAAGCAAACAATCACAATTGCATATGATTCAAGAATGACCATCAAAAAAAGTTAGTAACAAACTGAATGTGTAATCCTACACTTCCTTTTAAATGTCCATATTACTTTTGCGGGGGTGCACTACAGTACATAACATTTTAGAGAGGAGTCATAGGTCACTAATTAATCTTTGAATATCAAAGACATTACAATCGTGTTGGGAAAAAGTGTTAGATAGAATAACAAGACTATGCAGAGATTCCCGTGTTTTAAACCAAATATATATATTTTTTAATATCAAATCAATAGAATGTATCTCTTAAACATCATTACTCATAGCATCTGTTATAACCAGATATAAGGAAATATTTAACCCTTGTCAAATTAATGTTTTAAGAATTATCCAAAAAGGATTGTGACCTCGTTAATGTCAATAAATTGCACAAAATAGTAGATTAACGTGACTAGGAGCGTGTATTTCAAGCTAAATAGCTTAAGTATGTCAACTTAATCTTGTCAAATTGATGATTTGAGAATTATGTAAGATAAAAAGAGTGCTATCGTGTTGTTGTCGATCAAATGCACATAGTAATAGTTAAAAGTGGTTGGCAAGTTGATCTGAAGTTAAATAGTTAAAATATTTAATTCTCACTCATACCACCTATACTATCTTTAACATTGATCATCACACCAATCCCAGATCCATTATCCATTACCGTCTTTTACCAGAATGGATAATGTGAATATGAAAATATTGTCATCATCAAGGAGTGCGACGAAGTAGGTATCTCCTATGAAGGTCTTTTCAGCTTAGCAGGCGATATATGACAAGCAGCAGTTTCAGGTTTGTTTCGCATCAAGATGATTTGATTTGATTTGATTTTTGGTGTTTTAGCGCTTTTTTCAGCAATATTTCAGCTATATCATGACAACCAGTTTTAGTGGTGGAAGAAGCCAGAGTACACGGAGAGAACATCGACCATGGGCAAGCAACTGGTAAACTTTATCACTTGCGGCTGCGAGTCGAGTGCATCCTTTTTTGTAATTTACAAAGCCGGGCGCGAACCCACGTCGTATTGGTGATAGGCTTGTATGAGTTGTTAGGTAATCCAACTACCTAAGTCATTGAGCAACCCGGGCCCTCGCTTTAAGATGGAAAACAGAAGAAAGGGTCTCAATGTTTAACTAAAGGAGCGATATTTTTATCAAGATAATTTCTTATAATGTTGTTAGCACTGTCCCTCCTCTATTTACGAATTCTGATGACCCTTTAGGTATTTTCAAACTCTTCTTAGCAATAAAAGGTCAAAAGTGGAAAAGAACAGTGACACAAAATAAATCGGAATACAATATGATACCCTATGTTGACTGGACCATGCTCCTTGTAAAGTAAGCAATATCATTTTAGAATACCATATCATAGTGTCTTAGTTAGGGTTCTCGAGTCGGGTCAAACAAAAGACTGCATTCGGCGTTTGCTGCTTCTCTGCTAAGCACGCAACATTAAGGGATAAAAACAAAGACCGATTGGCTGAAAATAATGATAATGTGTCCAGGAGGACTGATATGTCTACACGCGGCATGTTTCAACACTATCAAGATCCAACTCAGCGTGTTGGTCTAGTACAAAGAGGACATCGCCTTCATCTTGTCGAATCTTACTTGTTCTTGCCATGACATAGGCCGAAAATTGTTCATTTAGCGCTAAACAAAAATCACTCAATCACTCCCTAATTGAAATAAATGCCAACACAAAATAACAATGCATTTTTAATATCAACAACAAAAACATAATCCAATAAATAATAAAAATATCATCACATTCGGCTTTTTGTATCTTACTGACCTGAATGATGGAGATAAATGCTAATGATACAAATGTACCTATATCATAGATGAGAATGTTTGTTTGTTTGTTTGTTTGGTGGTGTTTGACGCTACTTTCAACAATATTTCAATTATATCGTTGAGGTCAGTTTTATTGTTGGAGGAAACGGAGGACCCGGAGAAAACCACCGACCTGTCGCAAGTCACTGACAAACTTTATCACATGATGTTGTACACCTCACCCTGATCAAGGTTCGAACTCACAACATCAGTGGTGATAGGCACTGATTGCATAGGTAGTTGTAAATCCAAGTACCATACGATATGATATTTTCTGTTTCATTTGATAATAAAAAATAGTATTATAAAGATAGCTGTCAATTGCAGGATTTTTCGAATTGCCCCATTGAACTTCAAAGGATGCAGTTGTACTTCATACCACTTTCTACAATTGTGTTTCCGTGCGACAATGACGCTACACATATATAAATAAATATCATAGCACTGCTTGACTTGAACTTTTTATATTTTTATTATGCCACCTTGTTCGAATCTCAATAACCCCTCCCTACGGAGCTCATTGAGGGTATATTAAAGTCGACGGAAAACAAATGACGGCAACAATTCAATTGGCCATTGGTCAGATGATCTAGAATATAAGCAAACAAATTGCCGAAAAAATGTCAAGCAGTTTAACGTAACACTGTCAAAAGTATGACGGCAATTGAATTTCACATTTCTCTCCACCATTCTGATATTTTAAAGCTATGTTTTCCTTGACTGACATCATCGTTGTTGAATATAGAAAGACAATTTATCAATAGTCATCTATTCCTTAATGTAGATTCGGAATTCCTCTAATTTTGAAAGCAACAATGGTAAAAAACAGAAACGACACCATAAATCCTCCGAGTGCCCAAAAGTTTCTTCTCATGTATTCCACGGCATCTGGGTAATAATCATCTAAGTATTTCTCTCCTGTAGGATATTGACAAGGAACACCTGAAAAAACATATATAATCGTCTTAAGCAAGTGACTGACAACCATACAATGTACCTACCTTACTAGATCCCGAGGAATACCGTGTTGTGTTTGAACATTCAAACAAACAGTGTTAGAGTTTGATTTGTAACAGAAACTGTTTGTTCTTCTTTCAGCGAGATTCGAACATATATATATCGTGGTGGTCAGTTTTATATGTGGAAGAAATAGGAGTACTCGGAGAAAACCACCGACCTGTCGCAAGACACTGACAAACTTTATGACATCATGTTTTTTCGGGTATACCTCGCCATGAACGGGTTCGAACTCACAATCTTAGCAGTGATTGCACAGGTAGTTGTAAATCCAACTACTATGCGATCACGACCACGACGGCCCCCTTAATATCAGTTGCATATTAAAAGCAATATAATTAGATGAGGTTCGTAATAAATATTTCGCATGATGATGACGATGTCCACTTTGTACTATACCAACAAGCTTAGTTTGATTTTTATAATGCTAGCTCACTGAAACAACAGTCTACGGATAGATAGGTCGCTCTACTCTGACACAATATCATGATTCTGAGCTAACCAGTCCTTAATACAGCGCGCTTAGCAGTGAAGCAACAAATACCAATGTTAGCAGTCTTTGGATTCACCTGACAGAGACTCAGAATTCACTATTGATCACACTCAAGTCGAGCATTCTAGCTATTACATCACCAATGCGGTTTTCAAAGACTTCGACATGGTATATCATGCAGTCTTGTGTTTTACAACCTACAAAGCAGTAAAGTGATATTTGCAGTTAAATAGTGCCACCATTTTGCCTACACGATTTATTGCTTGTTAGCCTCTTCTGGTTACTAGTATTGCTGAAAAAAACTGTTAATTTGACAACTATCAACCAATCATCAAATTCCATAGATGAATCTACAAAACAAGATTATAAAGGTTATTTGGATTGATTACTTAAACCTTCAAACAGACAAGGCCGCTATATAGCTGCAATACTACTAAAAACGTTGGAGTTAAACACCAACCAATCAATTCTCACAACCAACAATAGCGTGGTCTATGGCTGTGTTCCATACATTTGTTGTAAAAACTTATAGAGTAAAAAATAATATTAATAAGACATATAATATAAACGCATTTTTGCTTGTATCTTTGAAATAAATTAGGATTACAAAAAAAAAACAAAAAAAAAAAACAAAAAGACAACAGGAAGCATAACACGCAGGGGTTATATTCCATTTAGCTAAATTTTTATTGTTCCGTCAAGTATTACAGAATGCATTCTAATTGCTAGCATCGTAATTTTGCTCTATTCTAAATCAGAACTTGTTTATTTTTATTTATATAGGACACAAAGAAATAACATGGCGAAGATGAAGAAAGAAAAGCAATATAATCAGTTAATGCTCTTAGTAGTGATAGTGTCTCTGTCATGTTTTACTGTGACTATCATACTGGATCTAAAACATTCAGAGGATAAGTCTTATTATACTGAAGAAGGACGCCATTTTAATCTACGCTGGATGTTGTCGTTGGATAAAAAAGACATGCATAACAATGATCAATACAAAAGAATGATTCGATCGAAAACAAAGTACCCAATAGTATCACAGCCTTACAAAATAAATAACAAAAACATATGTAATGGAGTAGAAAAAGTGTCCGTAATCGTTATGGTCCATACAGCACCTAGACATTTCTTAACAAGACTCAGAATGAGAGCAACGTGGCTCAATTCGACATATTATAGTCCCGAAAATGTACGAGTGGTCTTTCTTTTAGGGTCTGTGTTTGACCCAATGTTACAATATCAAATTGAAGAGGAGAACAAAAAGTTTAAAGACATAGTACAAGGCCAATTTATTGATTCATACCGTAATTTAACTAACAAAGGCGTAATGGGTTACAAGTGGATTTCGAAGAATTGTATGAATGCTGAAATTGTTCTTAAAGTAGATGATGACGCCTTTGTTAATTTTTTCAAATATTTTGAAGAAATGTCGCATATAAAGGAAAAGAAAAAATATATTCTATGTAATAGAATACTCAAAGGAACAATGGGAATTATAAGAGTGAATGACAGTAAATGGTATGTTAATGAGTATGAATTTAGAAACATGAAGGCCTACCCGCATACATATTGCAGCGGTTTTTCTGTATTTATATCTACAGACTTGATACCCATGTTATATCAGGCTGCCATAGGATCACCATTTTTCTGGGTGGATGATTTTTTTCTGTTTGGACTATTGCCGTCACGAGTACCAGGTGTTGTGCATGACAATTTGAAGTCTAATTTGTCCTTTATGCACCCAGCAGCTTATGATTGTTATATACGATACCGTAATAAGTGTAAATATATGATAGTTCCGGCAAAGGAAAAGGAAATACCAAAAATGTGGCTAGCAGTAGTCCAAGATAGAATTCAAAGTATATTTGGTAATTACTATATGGACTTACCATCGTTACCTGAACGGTGTCTTCAACCTACGCCAACATTTTGAAATATCATATTCAATGTATGCCAACAAACATTATATTACAGGTGTTTATATAACAATTAATGACAGTTACAGGTAGGTAAATTTGGAAATTCAGGTCTCAAAAGTGAAATTTATTATAAAAAAAAAATAAGCAAAAAACAATCTAAAAATTTAAGAATAAATATTATTTATTAAAATTTAACAACTTGAGAAAAAAAAATTAAACTTTTATGAAAAGGTCTCAAAAGTGAAATTTATTATAAAAAAGTAAAAAAACTAAAAAAAAAAACAATCTAAGAATATAAGAATAAGTCTGTTAAAATTTAACAACTTGAAAAAAAATAATTAAATTTTTGTAAAAATTTATATATTAAAATAAAAATCTGGTAAAATTAAACAAAAATCTGTAAATAAAAATTATGAAAATATAAAATTTTAGAATAATTTAAATAAACAATCTTTCTAAAATGTATGAATTAAAAATATTATATGATGCTATATGCGTGTCGTGTGCAAAGCGTCGCGCCTCCTCTGATGATATTCATGCAATTAAGCCCTTTTCTTAAAATCTAAATTCAAAAGTTTTTAATAATATTTATTTACAAATTTAGAATTATCATAATTTTGAAAAGAGTATTTTTTAATTGCTCACTCCAAGCTAATTAATCATAAGATAATTCAGTTCACTCCAAGCTAATTATTTATAAGATAATTTGAAGTATGAAAAACAAAAAATATCTGTGCTTATAATATCCTAATTTAGTTTCATGAAAAATGATGGACCAGCATGCGTCAGTAATGTACGTGTAGTTGAGCTCTCTGAAAAAATGGGGATAATATGATGGATAACCGCAACGTTTAATGTCAAAACTTGTCATACTGTTACATTACAGAGTATTGCATATAATTGTGCTGCACATAGTGTTTTAGGTAATATAAATGACTTCATTACAATTGTAAACATTGTCAACAACAACTCACTGACCAGAGGTCAAAATGGCAGGTGAAATGGCCGCCCCCACAGATGTAAATAATGACAACAACTCTGACATTTTAAATACCAGTTCTCAGCCTAATGTATCAATAACTCGTTCCTCTAATAAAAGGTCAAATCCAGACAGCCATGATACTTTGCCAGCCACTCAAAAACAAAATTTGCGACAAATACGGCGTCGAAATTCTGTCGGAGATCTACGTGATCCTGACACCATCAAGAAGACCCCGGTATCAAGAAAAAACATTACAGACAAAGTTCTTGAGACCCTTACAAGTCCTGATGTCCTTAATAAAATAATTCCTGTATTATCAGAAAAAATTGGCGAAACTATTTCTACATTAATAGAATCAGAAATACAAGCATGTGTTGCGACTCATATAAATCCTTTAAAAGAAATAGTCCATAAGCAGAAAAAATGATTGAAAACCACGAACAAAAGATGTGTAAGCAATTTATCCAAATCAACACATTAGAGCGAACCATTAAAGATCAGTCATTGGCAATAAATGAACACGAAGCTGAACTTGAATCTCTTCATAAAAAATGAGCGAGTTAGAAATTCGTCTAGAAAGCCAAGAACAATATTCCCGCCGAACCAGTTTGCGCTTTCATAACATCAAAGTACCAGTCAATGAACGGGGTTGGATTATTCATCCAGTAAGCACCGACGATTTGATATTGGATATTTGCAATACATTACCAGGTGTGAACTTGACCATTAATGACACTGGAAGAAGTTATGTCATTCGGAGGGCCAAATTCGGAAAGTGTCAAGTAAAATCCGCTTTCTGTCATACCGCACCAGAAATCTAGTCTACACTAACAAGAAATCTCTCCGTGCCATCCCTGATGGTATATTCATTACAGAAAACATAACACCATACCGAACAACTCTTACCGAGAGACTAGCGCAATTGAAGTTTGACAAACTAATACAAGCTTACTGGACCTCCGATGGCCGCATATTTGTCAAAAGAACTGAAACCAGTAGAAAGGAAATAATGACAAACTTCGATGACATTGCATCCCTCGAGTGCAGGTTTCAACGCCAATCCAGACAAAATATTCAGGATTGTCCATCCGTCTTTGATAGGGGTCCAGAACATTCGCGTCCTGAAACTCAAACTGACATTGAAGACTCGGAGCCAATCGATTCTAACCGGGACTAACGTTGAATTATTTGTGCTTTTCTATTTTGTAAAATTGTCACTGTAAAACAATCATCACTTATGTAATGCCCATTGTTTTTCTTTTTTTTTCTCGCTTTAACAATAATTGTAATGTTCAATATATCACCGTGTAAAATCTGGTCAAGAAATATCGGTCTTATGATTCTAAAAACTTATTAAAACATTCTCATAAGTTTGTTATGAAAAGTAAATATTTCTGGTATGTGCTTAGAAATATATATATATTTTAAATACTTCTATATATAATTCCCAATGATGGCCTCAATAATTATCATATCTAACCAATACAAATTGTGTACGCATGATATGTTTAATCTGACAGTTTGGGGACTTTCTCAAAGGTGTACAATGAATCCAGAGATTTAATGTTTTTTTATATATATTCGTAGAAAATTATATGAATGTGATAAAGGTTTGTCAAACTGATACATATATAAATATGTACTTACAAATTTAGGAGGTATTCAGTTGTCATAATGTTAAAATTATCAATGTCTCTGATTTATCTTCATTATTACTGGTTGTACATATACTTACTGTTATTTCTATTAATGTTTCTAATATGTTTCAAATAGACTATATTATTAGTTAATATTGTTGGTGTACACACTATGATTCACAAATACTGACAGGTTTCTTGTTTAAAATAAGATGTGTTTTGATATATGTGGGGTTTTTTGTTTGTTTTTGTGGTTTGAAATATGCGGGGGGTTTTTTTCTTTTTTTTTTACCAATACCAAATGATGGCTCCAATAAATATCAAAGACATCATACTTCAGCCAATATATATTGTGTACATTTAGGGGATTTCTCAAAATTGTACATTGAATCTAACTACACATTTGTAAATACATGATTGAAAACCGAACCATGTCAATTTATTTGAAAAAATATTATGCCTAAATTGATACATATATAAATGTATACTTTCCCTTAATGGAGATATCTAGCTAGTTACTATATGCCAAAACTGTTAATGTGTCGGATTTTTTTTCTGCTACATGTTGAAGAGTTTACTTGTTAGTTTCATAAACTTTTATAAATATGTTTAATTTAAAATTAGTTTATTATTGATTGTGTACATACTAGTTAATTATTGTGTTTCAAAAATGTTAATTTGTGTTTGTCAATTTGTGAAGTCATTTCCATAGAATGAGGTTTTTATACTACAACAACAATATAATTAATCACAGTTTTATTATTTTATTAGTATTATAATTATCATTCAAGCTGGTGATATGACAGTTGTGATTGTTTTGAACTTGGGTTTCCTCCGAAAATTCCATTTTTGTTTGTTTTGTTTAATGATTCGATTCTTTTCTGATAAAAATTGTAGAATGACATGTCTTCCAATTTAAACGGTAATTATGAAATATATCTCCATTTCTGTATAAATTTCATTTATACCTCACATTTTGAAAATGACTTATTGTGTTCTGTTTATTATTTATATAAATCGGTTTATTTGTTTTCCTTCTCTATCTTTTTCTTTCAAATTCTGTGTCCAATTATGTGATGATGTGTGTGGTGTTCAAGTTGTAAATTACTCGATGGATTGCGCCTTTAAAATGAATTGTAAAATATTAAACCCCAAATGGGTAACTGTATCGATGACTACAGGGCAGACATCGGACTATTTCATATACGTATAACAGGAAACCGTCGACCTTTTAAGTTTAATTTTCCTGTATATACTTATCAAGAAATACTACTTACTAATTTTCGATGTACATTTCACATCGTCTCTCTCTCTCTCTACTTCAAAGCCTAAATCCTAATATAGACATTGTTTTTCTGTTGTTTGTATTACAATATATCCTGATCATTGGTAACGTTGAAGTTGATCCAAGTCCAGAATTAATAAATCATTCAAGTGTTAGTGATAATTCCATTTCAATATGTAACATAATTATTCGCAGTGCGCAGAATAAATTAGATTTTCTTAATAATTTCACTGACGAATTTGATATTATTGCTGTAACAGAAACACATTTACATCCAAACATCAGTAATAATGATATTGAGATTGATTCCTTTTCAAAAAATATAATCCGTAAAGATCGCAAGAAAGCAGGTGGGGGTCTTCTTATTTACTTCAAATATTATATTTCAGTTATCCGTAAGCACGAACTCGAAAATCACATTGATGAATCCATCTGGGTAGAAATACAAGGCAAAGGTACAAGGTTTTTATTATGTAGTACATATAGACCTGAATGGACAGACGCCGACTACTGGACACGACTTAATCATGCTATAGGGATGGGTTATCAGATTAATCAAAACATAATACTAACAGGTGACCTGAAGTCAGATTTATTTTCTTCTCGTAATAATAAATTGATTGACACCATGAATTTGTTTAATTTGACGAATGTTATTGAAAAGCCCACGAGAATTACGGAACACAGCAGTACATTACTTGACCCTATTATAATAAGCGATTCTGTGCATTATTCTTATTCGGATGTTTTGAAAGTCTCGTCCGATATTAGTGATCATGATGCATCAATAATTTTTATAGAATGTCCTAAGTTTCAAACCAGATCTTTTCAAAGAAAAGTATGGTTATATGAACGAACTGACCATGAACAATTTTCAAGCAAACTCGATACCGTCGATTGGAATGCACTACTTTCCGACTTGGAGGATGGTGATGAAATGTGTAATACCTTCACCGAGACATTCCTCAGAGTCGCAAGGGAGTGCATTCTAACCAAAATGGTCACTATACGTAATAGCGATAGACCATGGTTTAATAGTGAACTCAGAAGAGAAATTAGAAAACGAGACCGTATTCGCAAGATAGCAAAAAAATTTAACAAACAATCAGATATCGACAAATACAAGAAACAGAGAAACAAAGTTAAAAATTTAAAAAAGACAGCTAAAGAACATTTCGAACAAAATTTAGACACTTTAATCTTAGAAAATATATCAAATCCAAAAACTTACTGGAAAATAATGAAGATGTTAATTAAATCTAATAAAGGATGCAGTAATATACCCCCTCTCCAAAATATAATTCAGGATGAAGGACTAGATGAGGTAGTTTACGAAGACGACGAGAAGTGTGAATTACTAAATAAATATTTTAGTTTTATTTCTTCTTTGGAAGATGCCAATATTCCTCTTCCAGATATTGAACATGGGACCAATAATTTTCTGCGAGACATAGTCATTACAACAGATGAGATTGTTGATATTATTAAAATTTTAAATCCTAATAAGGCATCGGGACCTGATATAATCAGTCACAAAATGTTAAAATTATGTCCTGAAAAAATAGCAGTCCCTCTTCAAATAATTTTTAATAAATCTCTTTTACAATGTAAATATCCAACCAGCTGGAAGATTGCACATGTGATTGCTATATTTAAGAAAGGTGACAAGTCATTACCGTCTAATTATAGACCTATATCTCTCATAAGTTGTGTTGGAAAACTAATGGAACGTGTTATTTATAAATATGTTTTTAACCATCTGCAAAGAAACAAGTTAATTTATGAATATCAATCTGGTTTTCTCCCAAAATATTCAACAGTACACCAACTATTAGAAATGTACAACTGCATTCTAAATTCACTAGAAAAAAAGGAAATTAGCTGTTTTGTTTTCTGTGATTTTTCTAAAGCGTTCGACAAAGTTTGGCATAAAGGGTAGTTGCATAAAATTAAATCATACGGTGTAGATAGCAATTTATTAAGTTGGTTCTCTAGTTACCTGCAAGATCGACAACAGAGAGTAGAAATAAACAATTCGTCTTCTTCACTCTGCAATGTTTCAGCTGGTGTATCTCAAGGTTCAGTACTTGGCCCTCTCTTATTTATTTTGTATATTAACGATATTGCTGAGAATCTAATCTCTCTTAGCCGAATTTTTGCAGACGACACTTCCTTCAGCTATTCCAGTCGTGATGAATTACAGATAAAAACTGTGATTGATCACGACCTGAAAGAGCTGGATGAATGTTCAATGAAATGGTTGATGTCTTTTAACCCGGATAAAACAGAAATTATGTTATTTTCAAATACGGAAATTCCAGAATTAAATTTTACATTTAATGGAAGAACTATTCCAATTACAAATTCTCATAAACATTTAGGAGTTACATTCAGCAGCGATGCTAAATGGACTATAAATATAGAAAATATATTGTCAAGTATTTACAAACACCTGAATGTTTTTCGAAAGTTAAAATATAAACTTTCTAGGAAAATTTTAGAGAAACTCTATTTAGTTTACATCAGACCAATTTTTGAATATGCTAGTGAAGTATGGGATAATTGTGGTGTGGGAAATTCTAATAAACTTGATCAGTTGCAACTTGAGGCAGCTAGAATCGTTACTGGTCTTCCAATATTTGCTAGTTCCATTCTAATTTATAAAGAGTTAAGCTGGGAATCATTGACAGAAAGAAGAAAAAGGAGAAAATTACAAATGTTTTATAATATTCAAAATAATAATGCACCCAGGTATCTTTGTGACTTAATTCCTCCAACGATTCAAAGTACAACCGTTTATCCATTGCGTAATGGAAGTGATATAATAATACCATTTTGCAGATTATCGATTACTTGTGACTCATTTATTCCCTCAACAATACGTCAATGGAATAGATTAAATCCATCTCTTCGAAATATGGAATCTATTGCAAAATTTAAAACTGAATTAAGAAAACAAAAAGATAATAGACAAGTTCCTAAGCATTTCGAAATTGGACCTCGAAAACTTAATATTGCATTAACCCAACTTCGATGTTTTGCTTCTTTCCTAAATTATGATTTGTTCCAAGTAAATATAGTCTCAGATCCGTCTTGTCGTTGTGGGGCCAATCGTGAAGACTCGTATCACTTCTTCTTTGATTGTTCCCATTATGCAAATATGAGATATAAATTGTTTCACAATCTCAGCTGGCTACCTAATGACTGTGCTATAGACCTCACGCTTTTAACCAGTGGTAATCCTATTCTTTCAAATGAACAGAACGAAATTATTTTTAAGCACGTGTTTGAATATATAAAGAGATCTGAAAGGTTTCTTGTTTAAGTGGTTCACCAAATGAACAACCACACACACCATCACCACCAACCTCTCTCTCTCCTTCTCTAATTCCTTTCTTCATTCTCTGTTCTTCTTCAATTTACACATATTAATGTAAGAAATATTCATATGCATGCATGCTCTATCAAATAATGTTGTAACTTATTGTATGTAGGAGAAGACTTCATAAGTTTGTTTATCTTGTGTCCTATCCTTTTTGCATATTTGAGCAAATAAAATATGTCTAAGCTAATCTGCTGATAAATACTTTAATGTGGGCATATGAGTAGAATGTGCTGATAAATACATTTAAGTGGGCATGAGTATAAACAGTTAGAGTAAATGGTATGACGTGGGCATTGGAGTCGAACGTTCAGGTGGTTCATTCAACCTATGCCAACATTTTTTTAAATATATATAAAAAGATAAAAAAGATTGTATTTATCAGCACATTCTACTCATATGACCACATCAAAGTATGTATCAGCACATTCCACTCATATGCCCACATCAAAGTATTTATCAGCACATTCTACTCATGCCCACATCAAAGTATTTATCAGCACATTCTACTCATGTCCACATCAAAGTATTTATCAGCACATTCTACTCATATGCCCACATCAAAGTATTTATCCAAGGGTTATACTCATATCACACATCATAATAATTATACCAGCGTCCGTCGTGATCGCATGGTAGCTGGATTTACAACTACCTATGCAATCAGTGCTACCGATCACCATTAAAATTGTGAGTTCGAATCCCACTCATGGGGAGGTGTACTTGATGCAACATTAGTGTTTATCAGAACATTCTTCACATATTCCCACTCATAGTGTTTATCAGAACATTCTACACATATTCCCACTAATAATGTTTATCAGAACATTCTGCACATAGTTCCACCTCATAATGTTTATCAGAGCATTCTACACACATTCCCACTCATAGTGTTTATCAGAACATTCTACATATAGCTCCACCTCATAATGTTTATCAGAACATTCTACCCATCAAATTGTTTATCAGACCATTCTGCATACAGCCCCACCTCATTGTGTTTATCAGAGCATTCTATACATATTCCCACTCATAGTGTTTATCAGAACATTCTTCACACATTCCCACTAATAGTGTTTATCAGAAGATTCTGCACATAATTCCACCTCATAGTTTATCAGAACATTCTACACATATTTCCCCTCATAGTGTTTATCAGAACATTCTACACTAATTCCCACTCATAGTGTTTATCAGAACATTCGACATATAGCTCCATCTCATAATGTTTATCAGAACATTCTACCCATCAAATTGTTCATCAGACCATTCTGCATACAGCCCTACCTCATTGTGTTTATCAGAACATTCTACACATATTCCCACTCATAGTGTTTATCAAAACATTCTACACACAGTCTCATCTCATTGTGTTTATCAGAACATTCTACACACATTCCAACCTCATAGTGTTTATCAGACCATTCTACACATAGTCTCATCTCATAGTGTTTGTCAAAATATTCCTATAATAGTGTTTATGCAAATTTGTTTATGCGAATGTTCTACGTATATCCGATCTCATTATCTTACATTTTATAGTTTAACGTGAATTATTAATTGTTTCAACTAACTATATTGTATATCAATATAAATGTGTTTGAAGTTTTGCACAAACATAAAGGGTTTCATAAAATACGTACCAGGGGTATTTCGAAGTTTTGAAGAAAAAGCAAGGATGGTTTTAGTCTCTTTATTTGTATTTAATGAAATTGTATTTAGATTTTTCAACATGTAATTATTCATTGCAATCACAAGTTTTAACAGATATGTCCTGTTACTAATTTTCGAAAAGATAAAAATAAAAATACTTAATTTGTTATTTTTATGTTTAGTGTTTTAAGTACCAACTGAAAGCTAAGGAATTGCTTGTGTGGTCCTATTATGTGTCCTTACGTTCTTAGTTCAGTATTATGATGCCAGCTACGAATTTCGCATAAAAACGATGTTCGGTTCGTCTTTACCTCCAGTTGTTTGTAGTAGGACTCATGCCTTGGTAACATATATTGTGACAAAAGGGATTTTACCCATCAAAATACAGGAACCAATTTTTTTCATAAAAACTAACGATCAGCTGATTTTGCCGCACGGGCACCTGCTCTAAATTTCCTGTGTATATTGTTTTGAATAGACGTAATAAATTGTATTTCCAACTTTCGGGATTATTGTTATGTAATTATAATGTATTCATCAGTGTTCAACCAGGTTCGAAGGCGTAAAGTGTTGTATTTTTCGTCGTACACATTTTTGTGTATTGACACCAATTCTTGTTGTTATGGTAAATATAGGTCATGTGTGAAGCATCCCATGATGCATCATTCTTCTAACTTACCTAGCGGGAAAATACAAATGTCATTGTCGACGTAAGAATTTGTATTAAGATGTGTAGTCAAACTAAGAAGCTGTTTATTAAAGTGTGAAAGAAAACTTATGAATATTATAGAGTATTGATTTTTAAGTATGAAACAATATTTTGTTTATGTAAATACTTTGTATTTTATGGCTGCCGGGATTTATTTTCACTGGCGAGTGCATTGCCGGGATTTGGTTGGGAGTAAAATGTCGTCATACCGGCAGTTATCCCGGCAGGATTTTTGGGTATAAATAGGAGCAGCGTCTTCTGCTCTGGGTCTTTTCTCATTTGAAGGTTGAACAAAGCAGACGGGTTCCCAAAGCAGACGATATTGAGTTACAAATTTATTCTTTTAAAGGATTTTTCTTTTGATAGGTTAGTTAAGTAACGATTATTTGCGAACTGTACGATAAATTATTTTAGATTTTTTTCGTTAACAGAATATTCCTTTTGACGGAATATTATTTTATTTGGTATTTTCTTTTACCGGACATTTTCGCTAGTGTTCTAGTGGAGTTCGGTTTAAATTTACTTTAGTAAGGATAGTTAATTATTTCATTTTTCTACGTTCTATAAGTGATTAACTTGTAGATCGAAATCAGAGATTGTTATTTGTTTATAGGGAATATTTTCGGACTTTCACTGACATTTCTGCTAGTGTTTCTAGTCAGGTCAGTGCTAAATTTATTTGTTTATAGGGAATATTTTCGGACTTTCACTGACATTTCTGCTAGTGTTTCTAGTCAGGTCAGTGCTAAATTTATCATTTTTTCTAAGCTTTCGTTCATATTACATATAAATACATGCCATGCCATACCCACCCGCACCTGTAGTTTGCTTTATTAAATTAGGTTTTGTTGTTAAATAGGTTTTGTTAGGTTGGACATAGGAATTTCATGACATTCAACTGTTAAGAATCAAAGTTGGTCAGTGTAATTATTTCTGTTATATTCGTGAGTAGGACCCGCTGACAGTTCGGTTTATGTGTTCATAAACTGGTTAGCGTAAACTTCATTTAAGACAATTATATAGTAATTGGTTAAATACGTAAAGTAAACTTGGTTTAATAAAATACTAAACCATCCTGACATTCGACTATGCGTTCATAGATCGGTCAGAGAAGACTAGTGTATAAATCACAAGTCCGTAGACAAGATAAACAAACCGTACACCAAAGTATTTTATATTTTATTGAATATTAAGTATCTTATATTTGATTGAAGATTAAGTATATTGTTGGTAGTTTCTGAAAACACAATGAATGGTTGAACACTGGTTGATGATATTTACTGTATCTGTATTATTGTGAATTACACATATAACTATGCATATCAAATATATAAAATATTCTGAGCTAAATTTATTATCTTACTTGTCGATACTAAGTAAAATCCCCCCTTCCAAGTTCTGTTAATTTCACGGTATTTCCTAAGTACCCTGCGAGTATCCTATTTTCTATCTCGTAAGATAATGGTGTCTCTTGTTTTGTCCACACAAGAGCCTGTTTGATTACCTGATAGGCCATCCCCTGCATTTTCCCGTGCGATAGTCTGAGTATTTTCCCAATATATCCCTCTACTCGATTGCTGTCAGTGTGGTTTCCGCTGATACAAGAAAGGCAGAGTGTAATTGTATTGCCAGACTAGAGCACTGGAAAGTTATTTTAGACTCCCTTTTTCGTCCGGTTATATTAGTGCAGTGTTCTATAATTCGTAAATTAAACCCGTGGTCCATACTAAATTGGCTTGATAATATCCCGTCGGTATATGATATAATTTTATCTGCTTCTGTGGTATTAATCCAACTTTTCTGAGACTTTGGTTTCAAGTCTCAGGCTAATTTCCTAGATTTGTGTGTCAAATCTAGAGTAGTTTCCGGTGTACTTCAACATCGGTGGTGGCAGCAAATTACCCGGTAGTAGTATAGATACTACAGTTAACCGCCTAGCCCGTTAAAATATTGACTATGTGAGTAACATGACGGTGTCTTATAAGAGGCAGGAACTGCTTGCCCATCGCGGACGCCTGGGCTCGCCCCCGGGTTTGGTGGGGTCCGTATTGCTCATAGTTTTGGTTTTCTGTGTTGTACTTTTGTATTGTTTGTCTTCGTCCTGTGTCTTGTGTGCCCATTGTTGCAAGTTTTTCGTGGTTGTCCATTTTTAATTTGCCCCTTCGGTTTTCTCCTACGTTTATTTCATAGTATACAATTGAAAGATTGCATTACTTAATTCACGTTGTAATGGACATTTCATCTTGTAAAAGATCAAAGAAAAAGAGGAAGATAAAACACAACCATAAAATTACTGTGCCAAGATATTCTCGTAATATGTGAAAAGAAAATACAAAAATACCAAGATATTCTCGTAATATGTGAAAAGAAAATACAAAAATACCAAGATAGTCTCGTAATATGTGAAAAGAAAATACAAAAATACCAAGATATTCTCGTAATATGTGAAAAGAAAATACAAAAATACCAAGATAGTCTCGTAATATGTAAAAAGAAAATACAAAAATACCAAGATATTCTCGTAATATGTGAAAAGAAAATACAAAAATACCAAGATAGTCTCGTAATATGTGAAAAGAAAATACAAAAATACCAAGATATTCTCGTAATATGTGAAAAGAAAATACAAAAATGTACATAAATCGCCAATGTTAGCACCAAGTATTTAATGCTGAATCCATCATATGTTTTTCTTTCTGTATCGAAACATGTGTATTTAATGCTGAATCCATCATATGTTATGCCTTCTGTATCGAAACATGTGTATTTAATGCTGAATCCATCATATGTTATGCCTTCTGAATCGGAAACATGTGTATTTAGTGCTGAATTCATCCTTTGTTACGCCTTCTGTATTAAAACATGTAAGCTGGGGGTTTTTTCAGTTGTCATATTTTGGGCTTGATACATTCATGTTTGATACATTCTATTGTACAAAAAGTGGTGTTAAACACCATAACCCTCAATCACCAAGACCTTTTCACACCTTATTTGGTTTGAGTAGAACTTAATTCAAAATTAGTGTTGTGCTTTAAATACGAAAAATTAAATAAATCTTTGAATACAGAAGCAAATTTGAAATGGAGTGAAATAGAATACTAGCCATGTATGAATTAAATGAAAGCCAATCACATCGATGATGTAGATGTTAGCGTGCTGGCTGGAATGCGAAAGATTGTGTGTTCAAGCCGCGATGGAGTCATACACAAGACTATAAACTGGTATTTGTTGGTTCGCATGCAGCATTAACGAGTAAAATCATCGGAATCAGGATGTGTCCGTGTGGTGCGACATGTCTACCCGCGGTCTGTTGTTAATTTTGAACATTATACATTGATCTTTGTGACACAGAAGTTGTCATATGTAAAACATTTAATATATCAAAGAGAGCAGATGGATGGTCTCAACGATTATTTAAATATTAGATAGTGTACAAGGCCATCGTAAGACATCATAATGAAACAATGATCAACTTCGAACCAAACTCTAATTGTAAATGCCATCTTTCGTCTTCTGAACACAATTGCATTATAGGGGCCGTCGTGGTAGATATCGTATGGTAGTTGGATTTACAACTGCCTATGCAATCAGTGCCTATGACCATTGATGTTGTTTGTTCGAATCTCCATCAGGACGAGGTGTAAAACATTATGTGATAAAGTTTTTCAGTGACTTGTGGCAGGTCTGTGGTTTTTTCTTCGGGTCCTCCAGTGCCGCCACGATATAATTAAAATATTGTTCAAAGTGGCGATAAAGACCATCAAACAAACAAACAATCACAATTGCATATGATTGAAAAATTACCATAAAAAAAGTTAGTAACAAACTGAATGTGTAATACTACACTTCCTTTTAAATGTCTATATTACTTTTGAGGGGGTACATTACATTACATAAAATTTTAGAGAGGAGTCATAGGTCATTAATTAATCTTTGAATATCAAAGACATTACAATGTTGCCAGGATAGAGTGTTAGATAGAATAACAAGGCTAATCAGAGATTCCCGTGTTGTAAGCCAAATATATATTTTTTTTAATATCAAATCAATAGAATGTATCTCTTAAACATCATTACTCATAGCATCTGTTATAACCAGATATAAGGAAATAGTAGATTAAAGTGACTATGAGTGTTTATGTTAAGCTAAATAGCTTAAGTATGCCAACTTAATCTTTAGTATTGATCATCACACCAATCCCCGATATATTACCGTCTTTTACCGGAATGGATACTGTGAATATGAAAATATTGTCATCATCAAGGAGTGCGGCGAAGTGGGTGTCTCTTATGAAGGTCTTTTCAGCTTAGCAAGCGATATATGACAAGCAGCAGTTTTAGGTTCGTTTCGCATTTTGATGAAAAACAGAAAAAAGAGTCTCTATGGTTAACTAAAGGAGCGATATTTTTATCAAGATAATTTCTTATTATATTGTTAGCACTGTCCTTCCTCTATTTACGAATTCTGATGACCCCTTATGTATTTCCAAACTCTTCTTAGCAATAAAAGGTCAAAAGTGGAAAAGATCTGTCACAAAAAATAAATCGGAATACAATATGATACCCTATGTTGACTGGACCATGCTCCTTGTAAAGTAAGCAATATCATTTTAGAATACCATATCATAGTGTCTTAGTTAGGGTTCTCGATTCGGGTCAAACTAATGACTGCATTCGGCGTTTGCTGCTTCTCTGCTAAGCACGCAGCATTAAGGGATAAAAACAAACACCGATTGGCTGGAAATCATGATAATATGTCCAGGTGGAGTGATATGTCTACACGCGGCATGTTTCAGCACTATCAAGATCCAACTCAGCGTGTTGGTCTAGTACAAAGCGGACATCGCCTTCATCTTGTCGAATCTTACTTGTTCTCGCCATGACATAGGCCGAAAATTGTTCATTTAGCGCTAAGCAAAAATCACTCAATCACTCCCTAATTGAAATAAATGCCAACACAAAATAACAATGTATTTTTAATATCAACAACAAAAACATAATCCAACAAATATTAAAAATATCATCACATTCGGCTTCTTGTATCTTACTGATCTGAATGATGGAGATAAATGCTAATGATACAAATGTACCTATATCATAGATGAGAATGTTTGCTTGTTTGTTTTTTTGATGGTGTTTGACGCTACTTTCAACAATATTTCAAGCATAGCGTGGCGGTCAGTTTTATTGTTGGAGGAAAGCGGAGGACGCGGAGAAAACCACCGACCTGTCTCAGGTCACTGACAAACTGTATCACATAATGTTGTACACCTCGCCCTAATCGAGATTCGAACTCACAATATCAGTGGTGATAGGCACTGATTGCATAGGTAGTTGTAAATCCAAGTACCATACGATATAATATTTTGTGTTTCATTTGATAATAAAAATTAGTATTATAAAGACAGCTGTCAATTTCAGGATTTTTCTAATTGCCCCATTGGACTTCAAAGGATGCAGTTGTACTTCATGCCACTTTCTACAATTGTGTTTCCATGCGACAATGACGCTACACATATATAAATAAATATCTATCATAGCATTGCTTGACTTGAAATTTTATATTTTTATTATGCCACCTTGTTCGAATCTCAATAACCCCTCCCTACGGAGCTCATTGAGGGTATATTAAAAACGACGGAAAACAAATGACGGCAACAATCCACTTGGCCATTGGTCAGGTGATGTAAAATATAAGCAGACAAAATGCCGAAAAAACGTCTAGCAGTTTAACGTAACACTGTAAAAAGTATGACGACAATTGAATTTCACACTTCTCTCCACCATTCTGATATTTTAAAACTATGTTTTCCTTGACTGACATCATCGTTGTTCAACATCGAAAGACAATTTATCATTAGTCATCTATTCCTTAATGTAGATTCGGAATTCCTCTAATTTTGAAAGCAACAATGGTAAAAAACAGAAACGACACCATAAATCCTCCGAGTGCCCAAAAGTTTCTTCTCATGTATTCCACGGCATCTGGGTAATAATCATTTAAGTATTTCTCTCCTGTAGGATATTGACAAGGGACACATGAAAAAACATATATAATCGTCTAAAGCAAGTGACTGACAACCATACAATGTACCTACCTTACTAGATCCCGAGGAATACCGTGCTGTGTTTGAACATTCAACCAAACAGTTTTATATGTGGAGGAAATCAGAGTACACGGAGAAAACCACCGACCTGTCGCAAGACACTGACAAACTTTATGACATGATGTTTTTTCGGGTATACCTCGCCATGAACGGGTTCGAACTCACAACCTACGCAGTGATTGTACAGGTAGTTGTAAATCCAACTACTATACGATCACGACCACGACGGCCCCCTTAACATCAGTTGCATATTAAAGCAATATAATTAGATTCCGGGTGACAATGAGGTTCGTAATAAATATTTCGCATGATGATGACGATGTCCGCTTTGTACTAGGCCAACAAGCTTAGTTTGATTTTTATAATGCTAGCTCACTGAAACAACAGTCTACGGATAGATAGGTCGCTCTACTCTGACACAATATCCTGATTCTGAGCTATACAGTCCTTAATGCTGCGCGCTTAGCGGTGAAGCAACACATACCAATTTTAGCAGTCTTTGGATTCACCTGACAGGGACTCGGAATTCACTATTGATCGCACTCAAGTCGAGCATGCTAGCTATTACATCACCGATGCGGTTTTCAAAGACTTCGATATGGTATATCATGCAGTCTTGTGTGTTACAACCTACAAAGCAGTAGAGTGATATTTGCAGTTAAATAGTGCCACCATTTTGCCTACACGATTAATTGTTTGTTAGCCTCTTCTGGTTTTAGTTTAAGCATATTTTTATTTGCTAAATATAACAAATAGGGATCGGACACAAGTTTTTCCAACTTATGAAGTCTTCTCCCGAATACAATAATTTACAATATGGATTAGCATGCGCAATGAAATGATATAATATGTATATAATAGCATAAAGTTAAATATACAAAGAATGACTATATACAAAAACATAAGTTTAGACAATATACGGAAAAAAAAAAGAATAAAGAAAAAAGAAAAGAGAATAAATACTTTTGGAGATGTGTGTTGGTTCTTTAGATCATTTAGACAAGTTACAAGTATTGCTGAAAAAAACTGTTAATTTGACAACTATCAACCAATCATCAAATTCCATAGATGAATCTACAAAACAAGATTATAAAGGTTATTTGGATTGATTACTTTAACCTTCAAACAGACAAGGCCGCTATATAGCTGCAATACTACTAAAAACGTTGGAGTTAAACACCAACCAATCAATTCTCACAACCAACATAGCGTGGTCTATGGCTGTCTTCCATACATTTGTTGTAAAAACTTATAGAGTAAAAAATAATATTAATAAGAGATATAATATAAACGTATTTTTGTTTGTATCTTTGAAATAAATTAGGATTACAAAAAAAAAAAAAAAAAAGAAAAAAAAGACAACAGGAAGTATAACACGCAGAGGTTATATTCCATTTAGCTAAATTTTTATTGTTCCGTCAAGTATTACAGAATGCATTCTAATTGCTAGCATCGTAATTTTGCTCTATTCTAAATCAGAACTTGTTTATTTTTATTTATATAGGACACAAAGAAATAACATGGCGAAGATGAAGAAAGAAAAGCAATATAATCAGTTAATGCTCTTAGTAGTGATAGTGTCTCTGTCATGTTTTACTGTGACTATCATACTGGATCTAAAACATTCAGAGGATAAGTCTTATTATACTGAAGAAGGACGCCATTTTAATCTACGCTGGATGTTGTCGTTGGATAAAAAAAAGACATGCATAACAATGATCAATACAAAAGAATGATTCGATCGAAAACAAAGTACCCAATAGTATCACAGCCTTGCAAAATAAATAACAAAAACATATGTAATGGAGTAGAAAAAGTGTCCGTAATCGTTATGGTCCATACAGCACCTAGACACTTCTTAACAAGACTCAGAATGAGAGCAACGTGGCTCAATTCGACATATTATAGTCCCGAAAATGTACGAGTGGTCTTTCTTTTAGGGTCTGTGTTTGACCCAATGTTACAATATCAAATTGAAGAGGAGAACAAAACGTTTAAAGACATAGTACAAGGCCAATTTATTGATTCATACCGTAATTTAACTAACAAAGGCGTAATGGGTTACAAGTGGATTTCGAAGAATTGTATGAATGCTGAAATTGTTCTTAAAGTAGATGATGACGCCTTTGTTAATTTTTTCAAATATTTTGAAGAAATGTCGCATATAAAGGGGAAAAAAAATTATATTCTATGTAATAGAATACTCAAAGGAACAATGGGAATTATAAGAGTGAATGACAGTAAATGGTATGTTAATGAGTATGAATTTAGAAACATGAAGGCATACCCGCATACATATTGCAGCGGTTTTTCTGTATTTATATCTACAGACTTGATACCCATGTTATATCAGGCTGCCATAGGATCACCATTTTTCTGGGTGGAAGATTTTTTTCTGTTTGGACTATTGCCGTCACGAGTACCAGATGCTGTGCATGACAATTTGAGGTCTGATTTGTCCTTTATACACCCAGCAGCTTATGATTGTTATATACGATACCGTAAGATATGTAAATATATGATAGTTCCGGCAAATGAAAAGGAAATACCAAAAATGTGGCTAGCAGTAGTCCAAGACAGAATTCAAAGTATATTTGGTAATTACTATATGGACTTACCATCGTTACATGAACGGTGTCTTCAACCTACGCCAACATTTTGAAATATCATATTCAATGTATGCCAACAAACATTATATTACAGGTGTTTATATAACAATTAATGACAATTACAGGTAGGTAAATTTGGAAATGCAGGTCTCAAAAGTGAAATACTTTGATGTGGGCATATGAGTAGAATGTGCTGATATATACATTGATGTGGGCATGAGTAGAATGTGCTGATAAATACTTTGATGTGGGTATATGAGTAGAATGTGCTGATAAATTCATTTAAGTGGGCATGAGTATAAACAGTTAGAGTAAATGGTATGGCGTGGGCATTGGAGTCGTTCAGGTGGTTCAATTCAACCTATGGCAACATTTTAAAAAAAATATATAAAAAGATAAAAAAGATTGTATTTATCAGCACATTCTACTCATATGCCCACATCAAAGTTTTTAACAGCATATTCTACTCATGCCCACATCAATGTATTTATCAGCACATTCTACTCATATGCCCACATCAAAGTATTTATCAGCACATTCTACTCATGCCCACATCAATGTATTTATCAGCACATTCTACTCATATGCCCACATCAAAGTATTTATCCAAGGGTTATACTCATATCACACATCATAATAATTATACCAGCGGCCGTCGTGATCATATGGTAGTTGGATTTACAACTACCTATGCAGTCAGTGTTACCGATCACCATTAAAATTGTGAGTTCGAATCCCACTCATGGGGAGGTGTACTTGATGCAACATTATGTGATAAAAGTTGATGGCGTCTAGCGGTAGGTCGGTGGTTTTCTCATGGTACTCTGGTCTCCTCCACCAATAATACTTACCGCCACGATATAACTGCAATAATGTTGAAAGTGGCGTTAAACACCCTTAATAATTAACCTAAAGTTATGCTCTTATTCATAGCATAGTATTATACTCAACTCAACTCTCATCTCATAGAATTTATCCAAACTTTTCTATGTCGCTTTCCACCCATAGTCATTACGGGTATATCACAACGTTCTACATACATATACATTATCACGTTATAATGTTAATCCCGCTATTGTTTTCCGATTTCCATGGCATATTTTTTGTTATCACAAAGTTCTAAAAATACTCTCGCATCACAGTGTTTATTCAAATGCTCAAAGTATATCCCAGCTCACTGTTTTGCATTTTATAGGAATATCTCATTGTTGCAATACACCATTTAACAGATAGACGTTTTTACTCCTAACATTCTACTAATGTCCCATCTCAGTGTTTATCCGATCATTCAACTCCAATCTTAACCTGGTAATTTTATCTGATCATGGTACTCGTAATACTCCTTATATAGATTATATCAGCTCTACTTAAATGCACTCCTCATAATGTTTGTCGAACCCTAGCTTCAATTTCCACTTCATAATGTTTATTCGAAAGTTCTACTCCATATTTAAACATTCTACACACAATATTCACCTCATAGTGTTTATCAGAACATTCTACACTCATTCCCACTTATAGTGTTTATCAGAACATTCTACACACAATACCTACCTCATAGTGTTTATCAGAACATTCTACACATAGTTCCACCTCATAATGTTTATCAGAGCATTCTACACATAGTCCCATCGCATAGTGTTTATCAGAACATTTAACACACATTCCCACTCAGAGTGTTTATCAGAACATTCTACATATAGCTCCACCTCATAATGTTTATCAGAACATTCTACCCATCAAATTGTTTATCAGACCATTCTGCATACAGCCCCACCTCATTGTGTTTATCAGAACATTCTACACATATTCCCACTCATAGTGTTTATCAGAACATTCTACACACATTCCCACTCATAGTGTTTATCAGAACATTCTGCACACAGTCTCATCTCATTGTCTTTATGAGAACATTCTACACATATTCCCACTCATAGTGTTTATAAGTACATTCTGCACATAGTCCCATCGTATAGTGTTTATCAGAATATTCTGCATACAGCACCACCTCATTGTGTTTATCAGAACATTCTACACATATTCCCACTCATAGTGTTTATCAGAACATTCTACACATATACCCACTCATAGTGTTTATCAGAACATTCTGCACACATTCCCAATCATAGTGTTTATCGGAACATTCTACACACAGTCTCATCTCATTGTCGTTATCAGAACATTCTACACATATTCCCACTCATAGTGTTTATCAGACCATTCTACACATAGTCTCATCTCATAGTGTTTATCAAAATATTCCTATATTAGTGTTAATGCAAATTTGCTTATGTGAATGCTCTACGTATATCCGATCTTATTATTTTACATTTTATAGTTTAACGTGAATTATTAATTGTTACAACTAACTATATTGTATATCAATATAAATGTGTTTGAAGTTTTGCATAAGCATACAGGGTTTCACAAAATATGTACCAGGGTTTTAGTCTCTTTAATTGTAATTAGTGAAATTGTATTTAGATTTTTCAACATGTAATTATTCATTGCAATCACAAGTTTTAACAGATATGTCCTGTTACTAATTTTCGAAAAGATAAAAATAAAAATACTTAATTTGTTATTTTTATGTTTAGTGTTTTAAGTACCAACTGAAAGCTATGGAACTGCTTGTGTGGTCCTATTATGTGTCCTTACGTTCTTAGTTCAGTATTATGATGCCAGCTACGATATTCGCATAAAAACGATGTTTGGTTCGTCTTTACCTCCAGTTGTTTGTAGTAAGGCTCATGCCTTGGTAACATATATTGACTATGTGAGTAACATGACGGTGTCTTATAAGAGGCAGGAACTGCTTGCCCATCGCGGACGCCTGGGCTCGCCCCCGGGTTTGGTGGGGTCCGTATTGCTCATATTTTTGGTTTTCTGTGTTGTACTTTTGTATTGTTTGTCTTCGTCCTGTGTCTTGTGTGCCCATTGTTGCAAGTTTTTCGTGGTTGTCCATTTTTAATTTGCCCCTTCGGTTTTCTCCTACGTTTATTTCATAGTATACAATTGAAAGATTGCATTACTTAATTCACGTTGTAATGGACATTTCATCTTGTAAAAGATCAAAGAAAAAGAGGAAGATAAAACACAACCATAAAATTCCTCTACCAAGATATTCTCGTAATATGTGAAAAGAAAATACAAAAATACCAAGATAGTCTCGTAATATGTGAAAAGAAAATACAAAAATACCAAGATATTCTAGTAATATGTGAAAAGAAAATACAAAATGTACATAAATCGCCAATGTTAGCACCAAGTATTTAATGCTGAATCCTTCATATGTTTTTCTTTCTGTATCGAAACGTGTATTTAATGCTGAATCCATCATATGTTATGCCTTCTGTATCGAAGCATGTGTATTTAATGCTGAATCCATCATATGTTATGCCTTCTGTATCGACACATGTGTATTTAATGCTGAATCCATCATATGTTATGACTTCTGTATCGACACATGTGTATTTAATGCTGAATACATCATATGTTATACTTCTGTATCGACACATGTGTATTTAATGCTGAATACATCATATGTTATGCCTTCTGTATCGAAACATATGTATGTAATGCTGAATTCATCCTTTGTTATGCCTTCTGTATTGAAACATGTAAGCTGGGTTTTTTTTCAGTTGTCATATTTTGGGCTTGATACATTCATGTTTGATACATTCTATTGTACACAAAGTGGTGTTAAACACCATAACCCTCAATCACCAAGACCTTTTCACACCTTATTTGGCTTGAGTAGAACTTAATTTAAAATTAGTGTTGTGCTTTAAATACGAAAAATAAAATAAACCTTTGAATACGGAAGCAAATTTGAAATGGAGTGAAATAGAATACTAGCCATGTATGATTTAAATGAAAGCCAATCACATCGGTGATGTAGATGTTAGCGTGCTGGCTGGAATGCGAAAGATTGTGTGTTCAAGCCGCGATGGAGTCATACACAAGACTATAAACTTGGATTTGTTGGTTCGCATGCAGCATTAACGAGTAAAATCATCGGAATCAGGATGTGTCCGTGTGGTGCGACATGTCTACCCGCGGTCTGTTGTTAATTTTGAACATTATGCATTGATCTTTGTGACACAGAAGTTGTCATATGTAAAACATTTAATATATTAAAGAGAGCAGATGGATGGTCTCAACGATTATTTAAATATTAGATAGTGTACAAGGCCATCGTTAGACATCATAATGAAACAATGATCAAATTCGAACCAAACTCTAATTGTAAATGCCATCTTTTGTCTTCTGAACACAATTGCATATAGGGGCCGTCGTGGTAGATATCGTGTGGTAGTTGGATTTACAACTGCCTATGCAATCAGTGCCTATGACCATTGATGTTGTTTGTTCGAATCTCCATCAAGGCGAGGTGTACAACATTATGTGATAAAGTTTGTCAGTGACTTGTGGCAGGTCTGTGGTTTTTTCTTCGGGTCTTCCGGTGTTGCCACGATATAATTGAAATATTGTTCAAAGTGGCGATAAACACCATCAAACAAACAATCACAATTGCATATGATTGAAGAATAACCATAAAAAAAAGTTAGTAACAAACTGAATGTGTAATCCTACACTTCCTTTTAAATGTCCATATTACTTTTGCGGGGGTACATTACAGTACATAAAATTTTAGAGAGGAATCATAAGTCACTAATTAATCTTTTATCAAAGACATTACAATGGTGCCAGGAAAAAGTGTTAGATAGAATAACAAGGCTAAGCAGAGATTCCCGTGTTTAAACCAAATATATATTTTTTTAATATCAAATCAATAGAATGTATCTCTTAAACATCATTACTCATAGCATCTGTTATAACCAGATATAAGGAAATATTTAACCTTTGTCAAATTAAGTTTTAAGAATTATCAAAAAAGGATTATGACCTCGTTAATGTCAATAAATTGCACAAAATAGTAGATTAAAGTGACTAGGAGTGTTTATTTCAAGCTAAATAGCTTAAGTATGCAAACTTAATCTTGTCAAATTGATGATTTGAGAATTATGTAAGAGAAAAAGAGTGTTGTCGTGTTGTTGTCGATCAAATGCACATAGTAATAGATGAAAGTGGTTGGCAAGTTGATCTGAAGTTAAATAGTTAAAATATTTAATTCACACTCATACCTGATTCTTTAGCATTTTTTCCCGTCCATTTTTCTTAGTAGTAGTACAAAATGTTGGTTGGGGGTGTTCTCTACGACGTCCGCGTCTTATAACCATAGGAAACTACCACCCCTTTTATTTTCATATAATAAGTGTTCTCTACGACGTCCGCGTCCTATAGGCCATAGGAAATTACCCCCCCCTATTTATTTTCATATATTAGGTGTTCTCTATGATGTCCGCCATTTTCATATATTATAGTGTATATATATATATATATATATATGTCTTACGCCCATCCCTAGATTTGCCTTACGAGACAAGGTAACACTACGACTATTGAAGCTCCTTTTTTTAGGGAGTGGATGTAGTCGAGTGGTCTAGGGCGCTGGACGTAAAGGCTAAGCGAATGGTGCTGCAGTGTAACAATGGTGTGGGTTCAAATCCCGTCGAGGGAAGAACAAAAATTTGACAGCTCTAAAATCTAATTCTAACACTGTTTGGTTTAATTTTCAGACGTATATATATATATATATATATATATATATGTTGTGTAGTACTCCAAGGGTGTCCGAGTCCTATGACCTTCTACGAACTAGCCCTTATCATTCTCTGCCCCTTTCCCGCCATTTTATTTTCATTATCTGCATCATATAACCTTATTATTTTCTACGAACTAGCTCTTTTACTGGTTATCTGCCCCTTCCCTGCCATTTTATTTTCATTATCCGCGTCCTATAACCTTATTATTTTCTACGGACTAGCCCTTTCACTGGTTATCTGCCCCTTCCCCGCCGCCATTTTATTTTCATAATTACATTATTTATTTCAATAATTACATTTCTTACAAAATTTTGCCACCATTTCATTTTCCAAATCTTATCACTATTCAACTTACTTTTCTTCCATATTTTCCAAATCATTTCACTATTCGACTTGGGTTTCTTCCATATTTTCCATATCTTATCACTATTCAACTTACTTTTATTCAATATTTTCCCTATCATCAAAGGAGTGGGAAATTTGTCAAGTCCTGGATGCAACGAAATCAACGTGATGAGCCTTTTTAATACTATTCCAAGAACTAAACGTAACCATGGTCATAAAAGAATTCAACATCCTAATGTTAAAAGGTCCTCTAAACCAAGAACGTTACAAGATACTTTTAATGATTTACTTTCTAATATACAGAAACCTCTTGGAATTCATCATATTCGTACAATCTTATTTTCACTACCTGTAAACTACCTCAAAGATCTTAGGGATTTTGGACTTGACAAAGGAGGCGTAGATCCTTTTTCTCCTAAGTACAGATTGTCTAGTATTATATGTGACGTGGCGTCCTTTCGTCTTTTTAAACCAGTTCGATGTGAACCTCTTCATGATAACAACAGAAAATTCCTCCATATTCCGTTTGCTAACAAAGGAATCGATGCTATTAACATCAGCAACATTCTTAATAGAAAAGAGGTCGTAAAAGAAATTCCACCATATTTCAAAAATCAATCTGTTCCCATTGTCTCCTATAGTTACACTAACAGCATTGGCCGTAAAATTTTCAACTACAAAGAAGCATTGCAAGATATTAACATAGAAGAGTACCTTAAGAACCCTCTGACTTGTGACTGCTCCCACTCTCCTTTTCAATACAACCCATCTGGACATGTAATCACTGGTGATCTGAATATCATTCAACATGAGAGTCTCCGAAAGGTGATTTCTCATGGTCCTAAATTCAGAGAACCTCAACACATCAATTGGAAACATAATTTCAAGATAATTATGGATGCTGTTGAAGATTATGCCAGACGGTGGATAAAGAGAGAAGTAGACCAAGATCCTGAGTTAGAGTCCTTGTCAGACTGGGTTAGAACAATTAGGTCTCTAGTACAAGGTCGGATTCACAAACTCAAAAATTGTGTTAATAGTCGACCTAAGTCTGTATTTAAAGACCAAGAAGCTGTTAAGTGTCTTTCCTCTCTTCATGACAAATATGTTATCGTTCCTGCGGACAAGGCTTCCAACAATATCGTGTTTGTATGTAAATCATATTACTTCGAATGCCTAATCAAGGAATTAGGTATAAATAGCAACACCTCTAGTAATACCACATACAAACCAACTTCGTTCGACAAAGATGAAATCCTAGCTAACCACAGATCATTCATGACCTCTTTAAACATTCCCTCTGGTAAAAAGTCTGAGGATTTACCCTATTTATATTGGATACCTAAACTCCATAAGACACCATACAAAGAAAGGTACATAGCGGGATCATCAACTTGTTCGACGAAAGAATTGTCTATTCACCTAACAAAGATTCTGTCTGCAGTAAAAGAGGGACAACAGAAATATTGTGAAACTGTTTACTCGCGTAGTGGCATAAATCACATGTGGATTTTGAAAAACTCTAAAGATCTTTTGGATAACCTGAAATCAAGATCTTTCTCTCAGGTATCCTCCATCAAAACCTTTGATTTTTCAACTCTATATACCACCCTACCGCATGACAAATTAAAAACCCGCTTAAAAGAAACAATTCATAAAGCTTTTAGTCATAGAACCTATGGCTCAAAATTTGTTGTGTTAGGCTACAATTCCACATATTTTTCAAACAAAATTCATAAAGATAAAACATGCTACTCCGAGGAACAAGTGATCAGTATGCTGGAGTTCCTCATCGATAACATATTTGTCTCCTTTGGAGGGACACTGTTTCAGCAGGTCGTCGGCATACCAATGGGTACGAATTGTGCCCCTCTTCTAGCCGATTTATTTTTATACTCATATGAGTCGGAGTTTCTTCAAAAGCTTGTAAAAGATAAGAAAATTCATGAGGCTAGAGCCTTTAATTTCACATACAGGTATATTGATGACGTTTTATCTATCAATAATTCTAGATTTGCAGAATTTCTTCCATTGATATATCCTCCAGAGCTGGAAGTTAAAGAGACCACCGATACAGCTTCGTCCGCATCATTTTTGGACTTATACCTCGAATTTGACGACAGTGGTCAACTCAGTACTAAAATTTATGATAAGCGGGACGACTTCAATTTTAAAATCATAAATTTTCCAAATATGTGCAGCAATATACCAGCTTCTCCTGCATATGGTGTTTACATCTCGCAATTGATTCGCTATGCAAGGGGCAGTAGCAATTATTCTGATTTCCTGAAACGTCATCTTCATCTGAGAAACAGGCTACTGGACCAGGGCTATAAAAAGATTCGCCTTATTCGATCTCTTAAAAAGTTTATATTCCGATACCAATATCTTGTCGAAATATATTCCGTCTCTGCAGAAAAAATTATAAGCGATGCATTTTCATATAGTGAAAATGTATAAAGATAAAGAGTCATATATGTCAAGAATTTTTTTTGTCAATGTGTGACGTAAAAATATTTTTGACATTTACGTCACCGAATATGGTACTGCTTTGACAACTATTTTACCTATTTTGTTCCTGTATTTAAATACTGTTACAGTGACAGCCGGAACCTTTGAACCGTAATGAGAGCGGGAGGTTTGGCGCCTTAAAATCTGATTCAACCCACCATTTCTTTAGAAATGCCTGTACCAAGTCAGGGTCATTACGGTTTTCACAGTTTTCCGGTTGTTGACTGATTTTGTCTGTTTATATAATTATGAGTTTTGACTTTCCCTTTGTAAGATTGTTCGGAGTTCGGTAATTTTGTTATTACCTTTATTCACCATTCAACTTACTTTTCTTCCCTATTTTCCCTATCTTTTCACTATTCAACTTACTTTTCTTCCATATTTTCCATCTCATTTCACAATTTTTTTCTGTATTTTTCATATCTTATAGCTATTCGACTTGCCTTTCTTCCTTGTTTTCCATATCATTTCACATTTCAACTTGGGTTTCTTCCGTATTTTTCATATCATTTCACAATTCAACCTACTTTTCTTCCATATTTTCCATATCTTTTCACTAATCGACTTACTTTTCTTCCATATTTCCCAAATCATTTCACTATTCAATTTATCTTTCTTTCATATTTTTCATATCTTTTCACTATTCAACTTGGGCTTCTTCCATAATGTCCATATCTTTTCACTATTTGACTTGTCTTTCTTCCATATTTACCAAATCATTTCACATTTCAACTTACTTTTCTTCCATATTTGTCATAACTTTTCACTATTTGACTTGCCTTTCTTCCATATTTTCCATATCTTTTCACTATTAGGCTTCCCTTTTTTCCCATATTTTCCATATCATTTCACTATTCAATTTATCTTTCTTCCATATTGTCCATATTATTTTACTATTCAACTGACTTTCATTCTGTATTTTCCATATCTTTTCACTATTCAACTTACTTTTCTTCCATATTTTCCAAATCATTTCACTATTCAACTTATCTTTCTTCCATATTTTCAAATGTTTTCCAGTTATCAAAAACAAGCATTAACAGTTATGATATCTCCTTTATGTACAAACGGCCATGATATAACTGTAATATTGTTGAATGTGGAATTAAACACCATAAACCTATCCCTTTATTTACAAAGAAATATACCTACCTACCTATCTATCTACATTTTTATCAGAATTATAGATTTTATTCAATTTTTGCTAGTTATTTTCCTATCTTGATGAGTTTCAAATTTCCACAATCAAATTTATTTTACATAACAGCCTAACACAGTGTTCTATTTTTAGAGCAGTAAGAAAATTTACTTCCTTAAAAGGGTTTTAGTATATATTCACCTGCCAAAGGCAAGCAAATATCTGTATATAAGTTTAAATATATCTATTTTCCTGCCAAGGGCAAGTAGCTCTCTGTATATAACTGTCCCTACGGCAGTGTTATCCCCACATACATAGATATGTCCACTACTGCAGTGTTAAACCTCCACATAAAGAGTTATTCCCCCTTCTTTGATATTATCATTGCACATACAGAGTTGTAACTTATTCCCCATATAAAGAGTTATGTCCCCTATTACAGAGTTATCCCTTCAGATACAGAGTTACTCCCCCTTACTGTAGGGCATAATGTAAACTTAGATAAATTACATGCAGTATTAATTGTTTTGTAAAAAAAAAAAATGTTCTTCCATATTTTCCATATTTTCCATATCTTTTCACAATTTCCTTCTGTATTTTCCATTTCTTTTCACTATTCGACTTGCCTTTCTTCCATATGTTCCATATCATTTCACATTTCAACTTACCTTTCTTCCATATTTTCCATATCATTTCACAATTCAACTTGGGTTTCTTCTGTATTTTTCATATCTTTTCACTATTCAACTGACTTTTCTTCCATATTTTCCATATCTTTTCACTATTCAACTTATTTTTCTTCCATACTTTCCAAATCTTATCACTATTCAACTTACTTTTCTTCAATATTTTCCCTATCTTATCACTTTTCGACTTGCCTTTCTTCCATATTTTCCATATCATTTCACTATATTCTTCCATATTTTCCCTATCTTTTCACTCTTTTCTTCTGTATTTTCCATATCATTTCACTATTCAACTGACTTTTCTTCCATTTTTTCCAAATCTTTTCACTATTCAACCTGCTTTTCTTCATTTCTTACTCCCCCACTTACACAACTCACTCAGTGATATTCCCAACATAATTAAGTTTTAAAATTATCCTGTGATTTAAATTTATTTCAAAGAATACCCATTGCTCTAAAATATATTGTGTTCTCCAGCTATTTGAAGAGTATTGAGCAATGTTTTCCAGTTATCAGAAACAAGCACTAACAGTTATGATATCTCCTTTATGTACAAACGGCCATGATATAACTGTACTATTGTTGAATGTGGAATTAAACACCATAAACCTATCCCTTTATTTACAAAGACATATACCTACCTACCTATCTATCTATATTTTTATCAGAATTATAGATTTTATTCAATTTTGCTAGTTATTTTCCTATCTTGATGAGTTTCAAATTTCCACAATCAAATTTATTTTACTTAACAGCCTAACACAGTGTTCTATTTTTAGAGCAGTAAGAAAACTTACTACCTTAACAGGGTTTTAGCATATATTCACCTGCCAAAGGCAAGCAAATATCTGTATATAAGTTTAAATATATCTATTTTCCTGCAAAGGGCAAGTAACTCTCTGTATATAAGTGTAACAATCGATTTCCAAATAGCCATTTCTTGATACGTATTATATAGTATTTCTCTTTCTGCACAGGTATATGTCCAGATACAGAATGATGACCCCCCTTTATCCTCCACATAAAGAGTTATTCCCCCTACTGTAGTATTATCCTTACATATACAGAGTTGTAACTTATTCCCCACATAAAGAGTTATGTCCCCTATTACAGAGTTATCCCTTCAGATGCAGAGTTATTCTCCTTACTGTAGGGCATAATGTAAACTTAAATAAATTACATTTTTTTCCCGTATTTTCCATATCTTTTCACTATTCAACTTACTTTTCTTCCATATTTTCCAAATCATTTCACTATTCAACTGACTTTTCTTCCATATTTTCCATATCTTTTCACTATTCAACTTATTTTTCTTCCACACTTTCCAAATCTTATCACTATTCAACTTACTTTTATTCCATATTTTCCATATCTTTTCACTTTTCAACTTACTTTTCTTCCATATTTTCCATCTCATTTCACAATTTTCTTCTGTATTTTCCAAAACTTTTCACTATTCAACTTACTTTTCTTCCATAATTTCCATATTTTTCACTATTCAACTTACTTTTCTTCTGTATTTTCCATATCTTTTCACTATTCAACTGACATTTCTTCCACATTTTCCATATCTTTTCACTATTCAACTTATTTTTCTTCCACACTTTCCAAATCTTATCACTATTCAACTTACTTTTATTCCATATTTTCCCTATCATTTCACCATTCAACTTACTTTTCTTCCCTATTTTCCCTATCTTTTCACTTTTCATCTTACTTTTCTTCCATATTTTCCATCTCATTTCACAATTTTCTTCTGTATTTTCCAAATCTTTTCACTATTCAACTTACTTTTCTTCCATAATTTCCATATTTTACACTATTCAACTTACTTTTCTTCTGTATTTTCCATATCTTTTCACTATTCAACTGACTTTTCTTCCATATTTTCCATATCTTTCACTATTCAACTTATTTTTCTTCCGTATTTTTCATACCTTTTCCCTATTTTCTTCCATATTTTCAATATCATTTCACAATTTTCTTCCGTATTTTCAATATCTTTTCACTATTCAACTGGGTTTTCATCCGTATTTTGATGAGTCATCGAAGTGCTGTGACATTCGACATAGTCTGTTTAATTATCTTTGTCTCTTGTGTTTTGTCTTTTCGTTGATCTCTCCGGTTTTTTTTATGTTTTCCTTGTTGTTTTCTGTTTCTAATTTCTACTTCACGTCACAATACCACCAATTTCCTCCTCCTCCTCCTCCTCCTCGTTGAATTTCCACCAAAAACACGAAAAAATGTAAACAAAAACCTTAACAAAACGAACAAATAGTCATTAAAAAGTTAAATGGACACGAAAAACGTGATTAAAACTGAAAAGATAACGTGAAAATGTCACTACAAACTTGAAACACACGTAAACAATACGACAAAAAATCGAAAAACGAGAAAAATGTTCGTATCTTTTCACTTTTCAACTTTCCTTTCTTCCATATTTTCCATATCTTTTCACTATTCAATTTACCTTTCTTTCAGTTCCGAGTATTCATTTTGACCATGAGCTTTAGCAGTGCATTTATTGTCTGTTTTGCAAGAACATATAGTTGTTGGTTCCGAATGTTTATTAGAAAATTGTCTGTTTTGCAAGTACATATAGTTGTGGGTTCCGAGTATTCATTTTGACCATGAATTTTAGCAGTGCATTTCTTGTCTGTTTTGCAAGATCATATAGTTGTTGGTTCCGAATGTTTATTAGAAGATTGTCTGTTTGAATAGTGGAAAGATATCGAAAATACGGAAGAAAATTGTGAAATGATATTGAAAATATGGAAGAAAATAGGGAAAAGATATTGCGCAAGTTCCGGTTGCGCATGCGCAGAACATACTTTCGAACAGGACCGCTTCCGGGTAGGGCCTTTTCCGGTCACGTGACTGACGTCACTTCCGGTCACTTCCGGTCAAGCATGCCCAGTGGTCCGATCCTCATCGATCCTCCGCAAATGCTAATTTGTCCGTCCCCATATACTACTAGAGTCTCAATGTTTAAATAAAGGAGCACTGCCCTTCCTCTATTTAATTCTGATGACCCCATTCGTATTTTCAAACTCTTCTTAGCAATAAAAGGTCAAAAGTGGAAAAGATCTGTCACAAAAAATAAATCGGAATACAATATGATACCCTATGTTGACTGGACCATGTTCCTTGTAAAGTAAGCAATATCATTTTAGAATACCATATCATAGTGTCTTAGTTACGGTTCTCGAGTCGGGTCAAACCAATGACTGCATTCGGCGTTTGCTGCTTCTCTGCTAAGCACGTATAATTAAGGGATAAAAACGAAGACCGATTGGCTGGAAATCATGATAATGTGTCCAAGTGGAGTGATATGTCTACACGCGGCAAGTTTCAACACTATCAAGATCCAACTCAGCGTGTTGGTCTAGTACAAAGCGGACATCGCCTTCATCTCGTCGAATGTTACTTGTTCTCGCCATGACATAGGCCGAAAATGTTCAATTAGCGTTAAACAACAATCACTCACTCACTCACTAATTGAAATAAATGCCAACACAAAATAACAATGAATTTTTAATATCAACAACAAAAAAATAATCCAACAAATATTAAGATATCATCACATTCGGCTTCTTGTATCTTACTGATCTGAATGATGGAGATAAATGTTAATGATACAAATGTACCTATATCATAGATGAGAATGCTTGTTTGTTTGTTTGTTTGATGGTGCTTGATGCTACTTTCAACAATATTTCAGCTATAGCGTGGCGGTCAGTTTTATTGTTGGAGGAAACCGGAGGACGCGGAGAAAACCACCGACCTGTCTCAGGTAACTGACAAACTTTATCACATAATGTTGTACACCTCACCCTGATCGAGATTCGAACTCACAACATCAATGGTCATAGGCACTGACTGCATAGGTAGTTGTAAATCCAAGTACCATACGATATGATATTTTCTGTTTCATTTGATAATAAAAAATAGTATTATAAAGATAGCTGTCAATTTCAGGATTTTTCGAATTGCCTCATTGGACTTCAAAGGATGCAGTTGTACACTCTCTACAATTGTGTTTCCATACGACAATGACGCTACACATATATAATTAAATATCATAGCATTGCTTGACTTCAAATTTTTATATTTTTATTATGCCATCTTGTTCGAATCTCAATAACCCCTCCCTACGGAGCTCATTGAGGGTATATAAAAGACGAAGGAAAACAAATGCCGGCAACAATCTACTTGGCCATTGGTCAGGTGATCGAAAATTTAAGCAGACAAAATGCAGAAAAAACGTCAAGCAGTTTAACGTAACACTGTAAAAAGTATGACGACAATTGAATTTCACATTTCTCTCCACCATTCTGATATTTTAAAGCTATGTTTTCCTTGACTGACATCATCGTTGTTCAACATCAAAAGACAATTTATCACTAGTCATCTATTCCTTAATGTAGATTCGGAATTCCTCTAATTTTGAAAGTAACAATGGTAAAAAACAGAAACGACGCCATAAATCCTCCGAGTGCCCCAAAGTTTCTTCTCATGTGTTCCACGGCATCTGGGTAATAATCAGCTAAGTATTTCTCTCCTGTAGAATATTGACAAGGAACACCTAAAAAAACATATATAATCGTCTTAGGCAAGTGACTGACAACCATACCTTACTAGAACCCGAAGAATACCGTGGTGTGTTTGAACATTCAACCAAGCAGTGTTAGAGTTTGATTTGTAACAGAAAAATGTTTTTCTTCCTTCAGCGAGATTCGAACATATATATATCGTGGCGGTCAGTTTTATATGTGGAGGATATCGGAGTACTCGGAGAAAGCCACCGACCTGTCGCAAGACACTGACAAACTTTATCACATCATGTTTTTTTCGGGTACACCTCGCCATGAACTGGTTCGAACTCACAACCTTAGCAGTGATTGCACAGGTAGCTGTAAATTCAACTACTATGCGATCACGACCACGACGGCTCCCTTTATAATGGTAATAACAAAATTACCGAACACCGAGCAATCTTCCAAAGGGAAAGGCAAAACTCACAAGTCAACAAACAGACAAAATCAGTCAACAACCGGAAAACTGGGAAACCCGCAATGGCCCTAATTTGGTGTCAGTTGCATATTAAAAGCAATATCATTATGTGGTTTATAGGGGGTGGGGAGGGGCTATGATTTCCCTGATCCAGACATACTAATTGCATTACATGTAAACTGTATGATTCTGTTTGATAAAGGCCTTTAACTGGGAGAGGTAAAATGTACACCCGTAGTGTTATAATCAAGAAGATCGTGTACGTGATGTACAAGGGTAAACGAAATATATGAAGTATTTTAAATGGGATTGAAACAAGTTACCATTTGATATCATTTCGATTGTATTTCATTTTGACGATTTTAATTACCGAAGACGGACCGCAATCATCATAACATAAATGATCGAGCATTGGTTCACTGCTTACTGGTTCAAACATTCATGTTTTTTAAACTACAGTAAAACTTGTCTAAGCTGACCCCCCTTGGAACTGAATAATTTGTTCAGTTTAGACAGGTGTTTGGTTTACACAGGTTCAAGTTACATAGACATTTAGTAGATGGGACTGTAAAGTTGTCTGGCTTAGGCAGGTTTTCGGTTTTTTCAGGGTTTGGTTTAGATAGGTTTCACTGTAGTATGATATTGAATTCTAGACAATGCAATGGGGTATTGCATAGCAATGTGTAAAAACGAGTGCCTTTTAGGGAATGACAATACAACTTTTAATGGGGCCAAATTGAAAGATGCAAAAACTAAATTATCTGATCCTGCAGTTTTCAACACAAAAACAAATTAATATTGGTAATAAATACGGATGTTGTTGTCCAGAAAAATCTGATTTTTGATTCGTGTGAAAAAAAATCTGGATCAGGGAAACCATAGCTCCTCCCCACCCCCTAAGCTTTAAATTGTCATTACCCTATCTGAAAATCATTCATGAAAGTTAATTATATTACCTGACTGTATCGGACAAGTAAAGTTCAGATCCTGGAACTCGTTGGCAACAAGGATTTCAGCACTGTATTTCATCACACTTAACCAACTGCTCCATTGAAAGATGTCCAACATGGTTGGCAAGGATCTAATTTAAAATATAAACAAAGGGACGTAAATCTTAGAAAAACGGCAGTTTTGAGATCAAGATAGACATTATTAGCAGTATCAAAGCGAGTCCGATAGAGCTTCGATTCTGGTGATAATGTATGTGAAGAACTTCAAGACTGACGTTATTGGTTTTTATCGGTAACGTAATAATGTATATGATGTCACGCTGACTAAACATTTCAGTAACAGAATCAGTTCGTTGACAATATCATTCAATGAGATCAAAAGGAAAATGTACAAGCTACCGATGAATACAACTACATTTGTATCTGACTTGCAGTGAATAATATAATTAATTATCATAAACGCTAATACAATCAGCTTTTCCAATTGCACAGACAATAATAATACTGTATTATCAATTATTTACCGCTAACTTGACCTTCAACATAATTTACGTGTAGTTTACCAAAATAAAGTATATTTGTTTTCTATACACTATTTTTTTCTAGTGCAGAGAAATGAAGCACCGAACATGCATTAACCTAATTAGTATGTTCCTTTTATAAACGTAACCTGGTAAAAAAAATGTCAACATATACACACAGCTGTAAATTTGGTAATATGATGATTTGTATACCTGGTAAGACGTCGTAGGAACCTACCATATAGCTTTATGTATTTGTGTTTTCTTGCACGTATGAATTACGTAAAATTGTGATAATAAAATAAGTGTAAGGTTGCAAACAGTATTATCTACAAATCAGAAGAAGTAGAAAGAATCTAATTCACTAAGGTTAATAATACAGTCAAACATGTATATAAAGGCCACTCAAGGGAACCTGAAAATGTGGCCTTATTGACCAATTGTCCTTTATATACAGGTTGAAATTAAAAGCATTATTCATTAATGGAAAAAATATGACTTCCCTTTATAGACAGTAATAGTTATATAGAGATGCCATTTAAGGCAGGTTTGACTGTAGTTAGAAGTACTTAAAATCAACTACTATTTCTTTTGAGGTGTTTAGTATCTGATTCATTATTTTATTGATTGTATGTTTTAATGGTGTTGGTTCGAATATCTAGATTGTACATTTGTGTATTTCCTTGTATGGCTATTTTATCTTTATCTCTTTATCTACGTTCACACAAACCTTAAGAATCCTGTGGCAATAAGTACAGATGCTGATAGAATTAAAGCTGAAGTGGTGTTAGCAATTTGTGGATTGCTAAACACCCCCATTACGCCAACAGCCATAATCTCTCCAATAAAATGTAGGACGAAGACAGTAGCGTAGTATATAGCAAACCTGCCCCATGAACCATATAGACCAGTTCCCCTGTAAAGATATAAGATAAGACAGTAGCGTAGTATATAGCAAACCTGCCTCATGAACCATACAGACCAGTTACCATGTGAAGATATAAGAAAAGACAGTAGCGTAGTATATAGCAAACCTGCCCCATGAACCATATAGACCAGTTACCCTGTGAAGATATAAGAAAAGACAGTAGCGTAGTATATAACAAATCTGTCTCATGAACTAAATAGACCAGTTACCATGTAAAAATATAGGAAAAGACAGTAGCGTAGTATATAGCAAACCTGCACCATGAACCATATAGACCAGTTACCCTGTAAAGATATAGGAAAAGACAGTAGCGTAGTATATGGCAAACCTGCCCCAGGAACCATATAGACCAGTTACCATGTAAAAATAGAGGAAAAGACAGTAGCGTAGTATATAGCAAACCTGCCCCATGAACTATATAGACCGGTTACCCTGTAAAGATATAGGAAAAGCCAGTAGCGTAGTATATAGCAAACCTGCCCCATGAACCATACAGACCAGTTACCCTGTAAAGATATAGGAAAAGACAGTAGCGTAGTATATAGCAAATCTGCCACAGGAACCATAGAGACCAGTTACCATGTAAAAATATAGGAAAAGACAGTAGCGTAGTATATAGCAAACCTGCCCCATGAACCATATAGACCAGTAACCCTGTAAAGATAGAGGAAGACAGTAGCGTAGTATATAGCAAACCTGCCCCATGAACCATACAGACCAGTTACCCTGTAAACATATAGGAAAAGACAGTAGCGTAGTATATAGCAAATCTGCCACAGGAACCATAGAGACCAGTTACCATGTAAAAATATAGGAAAAGACAGTAGCGTAGTATATAGCAAACCTGCCCCATGAACCATACAGACCAGTTACCCTGAAAAGATATAGGAAAAGACAGTAGCGCAGTATATAGCAAACCTGCCCAATGAACCATATAAACCAGTTACCCTAAAAAGATATAAGAAAAGACAGTAGCGTAGTATATAGCAAACCTGTCCCATGAACCATATAGACCAGTTACCCTGTAAAGATATAGGAAAAGACAGTAGCGTAGTATATAGCAAACCTGCCCCATGAACCATAAAGACCAGTTACCCTGTAAAGATAGAGGAAAAGACAGTAGCGCAGTATATAGCAAACCTGCCCCATGAACCATATAGACCAGTAACCCTGTAAAGATATACGAAAAGACAGTAGCGTAGTATATAGCAAACCTGCCCCATGAACCATACAGACCAGTTACCCTGAAAAGATATACGGAAAGACAGTAGCGTAGTATATAGCAAACCTGCCCCATGAACCATATAGACCAGTTACCCTGAAAAGATATAGGAAAAGACAGTAGCGTAGTATATAGCAAACCTACCCCATGAACCATATAGACCAGTTACCCTCAAAAGATATAGGAAAAGACAGTAGCGTAGTATATAGCAAACCTGTCCCATGAACCATACAGACCAGTTACCCTGTAAACATATAGGAAAAGACAGTCGCGCAGTATATAGCAAACCTGTCCCATGAACCATATAAAGCAGTTACCCTGTAAAATTATAGGAAAAGACAGAAGCGCAGTATATAGCAAACCTGCCCCATGAACCATATAGACCAGTTACCCTGTAAAGATATAGGAAAAGCAGTAGCGCAGTATATAGCAAACCTGCCCCATGAACCAAATAGACCAGTTACCCTGAAAAGATATAGGAAAAGACAGTAGCGTAGTACATAGCAAACCTGCCCCATGAACCATACAGACCTGTTACCATGTAAAAACATAGGAAAAGACAGTAGCGAAGTATATAGCAAACCTGCTCCATGAACCATACAGACCAGTTACCCTGTAAAGATATAGGAAAAGACAGTAGCGTAGTATATAGCAAACCTTCCCCAGGAACCATACAGACCAGTTACCCTGAAAAGATATACGAAAAGACAGTAGCGCAGTATATAGCAAACCTGCCCCATGAACCATATAGACCAGTTACCCTGAAAAGATATAGGAAAAGACAGTAGCGTAGTATATAGCAAACCTACCCCATGAACCATATAGATCAGTTTCCCTCAAATGATATAGGAAAAGACAGTAGCGTAGTACATAGCAAACCTGCCCCATGAACCATATAGACCAGTTACCCTGAAAAGATATAGGAAAAGACAGTAGCGTAGTACATAGCAAACCTGCCCCATGAACCATACAGACCTGTTACCATGTAAAAACATAGGAAAAGACAGTAGCGAAGTATATAGCAAACCTGCTCCATGAACCATATAGACTAGTAACCCTGTAAAGATATAGGAAAAGACAGTAGCATAGTATATAGCAAACCTGCCCGATGAACCATACAGACCAGTTACCCTGTAAAGATATAAGAAAAGACAGTAGCGTAGTATATAGCAAACCTGCCCCATGAACCATATAGACCAGTTACCCTGTAAAGATATAAGAAAAGACAGTAGCGCAGTATATAGCAAACCTGCCCCATGAACCATATAGACCAGTTACCCTGAAAAGATAAAGGAAAAGACAGTAGGGCAGTATATAGCAAACCTGCCCCTTAAACCATACAGACCAGTAACCCTGTGAAGATATAGGAAAAGACAGTAGCGTAGTATATAGCAAACCTGTCCCATGAACGATATAGACCAGTTACCCTGAAAAGAAATAGGAAAAGACAGTAGCGCAGTATATAGCAAACCTGCCCCATGAACCATATAGAACAGTAACCCTGTAAAGATAGAGGAAAAGACAGTAGCGCAGTATATAGCAAACCTGCCCCATGAACCATATAGACCAGTTACCCTAAAAAGATATAAGAAAAGACAGTAGCGTAGTATATAGCAAACCTGTCCCATGAACCATATAGACCAGTTACCCTGTAAAGATATAGGAAAAGACAGTAGAGTAGTATATAGCAAACCTGCCCCACGAACCATACAGACCAGTTACCCTGTAAAGATATAAGAAAAGACAGTAGCGTAGTATATAGCAAACCTGCCCCATGAACCATATAGACCAGTTACCCTGAAAAGATATAGGAAAAGACAGTAGCGTAGTATATAGCAAACCTGTCCCATGAACCATACAGACCAGTTACCCTGTAAACATATAGGAAAAGACAGTCGCGCAATATATAGCAAACCTGTCCCATGAACCATATAAACCAGTTACCATGTAAAGATATAGGAAAAGACAGTAGCGCAGTATATAGCAAACCTACTCCATGAACCATATAGCCCAGTTACCCTGTAAAGATATAGGAAAGGCAGTAGCGCAGTATATAGCAAACCTGCCCCATGAACCATATAGACCAGTTACCCTGAAAAGATATAGGAAAAGACAGTAGCGTAGTACATAGCAAACCTGTCCCATGAACCATAAAGACCAGTTACTCTGTAAATATATAGGAAAAGAAAGTAGCGCAGTATATAGCAAACCTGTCCCATGAACCATATAGACCAGTTACCCTGTAAAGATATAAGAAAAGACAGTAGCGTAGTATATAGAAAACCTGCCCCATGAACCATACAGACCAGTTACCCTATAAAGATATAAGAAAAGACAGTAGCGTAGTACATAGCAAACCTGCCCCATGAACCATACAGACCAGTTACCATGTAAAAATATAGGAAAAGACAGTAGCGAAGTATATAGCAAACCTGCCCCATGAACCATACAGACCAGTTACCCTGTAAAGATATAAGAAAAGACAGTAGCGTAGTATATAGCAAACCTGCCCCATGAACCATATAGACCAGTTACCCTGTAAAGATATAGGAACAGATAGTAGCGTAGTATATAGCAAACCTGTCCCATGAACCATACAGACCAGTTACCCTGTAAAGATATAGGAAAAGACAGTAGCGTAGTATATAGCAAACCTGTCCCATGAACGATATAGACCAGTTACCCTGAAAAGAAATAGGAAAAGACAGTAGCGCAGTATATAGCAAACCTGCCCCATGAACCATATAGAACAGTAACCCTGTAAAGATAGAGGAAAAGACAGTAGCGCAGTATATAGCAAACCTGTCCCATGAACCATACAGACCAGTTACCCTGTAAACATATAGGAAAAGACAGTCGCGCAGTATATAGCAAACCTGTCCCATGAACCATATAAACCAGTTACCATGTAAAGATATAGGAAAAGACAGTAGCGCAGTATATAGCAAACCTACTCCATGAACCATATAGCCCAGTTACCCTGTAAAGATATAGGAAAGGCAGTAGCGCAGTATATAGCAAACCTGCCCCATGAACCATATAGACCAGTTACCCTGAAAAGATATAGGAAAAGACAGTAGCGCAGTATATAGCAAACCTGTCCCATGAACCATATAGACCAGTTACCATGTAAAGATATAAGAAAAGACAGTAGCGTAGTATATAGCAAACCTGCCCCATGAACCATACAGACCAGTTGCCCTATAAAGATATAAGAAAAGACAGTAGCGTAGTACATAGCAAACCTGCCCCATGAACCATACAGACCAGTTACCATGTAAAAATATAGGAAAAGACAGTAGCGAAGTATATAGCAAACCTGCCCCATGAACCATACAGACCAGTTACCCTGTAAAGATATAAGAAAAGACAGTAGCGTAGTATATAGCAAACCTGCCCCATGAACCATACAGACCAGTTACCCTGTAAAGATATAAGAAAAGACAGTAGCGTAGTATATAGCAAACCTGCCCCATGAACCATATAGACCAGTTACCCTGTAAAGATATAGGAACAGATAGTAGCGTAGTATATAGCAAACCTGTCCCATGAACCATACAGACCAGTTACCCTGTAAAGATATAGGAAAAGACAGTAGCGTAGTATATAGCAAACCTGTCCCATGAACGATATAGACCAGTTACCCTGAAAAGAAATAGGAAAAGACAGTAGCGCAGTATATAGCAAACCCGCCCCATGAACCATATAGAACAGTAACCCTGTAAAGATAGAGGAAAAGACAGTAGCGCAGTATATAGCAAACCTGCCCCATGAACCATATAGACCAGTTACCCTGAAAAGATATAAGAAAAGACAGTAGCGTAGTATATAGCAAACCTGTCCCATGAACCATATAGACCAGTTACCCTGTAAAGATATAGGAAAAGACAGTAGAGTAGTATATAGCAAACCTGCCCCACGAACCATACAGACCAGTTACCCTGTAAAGATATAAGAAAAGACAGTAGCGTAGTATATAGCAAACCTGCCCCATGAACCATATAGACCAGTTACCCTGAAAAGATATAGGAAAAGACAGTGGCGTAGTATATAGCAAACCTGTCCCATGAACCATACAGACCAGTTACCCTGTAAACATATAGGAAAAGACAGTCGCGCAATATATAGCAAACCTGTCCCATGAACCATATAAACCAGTTACCATGTAAAGATATAGGAAAAGACAGTAGCGCAGTATATAGCAAACCTACTCCATGAACCATATAGCCCAGTTACCCTGTAAAGATATAGGAAAGGCAGTAGCGCAGTATATAGCAAACCTGCCCCATGAACCATATAGACCAGTTACCCTGAAAAGATATAGGAAAAGACAGTAGCGTAGTACATAGCAAACCTGTCCCATGAACCATACAGACCAGTTACTCTGTAAATATATAGGAAAAGAAAGTAGCGCAGTATATAGCAAACCTGTCCCATGAACCATATAGACCAGTTACCCTGTAAAGATATAAGAAAAGACAGTAGCGTAGTATATAGAAAACCTGCCCCATGAACCATACAGACCAGTTACCCTATAAAGATATAAGAAAAGACAGTAGCGTAGTACATAGCAAACCTGCCCCATGAACCATACAGACCAGTTACCATGTAAAAATATAGGAAAAGACAGTAGCGAAGTATATAGCAAACCTGCCCCATGAACCATACAGACCAGTTACCCTGTAAAGATATAAGAAAAGACAGTAGCGTAGTATATAGCAAACCTGCCCCATGAACCATATAGACCAGTTACCCTGTAAAAATATAAGGAAAAGATAGTAGCGTAGTATATAGCAAACCTGCCCCATGAACCATATAGACCAGTTATCCTGTAAAGATATAGGAAAAGACAGTAGCGCAGTATATAGCAAACCTGCCCCATGAACCATATAGCCCAGTTACCCTGTAAAGATATAGGAAAAGACAGTAGCGCAGTATATAGCAAACCTGCCCCATGAACCATATAGAACAGTAACCCGGTAAAGATATAGGAAAAGACAGTAGCATAGTATATAGCAAACCTGTCCCATGAACCATATAGACCAGTTACCCTGAAAAGATATAGGAAAAGACAGTAGCGCAGTATATATCAAACCCGCCCCATGAACCATACAGACCAGTTACCCTGAAAAGATATAGGAAAAGACAGTAGCGCAGTATATAGCAAACCTGCCCCATGAACCATATAGACCAGTTATCCTGTAAAGATATAGGAAAAGACAGTAGCGCAGTATATATCAAACCCGCCCCATGAACCATATAGACCAGTTACCCTGTAAAGATATAGGAAAAGACAGTAGCGCAGTATATAGCAAACCTGCCCCATGAACCATACAGACCAGTTAGCCTGTAAAGATATAAGAAAAGTCAGTAGCGTAGTATATAGCAAACCTGCCCCATGAACCATATAGACCAGTTACCCTGAAAAGATATAGGAAAAGACAGTAGCGTAGTATATAGCAAACCTGTCCCATGAACCATATAAACCAGTTACCATGTAAAGATATAGGAAAAGACAGTAGCGCAGTATATACCAAACCTACTCCATGAACCATATAGCCCAGTTACCCTGTAAAGATATAGGAAAGGCAGTAGCGCAGTATATAGCAAACCTGCCCCATGAACCATATAGACCAGTTACCCTGAAAAGATATACGAAAAGACAGTAGCGTAGTATATAGCAAACCTACCCCATGAACCATATAGACCAGTTACCCTGAAAAGATATAGGAAAAGACAGTAGCGTAGTATATAGCAAACCTACCCCATGAACCATATAGACCAGTTACCCTCAAAAGATATAGGAAAAGACAGTAGCGTAGTATATAGCAAACCTGTCCCATGAACCATACAGACCAGTTACCCTGTAAACATATAGGAAAAGACCGTCGCGCAGTATATAGCAAACCTGTCCCATGAACCATATAAAGCAGTTACCCTGTAAAATTATAGGAAAAGACAGTAGCGCAGTATATAGCAAACCTGCCCCATGAACCATATAGACCAGTTACCCTGTAAAGATATAGGAAAAGCAGTAGCGCAGTATATAGCAAACCTGCCCCATGAACCATATAGACCAGTTACCCTGAAAAGATATAGGAAAAGACAGTAGCGTAGTACATAGCAAACCTGCCCCATGAACCATACAGACCTGTTACCATGTAAAAACATAGGAAAAGACAGTAGCGAAGTATATAGCAAACCTGCTCCATGAACCATATAGACCAGTTACCCTGAAAAGATATAGGAAAAGACAGTAGCATAGTATATAGCAAACCTGACCGATGAACCACACAGACCAGTTACCCTGTAAAGATATAAGAAAAGACAGTAGCGAAGTATATAGCAAACCTGCCCCATGAACCATATAGACCAGTTACCCTGAAAAGATATAGGAAAAGACAGTAGCGTAGTATATAGCAAACCTGCCCCATGAACCATATAGACCAGTTACCCTGAAAAGATATAGGAAAAGACAGTAGCATAGTATATAGCAAACCTGCCCGATGAACCATACAGACCAGTTAGCCTGTAAAGATATAAGAAAAGACAGTAGCGTAGTATATAGCAAACCTGCCCCATGAACCATATAGACCAGTTACCCTGTAAAGATATAAGAAAAGACAGTAGCGCAGTATATAGCAAACCTGCCCCATGAACCATATAGACCAGTTACCCTGTAAAGATATAAGAAAAGACAGAAGCGTAGTATATAGCAAACCTGCCCCATGAACCATACAGACCAGTTACTCTATAAAGATATAAGAAAAGACAGTAGCGTAGTACATAGCAAACCTGCCCCATGAACCATACAGACCAGTTACCATGTAAAAATATAGGAAAAGACAGTAGCGAAGTATATAGCAAACCTGTCCCATGAACCATACAGACTAGTTACCCTGTAAAGATATAAGAAAAGACAGTAGCGTAGTATATAGCAAACCTGTCCCATGAACCATATAGACCAGTTACCCTGTAAAAATATAAGGAAAAGATAGTAGCGTAGTATATAGCAAACCTGTCCCATGAACCATACAGACCAGTTACCCTGTAAAGATATACGAAAAGACAGTATCGCAGTATATAGCAAACCTGCCCCATGAACCATATAGACCAGTTATCCTGTGAAGACATAGGAAAAGACAGTAGCGCAGTATATAGCAAACCTGCCCCATGAACCATATAGACCAGTTACCTTGAAAAGATATAGGAAAAGACAGTAGCGCAGTATATATCAAACCCGCCCCATGAACCATACAGACCAGCAACCCTGTGAAGATATAGGAAAAGACAGTAGCGTAGTATATAGCAAACCTGTCCCATGAACCATATAGACCAGTTACCCTGTAAAGATATAGGAAAAGACAGTAGCGCAGTATATAGCAAACCTGCCCCATGAACCATACAGACCAGTTACCCTGTAAAGATATAAGAAAAGTCAGTAGCGTAGTATATAGCAAACCTGCCCCATGAACCATATAGACCAGTTACCCTGAAAAGATATAGGAAAAGACAGTAGCGTAGTATATAGCAAACCTGTCCCATGAACCATACAGACCAGTTACCCTGTAAACATATAGGAAAAGACAGCCGCGCAGTATATAGCAAACCTGTCCCATGAACCATATAAACCAGTTACCATGTAAAGATATAGGAAAAGACAGTAGCGCAGTATATAGCAAACCTACTCCATGAACCATATAGCCCAGTTACCCTGTAAAGATATAGGAAAGGCAGTAGCGCAGTATATAGCAAACCTGCCCCATGAACCATATAGACCAGTTACCCTGAAAAGATATACGAAAAGACAGTAGCGTAGTATATAGCAAACCTGCCCCATGAACCATATAGACCAGTTACCCTGAAAAGATATAGGAAAAGACAGTAGCGTAGTATATAGCAAACCTACCCCATGAACCATATAGACCAGTTACCCTCAAAAGATATAGGAAAAGACAGTAGCGTAGTATATAGCAAACCTGTCCCATGAACCATACAGACCAGTTACCCTGTTAACATATAGGAAAAGACCGTCGCGCAGTATATAGCAAACCTGTCCCATGAACCATATAAAGCAGTTACCCTGTAAAATTATAGGAAAAGACAGTAGCGCAGTATATAGCAAACCTGCCCCATGAACCATATAGACCAGTTACCCTGTAAAGATATAGGAAAAGCAGTAGCGCAGTATATAGCAAACCTGCCCCATGAACCATATAGACCAGTTACCCTGAAAAGATATAGGAAAAGACAGTAGCGTAGTACATAGCAAACCTGCCCCATGAACCATAGAGACCTGTTACCATGTAAAAACATAGGAAAAGACAGTAGCGAAGTATATAGCAAACCTGCTCCATGAACCATATAGACCAGTTACCCTCTAAAGATATAGGAAAAGACAGTAGCGTAGTATATAGCAAACCTGCCCCATGAACCACACAGACCAGTTACCCTGTAAAGATATAGGAAAAGACAGTAGCGCAGTATATAGCAAACCTGCCCCATGAACCATACAGACCAGTTACCCTGTAAAGATATAGGAAAAGACAGTAGCGCAGTATATAGCAAACCTGCCCCATGAACCATATAGACCAGTTACCCTGAAAAGATATAGGAAAAGACAGTAGCGTAGTATATAGCAAACCTGCCCCATGAACCATATAGACCAGTTACCCTGAAAAGATATAGGAAAAGACAGTAGCATAGTATATAGCAAACCTGACCGATGAACCATACAGACCAGTTACCCTGTAAAGATATAAGAAAAGACAGTAGCGTAGTATATAGCAAACCTGCCCCATGAACCATATAGACCAGTTACCCTGTAAAGATATAAGAAAAGACAGTAGCGCAGTATATAGCAAACCTGCCCCATGAACCATATAGACCAGTTACCCTGAAAAGATATAGGAAAAGACAGTAGCGCAGTATATAGCAAACCTGCCCCATGAACCATACAGACCAGTAACCCTGTAAAGAAAAAGGAAAAGACAGTAGCGCAGTATATAGCAAACCTGCCCCATGAACCATATAGACCAGTAACCCTGTGAAGATATAGGAAAAGACAGTAGCGTAGTATATAGCAAACCTGTCCCATGAACGATATAGACCAGTTACCCTGAAAAGAAATAGGAAAAGACAGTAGCGCAGTATATAGCAAACCTGCCCCATGAACCATATAGAACAGTAACCCTGTAAAGATAGAGGAAAAGACAGTAGCGCAGTATATAGCAAACCTGCCCCATGAACCATATAGACCAGTTACCCTGAAAAGATATAAGAAAAGACAGTAGCGTAGTATATAGCAAACCTGTCCCATGAACCATATAGACCAGTTACCCTGTAAAGATATAGGAAAAGACAGTAGAGTAGTATATAGCAAACCTGCCCCATGAACCATACAGACCAGTTACCCTGTAAAGATATAAGAAAAGACAGTAGCGTAGTATATAGCAAACCTGTCCCATGAACCATACAGACCAGTTACCCTGAAAACATATAGGAAAAGACAGTCGCGCAGTATATAGCAAACCTATCCCATGAACCATATAAACCAGTTACCATGTAAAGATATAGGAAAAGACAGTAGCGCAGTATATAGCAAACCTACTCCATGAACCATATAGCCCAGTTACCCTGTAAAGATATAGGAAAGGCAGTAGCGCAGTATATAGCAAACCTGCCCCGTGAACCATATAGACCAGTTACCCTGAAAAGATATAGGAAAAGACAGTAGCGTAGTACATAGCAAACCTGTCCCATGAACCATACAGACCAGTTACCCTGTAAAGATATAGGAAAAGAAAGTAGCGCAGTATATAGCAAACCTGTCCCATGAACCATATAGACCAGTTACCCTGTAAAGATATAAGAAAAGACAGTAGCGTAGTATATAGCAAACCTGCCCCATGAACCATACAGACCAGTTACCATGTAAAAATATAGGAAAAGACAGTAGCGAAGTATATAGCAAACCTGTCCCATGAACCATACAGACCAGTTACCCTGTAAAGATATAAGAAAAGACAGTAGCGTAGTATATAGCAAACCTACCCCATGAACCATATAGACCAGTTACCCTGTAAAGATATAGGAACAGATAGTAGCGTAGTATATAGCAAACCTGTCCCATGAACCATACAGACCAGTTACCCTGTAAAGATATAGGAAAAGACAGTATCGCAGTATATAGCAAACCTGCCCCATGAACCATATAGACCAGTTATCCCGTAAAAATATAGGAAAAGACAGTAGCGCAGTATATAGCAAACCTGCCCCATGAACCATATAGACCAGTTACCCTGAAAAGATATAGGAAAAGACAGTAGCGCAGTATATATCAAACCCGCCCCATGAACCATACAGACCAGCAACCCTGTGAAGATATAGGAAAAGACAGTAGCGTAGTATACAGCAAACCTGTCCCATGAACCATTTAGACCAGTTACCCTGTAAAGATATAGGAAAAGACAGTAGCGCAGTATATAGCAAACCTGCACCATGAACCATACAGACCAGTTACCCTGTAAAGATATAAGAAAAGACAGTAGCGTAGTATATAGCAAACCTACCCCATGAACCATATAGACCAGTTACCCTCAAAAGATATAGGAAAAGACAGTAGCGTAGTATATAGCAAACCTGTCCCATGAACCATACAGACCAGTTACCCTGTAAACATATAGGAAAAGACCGTCGCGCAGTATATAGCAAACCTGTCCCATGAACCATATAAAGCAGTTACCCTGTAAAATTATAGGAAAAGACAGTAGCGCAGTTAATAGCAAACCTGCCCCATGAACCATATAGACCAGTTACCCTGTAAAGATATAGGAAAAGCAGTAGCGCAGTATATAGCAAACCTGCCCCATGAACCATATAGACCAGTTACCCTGAAAAGATATAGGAAAAGACAGTAGCGTAGTACATAGCAAACCTGCCCCATGAACCATACAGACCTGTTACCATGTAAAAACATAGGAAAAGACAATAGCGAAGTATATAGCAAACCTGCTCCATGAACCATACAGACCAGTTACCCTTTAAAGATATAGGAAAAGACAGTAGCGTAGTATATAGCAAACCTGCCCCATGAACCACACATACCAGTTACCCTGTAAAGATATAGGAAAAGACAGTAGCGCAGTATATAGCAAACCTGCCCCATGAACCATACAGACCAGTTACCCTGTAAAGATATAGGAAAAGACAGTAGCGCAGTATATAGCAAACCTGCCCCATGAACCATATAGACCAGTTACCCTCAAAAGATATAGGAAAAGACAGTAGCGTAGTATATAGCAAACCTGCCCCATGAACCATATAGACAAGTTACCCTGAAAAGATATAGGAAAAGACAGTAGCATAGTATATAGCACACCTGCCCGATGAACCATACAGACCAGTTACCCTGTAAAGATATAAGAAAAGACAGTAGCGTAGTATATAGCAAACCTGCCCCATGAACCATATAGACCAGTTACCCTGTAAAGATATAAGAAAAGACAGTAGCGCAGTATATAGCAAACATGCCCCATGAACCATATAGACCAGTTACCCTGAAAATATATAGGAAAAGACAGTAGCGCAGTATATAGCAAACCTGCCCCATGAACCATACAGACCAGTAACCCTGTGAAGATATAGGAAAAGACAGTATCGTAGTATATAGCAAACCTGCCCCATGAACCATATAGAACAGTAACCCTGTAAAGATAGAGGAAAAGACAGTAGCGCAGTATATAGCAAACCTGCCCAATGAACCATATAGACCAGTTACCCTGTAAAGATATAAGAAAAGACAGTAGCGTAGTATATAGCAAACCTGTCCCATGAACCATATAGACCAGTTACCCTGTAAAGATATAGGAAAAGACAGTAGAGTAGTATATAGCAAACCTGCCCCATGAACCATACAGACCAGTTACCCTGTAAAGATATAAGAAAAGACAGTAGCGTAGTATATAGCAAACCTGCCCCATGAACCATATAGACCAGTTACCCTGTAAAGATATAGGAAAAGACAGTAGCGTAGTATATAGCAAACCTGTCCCATGAACCATACAGACCAGTTACCCTGTAAACATATAGGAAAAGACAGTCGCGCAGTATATAGCAAACCTGTCCCATGAACCATATAAACCAGTTACCATGTAAAGATATAGGAAAAGACAGTAGCGCAGTATATAGCAAACCTACTCCATGAACCATATAGACCAGTTACCCTGTAAAGATATAGGAAAGGCAGTAGCGCAGTATATAGCAAACCTGCCCCATGAACCATATAGACCAGTTACTCTGAAAAGATATAGGAAAAGACAGTAGCGTAGTACATAGCAAACCTGTCCCATGAACCATACAGACCAGTTACCCTGTAAAGATATAGGAAAAGAAAGTAGCGCAGTATATAGCAAACCTGTCCCATGAACCATATAGACCAGTTACCCTGAAAAGATATAAGAAAAGACAGTAGCGTAGTACTAGGCAAACCTGCCCCATGAACCATACAGACCAGTTACCATGTAAAAATATAGGAAAAGACAGTAGCGAAGTATATAGCAAACCTGTCCCATGAACCATACAGACCAGTTACCCTGTAAAGATATAGGAAAAGACAGTATCGCAGTATATAGCAAACCTGTCCCATGAACCATATAAACCAGTTACCCTGAAAAGATATAGGAAAAGACAGTAGCGTAGTATATAGCAAACCTGCCCCATGAACCATATAGACCAGTTATCCTGTAAAGATATAGGAAAAGACAGTAGCGCAGTATATAGCAAACCTGCCCCATGAACCATATAGACCAGTTACCCTGAAAAGATATAGGAAAAGACAGTAGCGCAGTATATATCAACCGCCCCATGAACCATATAGACCAGTTATCCTGTAAAGATATAGGAAAAGACAGTAGCGTAGTATATAGCAAACCTGCCCCATGAACCATATAGACCAGTTACCCTGAAAAGATATAGGAAAAGACAGTAGCGTAGTATATAGCAAACCTGTCCCATGAATCATACAGACCAGTTACCCTGTAAACATATAGGAAAAGACAGTCGCGCAGTATATAGCAAACCTGTCCCATGAACCATATAAACCAGTTACCATGTAAAGATATAAGAAAAGACAGTAGCGCAGTATATAGCAAACCTACTCCATGAACCATATCGCCCAGTTACCCTGTAAAGATATAGGAAAGGCAGTAGCGCAGTATATAGCAAACCTGCCCCATGAACCATATAGACCAGTTACCCTGAAAAGATATATGAAAAGACAGTAGCGTAGTACATAGCAAACCTGTCCCATGAACCATACAGACCAGTTACCCTGTAAAGATATAGGAAAAGAAAGTAGCGCAGTATATAGCAAACCTGTCCCATGAGCCATATAGACCAGTTACCCTGTAAAGATATAAGAAAAGACAGTAGCGTAGTATATAGAAAACCTGCCCTATGAACCATACAGACCAGTTACCCTATAAAGATATAAGAAAAGACAGTAGCGTAGTACATAGCAAACCTGCCCCATGAACCATACAGACCAGTTACCATGTAAAAATATAGGAAAAGACAGTAGCGAAGTATATAGCAAACCTGCCCCATGAACCATACAGACCAGTTACCCTGTAAAGATATAAGAAAAGACAGTAGCGTAGTATATAGCAAACCTGCCCCATGAACCATATAGACCAGTTACCCTGTAAAGATATAGGAAAAGATAGTAGCGTAGTATATAGCAAACCTGTCCCATGAACCATACAGACCAGTTACCCTGTAAAGATATAGGAAAAGACAGTCGCGCAGTATATAGCAAACCTGCCCCATGAACCATACAGACCAGTTACCCTGTAAAGATATAGGAAAAGACAGTATCGCAGTATATAGCAAACCTGCCTCATGAACCATATAGACCAGTTATCCTGTAAAGATATAGAAAAGACAGTATCGCAGTATATAGAAAACCTGCCCCATGAACCATATAGACCAGTTACCTGAAAAGATATAGGAAAAGACAGTAGCGCAGTATATATCAAACCCGCCCCATGAACCATACAGACCAGCAACCCTGTGAAGATATAGGAAAAGACAGTAGCGTAGTATATAGCAAACCTGTCCCATGAACCATATAGACCAGTTACCCTGTAAAGATATAGGAAAAGACAGTAGCGCAGTATATAGCAAACCTTCCCCATGAACCATATAGACCAGTAACCCTGTAAAGATATAGGAAAAGACAGTAGCGCAGTATATAGGAAACCTGCCCCATGAACCATATGGACCAGTAACCCTGTAAAGATAGAGGAAGACAGTAGCGTAGTATATAGCAAACCTGCCCCATGAACCATACAGACTAGTTACCCTGAAAAGATATAGGAAAAGACAGTAACGCAGTATATAGCAAACCTGCCCCATGAACCATATACACCATTAACCCTGTAAAGATAGAGGAAAAGACAGTAGCGCAGTATATAGCAAACCTGCCCCATGAACCATATAGACCAGTTACCCTGAAAAGATATAAGAAAAGACAGTAGCGTAGTATATAGCAAACCTGTCCCATGAACCATATAGACCAGTTACCCTGTAAAGATATAGGAAAAGACAGTAGCGTAGTATATAGCAAACCTGCCCCATGAACCATACAGATCGGTTACCCTGTAAAGATATAGGAAAAGACAGTAGCGCAGTATATAGCAAACCTGCCCCATGAACCATATAGACCAGTAACCCTGAAAAGATATAGGAAAATACAGTAGCGTAGTATATAGCAATCCTGTCCCATGAACCATACAGACCAGTTACCCTGTAAACATATAGGAAAAGACAGTCGCGCAGTATATAGCAAACCTGTCCCATGAACCATATAAACCAGTTACCCTGTAAAGATATAGGAAAAGACAGTAGCGCAGTATATAGCAAACCTGCCCCATGAACCATATAGACCAGGTACCCTGTAAAGATATAGGAAAAGACAGTAGCGCAGTATATAGCAAACCTGCCCCATGAACCATATAGACCAGTTACCCTGAAAAGATATAGGAAAAGACAGTAGCGTAGTACATAGCAAACCTGCCCCATGAACCATACAGACCAGCAACCCTGTGAAGATATAGGAAAAGACAGTAGCGCAGTATATAGCAAACCTGCCCCATGAACCATATAGACCAGTTACCCTGAAAAGATATAGGAAAAGACAGTAGCGTAGTACATAGCAAACCTGCCCCATGAACCATACAGACCAGTTACCCTGAAAACATATAGGAAAAGACAGTAGCGCAGTATATATCAAACCCGCCCCATGAACCATACAGACCAGCAACCCTGTGAAGATATAGGAAAGGACAGTAGCGTAATATATAGCAAACCTGTCCCATGAACCATATAGACCAGTTACCCTGAAAAGATATAGGAAAAGACAGTAGCGTAGTACATAGCAAACCTGTCCCATGAACCATATAGACCAGTTACCCTGTAAAGATATAGGAAAAGAAAGTAGCGCAGTATATAGCAAACCTGTCCCATGAACCATATAGACCAGTTACCCTGTAAAGATATAAGAAAAGACAGTAGCGTAGTATATAGCAAACCTGTCCAATGAACCATATAGACCAGTTACCCTGTAGAGATATAGGAAAAGACAGTCGCGCAGTATATAGCAAACCTGCCCCATGAACCATATAGACCAGTTACCTGAAAAGATATAGGAAAAGACAGTAGCGCAGTATATATCAAACCCGCCCCATGAACCATACAGACCAGCAACCCTGTGAAGATATAGGAAAAGACAGTAGCGTAGTATATAGCAAACCTGTCCCATGAACCATATAGACCAGTTACCCTGTAAAGATATAGGAAAAGACAGTAGCGCAGTATATAGCAAACCTTCCCCATGAACCATATAGACCAGTAACCCTGTAAAGATATAGGAAAAGACAGTAGCGCAGTATATAGGAAACCTGCCCCATGAACCATATAGACCAGTAACCCTGTAAAGATAGAGGAAGACAGTAGCGTAGTATATAGCAAACCTGCCCCATGAACCATACAGACTAGTTACCCTGAAAAGATATAGGAAAAGACAGTAACGCAGTATATAGCAAACCTGCCCCATGAACCATATACACCATTAACCCTGTAAAGATAGAGGAAAAGACAGTAGCGCAGTATATAGCAAACCTGCCCCATGAACCATATAGACCAGTTACCCTGAAAAGATATAAGAAAAGACAGTAGCGTAGTATATAGCAAACCTGTCCCATGAACCATATAGACCAGTTACCCTGTAAAGATATAGGAAAAGACAGTAGCGTAGTATATAGCAAACCTGCCCCATGAACCATACAGATCGGTTACCCTGTAAAGATATAGGAAAAGACAGTAGCGCAGTATATAGCAAACCTGCCCCATGAACCATATAGACCAGTAACCCTGAAAAGATATAGGAAAATACAGTAGCGTAGTATATAGCAATCCTGTCCCATGAACCATACAGACCAGTTACCCTGTAAACATATAGGAAAAGACAGTCGCGCAGTATATAGCAAACCTGTCCCATGAACCATATAAACCAGTTACCCTGTAAAGATATAGGAAAAGACAGTAGCGCAGTATATAGCAAACCTGCCCCATGAACCATATAGACCAGGTACCCTGTAAAGATATAGGAAAAGACAGTAGCGCAGTATATAGCAAACCTGCCCCATGAACCATATAGACCAGTTACCCTGAAAAGATATAGGAAAAGACAGTAGCGTAGTACATAGCAAACCTGCCCCATGAACCATACAGACCAGCAACCCTGTGAAGATATAGGAAAAGACAGTAGCGCAGTATATAGCAAACCTGCCCCATGAACCATATAGACCAGTTACCCTGAAAAGATATAGGAAAAGACAGTAGCGTAGTACATAGCAAACCTGCCCCATGAACCATACAGACCAGTTACCCTGAAAACATATAGGAAAAGACAGTAGCGCAGTATATATCAAACCCGCCCCATGAACCATACAGACCAGCAACCCTGTGAAGATATAGGAAAGGACAGTAGCGTAATATATAGCAAACCTGTCCCATGAACCATATAGACCAGTTACCCTGAAAAGATATAGGAAAAGACAGTAGCGTAGTACATAGCAAACCTGTCCCATGAACCATATAGACCAGTTACCCTGTAAAGATATAGGAAAAGAAAGTAGCGCAGTATATAGCAAACCTGTCCCATGAACCATATAGACCAGTTACCCTGTAAAGATATAAGAAAAGACAGTAGCGTAGTATATAGCAAACCTGTCCAATGAACCATATAGACCAGTTACCCTGTAGAGATATAGGAAAAGACAGTAGCGCAGTATATAGCAAACCTTCCCCATGAACCATATAGACCAGTGACCTTGTAAAGATAGAGGAAGACAGTAGCGCAGTATATAGCAAACCTGCCCCATGAACCATACAGACCAGTTCCCCTGAAAAGATATAGGAAAAGACAGTAGCGCAGTATATAGCAAACCTGCCCCATGAACCATATAGACAAGTAACCCTGTAACGATAGAGGAAAAGACAGTAGCGCAGTATATAGCAAACCTGCGCCATGAACCATATAGACCAGTTAACCTGAATAGATATAAGAAAAGACAGTAGCTTAGTTTATAGCAAACCTGTCCCATGAACCATATAGACCAGTTACCCTGTAAAGATATAGGAAAAGACAGTAGCGTAGTATTTAGCAAACCTGCCCCATGAACCATACAGACCAGTTACCCAGTAAAGGTATAGGAAAAGACAGTAGCGCAGTATATAGCAAACCCGCCCCATGAACCATATAGACCAGTAACCCTGAAAAGATATAGGAAAAGACAGTAGCGTAGTATATAGCAAACCTGTCCCATGAACCATACAGACCAGTTACCCTGTAAACATATAGGAAAAGACAGTCGCGCAGTATATAGCAAACCTGTCCCATGAACCATATAAACCAGTTACCTTGTAAAGATATAGGAAAAGACAGTAGCGCAGTATATAGCAAACCTGCCCCATGAACCATATAGACCAGTTACCCTGTAAAGATATAGGAAAAGACAGTAGCGCAGTATATAGCAAACCTGCCCCATAAACCATATAGACCAGTTACCCTGAAAAAATATAGGAAAAGACAGTAGCGTAGTATATAGCAAACCTGCCCCATGAACCATACAGACCAGTTACCCTGAAAAGATATAGGAAAAGACAGTAGCGCAGTATATATCAAACCCGCCCCATGAACCATACAGACCAGCAACCCTGTGAAGATATAGGAAAAGAGAGTAGCGTAGTATATAGCAAACCTGCCCCATGAACCATATAGACCAGTAACCCTGTAAAGATAGAGGAAGACAGTAGCGTAGTATATAGCAAACCTTCCCCATAAACCATATAGACCAGTAAACCTGTAAAGATATAGCAAAAGACAGTAGCGCAGTATATAGCAAACCTGCCCCATGAACCATATAGACCAGTAACCCTGTAAAGATAGAGGAAGACAGTAGCGTAGTATATAGTAAACCTGCCCCATGAACCATACAGACCAGTTACCCTGAAAAGATATAGGAAAAGACATTAGCGTAGTATATAGCAAACCTGCCCCATGAACCATAAAGACCAGTTACCCTGAAAAGATATAGGAAAAGACAAAAGACAGTAGTGCAGTATATAGCAAACCTGCCCCATGAACCATATAGACCAGTAACCCTGTAAAGATAGAGGAAAAGACAGTAGCGCAGTATATAGCAAACCTGCCCCATGAACCATATAGACCAGTTACCCTGAAAAGATATAAGAAAAGACAGTAGCGTAGTATATAGCAAACCTGTCCCATGAACCATATAGACCAGTTACCCTGTAAAGATATAGGAAAAGACAGTAGCGTAGTATATAGCAAACCTGCCCCATGAACCATACAGACCAGTTACCCTGTAAAGGTATAGGAAAAGACAGTAGCGCAGTATATAGCAAACCTGCCCCATGAACCATATAGACCAGTAACCCTGAAAAGATTTAGGAAAAGACAGTAGCGTAGTATATAGCAAACCTGCCCCATGAACAATATAGACCAGTTACCCTGAAACGATATAGGAAAAGACAGTAGCGTAGTATATAGCAAACCTGTCCCATGAACCATACAGACCAGTTACCCTGTAAACATATAGGAAAAGACAGTCGCGCAGTATATAGCAAACCTGTCCCATGAACCATATAAACCAGTTACCCTGTAAAGATATAGGAAAAGACAGTAGCGCAGTATATAGCAAACCTGCCCAATGAACCATATAGACCAGTTACCCTGAAAAGATATAGGAAAAGACAGTAGCGTAGTACATAGCAAACCTGCCCCATGAACCATACAGACCAGTTACCCTGTAAAGATATAGGAAAAGACAGTAGCGCAGTATATAGCAAACCTGCCCCATGAACCATATAGACCAGTAACCCTGTAAAGATAGAGGAAGACAGTAGCGTAGTATATAGCAAACCTGCCCCATGAACCATATAGACCAGTTACCCTGAAAAGATATAGGAAAAGACAGTAGCGCAGTATATAGCAAACCTGCCCCATGAACCATATAGACCAGTAACCCTGTAAAGAAAGAGGAAAAGACAGTAGCGCAGTACATAGCAAACCTGCCCCATGAACCATATAGACTAGTTACCCTGAAAAGATATAAGAAAAGATAGTAGCGTAGTATATAGCAAACCTGTCCCATGAACCATATAGACCAGTTACCCTGTAAAGATATAGGAAAAGACAGTAGCGTAGTATATAGCAAACCTGCCCCATGAACCATACAGACCAGTTACCCTGTAAAGATATAGGAAAAGACAGTAGCGCAGTATATAGCAAACCTGCCCCATGAACCATACAGACCAGTTACCCTGTAAAGATATAGGAAAAGACAGTAGCGCAGTATATAGCAAACCTGCCCCATGAACCATATAGACCAGTAACCCTGTAAAGATATAGGAAAATACAGTAGCGTAGTAAATAGCAAACCTACCCCATGAACCATACAGACCAGTTACCCTGTAAAGATATAAGAAAAGACAGTAGCGTAGTATATAGCAAACCTGCCCCATGAACCATATAGACCAGTTGCCCTGTAAAGATATAGGAAAACACAGTAGCGCAGTATATAGCAAACCTGCCCCATGAACCATATAGACCAGTTACCCTGAAAAGATATAGGAAAAGACAGTAGCGCAGTATATAGCAAACCTGCCCCATGAACCATACAGACCAGTAACCCGGTAAAGATATAGGAAAAGACAGTAGCATAGTATATAGCAAACCTGTCCCATGAACCATATAGACCAGTTACCATGAAAAGATATAGGAAAAGACAGTAGCGCAGTATATAGCAACCCTGCCCCATGAACCATATAGACAAGTAACCGTGTAAAGATAGAGGAAGACAGTAGCGTAGTATATAGCAAACCTGCCCCATGAACCATACAGACCAGTTACCCTGAAAAGATATAGGAAAAGACAGTAGCACAGTATATAGCAAACCTGCCCCATGAACCATATAGACAAGTAACCGTGTAAAGATAGAGGAAGACAGTAGCGTAGTATATAGCAAACCTGCCCCATGAACCATACAGACCAGTTACCCTGAAAAGATATAGGAAAAGACAGTAGCACAGTATATAGCAAACCTGCCCCACGAACCATATAGACCTGTAACCCTGTAAAGATAGAGGAAAAGACAGTAGCGCAGTATATAGCAAACCTGCCCCATGAACCATATAGACCAGTTACCCTGAAAAGATATAAGAAAAGACAGTAGCGTAGTATATAGCAAACCTGTCCCATGAACCATATATACCAGTTACCCTGTAAAGATATAGGAAAAGACAGTAGCGTAGTATATAGCAAACCTGCCCCATGAACCATACAGAGCAGTTACCCTGTAAAGATATAAGAAAAGACAGTAGCGTAGTATATAGCAAACCTGCCCCATGAACCATATAGACCAGTTACCCTGAAAAGATATAGGAAAAGACAGTAGCGTAGTATATTGCAAACCTGCCCCATGAACCATATAGACCAGTTACCCTGAAAAGATATAGGAAAAGACAGTAGCGTAGTATATAGCAAACCTGCCCCATGAACCATACAGACCAGTTACCCTGTAAACATATAGGAAAAGACAGTAGCGCAGTATATAGCAAACCTGTCCCATGAACCATATAAACCAGTTACCCTGTAAAGATATAGGAAAAGACAGTAGCGCTGTATATAGCAAACCTGCTCCATGAACCATATAGACCAGTTACCCTGTAAAGATATAGGAAAAGACAGTAGCGCAGTATATAGCAAACCTGCCCCATGAACCATATAGACCAGTTACCCTGAAAAGATATAGGAAAAGACAGTAGCGTAGTACATAGCAAACTTGTCCCATGAACCATACAGACCAGTTACCCTGTAAAGATATAGGAAAAGACAATAGCGCAGTATATAGCAAACCTGTCCCATGAACCATACAGACCAGTTACCCTGTAAAGATATGACTAGAGGCTCAGCCCACTGAGCCTGTATCGCTCACCTGACAATAGAATGATACTGAAGCAAATTTCAAAGGGAGATAATCATTACCTTAAAAAACAGCAGCCATCTTGAATGGAGGGTGGGGCTGTCGGACACAATTTTAAAAGGGACACACCCAGGAACCATCTATGCCAAGTTTGGCTCCATTTGGCCAAGCTGTTTCAGAGGAGAAGATTTTTTTAACATTAGCCAATCAGAAAAAAGAATTATTCTTGGCGGCCATGTTTATAGGCCAAATGGAACGAAATGGAGAAACTTTATAGAGGACCTTACATAGATGCTTACTGCCAAGTTTGGTTCCATTTGGCCAAGTTGTTTCAGAGGAGAAGATTAAAATATGAAAAAGTTAACGAACGGACGACGGACGCCAAGTGATGGCAATACCTCACATGGCCCTTTGGGTCAGGTGAGCTAAAAAATGATGAAAAAAGGGGAATAACTCCTAGACGGGTAATCAGATTTACTTCAAAATTGCAGGGCATGTAGATCTTGACAAGCTGAACATGTTTTCAGTTTACATTCAACATCTATCTCTTATAGTTTTTGAAATAAAGGATGAAAAGTATTAACATTTTTAAAATTTGATGAAAAAAGGGCAATAACTTCAAGATGGGTAATCAGATTTACTTTAAAATTGTAGGCTAGGTTGATCTTGACATGCTGAACATGTTTGCTGTTTAAACTTAACATCTATCTCTTATAGTTTTTGAAATAAAGGACAAAAGGTATTAACATTTTGAAAATTTGACGAAAAAAAGGGCAATAACTCCAAATTGGGTACTCAAATTAACTTCAAAATTACAGGGTAGGTAGATCTTAATATGCTGCACATGTTTGCAATTTAAACTTAACCTTTATCTCTATAAGTTTTTGAAATATCAGACAAAAATGTTTAAATTGAAAAAATAAAAAATAAAAAAGGGCAATAACTCCTAGACGGGTAATCAGATTTACTTCAAAATTGCAGGGCATGTAGATCTTGACATGCTGCACATGTTTGCTGTTTAAACTTAACGTCTATCTCTTATAGTTTTTGAAATAAAAAACGAAAAGTATTAACATTTTGAAAATTTGACGAAAAAAGGGCAATAACTCCAAGATAGGTAATCAGATTTTCTTCAAAATTTCAGGGTAGTTAGATCTTCCTGTGCTGATCATTTTTACCCATGTCAGATTTCTGATATTATTAACGGTTTTTGAGTTGTTACCAAAAACGTGCAATTTTACCCTATGTTCTATTTTTAGTAACAGCGGCCATGTTTGTTGGCCGAATGGAATTAAATGAAGAAGTTTTATAGAGGATCTTACATATATGCTTCCTGCCAAGTTTGGCTCCATTTGGCCAAGCAGTTTCAGAGGAGAAGATTTTTTTAACATTAGCCAATCAGAAACAAGAATTGCCCTTGGCGGCCATATTTGTTGGCGGAATGGGACGAAATGAAGAAACTTTATAGAGGACCTTATATAGATGCTTTCTGCCAAGTTTGGTTCAATTTGGTCCAGTTGTTTCAGAGGAGTAGATTAAAATATGAAAAATTAACGGACGAACGACGGACCACGGACAACAAGTGATGGCAATACCTCACATGACCCTTTGGGTCAGGTGAGCTAAAAAAGGACAGTAGCGTAGTATATAGCAAACCTGCCCCTTGAACCATACAGACCAGTTACCCTGTAAAGATTTAGGACAAGACAGTAGCGTAGTATACAGCAAACCTGTCCCATGAACCATACAGACCAGTTACCCTGTAAAGATATAGGAAAAGACAGTAACCCAGTATATAGCAAACCTGTCCCATGAACCATATAGATCAATTACCCTGTAAAGATATAAGAAAAGACAGTAGCGTAGTATATAGCAAACCTGCTCTGTGAACCATACAGACCAGTTACCCTGTAAAGATATAAGAAAAGACAGTAGAGTAGTATATAGCAAACCTGCCCCATGAACCATATAGACCAGTTACCATGTAAAAATATAGGAAAAGACAGTAGTGTAGTATATAGCAAACCTGCCCCATGAGCCATACAGACCAGTTACCCTGTAAAGATATAAGAAAAGACAGTAGCGTAGTATATAGCAAACTTGCCCCATGAACCATATAGACCAGTTACCATGTAAAGATATATGAAAAAATAGTAGCGTAGTATATAGCAAACCTGCCCCATGAAGCATATAGACCAGTTACCCTGTAAAGATATAAGAAAAGACTAGCGTAGTATATAGCAAACATGTCCCATGAACCATACAGACCAGTTACCCTGTAAAGATATAGGAAAAGACAGTAGCGTAGTATATAGCAAACCTGTCCGATGAACCATATAGACCAGTTACCCTGAAAAGATATAGGAAAAGACAGTAGCGTAGTATATAGCAAACCTGTCCCATGAACCATACAGATCAGTTACCCTGTAAAGATATAGGAAAAGACAGTATCGCAGTATATAGCAAACCTGCCCCATGAACCATATAGACCAGTAACCCTGTAAATATAGAGGAAGACAGTAGCGTAGTATATAGCAAACCTGTCCCATGAACCATACAGACCAGTTATCCTGAAAAGATATAGGAAAAGACAGTAGCGCAGTATATAGCAAACCTGCCCCATGAACCATATAGACCAGTAACCCTGTAAAGAAAAAGGAAAAGACAGTAGCGCAGTATATAGCAAACCTGCCTCATGAACCATATAGACCAGTTACCCTGAAAAGATATAAGAAAAGACAGTAGCGAAGTATATAGCAAACCTGTCCCATGAACCATATAGACCAGTTACCCTGTAAAGATATAGGAAAAGACAGTAGCGTAGTATATAGCAAACCTGCCCCATGAACCATACAGACCAGTTACCCTGTAAATATATAGGAAAAGACAGTAGCGCAGTATATAGCAAACCTGCCCCATGAAGCATATAGAGCAGTAACCCTGTAAAGATAGAGGAAAAGACAGTACCGTAGTATATAGCAAACCTGCCCAATGAACCATACAGACCAGTTACCCTGTAAAGATATAAGAAAAGACAGTAGCATAGTATATAGCAAACCTGCCCCATGAACCATATAGACCAGTTACCCTGAAAAGATATAGGAAAAGACATTAGCGTAGTATATAGCAAACCTGCCCCATGAACCATAAAGACCAGTTACCCTGAAAAGATATAGGAAAAGACAAAAGACAGTAGCGTAGTATATAGCAAACCTGCCCCATGAACCATATAGACCAGTTACCCTGAAAAGATATAGGAAAAGACAGTAGCGTAGTACATAGCAAACCTGTCCCATGAACCATGCAGATCAGTTACCCTGTAAAGATATAGGAAAAGACAGTAGCGCAGTATATAGCAAACCTGTCCCATGAACCATACAGACCAGTTACCCTGTAAAGATATAAGAAAAGACAGTAGCGTAGTATATAGCAAACCTGCCCCATGAACCATATAGACCAGTTACCCTGTAAAGATATAGGAAAAGACAGTAGCGCAGTATATAGCAAACCTGCCCCTTGAACCATACAGACCAGTTACCCTATAAAGAAATAGGAAAAGACAGTAGCGTAGTATATAGCAAACCTGTCCCATGAACCATACAGACCAGTTACCCTGTAAAGATATAGGAAAAGACAGTAACGCAGTATATAGCAAACCTGTCCCATGAACCAAACAGACCAGTTACCCTGTAAACATATAGGAAAAGAAAGTAGCGCAGTATATAGCAAACCTGTCCCATGAACCATATAAACCAGTTACCCTGTAAAGATATAGGAAAAGACAGTAGCGCAGTACAAATGTATATAGCAAACCTGCTCCATGAACCATATAGACCAGTTACCCTGTAAAGATATAGGAAAAGACAAAAGACAGTAGCGTAGTATATAGCAAACCTGCCCCATGAACCATATAGACCAGTTACCCTGAAAAGATATAGGAAAAGACAAAAGACAGTAGCGTAGTATATAGCAAACCTGCCCCATGAACCATATAGACCAGTTACCCTGAAAAGATATAGGAAAATACAGTAGCGTAGTATATAGCAAACCTGCCCCATGAACCATATAGACCAGTCATCTTGAAAAGATATAGGAAAAGACAGTAGCGTAGTATATAGCAAACCTGTCCCATGAACCATACAGACCAGTTACCCTGTAAACATATAGGAAAAGACAGTAGCGCAGTATATAGCAAACCTGCTCCATGAACCATATAGATCAGTTACCCTGTAAAGATATAGGAAAAGACAGTAGCGCAGTATATAGCAAACCTGCCCTATGTACCATATAGACCAGTTACCCTGAAAAGATATAGGAAAAGACAGTAGCGTAGTACATAGCAAACCTGTCCCATGAACCATACAGATCAGTTACCCTGTAAAGATATAGGAAAAGACAGTAGCGCAGTATATAGCAAACCTGTCCCATGAACCATACAGACCAGTTACCCTGTAAAGATATAGGAAAAGACAGTAGCGCAGTATATAGCAAACCTGCCCCATGAACCATATAGCCCAGTTACCCTGTAAAGATATAGGAAAAGACAGTAGCGCAGTATATAGCAAACCTGCCCCTTGAACCATACAGACCAGTTACCCTATAAAGAAATAGGAAAAGACAGTAGCGTAGTATATAGCAAACCTGTCCCATGAACCATACAGACCAGTTACCCTGTAAAGATATAGGAAAAGACAGTAACGCAGTATATAGCAAACCTGTCCCATGAACCAAACAGACCAGTTACCCTGTAAACATATAGGAAAAGACAGTAGCGCAGTATATAGCAAACCTGTCCCATGAACCATATAAACCAGTTACCCTGTAAAGATATAGGAAAAGACAGTAGCGCAGTACAAATGTATATAGCAAACCTGCTCCATGAACCATATAGACCAGTTACCCTGTAAAGATATAGGAAAAGACATTAGCGCAGTACATAGCAAACCTGCCCTATGAACCATATAGACCAGTTACCCTGAAAAGATATAGGAAAAGACAGTAGCGTAGTATATAGCAAACCTGTCCCATGAACCATGCAGACCAGTTACCCTGTAAAGATATAGGAAAAGACAGTAGCGCAGTATATATCGAACCTGTCCCATGAACCATACAGACCAGTTACCCTGTAAAGATATAGGAAAAGACAGTAGCGTAGTATATAGCAAACCTGTCCCATGAACCATATAGCCCAGTTACCCTGTAAAGATGTAGGAAAAGACAGTAGCGTAGTATATAGCAAACCTGCCCTTGAACCATACAGACCAGTTACCCTGTAAATATATAGGAAAAGACAGTAGCGTAGTACATGTATATAGTAAACCTGCCCCATGAACCATATAGCCCAGTTACCCTGTAAAGATATAGGAAAAGACAGTAACGCAGTATATAGCAAACCTGTCCCATGAACCATATAGACCAGTTACCCTGTAAAGATATAAGAAAAGACAGTATCGTAGTATATAGCAAACCTGCCCCATGAACCATATAGACCAGTTACCCTGTAAAGATATAGGAAAAGACAGTAGCGTAGTATATAGCAAACCTGCCCCATGAACCATACAGACAAGTTACCCTGTAAAGATATAAGAAAACACAGTAGCGTAGTGTATAGCAAACCTGCCCCATGAACCATATAGACCAGTTACCCTGTAAAGATATAAGAAAACACAGTAGCGTAGTATATAGCAAACATGTCCTATGAACAATACAGACCAGTTACCCTGAAAAGAAATAGGAAAAGACAGTAGCGTAGTATATAGCAAACCTGTCCCATGAACCATTTAGACCAGTTACCCTGTAAAGATATAGGAAAAGACAGTAGCGCAGTATATAGCAAACCTGCCCCATGAACCATATAGACCAGTTACCCTGTAAAGATATAGGAAAAGACAGTAGCGCAGTATATAGCAAATCTGCCCCATGAACCATATAGACCAGTTACCCTGAAAAGATATAGGAAAAGACAGTAGCGCAGTATATAGCAAACCTGCCCCATGAACCATACAGACCAGTAACCCTGTGAAGATATAGGAAAAGACAGTAGCGTAGTATATAGCAAACCTATCCCATGAACCATATAGACCAGTTACCCTGTAAAGATATAGGAAAAGACAGTAGCGCAGTATATAGCAAACCTGCCCCATGAACCATAGAGACCAGTAACCCTGTAAAGATAGAGGAAGACAGTAGCGTAGTATATAGCAAACCTGTCCCATGAACCATACAGACCAGTTATCCTGAAAAGATATAGGAAAAGACAGTAGCGCAGTATATAGCAAACCTGCCCCATGAATCATATAGACCAATAACCCTGTAAAGAAAGAGGAAAAGACAGTAGCGTAGTATATAGCAAACCTGCCCCATGAACCATAGAGACCAGTTACCCTGTAAAGATATAAGAAAAGACAGTAGCGTAGTATATAGCAAACCTGTCCCATGAACCATACAGACCAGTTACCCTGAAAAGATATAGGAAAAGACAGTAGCGTAGTATATAGCAAACCTATCCCATGAACCATATAGACCAGTTACCCTGTAAAGATATAGGAAAAGACAGTAGCGCAGTATATAGCAAACCTGCCCCATGAACCATAGAGACCAGTAACCCTGTAAAGATAGAGGAAGACAGTAGCGTAGTATATAGCAAACCTGTCCCATGAACCATACAGACCAGTTATCCTGAAAAGATATAGGAAAAGACAGTAGCGCAGTATATAGCAAACCTGCCCCATGAATCATATAGACCAATAACCCTGTAAAGAAAGAGGAAAAGACAGTAGCGTAGTATATAGCAAACCTGCCCCATGAACCATAGAGACAAGTTACCCTGTAAAGATATAAGAAAAGACAGTAGCGTAGTATATAGCAAACCTGTCCCATGAACCATACAGACCAGTTACCCTGTAAAGATATAGGAAAAGACAGTAGCGCAGTATATAGCAAACCTGTCCCATGAACCATACAGACCAGTTACCCTGTAAACATATAAAAAAAGACAGTAGTACAGTATATAGCAAACCTGTCCCATGAACCATATAAACCAGTTACCATGTAAAGATATAGGAAACGACAGTAGCGCAGTATATAGCAAACCTACCCCATGAACCATATAGACCAGTTACCCTGTAAAGATATAGGAAAAGACAGTAGCGCAGTATATAGCAAACCTGCCCTATGAACCATATAGACCAGTTACCCTGAAAAGATATAGGAAAAGACAGTAGCGTAGTACATAGCAAACCTGTCCCATGAACCATACAGACCAGTTACCCTGTAAAGATATAGGAAAAGACAGTAGCGCAGTATATAGCAAACCTGTCCCATGAACCATACAGACCAGTTACCCTGAAAAGATATAAGAAAAGACAGTAGCGTAGTATATAGCAAACCTGCCCCATGAACCATATAGCCCAGTTACCCTGTAAAGATATAGGAAAAGACAGTAGCGTAGTATATAGCAAACCTGCCCCTTGAACCATACAGACCAGTTACCCTATAAAGAAATAGGAAAAGACAGTAGCGTAGTATATAGCAAACCTGTCCCATGAACCATACAGACCAGTTACCCTGTAAAGATATAGGAAAAGACAGTAACGCAGTATATAGCAAACCTGTCCCATGAACCAAACAGACCAGTTACCCTGTAAACATATAGGAAAAGACAGTAGCGCAGTATATAGCAAACCTGTCCCATGAACCATATAAACCAGTTACCCTGTAAAGATATAGTAAAAGACAGTAGCGCAGTACAAATGTATATAGCAAACCTGCTCCATGAACCATATAGACCAGTTACCCTGTAAAGATATAGGAAAAGACAGTAGCGCAGTATATAGCAAACCTGCCCTATGAACCATATAGACCAGTTACCCTGAACAGATATAGGAAAAGACAGTAGCGTAGTATATAGCAAACCTGTCCCATGAACCATGCAGACCAGTTACCCTGTAAAGATATAGGAAAAGACAGTAGCGCAGTATATATCAAACCTGTCCCATGAACCATACAGACCAGTTACCCTGTAAAGATATAAGAAAAGACAGTAGCGTAGTATATAGCAAACCTGCCCCATGAACCATATAGCCCAGTTACCCTGTAAAGATGTAGGAAAAGACAGTAGCGTAGTATATAGCAAACCTGCCCTTGAACCATACAGACCAGTTACCCTGTAAATATATAGGAAAAGACAGTAGCGCAGTATATAGCAAACCTGCCCAATGAACCATAGAGACCAGTAACCCTGTAAAGATAGAAGAAGACAGTAGCGTAGTATATAGCAAACCTGTCCCATGAACCATACAGACCAGTTATCCTGAAAAGATATAGGAAAAGACAGTAGCGCAGTATATAGCAAACCTGCCCCATGAATCATATAGACCAATAACCCTGTAAAGAAAGAGGAAAAGACAGTAGCGTAGTATATAGCAAACCTGCCCCATGAACCATACAGACCAGTTACCCTGTAAAGATATAAGAAAAGACAGTAGCGTAGTATATAGCAAACCTGTCCCATGAACCATACAGACCAGTTACCCTGAAAAGATATAGGAAAAGACAGTAGCGTAGTATATAGCAAACCTGCCCCATGAACCATATAGACCAGTTACCCTGAAAAGATATAGGAAAAGACAGTAGCGTAGTATATAGCAAACCTGTCCCATGAACCATACAGACCAGTTACCCTGTCAACATATAAAAAAAGACAGTAGTGCAGTATATAGCAAACCTGTCCCATGAACCATATAAACCAGTTACCATGTAAAGATATAGGAAACGACAGTAGCGCAGTATATAGCAAACCTACCCCATGAACCATATAGACCAGTTACCCTGTAAAGATATAGGAAAAGACAGTAGCGCAGTATATAGCAAACCTGCCCTATGAACCATATAGACCAGTTACCCTGAAAAGATATAGGAAAAGACAGTAGCGTAGTACATAGCAAACCTGTCCCATGAACCATACAGACCAGTTACCCTATAAAGAAATAGGAAAAGACAGTAGCGTAGTATATAGCAAACCTGTCCCATGAACCATACAGACCAGTTACCCTGTAAAGATATAGGAAAAGACAGTAACGCAGTATATAGCAAACCTGTCCCATGAACCAAACAGACCAGTTACCCTGTAAACATATAGGAAAAGACAGTAGCGCAGTATATAGCAAACCTGTCCCATGAACCATATAAACCAGTTACCCTGTAAAGATATAGGAAAAGACAGTAGCGCAGTACAAATGTATATCGCAAACCTGCTCCATGAACCATATAGACCAGTTACCCTGTAAAGATATAGGAAAAGACAGTAGCGCAGTATATAGCAAACCTGCCCTATGAACCATATAGACCAGTTACCCTGAAAAGATATAGGAAAAGACAGTAGCGTAGTATATAGCAAACCTGTCCCATGAACCATGCAGACCAGTTACCCTGTAAAGATATAGGAAAAGACAGTAGCGCAGTATATATCAAACCTGTCCCATGAACCATACAGACCAGTTACCCTGTAAAGATATAAGAAAAGACAGTAGCGTAGTATATAGCAAACCTGCCCCATGAACCATATAGACCAGTTACCCTGTAAAGATATAGGAAAAGACAGTAGCGTAGTATATAGCAAACCTGCCCCATGAACCATACAGACCAGTTACCCTGTAAAGATATAAGAAAAGACAGTAGCGTAGTATATAGCAAACCTGCCCCATGAACCATATAGCCCAGTTACCCTGTAAAGATATAGGAAAAGACAGTAACGCAGTATATAGCAAACCTGTCCCATGAACCATATAGACCAGTTACCCTGTAAAGATATAAGAAAAGACAGTAGCGTAGTATATAGCAAACCTGTCCCATGAACCATACAGACCAGTTACCCTGAAAAGATATAAGAAAAGACAGTATCGTAGTATATAGCAAACCTGTCCCATGAACCATACAGACCAGTTACCATGTAAAAATATAGGAAAAGACAGTAACGTAGTATATAGCAAACCTGCCCCATGAACCATACAGACAAGTTACCCTGTAAAGATATAAGAAAACACAGTAGCGTAGTGTATAGCAAACCTGCCCCATGAACCATATAGACCAGTTACCCTGTAAAGATATAAGAAAAGACAGTAGCGTAGTATATAGCAAACATGTCCTATGAACAATACAGACCAGTTACCCTGAAAAGAAATAGGAAAAGACAGTAGCGTAGTATATAGCAAACCTGTCCGATGAACCATTTAGACCAGTTACCCTGTAAAGATATAGGAAAAGACAGTAGCTTAGTATATAGCAAACCTGTCCCATGAACCATACAGACCAGTTACCCTGTAAAGATATAGGAAAAGACAGTAGCGCAGTATATAGCAAACCTGCCCCATGAACCATATAGACCAGTTACCCTGTAAAGAAAGAGGAAAAGACAGTAGCGCAGTATATAGCAAACCTGCCCCATGAACCATACAGACCAGTTACCATGTAAAGATATAGGAAAAGACAGTAGCGTATTATATAGCAAACCTGCCCCATGAACCATACAGACCAGTTACCCTGTAAAGATATAGGAAAAGACAGTAGCGTAGTATATAGCAAACCTGCCCCATGAACCATATAGACCAGTTACCCTGAAAAGATATAGGAAAAGACAGTAGCGTAGTATATAGCAAACCTGCCCCATGAACCATACAGACCAGTTACCCTGTAAAGATATAGGAAAAGACAGTAGCGTAGTATATAGCAAACCTGCCCCATGAACCATACAGATCAGTTACCCTGTAAAGATATAAGAAAAAGACCGTAGCGTAGTATATAGCAAACCTGTCCCATGAACTATATAGACCAGTTACCATGTAAAAATATAAAACAAACACAGGAGCATAATATATTAGCAAACCTAAGTGATTCAAGTCAGAAACAGACAGGTATTTTTCTACTGTAAAATTGAAACATAGGCTAGTAGACCCTACTGTATCTGTGAAATGTAGAACAGCAATCAAAGAGTTGTTCCTTGACTTTTAAATTGTTCTAAGCGTAGAGTTAGATAATTTATCATGTTCATTTACACCCATATCTTTTCTTAATAGAATTATCTTCTTTGTTCAAGTCCTAGGAAAATTAGAGTTATCGTTCGTTGTTCATCTATAAAGTTGATTTCTTCAGGAAATCCCTATCAGATAATGATATTAATGTGAATGAATTTATAGTTTATCCTGTGTGACGAACAGCTGAAATGAGGTTTTCTGAATAGGAAACAAGATACTGGATCTTCTAAGAGAAGCATTTGTGGAATGTCTAGTGACATTGCATGCAGTTTTTTCTGGAAAAGAAGTCAAACATATTTTGGCCAATAAGAGATCAGGGCGCCCACGATTTCAAATAACACCTTTTCGGAATATATTCATTGTCGGCAAAAAAAAATAAAAATTGCTACACGCTGATGATATAAAATTATATTTGAATTGCTATTTGTGCAGTATAGAATCCATACATACAATGTTATGAGAATATATGATCTAACAATCAAAGGTTGGATACATAAAAGCATATTAGCAAAATCTGATAAAAGCTGCATGGCTTTGTAAAGCTTACAACGGACATACGTCTTTATTTATTTCACCTTGAATATTAAAGTGCGTTAGACATCCATGATATTAATAGACGAAAACAAATAAAGAAAAATTTGAAACAAACTATACTGAATAAACTATCATGTTGCCAAAATACATTTTAAAGGCATAGGAATAATATAAAAAGAGAGCTGAAATTCTATTTCTTGGGAATGAAAATTTAGAAAGGTCATCAACTTTTTCTGGAGTTGTCCTTCATTAACTGCTATATACACTAACCAATAAACTATCACGCTGAATATGAAGGCCGAGACAGCTTGGAACGGTATAACATGTATGGAATACGATAACAAAAAAGTAGTAGTTGAGTATAGACCATCCCTATTTTCTCTGTAGTATACATCTCTAAGTGGCGGGACTGAAAACAAAGTTATTAAAGAAAGTGTACATATAAGAAGAACAAGTGATTTATGTACCATCTCTGAAATGAATATTTGAGCCAACGATGTTCATCGCTGTGATCGCGTGGCAAGATGTAAATAATTTGGAAATTGAATAAAAATATTAAAGCATAAGTAGAACATCTCAGTTATACCGTATGGATTTACTAACACTTGAAGACTAGTTCGGAGTGGCTCGCCTCTTCAAAGACACCTTTCAGTAGACATACATTTTACTATCACCTATGTCGTTCATACAATTGATATTATTCAATAATTGAAAACGTTGCTCATTTTCTAAACAACGATTCGTGACCGGTTTTATTGGTTGTGAAGGATACTGGCGTATCTAGTGAAAACCACTAACCATCCGAGAGTCACGACCAAATTTTTACAATAAAGTTGTATCGAATATTCCTTGCCAATCGTGGAAATCGTCCTCATAACCTTAATGTTGATATCTGATTGAATAGATTTGGCAAGTTTGTACACGGTAGTGCGTTGAAAACAATGAGTAGCGTCCACAAACAGCCACAAAATTAACTCAGATTATTCGGATAATGAAAAAACAACGCTAACAACACAAACCCCAATACAAGCCACAAAAGAAGAGGAAAAGATAGAAAACACAAACTCCCACAATAAAACAGCAGTGAGACGAGGTATCTGTACATGGACATCTCCCAACACATCATGGTCATAATTCAGACAGTTAACAAAACAGAAGGCAGTTCCTGGTATATCAATGTTATTTGTATTTGATTATATATACTGGTATTCAAAGAATAATAGGTTCTTACACGAGTCCCTATTGAAGATCTGGGATTTCTTCCACGAGTGTGAGAAATTCCGTCTTTTCACGAGTGGAGCGTAGCGGAACGAGTGGAAAGACGCTGAATTTCTCTCACGAGTGGAAGAAATCCCAGATCTTCAATAAGGACGAGTGCAAGTACCTGTTTCTTCCGTTTCAACTTAAAAACAAAGCATGTCGATTTCATTCATTCATTCGCATGTCAATGTCATGTTTACTACACAAAATATTACAACGCCACGTGCAATGCAGTAAATACACACTTATTTAAAACCACATTAAATCTATTAGGGGAAATCAGTTAACATTCAGGTAAAATTGATATTTGAAGCTTTTTTAGATCTACTAAGACGACAATTTATATTACTACAGCAGTCGTAGAAGCGGACTCCATTAATTATACTCGGCCGATTTGATTGGCTGACAATGCCATGTAAGACAAGGTCACGCGCAGCTGTCTTTATGGCTTGTCTTACATAGAAAACGTATCAAAACGGAAGAAATAATGCCACTAGTGAAGCGGGAACCACTTACCCTTTTGCAGCATCTGGTTTTTCATGAAATTTGTGTTTCTCTAATCTTTAATTTTCTGTGCAGTGTTTTTTTTTATTGTTATTATTATTGTTAGCCCTTTCTCTCTTTTTTTGATTAGGCCATGGTAGTATGTCATTCTTCGATTTACGACTTCTAAATACCCACATCTTTAGTATCTTCATCTTTTCTTTTTCCACAAGTTCATAGGTTAAGTCTATCTGTATGGATCAGCCAATCAACGACCACAAGTTGTGTATTTTACCAAATGAGAATAGCAGCTGCTATGAAAAATTCACAATAAAGGAAGAAAAAAAAGAAATTCACAGAACCAATAGTAAATTTATCGATTTAATTATAATATACTTACAAACTCCAACTGCTATAAGAATCCCAACATAAGTTGATACCCCAACTGTTTGGTACATCAGACCTATCCTGTCTTGTATGGATTTCTGATCAGTCTTCATATGACCAAGAAAAGCACAAATAAAGGGTACAAACAACGAAAGCATCAATATACGTGACATGTATATAGTCCTGTCTCTCTTTAAATTTACAAGCATTCGTCTGTAATAAAAAAAAATATTATAATATCAATCAAAATCAAGGAATTCAATTTCCACATCATTAAATATAAATATATAAAAACTGGTATATTAAGTGAAATGGGTACGTGTTACTCGATTTTTAGTTTTATGTGTATGTTTTGTAGATCGTTGTTTGTCCTTTTGTACTTTTTCTTTTGGCCATTGTGTTGTCTGTTCTTCTTCGATATACGGATTCTGATTACCCCTTTGGTATCTTCAAATTCTTCTTTTATTATGTGTTGGTATCAAAAATGGTTTAGTTCCAACAAATAAACCACATCGGTGGTGTAATGAGTCATCACCTCGAGTGTGGTAGATCGTAGGTTCGTGACCTTGTGGGGTCAAACCAAAGACTAAATTTGGTGCTTGTTGCTTGTCCAATAAACACGCATCATTAAGGAGAAAGAGCAAAGACAGGTTGGCTCGGAATCAATATAATGTGTAACTGTTGTTTCAGTGAGCTACCACTATAAAAATCCAACTAAGCGTGTTGGTCTAGTACAAAGCGAATATCATTATCTTCTCATCGAATGTAACTTGTTCTCACTCGCCATGATATAGCTGAAAAACTGCTTATTTGGCATTAAATTACACTCACTCCAAGAAAAACTCACGCTTAAAGTTAAAAAAAGGTAACCTGGTTTTATTTCAAATTTAATTATTCATGTTTTTCCAAAATTTATTATAGTCGTTGATTAAAAAAATTAAACAACATATAAGTAAGCAATCAACAGTTAATTAATTAAGACCCATTGAATTAATTGCTTTGAAAATAATACTTTTCTGAAGAATAATCAAATCTTTTAATTAAATATGCCTACATTCTCAAATTCATTGACGTCCAAAGTCAAAAGATTTGAAAGCCAAATAACTTAAGAAGTCTTTGTGAACAATTTGGACATTGGGAATTAAGCCATTTAATATAAGACCTCTTTTTGTTTAAGCTCGTTTTTGACCAAAAGCTTTATTTTTCGTTTATTAACTATTTGTAGTACAAAGTAATTAGAAACAAACGAAATGATTTTTATTCTTCTTTCAAAGAAACGTATCATAGTACCAATCTAAGCACTGGATTTCCGTGTGGTCCTTGCTTGCTCTGTGTTCTTGAGCTATAGAGAAAATGTCGGGAGTTCAGTTTTTTTTTTATTATTTCGTTATGATTGGACGGTTAAATAATTTCCACTGTTTCCTATTTAGAATGAAGATGCAGTAATAGCTAAATATAGGCGACTTAAATGAAAATATACTGATTGATAAATATTTTGATGACTTACCCAATCACACAGAACATTATTCTAAATAGGTTTGGAGGTTGTGGTTTGTAAAAGAATAACATAGTCCTCCTCGTTAAATGCCTCATTGTTTCTTCCTCAATGTTGAGTAAATTTTCTTGGTTGATTGTGGAGTTTGAAAAAGCTTGAACAAGCTTTTGAATTTTTGACGTTGTTTGTAGTTCTCGTTCATGATTTCTTCTGTCGATGCTGGCTAGGTCAACTAACAAGAGAAAAACAATTGATTGATTGATTGATTGATTGATTGATTGATTGATTGATTGATTGATTGATTGATTGATTGATTGATTGATTGATTGATTGATTGATTGATTGATTGATTGATTGATTGATTGATTGATTGATTGATTGATTGATTGATTGATTGATTGATTGATTGATTGATTGATTGATTGTTGTTTAATCCAGCTTTTGCAGTATTTCAGCTATATCGTAGCGTAGGAGAAAAATAAATAAACGTCTTACATGTAATGATGAAATTCTCAAAGTTTTAAATAAAAATACTAATACAATGTACTTTAACCATCATCTTTGAAATAAACACTAAAAGATATTCATTTCATTACATGCACCAGTTGGACATTTCTGTGCAAAACGTTTTCATTTGTGTTGGAATTTAAACTGTTGGAAATAAAAACTAAATAGGTACCAAACATTGAAAACCAAACTGATAAAAAAGAAAATGTTAAAACTTTAAAATCTGATTCAACCCACCATTTCTTTAGAAATGCCTGTGCCAAGTCAGGGTCATTACGGTTTTCACAGTTTTCCGGTTGTTGATTGATTTTGTCTGTTTATATACTTATGAGTTTTGACTTTCCCTTTGTAAGATTGTTCGGAGTTCGGTAATTTTGTTATTACCCTTAATTATGTTGGCCAGCGACGGCAAAACCGTTAGTTTTACAAAAATTCTTAAATTTAATGTATGTAAATTTCCAAAAATGGTATTAATTTCACGTTAGCATGAACTATTAGTCTATTTGATGATACTATTGGAGTCGTTCAGTGGTTAGAATCAACTTTATAATAGATATCTATATTCATTTAGTCTGAATTAGTTGCATATGCGACAAAAAGTGGCGTCCAACACCATACCTAACCTAACTCTCATCATCAACTGTTTATTGTATGGTATAATTTTCGAAATATCCGCGAATTGATTTTTGCACTAATGAAAATATTACGAATTAACGCATTGTTCGGATAGTTGATTATTTAAATAGTAAATTATATATAAATTAACTTGATCCTCATCCTAACTTGAAATATTATACTGCTCTACAATGATACGGAAAATGATTCAAGAGAAAAAGCTTTAATATATCAGTTTTTAACATGATATGGGGAATGTGAAAGTTACGGAAGCGTATTGGGGCCAAATATTTTTGTCTATTTTTCAAAATGTCAACTTTAATCTTGGTAATGCCAACTTGATTTTTGGCTATAGAAATCAAATTGGACTTACCCAGATAAAAGTTGGTATTACCAAGAATAATGTTGGAATTACCAAGATTAAAAATTGACATTTTGAAAAATGAAAATAAAAAAAATGGCACCAAAACGCTTCCGTAGAAAGTAATATAACAATGAATTACCATATAATATAGATCTACATGGATGTACTAATTGTTCCTTCATACAACGACAATTCTAATATTTACTCGTGCAAACTATTATAAAATATTGAATATTGAATTTATCAAGCTACAAAGTATTCATAACGTATTACTATTACATATATATGTTAATTATTATAATCAATAAGAAATACCTTGAAAATCAAATATTTGCTCAATATCATGTTCTTTTGTTATTGCAGTTTGGGGCTTTAAATCATTTATTTTCTAAATTTAAATTGAAATTACCGTAATGGTCCAGAGGGTTGGCATAAGTAGGACAAGGGTATCCGACATCATTGAAATATTCTACCATTTTTGTGGATCCTCCGAAATAAACAATCTCTCCCATACTAAGAATTCCTATCTTGTCAAACATTTTGAAGACATCAGATCGAGGTTGATGTATTGTCAAAATTACAATTTTTCCTCTATGTGCTATCTCAGATAAATTTGAAACAAGATGGCGTGTTGTACAACTGTCAAGACCTGTTGTTGGTTCATCAAGAAGAAGGATTTCTAAAATTAATAGATCAAGCAAACAAATCAAGCTAATAGTTAGCATTATTAATTAACTACTGGTATATTTACATAAATAAGATGAAAATTTGCTTAGTGATACAGATAGTACAACTCGGCCAATACGCCACAACTCAGCCAATACGTCACAACGTCGGCCAATGCGGATTTTTGTTCTCGTATAGTGGCCGACTTTGATTCGGTCAATATTGGTGTTGCAGATTCTCTCTAGATTTTACATACATATCTGCAATAAAATAGGGACGCTCTGCCAAGGTTAATTAATAAATATATCATTACGTGATGATATCCGTATTGGCCTAGTTATTAATACTTGGGTAGCTGTATTGGCTTCGCCTCAGGTCAATACAACTCCCCCAGACTGATAACAAGATCAATACGGAAATCATCACGAAATAATAGCATATTGTACTGTCTATATATGATGAGATGACACTATGAATTCATTTTTCCTCGTTTAATAATAATTTCCGTCGTTATCGTTGGTTATATTTAAAGCACACAATTTAGTGCACCACGAAAAGTCTATGTAACAAGAGAAGCTATGCGTAGGCATTAAAAAGTCAGTGATTTGCAACAGGACGGTGATATTCTGCGGGTACTCTGGTTTCATCCACCAATAAAACTGACCGCCACGATATAACTGAAATATTGTTGAAAGTGGCGTTAGACATCACACCCCTTGTTTAGAGATATACAAAGAAATATACAGATCAAAACGGAATCCCAACAAATGTTTATGAATTAGGTCACGGAAACTCTCCTAATTCATAAACGTGAGCTGGGTTTCCAACACATGTACGAATATACAAACATGATTGAAACTACTATATGATACATTGTAAATACTCCACAATAATTCAGATATATCTTTTATGTTGGCTTTAATCTTAAGGTGGTGACTAAAGGCGGTCATCTTCATTATCTAGCCCAAAAAAAAATCTGATCAAAACATGTTACGTGGTCTGAGCTAGAAACATTCTGAAAATAATTGTGTAAATCCCTTCCGTAATTATTGTTGACTTAGATCTAATAACGCCTCCACTTGTCAAAACATAATGTCGGTTAGAAAATGCGTTTTATCTTTCATATCGATTTCATATCACAATTAATGTGGAGTATCAGCCATGTACGTTGCATAGAGTTTAGATATTATTTTGTGAAAAGCATAATTAGCTATAAGAATTCAGTTATATATGATTTGAATAATTAACGAAGCAATCCTCATTTTCGTGACTATCTGAAATTAAAAACGATTAACATGGGTAGTCTACATAAGTTTTATTATTATATTAAAATATTATACGTATATGGTTTAAAACAATGTGGTTCTGTATAGAATAGTAGCTTATCACTTTCTTCCAGCTTTACGTACAAATGATAATACGTGTAGACAGGCTGAAGAGCAAAAGATGTATTTTTGTCTTCACGATCCCGCCCTTTCTCCTTTCATAACTTATCACCTGATACTCAGCAAAAGTAACACGATGGGTGTCACAAGTGGAGCAGGAACTGCTTTACCTTCCGGATCACCAGAGTTCAACTTCGTTATTTGTGAGCTTCGTGTTGTTAAATCTTTAGTATTCTGTGTAACGTTTGTGGCCACAATTTATTTTCTTTTTGCCTTGTCTTTCGAATTACGGCTTCTGATTAAAGTTTGGTATCTTGAACTTTTCTTCAGATGCACACAGTCTCATACTGAAAATGGTAACATACATGTACCCCGGATCTGTCTCTAGTTTTAAATCTAATAAGAGATTCATTCAAAGCTGACATGCATGCGTTATTTGATACGATATGTCAGCAATTTTTAAATAAATATGTTTTCCTAAACACAAATTGTGTCAGTGAATCGATATGTGCATGACTTCATTGATGTCTTTTAATTATAAAATTTAACAAATTACATGTAATCTAATCGGACACTAAGATGTTTTGACTGCTATGGCCAAAAAAAAAGCCCATTTCATATCTAATAGATTAAAAACTTCAAATTCATACTATATTACGAATTTATAATAGTATACATTACTACATTATTCAGATCGTACAATAAAATGCAAACTGAATTAACTTATTACGTTAATTAACTCACTAGGGTTCTGTAGAAGCTGGATAGCTATCGTCACACGCCGTCTTTCCCCACCTGATATTCCCCGGACTATAGATCCACCAATTTTGGAATCTGCCACACTTTTTAAGCCCATGTCTGCAATAACTCTATTTACCTGTCATAAAAACACAAATTATTTATATTTAAACACCTGCTTCGATCTTGACGTTGACATATTATCTTGTTATATGTACTGTGCTTTAAAATTATATTTCACAAACAAGGGAGGTTTGTCCTCATAAAAATTGTTTAAGCTTTCCACTACTTGCTGAAGTATTTGCACCAAACAAGGATTGTTACATTAAATAAAGTTTTAGGAACTCTCCCGACGGTGTTATATTTTTGGTTTTTCATCTTATTGTTTTGAAATTTTAGTAGGAGATCTGATTCCTTCATGTATTGCTCCGTCAATAAAACTGACCGCCACGATATAACTGAAATATTGTTGAAAGTTGCGTTAAACATCATAACTCTCTCTCTCTCTCTCTCTCTCTCTCATTAAACAACATTATTAAGAACAAATTTGTAGAACGTGCTAAAGTGGGTCACAGGTCACTGTAATCGGTCGGCTGTATCGAGAAACAGATACGGTGTTGAAAAAACTGTTGATAGTCATAAAATATTGATAAATGCAATAAAATTTTATGTTTGTCTTCAAGTAATATGATAGGCAAAACCATGTGTGAAGTTTTATGACGAAATATCTCCTCTTTCTATGTAAATTTACGAGTTGAAGTGGGGAAACATCCACAGGTAATTTTAGCGATGTATTTTTATCTTGGACAAGAATAATGAGCGTCCTGATTGGATAATCGATTTAAAACACACCGACTCCGCGTGGTAAAAAGAAATCTATGTTATATTTGTTCATTAGTTTGATTCTGGAATATTGTTGATCATTGATTTAAACAAGAAAAAAGGGGAAAGGGGGGGGGGGATTTTATTTGTGAATTTTACAGTTAAATAAATGGTATGTTTCGACAGTTAAAAGAGAGAAAAAAATTGTTGCAACTAAAGCTTAAATCAGCGTTAAAAATTGAACAAATATCAGTGGTTTTGTAAATGAGATTTATTTTAAATAGAAAATCTGAATTTATTACTTATTAATTGATTATTAATGATACAATTGTATATCCCTTGGGAGAGGGAGGGGGGCTATGATGAAAATTTGAAATAAAAACACAGGACCGGACATTAAGCAAAAATAATAATCCAGGATTAGTTTTTTATTAAAAATATCCAGGACCCCTGTGTCCATGAATTTCTTTTTTTAAAGTTAATAATATGAAATATTGACATCCACACTTGCCTTTTGGACAGCACATTTCTGTGTCCACACTTGTTTATTTGAAATAAAGAAATGAAATGACATTATTTATTCGTATTATAGATATTGTGTGTAGTATATATTGAACACAAAAACATGGTTTACTACCACTTTTCTGTATAATAATTATTGAAAATACAAAGAAATACTGCAAATATCTTTAATTTCGTGGGTGCCAATTTTGGTGGTTTTGGCTAATGTAATATTTAGTGGGTTTTTAAATTCGTGGATTACAAGTTTATTTGTATTTGTATTTTAAACATTTTAAATATCGTATATAATAAACACAAAAACATTGTCTAAACCTTTTCTCTATGATAATCACCTTTGCTTCAATCTCGGTACTATCCATTTTCCCCGGAAGTCTAAGAAAAGCTGCATATCGTAGTGTCTCTCGTACTGTCAAATTGTGAAGCAGACGATCTGCCTGCATGACGTAAGCGGCATACTGTTTTATCACTTCCGCTGTACAGAGATAGTTGTTATAGTACACCTTGCCACTAACACTACCATTTGACCTTGAGGCAATTATGTCCAAAAGAGATGTCTTGCCTGAACCTATAAACTCATAGATAAAACGTAAAATTAACAACTTGGGAAAAGGCGTAATTAATTCCATGGAGATCTTGTAATTGCATTGTTCAATGAGGAGTTATTTATGGCGCATGGAGTGTAAATTTGATCAAATAACAATGGACCGCAAGACAATCCAATCATTCTTAAATACACATTAAGAAAGTTAACAGATAATTATATAGAGTGTCTTTTTATTTATGTAATTGCCTGTTATATATTTTTGTTCATATAATCAAATAAACGTTAGACAAAACTGAATGAACAATCAATAATGGACAATCCAGAGACACGGGAAACATTGGGTATACAATACACAGGACGAAGACAAAAACCAAAAAAACACACAGAAAAATAAAAAGATGATGAACAAAGATCCCACAAAAAAAAACGGGGTTCAAGTTTGTCAATGTAAGACTGGCACATGCAATCAATATCAATATTCCTTGACGTCAGTTCCTCAGAATCAATATGTAAATTGTGTTCAAATGGTTCCATCTTGTTGTTGGAGAGGATTTGTATAGGCATAGCCTGTTATCCAATCCTATTGATTTATCAATAAAATATTTGAAATGAAAATGAAATCAATAATACATGCTTTCTTCAAATGTCAACAGAATGTAAAATGAGCCAAGCCACTACACTTCTTTGTTCACCACATACATTATATAGACATATAGAATGACAGAAAGAAAAAAAACACCTTTATATATTTTGATATTAATTAAGTATATAAATGCGGAAGAATGTACATATATATCATGTTACAGTAGCTTGTTTTCTCACATTGTACGTAATTTCAAAATCGATAGTTGTTTGGAAAATGTAATTTAGAAATGTCTCTTAACAGTTTCCGTAATTACATTTGAAGGAATACATGTTGACATCTATTCTGATGTCTTGTAAATTCTGCGATTTTTGTCAGAAAAAAGGAAATATCAAATAACTCTCAAAATAAATCCAGTTATCAAGAGGGTTTTGCTTGTTTGTTTGTTTGGTGGTGTTTAACGCCACTTTCAACAATATTTCAGTTCTATCATGGCAGTCAGTTTTATTGGTGGAGGATCCGGAGAAAACAACCGACCTGTCCTTGACAAACTTTATCACATAATGTTGTACACCTCGCCCTGATCGAGATTCGAACTCACAACATCAGTTGTGATTTGCACTGATTGCATAGGTAGTTATAAATCATACTACCTTACGATCACGGACACGACGACCCCTTTACCAAGAGGGGGGAGGGTGAGTCAGATCTCATTAATCGGTTTAACCTGACCGCATTTGTGCACCTGTCCCAAGCCTAACCTTGATTTCCAACGTAATATGTCGTGGTCTTTTTTTATGTTCAGTTAGTGAAGGTGAAAGGTGATTGGGTTGTTTTGGTGCTATTTGTGGAATCGTTGACCATTACTGTTTAAACTCTCTTTTCGTATTTTCCCTTTATTCTATTTTGTTGGCTTACAAAGAAATAGGAGAAATCAGACTTATGTCCACTCTCTTCATATAATGCCATAACACAGAGGGCTACACTTGTAAATCGGAAGTGTTTTCAACGATACATAGGTTCAGCTTGCGCTTACGTGTTGGTTGATTGTCTAGCGTTCCTGTGGCAAATGTGTCGAGCATGCTCAAGACGAGAACAAATATAACAGTACATAACAAATAGACAGAAATCAAAGAAGAACTGGACAACCGAAACCGTGACTTTTGACAACCAATGGAAAAGAAGAGAGAAGTGAGTATGGACGAATAATTTGGATATTACGTATCGCATCAGACTTTCTGTATTATCACGTGACTGTCCCATCGAGCGAGCACACCCTATCCGACACACAGGAACGTTTTAATCAGCTCTGTATATTAAACTAAGCTTCCACCAATTTGGCTTACTAACTCCCTAAAACTTTTTGGATTAGTTAGTTTTCCAATCGTTTGACCTTGAGTGTACTTCATAAAGATATAAAAGAAAAGCGTAGTACGATCCACTAATTTAGATATGATAATTCAGTTTTCATTACAAAATAATTCAACACTTTCAGACATCAGTCGTGCTATGCAAACAACATATTGGTCGAAAATGTAAGCATCAGCAACAAAACGAATATCTCATCTGACAATACATTTGTATTTAAAAAAGCATTTTTACCTGATAATCGTCGTGAAACGGGTATTATATTTAGGAGATTATATTGTATTTGACAAATATACGTTAGAGAAAACCGAAGAGACAATCAAGAATGGACAATCTAGGGAAACTGGCAACATTGGTACACAAGTCACGGAACGAAGGCATGCAAACCAAGAACACAACACAGAAAACAGAAAGAAGCAACACGGATCCTGAAATTTTTCAGCATCAATTGTAGATTTGATGATTGCAAATTGAGTTTATTGGCGACGCGTAGGGGAAGGCAGTAAACCGGCAATTGTGATTATCAAATAAAAATTAATGACGAAAAAGATCTTCAAATATATTAGTAATATTCATTCTAATACAATTTCTGGTAAATAGGCCATAAATTGCGAACTTAATTAACCGGATATATTGTGTCCGCAATGCACAAGCATTTTAAAGGCATAAATCTTGTAATTGATGCCGGAAATTGTTTACACCGTCCAATCAGAAAGGACGTTACATAAACAACTGCAATAGAATGATTTACAGGAGTTTTATAGACCAAAAAGTCGTTTGTAATAAATATAACTTACCAGAACTCCCCAATATTGCTGTTAGCTCTCCACTTCTAAATTGACAACTTATATCATTTAGGACTATTTTCTTTTGCTTTTGTCTGAAACATGCCCCCGTCCACCATGGTCTGGTGTACTCTGTAATTTCGTAACTAACGTTTAGTAAATTCAATGTGGGAATTATTTGCCGTTCCTCCTCGTCCGCATCTGGAGACCGGTTAGAACATCCATACAGGTAATAGGTCAGATCATAGAAACAGGCATTATCTTCCATCAAAATCTCAATTTGTTTCCCCTTTTAAAAATAGTATAAAAGTGCTGAAATTGGTGATTTACTTTTTATAATATATAAAAACAGCAAAAAAAGTTGTCTGTATATCTAAACAATAACATGCTATATTATTCAATTTGGTAAGAAAAAAATAAACCAAGATATCCCCAAGAAATACTGTATAAGTGATGGGCTTTGTCTATATAGCGATTATTATCAGTTTTGTTTTAAAGCCATGTTTTACATGCTGTGTTACTATGGTGATAAATGAAAATTTTACTGAAAAGATTTTCTATTATAGACTCCCACATTATCGATTTAGTATGAAAATTGAAATCTTAATTCAAACGATAACAATTCGTTTTATCCTATAGTATACCTACAAATAGTTAGATCTTGTAATTATTTTAACATATAGTTGTGACTATATCGTCCATTTATAATACATATGGGTGAATCTAAAAATATATACATTACATACATAATACATAATATCTATTATCTAATTAAGTATTGTGCAACAGAAGAGGGTAACATTACTTAACACATATATACTAATACCTATAATAATGTGATAAAACATACCTTAACATTTCTTTTCGTCGTCATATTTTTGCCTTGTGTATTTGATCAATCTTTTACACCTAACGGTATTGATTCCAGCCTAGCATAGCTTATCCAAGACGCTCTCCTAACATTTTGAACTAAAATCGATTCTGACATCACAGACTTGTAAAGCCGACATTTCCAATAATGTAAATTGTAGAGTTCACAGTTCATTTAAAGTCGATTTTTTATCATAGTAAGTACATACTCAGAATATTTTTATTTATAGAATTGGAAAAACATGATTTGGATTTTATATTTCCTTTTTTTACATTGTATTGTTAATGTTATATAAATATAAAAGCGTACGTGATATAGAACAATTTAAAGGTCGAGTTTGTATCCTTGTTAGTAAGTACTCACACACGGAAATAATTGTTTTTTATATAGAATTGCAAAAAACATGAGTTGGGACTTTATATTTCCGGTTTTTATTGGTTATTTAGTATTAATTAAACATAAAGTGTACGTAATAAAGAAAAAATAATAATGCAAAAAAAATGGAAGATGTTGATACAGGATGTAATGCTAGAACAGTATGAACAAAAAGGTAGAACAAAATAAAAAATTAATAATTTACACCAAGGAATGTTTAGTTAATGCCAAAAAAGGGAAACCAGAAGACGTAAATCGAAAAAAGTACAGACCAAAAAAATATAACATGACAAGCAATGGTGGACATAATATTTCACAGAAAGCTAAAGAATGAAAAACCCTACTTAAGGGGTTAAATCGGGTACCCCATCATCTGATTTGGATATCGTAATGAACACCAGTATGCGTAATTAAATACAAATAACATAAATAAAACATGATCCCCAACAAAACAAATGGGAACAAAGACGAACTTTATATCATTTTAGCGAGGAAATCATAGCGAACACCACCACACGGAACTAAAAACATTAAGACAAAAAATAACAATTCGAGCTCCTACAAAAGCCAGGAGATGGAACGTAATTGTTTTCACAAAATATATTTTATTCAACAATGCTTGTTACAATTTACCTTCAAAGTTCAAGCTCCTTTGAAGTTACCCTGTGAAACCAATATTGATTATCCAGGAAATAATCAACATATATAAGCAATATTTTATTTCTGTCCGCAATACCTGATTAGGTCAGTCGGACGTTAAACACCCATAATCTAATCTGTTGATCTACAATCATGTATCATACACTTATTCATAATTACTTTTCAAGAACCGTAACAATTATGCTCCACAATTATTACATTCTGCAACTCATTTAGTCGTGAATTATATAAAATATACCCAATAAAATAATTGAGTTCTATATGTTTTGGATCATTAAAAATGGATGTTTGCTAAATAATTTAGTTTTGTGATACAAATAAAATTATATTATTTGTAAATCTCTTAAACACTATCATCCAACGATATTCGGTATAGGGTCATGACAAGAATCATATTTTCAGCCGACCGATTAGCATGGCCTCCTAAATTGTAAGGTTTTAGAATATAAAATATCAGCATCTATGGACAAACCGTCAACATTACATAATGTTTACATCAACGAACTAATTTATGTGTAATAAAAAAGTAGATATATAATGTATGCTTGGGTCTTCCGTGTTAACTAAAAGTATGTAATCTGTATTGTTAGTTTTTTTTAATAAAGCGCAGTTTTAATAGTTAAATCGAGCACACGCTGAGATCTATTTTTCAATTGGATTATATACTTTTACTTCCTTTCATATGATTAAACAGTTAAAAATGAATGAAAAGATACCACACATGTTTTTTCACTATATAATTTAACGTTTGGTGACTATGGTAATGTCATTAATTAGACTTGAAATGAAGGATACGACATACACCGATCTGTTTCCAACATTGATATATACATAAAAATTGACAATGAGTACGGTTGATGAGACCTGTGTTATGTTGTGCTTTTGTTTGTTGTTCGGCTTCGTCTCGTGTCTTGTGTGCCCAATGTTGCGTGTGTCTCTTGATTGTCCATTCACGATTGACCCGTCAGTTTTCTCTGACGTTTATTTATGAATAAAGAGAGGATTTCAATTTCCCATTATGAACTTTCTACATGTATTTATTTGCAACATTTCAACAGTCACTGCATATGAAGTATATATCTCTCGGCTTATACGATAGTTTAGAGCTTGTGTTTCCAATCAGGTTTTCCTTGATAGAGGGTTGCGATTTATAAGGGAGCTACTGAACCACTGGTTCCTTGTAGTAGCGTTGAAGTCATCACTCCAACAGTTTATCGTCGCCAATATGACTTGGTTAATAGTTACGGAATATCTGTCTAACAGACGACCACGGATATCTGTCTAACAGACGACCACGGATATCTGTCTAACAGACGACCACGGATATTTGTCTAACAGACGACCACGGATATGATCTGTTTCTTGTAGCCACAATTCCGTCATGCTTTCCTCTTTCATGACTTATCACTAAATATGGCTTATCAGCGGATTTCTAACATGAGTAACACGATGGGTGTAGTGAGTGGGACAGGAGTCGCATTCCCTCCCGCAACACCTCAGTTCTCTCGGTTTTAGTGAAGTTCATGCTCTTCAATCTTAGGATTTCCGTGTTTTGCGGACCATTGGTTGTATGTATGTTCCTTTTCGCTAGGCCATTGCTTTATCTGTCCTTCTGTGACTATGGCTTCTGATTACCCGTCGTGTATCTTCAAACTTCTCATATTCAGATTGGTTAAATGCTGTAAAAGAAGAAACTTTGAAAATCCGGAAGAGGGGAACTAGTAATATATTGAAAGTATTAAGCGTATCACCATTATTAAACATGGAACAGTAACCAGTATCACTTAATTCAATTCATATTTAACGCCAAAATGAAGGCACCTTTTTAATTGCGAATATCATCTGACTAACAATATTTTTCATACCGTATATTCATGACGCCACAGACATATTTGCGATAAAAGCCTATTACCAGATGGTATTTTGCATACTAGACTTGGCAAAAAAAATTCATAAACATCTAATTTAGATAGATTTTGACGTACCTGATGAAGGTTATTCCAGAAACGCGTCGTGCGAACTAAATTTAATATATACGTTTTTATTAGAGCACATGACATGTTTCTGGATGAATCTGTTTGAGAGAATTCCATTGTCTGATGTTTAATTTTATTTGATTTTGATTTTTATATTTAACGGATTGCTAGATTTACTACTGTATCTTCTCATTAGTATTTTACTCATGTCTTAGTTTTGTTGTCTAGATAATATGTTGCCAATGTTCAATCCAAATAAAACAAACTTATGAAACCCCTACATACATACAATAAATAACCCGTGGAAGGGTAAATAACTCATATTATACCAACACGATTACAATGACATGCTATGACTACATGCTACTCCCAAGAATTTTGTATCTGCTTGTAATCACCAACTAACGTTGGTTATTTTTTTTTTAAATATGAAGGGTTTAAATCTTATCATGATACAGACAATGTGTACAAGTGGAGAGACATGTGAGGTGAGCCAATACTATAAACAGCCAACTAGGCGTGTTGGTATAGTAAACATCGGATATCGTTAACATCTCGTAAAAATATAGCTTGTTCTTGCCATGACATAGTTGAAAAATGGATCACCTGGTGTTAAACAACTAACTCTCATCCACTCACTCACTAGTGACTATCTAGATTGTCTAGAAAGGTTAAAGGTTTACTCATACGAAGTATTCTACAAAATATGCTTACTACAGGAAAAAAGTATGATTGTGAAGCCACCGACTGGCCGCAGGAATTTTGCATGAGTTTATTATATCTGATCATTCATTCATTTATATAGTCCTTAGTTTAAACATATTTTATTTGCTCAAATGTGCAAAAAGGATAAGACACAAGTTAAACAAACTTATGAAGTCTTCTCCTATATACAATAAGTTACAACATTATTTGATAGAGCATGCATGTATATAAATATTTCTTACATTAATATGAGTAGATTGAACTAAAACAGAGAATGAAGAAAGGAATGAGAGAGAGAGGGTTAGTGGTGGTGATGTGTGCGATTGTTGTTTTGGTGAACAACTAGACAACAAGAAACCTTTCAGACCTCTTTATATATTCAAACACATGCTTAAAAATAATTTCATTCTGTTCATACGGGAGTGTAGGATTACCACAGGTCAAAAGTCCTTCTGTGGTCGTATACATGGAACATGCATATGCTTGAAATATTCTTCTAATCCCTACAATGTTGTTCTCTCAGTTATATGCGAGGGTTGTAATTTTACTCTAATGCGAAAAACACTTGCATAATCACATCATTTCACTAAGAGAGGATATTTGGGCCCATAAAGCTAGTTAAGCACCGCCACTTTTTTTATTGAAATGCCTATTCCAAACCAGGAAGGTGAGAGGTCATGTATGTGTGTGTTAGGAGAATTTGCCTCTGGTTCTAAGACTTCAGATTAAATTTTGGAATTTTTCTGACAGTGTAGTATTGGTTTTTTTTCTCTCTCTCTCTCTCACTTTTTAAGGTTGATCTTGTTGAATTTTAGCTCACATCAAATCAGATATGTCACGTTAGGATATCGACTGCTATGTAGAAATATAACCTGTATACAATCACTAACGATAGTGAGGTTTTAATTAAACAACAGATTTAATCAATATTTAATTATCTAATTTGTCCCATTTCTTTTATACGAAATGTCACTTGTTAATTTAAAATAATATGTTTATTATATGTAAATCTATATTTAAAATTACAGGAGATCCTATCCTTTGCTGGGCAACTTGTTCTACTCCCAGGTTTATGTTGACAGGGGATTCTTACCTTTGGTGGACTTCTGATGTCACTCCAATGGGGTTTTTTTTAAAAGAATTTGTGTTATCTTCTTTCGCTTTGTTTTAGTTTTGTGTATCAATTGTCAGTTTTTTTGTATCTGGTTCACCCCTTTACTAAGCACATTCCTTACAATTGGGTACTGTGTTTGAATAACAAATCTAATAATAATTGTAAAACCAATTTTAATAACAATAATAACAAAATCTAAGCAATTATATCTTTTGCTGAACACGTCATTTGAAAAGAATGGGAATTTTTCTTCTAACATCTGTGTTGGATAGATGGTAGAAAAAGATAATTGTGCAAACTGTTCAATCAAAATACAATTGACATGTGACTCATTCGTTAATGTAGATTCGGAATTCCTCTAATTTTGAAAGCAACAATGGTAAAAAACAGAAACGACACCATAAATCCTCCGAGTGCCCAAAAGTTTCTTCTCATGTGTTCCACGGCATCTGGATAATAATCATTTAAGTATTTCTCCCCTGTGGGATATTGGCAAGGAACACCTGAAATAAACAACAAACATTATATCATAGCAATATAATCATAGTTAGCTAGCTGTAAAGAAACACGTGAAAAACTCAATACCATTATATAACAACCGATAAAAATAAAGCACGTGAAACAAATTACAATATTATATAACGACTGTAAAAAAAAATAAAAAAAATAGATAAGGTTTGGCTTGGTTTGGTGTTAAACGCCATTTTCAACAATATTTCAGCTATATCGTGGTGGTCAAATTTATTGGTGGAGGAAACTGGAGTACCCGAAGAAAACCACAGACCTGTCGCAAGTCACTGACAAACGTTTCCACATGATGTTGTATGGAGTACACCTTGCCATGAATGGGGATCGAACTCACAACTTTAGTGGTGATAGGCACTGATTACATAAAAAATTATAAATCAAACTACCATAGGATCACGACCACGACGGCCCCGGTAAAAACAAGGAACACATGAAACAAATTATAATATTATTAAACGATTGTAAAAAAACCAAACTAAACAACATATTATATTTAGAAATTGAACAATAAGGTGATTTCTTCAAAAACAGATTTGTAAACAAATGTGTAAAATAAAGACAATACTGATATCAGCCAGTGCATAGGATTGGTAGAGACAATATTAGTTAAAATAACAAGATAAGAACATAGTTATAAGATTTCAATAATTATATCAATACTACTACAAGCTCAAGATCAATACATTGATCACTGCTTCCGTTAGATTTGAAGCACATAATGCTATTCACGTTCACTTGTCCTCAAATTAATCAATAAATTGCTTGTTAGGTAGTTATTCTCTTTCTATCTATATATTCCAATTTTTAATTCCAAGTAATAAAAAAAACATTGATATCTAATTCAGTGTGCATGAAGCGTTTCTGCAATAACCTTCATCATGTATGCTTAAGGTTAAATGATTGGAAAGATATGTATTTGGAAGCAAAATATCTAAAGATTCTATACAAGATATCCCAAATCAGCTAAGTGTACATATGCCTGAGGGAAAAGAACATTAGCTTTAATACTGATGTCATTATGTAGGAACTGACAATTTCAATAATAAATAAAAGTATAAAATACACCATGGCCGAATCACTGACAGGCAAGATAGCGCTGACCTCAGTCGTTACTTGCGTTGGAAATCTGGGTAATCTAGTACCCATAGAATGAATCACACACCGCGTGCTTACTATATATTATGGATATAATGCTGTATTCTAAATTCAAAAATGACATGACAATGCTAAACTGACATTGGGTTTTGAATAATCTAAGCTGTAGAGTATGCCATCTGCTAGTGTATGTGTTCTCACATTGATGACAATATTAGGAGTAAGTCCTCAAACGTATGTCTACAATTACAACTTTATATTTGTATAACAAACAAATAAGTAAATAACATATCTTACCGGGTTCTATCGGGCATGTAAAATTAAGTTCTTGGAATTCATTGGCAACAAGGATTTCTGCACTGTATTTCATTACACTTAGCCAACTGCCCCATTGAAAGATGTCCAACATGGTGGGCAAAGATCTATTTAATAAAGGTTATATGTCATGGATATATAAAACCATTTTTAAGTGATATGAATTCTTTTCAGTAATTTTTTTCTTAGACTTGGTATGGTTCTCGTAATTTAAAATACAAGACACTGGATTAAACAGCGGTTATCGTACCCTACGACGGGGTGTCACACATGGCACAGGAACTGTTAGCCCTTTCATAGCACCTGAGTTCACCCCCGATGGTTCGTGCTGCTTGATCTTTAGGTTTCTGTGTAATTTTTTGTAGATTGGGGATTGTCCTTTTGTCCTTTTTCCTTTGTCCATTTCATTGTTTGTCCTTCTGTGACTTACGGCTTCTGATTACCCCTGTGGTATCTTCAAACCTTTCTCGTATGCTTTGTTCTCTGGTTGTTTCAGAATGTGTGTGTCTACGGTATATTGACCCAGAATATTTCTGTACAGAATGTGTTTGTCTTTATCGTGTATGTTGTTATTGATTTAGCACACCAGTTGGCTATTTAGCTTCCGTTCTCGATCTCAAACAATTATCTCTGGGTATTTCAGTACCAAACACTGAAGTAGAAAACCAATATAGTCCAAGCGTACAATCAACACAACTAGTCGCGTATTTACCTGAGCTCGATAAACACCTGCCATGCAGTAATTTAATTTCCGCACAATTCTGAAATAGTATCATTTGACGTCATAACCATTTCACGCAAAAGGGAGATGTTGAGCCCATAAAATTAATCTAACCCCGCCACTTTTGAGTGAAGTGTCTGCACCAATTCTAGTAAAGTGAGCAGGTGTGTATATGTGTGTCATGGTATCTATTTTGACTCCGTTTCTATAATTAACCAATTAGAATTTGCAACGATTCTGATGGTTTATAATTTTTTTGTTTTTTCATTTTATTAATGCTATGACTACTTAACTAGTGATACCCTGGGAGACTCCACTTTTAACCATGGTGTTTTAGCATAATAGGACAATACGGCTTATTAACGTAAATAGAGAGGTTTGATTGATGCAATCAAGGATAATACCCAGTAACATTATTTCATAGCTAACTCAGTCAATAATAATGTATCTGCCAGGGCTACGGAAGACATTTTCATTTATCTACGTGTCTACCAGTGAGTATTGAGATTGTACCATCCTGAAGCACTTCTGTATAGCCTGAGGCGAAGCCGAAGGTTGTACAGAAGTGCTTCAGGCTGGTACAATCTCAATGCCCACGGTTAGAAACGTAGATAACGGATATTATCCCGGCCTGAAAATGTTTGTCTATGTTGGTCAACAATATAATTCTGGGTATGTTTATTGTGGATATTTATACATACCTTAGGAACCCAGTAGCAATAAGTACCGATGCTGATAGAATTAAAGCTGAAGTGCTGTTGGCAATTTGTGGATTGCTAAATACTCCCATTACACCAATCGTCATAATTTCTCCAATAAAATGTAGGACAAAGACAGTAGCGTAGTATATAGCAAACCTGCCCCATGAACCATACAGACCAGTTACCCTGTAAAGATATAGGAAAAGACAGTAGCGTAGTATATAGCAAACACGCCCCATGAACCATACAGATCAGTTACCCTGTAAAGATATAGGAAAAGACAGTAGCGTAGTATATAGCAAACCTGTCCCATGAACCATAGAGACCAGTTACCCTGTAAACATATAGGAAAAGACAGTAGCGTAGTATATAGCAAACCTGTCCCATGAACCATAGAGACCAGTTACCCTGTAAACATATAGGAAAAGACAGTAGCGTAGTATATAGCAAATCTGCCCCATGAACCATAGAGACCAGTTACCCTGTAAACATATAGGAAAAGACAGTAGCGTAGTATATAGCAAACCTGCCCCATGAACTATATAGACCAGTTACCATGTAAAGATATAAGAAAAGACAGTAGCGTAGTACAATTTGTATATAGCAAACCTGCCCCATGAACCATATAGACCAGTTACCATGTAAAGATATAGGAAAAGACAGTAGCGTAGTATATAGCAAATCTGCCCCATGAACCATATAGACCAGTTACCCTGTAAAGATATAGGAAAAGACAGTAGCGTAGTATATAGCAAACCTGTCCCATGAATCATACAGACCAGTTACCATGTAAAGATATAGGAAAAAACAGTAGCGTAGTATATAGCAAACCTGCCCCATGAGCCATATAGACCAGTTACCCTGTAAAGATATAGGAAAAGACAGTAGCGTAGTATATAGCAAACCTGTCCCATGAATCATACAGACCAGTTACCATGTAAAGATATAGGAAAAAACAGTAGCGTAGTATATAGCAAACCTGCCCCATGAACCATATAGACCAGTAACCCTGAAAAAATATAGGAAAAGACAGTAGCGTAGTATATAGCAAACCTGTCCCATGAACCATAGAGACCAGTTACCCTGTAAACATATAGGAAAAGACAGTAGCGTAGTATATAGCAAATCTGCCCCATGAACCATAGAGACCAGTTACCCTGTAAACATATAGGAAAAGACAGTAGCGTAGTATATAGCAAACCTGCCCCATGAACTATATAGACCAGTTACCCTGTAAAGATATAAGAAAAGACAGTAGCGTAGTATATAGCAAACCTGCCCCATGAACTATATAGACCAGTTACCATGTAAAGATATAAGAAAAGACAGTAGCGTAGTACAATTTGTATATAGCAAACCTGCCCCATGAACCATACAGACCAGTTACCATGTAAACATATAGGAAAAGAGAGTAGCGTAGTATATAGCAAACCTGCCCCATGAACCATACAGACCAATTACCCTGTAAAGATATAGGAAAAGACAGTAGCGTAGTATATAGCAAACCTGCCCCATGAACCATATAGACCAGTTACCATGTAAAGATATAGGAAAAGACAGTAGCGTAGTATATAGCAAATCTGCCCCATGAACCATATAGACCAGTTACCCTGTAAAGATATAGGAAAAGACAGTAGCGTAGTATATAGCAAACCTGTCCCATGAATCATACAGACCAGTTACCATGTAAAGATATTGGAAAAAAAAGTAGCGTAGTATATAGCAAACCTGCCCCATGAGCCATATAGACCAGTTACCCTGTAAAGATATAGGAAAAGACAGTAGCGTAGTATATAGCAAACCTGTCCCATGAACCATACAGACCATTTACCATGTAAAGATATAGGAAAAAACAGTAGCGTAGTATATAGCAAACCTGCCCCATGAACTATATAGTCCAGTTACCATGTAAACATATAAGACGCAAGCATTATCATAGGATTATTAGATTTGAATGTGTTCAAAGTGACGATAAAATATCAGTCAGTAAGTGTATAAGTAAACTGACTTTAAAGCATTAACAACATATGTAAAGCGATTAAAGCATTTGAAGAAGTTTTTATTTCTATGAAAGATCTACATGGAAAAGGCAACACTGGTGGAACACAATCTGAGGACACAAAGTTGCTCTAGTGAAACATAATCTGAGGACACAAAGTTGCTCTAGTGAAACATAATCTGAGGAGACAAAGTTGCTCTAGTGAAACATAATCTGAGGAGACAAAGTTGCTCTAGTGAAACATAATCTGAGGAGACAAAGTTGCTCTAGTGAAACATAATCTGAGGAGACAAAGTTACCCTAGTGAAACACAATCTAAGGAGACAAAGTTACCCTAGTAAAACACAATGTGCGGGGACAAAGTTACCCTAGTGAAACACAATCTGAGGATGCAAAGTTACATTAGTGAAGCACAAGCTGGAGAGACATAGTTACGATAGTTACACACAATCTGGGGAGTCAATGTTGCACTATTGAAACACAATCTGGGGAGAAAAAGTTACGCTAGTGAAACACGATCAGGAGTGACAAGGTAGCATCTGTGAAGCACAATCTGGTGCGTCGAAGTATTGCCAGTGGAGCACAAAATTTAAAACATATAGATAAAATAGCAAAAGATTGGAATACTTGAAATACATAAAGAAGGTCGAAATCTATGTCATTATATATGAACTAACTTGTAGATATTCGGACTTGTATTATTATTAGATATATCTTTACTTACCAATAAACTATAATGCTGAATATCAAGGCAGATGCAGCTTGGAATGGTATAACATGTAATGCATACGATAACAAAAATGTACTAGTTGAGTATAGACCATCCCGGCATTCTCTGTAATAGAGATCTCTTAGTGGCGGGACTGAAAATACAATTCATGTTCTACAATACGGTATATATCCACAATATATAGACAGTGTTTATGTGAGTTATCAGTGATGTAGAAAATACAATGTCATTGTTGAAATTATTAAATAGAGTGAATATCATTGTTGATATTGTTAAATTTGGTTGCTATGTGATTAGCATAGAATTTGGAATGTTAATCCAAAAAGTGCATGCAATGTAAGCGCCAAGTAAACAAGATGGCTCGGACCTAATATATATATCATGTGCGTTGAAAAACGTAGATATCAAATTTAGTGCGCACGACGCGTTTCTGGAATAACCTTCATCGGGTATAATTTAGAAAATGTAACAGAATATTAGAAACATGGGTAGACATTGATCTGCTTTCACAGCTTCAAGCAGAGTGTACTTCACCGCTTGACAGGTTAAGCTCTCCCTCAAGTCGTTATATCCGACCATAATATATTTATAACCTATACTAATATAATAAAAAAAAATGTACCATCTCTATAACTACATGTATTCCGATACAACTTAAGTGTCTGTCTCACAGAAAACCATGCAAACTCGTAACATAGTGATATTTTCAAACCCTTATGAAATCTTGTCCATGAAATACCTTTGGCCAAGTACAATTAACACACAAAATATTTTTTTCAAATTTTATTATTTGACTGAATTATTAGGGTTTTTTGATTTATCCAGTATTTCAATATATAATGAAGCAAAAACAATGAATTTTACAATATTTCAACCTCCAATATATCTTGTATAGCATAAAATGTGTCTGTCTCATATAGTATCCAGGATTAATCAACTTTCACTGTATCATTTAAGATAATATACTTAATATTTGGTCGCATGAATTTTTTACAGGCCACACTTTAATATACCCATAAATCAGTAAATGGCCTTTTATGCAAAAATTGTACATATATAACAGGAAATATCTCCCTTGGGGGAGAAAATAAAAATATCCCTAATTTATTTCGATGTAACTTTGTTTTCATACAAAAACATATAAAAAATCCACCTTCGGCAAATTAAGATAAAATGGTGAAAATAAGGACAAAAGTTTAGTACATGTGCACTTAGCCGAAAATGGACAAGGTGAATAGGAAAAACAGTAGAGCAGTGTTAATGCTCAATAAGTACCAAAATATCAATACAGAAGTTATGTATAGTATTCCAGAGGTATAACAAAGAGTTTAATGAAGATATAAAATTAAGGTACATTGTGGTTTTGGGGGTGGGTGGGACGATGCATCCATTTTGTGCATCTGGCTAAAATGGAATTTAAATTAAAACTTTGTTTTCAAAATGATCTAATAAGATTTATTGGTGATAAATTAGATAAAGTAAGTAAACTCATTTTAGTTTGTATGAGGTATTTCATACTTATTGAAATTTCATATTTTATAAGGGGAGATAATTTGTAGAGGAAAATCACATTTTCTCAATTTTTTTAGTATAGGGTCTGTGACCCCGATTTTCTATTTTATACTTTTAAAGTGTTTAATGAAAAATATCTGTTGTTTAATTTTCCATCTAAAGCTACCATTTCCTTTATTAAAAAATAGACAATTTGTTTTCCCTCCAATAACCTATTGTTTTAGGGCTAAAAGTCAATTTGATCATCAAACTTTCAAAGCAGCTTCAGAATAATCTATTGATTTATTTTTTGACAGTGCACTCCAAAACAAATCTTAATCAAAGTGTTAACAGCAATGATTATAATGCCCCCATACTGAAATATACTATTGTATGGGATTGAATCATTTATATACAGCTTATGTTTGAATAATGAAATAATAATTGAAATTAAGTTAATCCTATTGTTAAAAAAAAATGAAGAAAACAAATGCCATTAGTGCATTACAATAAGCATATGAATTTGCAGCCAGTTCCTAAACAATTTAAAACAATATATATGTGATTGTGTTAAAATAAGCCGATTTTTTTGTTGGTTCTGTCCATCATATATCCTAAATGAGATAGTGAAACTTCTTCTCATTAATACGTTTATTTTTCTGAGGTTCTTCTATCATGGATCTGTATCAAAAACCTTCTCTTATACTCTTAAATAATCACACATTACAAGCTTAAATGTGTTAGATTTGTGCATTTTGGTAAATAGGACAAGAAATTGACAAGTTGATATTATAATTATCAGAAAAAGGATATCCCATCAATATGAAATGAAATAAAAACAAGAGGTTGAACATATATCATACTTATTCACAGGTGAACATTTAACATATTCTGTCTAACCACTATGCAAAGCTTGAAGTGTTCAAAGTTAACTTTAATTTGAACAAATGAAAATAAATTAGAATCCCTGCATATAATGGCTAATTTACATGTTCACAGCAGTGTACACTTCTTCCACAATATTTTCAATATCGGAATTATAATCATTAGTTTCTAGCACTGCAATGACCTCTCATAGAGTTTCATCTTGACCGACATCTTCATTGGGAATTTCTTTAAACTGAACTTGTAGATTACTCGAAGAAGTTTCTGATTTTGTCTTCGGCTTTGTTAGGAAAGATGCCATGTAACTTTTTATCTGACTTGGATTCAACCACTCCAACTTCTTAAAAACTTGTTCTCCCTATTCATCACATGATTTTCGAACTTCATTGGCAAGTGCAACATAATCTGGCCTTTTCCCTGTTTTTCAGATATATTTTGTTCAGTTTCACTATATGTTTTTTCCATCAATTTCTTTACTTGTAAGAATGCTTCTGGAAAATAAAAGTGATTTACGATATATACATTACATGTATACATGACGTACTTCATAATTTGCATTTGTCAACCTTATTCTTCAGTGTTGGAAGTTCATGTTAAGTGGTTTCTTAATGAGTTGCTAGTTTCTTTAATTATGCCTTTGTTGTCAAGTAAATCTGTTGACGAAAAAATAAACCAATTTTTTTTTTAATTGGCTGCCTTCTGGAGAAAATTTCTTTGGTAATATAATCTCAACGAGATTAAAATACACTATACTCAAGCCAAAATATATAGGGAAGTAGTTACTACATGTTTCTAAGACTTGCTTTAATTCATTCTATATTTTTCAGAAATGGATATATATCAAATATTACTCCAGATTTCTATGAAAATAAATAATTTTATCCTTGCTCTATACAACAAAATATTTCATCTGTCTCAGTTTCACTACATGTACATTTGCACTCAAAATAGCCAATAGGTCTTATTTTTTATAAGCTTGAAAAAGCATAATTCAACGGCTGAAATAACATTATCCAAAATAACAGAAATGTGTCAATGTGATACAAATGCCCCGGCCTCCCGTAACTTTAAAACCCAAAATTCAAGTTTGACATGTCCTTTATTGTTGATTACAACATAACCAAATTTCAAATCAATCAAGATTCAGTTGAGGTTTGGAAGTTATTGAATAGATATATTGTGCAGTGAGATGCAATTAAATGTTTCACAATAATAATGTAAACCTGTATTTCACAGACCAAACTAAGCCCAGTAAGGGACCAAGTTTGAAGCATTCAACTTATATACATGTATAAGGGGGGGCTATGGTTTTAAACTGTATACCCTTGAGTTAAAAATAATTGACGCTTTGCAACAATTTTTTTTTCTTCTAAATTTATCATTATTTCATATACTATAGTGCATGAAACAGAATGTTATTTTTTTCTTCACCTCCTACACCAAAATAGTTGTTTAGTATTTGTAAAAAAAAACATAGCCCTCTTTTCTCAAGTTGAATAGTTAGTTTCTTAACAAGTTTGTTCACTGAATGGATTTCTAGCAATAACCACTTAGAAATGTTTTTCTCTTGAGGTATTTAGCTTACCAGAACCAACTTGAATAGTTTGTCTTGTTTTCAGGTAATACTCTTTCCATAAGGAAGGACTTGCTCCATGGTCCTCTTAAGATCTGGCCTTTCCATTGTTGTGCTTTGAATATACACATAGGACTTTGCCTCTCTTCCATCTAGTCCCAAAGTATTCTCTGTTTCTGGTATATCTTGAGATTCAATGAATCGTTGTCGATGGTGACAATTCCGCTATGTACAACATATAAAAAGGGCCTCAGGCAGTGCCTTTCCATGTATATTTTCAGATGATTTCAGGCCAACGATAAGGAAAGCTGCATCAGCTTTACATTGGAATATATGTATAATGTTTGAATTGCATGGCAAGTTGCAAAAGTTAGAAAAATAACACTGTGTTGTTTATCCACTGGAGGCTGCCATTTCTAATTTTATAATCTTAGAAGTGAAGACTTCCGAAAAGGGAGGTTACTCCGTCACTTTCTCTATCAGATAGACATGTGTATTTTCTTGCTCAACGTTAAAGTGCGGATTGAAAAAGGGAATTAAAATGATATATCAGATGTAATTTATTTACAATAAACACACAAATTACATTTAATAAGAATCACTAATATGAAACCGGCACGGCCTTAAATGCTCGCGCATCTGAAAATTATCTGGCAATTTCATCAAAAGTGTCGAGATTTTTTGGGCCGAGATATATTGGGGACGACTTTTTTTAGGGCCGAATCTAGTCTCATTCAATCGAGCTGTCGTTCCTTTATTCGAGTTATCGTTCCTTACGAGAGAGGGTACGAGACTTCAGGATCACCTTAGCGCTTTATGTTAAGAAGATCTCCATTAGTTGAGTGTGTTAGTGTGTTACCCGGAAACCGGTGTTTACAAAACGTAAGGAACGATAACTCGAATAGCAAATACAAAACGTAGAATTTTTTTTTCTTCGACAATATGTTCAGCCATGTTTGTTAAAAAATCCTAAGTATACATTTTATACCATAAAGAGCTCGCTTAAGCTCGCATAATAGTTTATTGCAAAAATTTGCATATATTTTAAGCAATGCCTTTTAAGCTAAAATTGCACACATGACCATACTTTTGGGTGCAAGAACTTTTTTGCAAATTATTTGCCAAAGGCAGATTTTTTATATATTTTAGTTTTGAGATTGGTCTGTTTAAAAATGTTCATTTCAAGTCAAAGAAATATCCCCCAATTCCGATATTGTGCATCAAAATTAAGGAATTTTACTGATTTTGAAAATTTGTCTATATAGCATATTTTGTGATAGCCTTAAAAATTTTCACAAAGTTTTTTTCAAAAAATGTTTTTGGTGATCATTGTCTTTAAACATTATACTTTGAGGAAACAATGTGATTTTTTACTTCTGGGATACATATTAACATTAATAATCCGTCAAAAATAGGGGCGTTTTTAACAATTTTTAAGGATTTTTGCAATAGTTAAGGGCTAAAATGAAAATCCTCATTTTACAACAAAAATGAAAATATATAGGAAATATGTATGATATATTTTAAAATACTAGGCATCAAATATTTAGAAAATGTATAACTTTTTTTTCTTACTGAAATTAGCTTTGTTACATTTTTTTGAATTGTGCATGGTTTTCTGTGAGACAGACACTTAACAAGAAAACAATTTGTCGATATCTGCAAGACATGGATGAATGCCCCTTTTCCAAAGAAAGTAATTACATTTGCTAATTTCCAGCTCTCTGATTCCTTACATTTTACATTTATTGAAACGATTTATTAATTAAACTACGAAGAGGAAATTACAGCTCTTTTGTCAGGACATACTTTAGCACACATATGTCTGATGCCGTCTTATGATTAACAGTGTCAATTATTTCTATTATTTTTTACTCTATCTTCCATATTTTGTATACTGTTGTTTTAGTAGTGTAGAAGACGAACTTTTTCTTCATTCAATTCAAAAATCACATTAAAATATGTCCACATCAAGTGAAGGCCATGTTGTCTTGGTTACCAGTTTCGTTTTTTAACTTCATAATTCATAACAGTAGGATATTTATGTGGCCTATTAGCAACACTATCATGATTTTTCAATAAATATTTGGACAAAAATCTTTCTGATGTCAATTCTTGCGTTTGTTTTTAACTTTTTTTTATTTCATGAACAGTAATTTTAGGACTTCTTAACGAATTTCCCGTCCAAGCTCATGGTTGAAACACCATATAGTTTCGTCATTCCCTGTCACAGATCATCCCGTTTTTCTTAAATAGATTGTTATTTAATGTATTCTGTGCATAGACGACCGTAGCGAATCATTGTATAATTAGATGGGTCAGCGGAAACTAATATCTGTAGGAAACAAATCACACAATTGCAACTGGGTTTCTTCTCTAGAATTGTCTGTCATATTGCGAGAAATGTCATACTCGCTGACAGTTCATTTTAAGAATGTAAAATCATGGTTCAAACTTCGATCAATCAGTTCAGATGTAAAAGAGAAATAATCTGGGTATATATCATTTGAATAATTACACCTGTGTTAGTCTTATATATTAATGATTCAAAGATATATAGTAAGTATTAAATGGTCGGTATTTTAACATACAATGTACTTACAACATCCCACAGCAATAAGTATGCCTACATAAGTCGGTACTCCCACTGACTGATACATCAGACCAATCCTGTCCTGTATAGACTGCTGATCAGTCTTCATGCGACCAAGAAAAGCACAGATAAATGGTACAAACAACGAAAGCATCAATAGACGTGTCATGTATATAGTCCTGTCCCTTTTTAAATTAACAAGCATTCGTCTGTAATGGAAAAAGTATGCTACCAGAGTGGCACTATTGAACGACGTAAAGTAGAGATTGACCAAGATATTTACAGGGGCAATTGACATTAGAGGGAAATGGTTTGGGTCCAAAAACTAGTTTAACCGCGCCACCCTTGATTGCAGTACCTGTGCAGAGCCTGAAAAGTGGGTGGTCGTGTATTTGCGTGTTAAGGGTACCGATTTTACCTCTTTGTACAATTTTTTTTTATTGGATTTGGGAAATGTTCCGAAAGTGTGGTATTTAGGAACTGTTCCGAAAGTGTGGTATTTTTGTTTTGTTTTTCATTTTACTACTTCATCAGGCTTTTTAGAACCACTGTGTTTAGAGCTTTAGAGTTTTAGAGTTGTGGAATTCGCAGAAGAAGAATAAACGATGCCATTTCATTGTTTCCAAATAAAAATATGATACATTCAGTTAGTCAAACCTGTATTAAGAGGTCAGCATTGGTACAAAGAAAAGGTGACCTTTTTAAGACAGGTGACCTCTTAAAAGAGGATGAATTCATCTGAAAATTTCTATGATAGGACAAGTAAATTGTGACCTTTTAATACAGATGACTGCTTAATAGTGGTGACCGCATAAGACAGGTTGACTGCAATAGTTAATTACTACAGTCACATCGACGTGTCCCTTATTTACATGAGGTATTTATGGCAATTGTTTCTCACCTTTCATTACCACATTGTACATGAATACTGTGAGCATATGTCAAGTCTAATGAATAACACCAGATCCGGAAAACAAAATCAGGTGAAATTGTCCATTTCTGGACAAAATAGCACAAAGCAATATAACAAAATTAATTAAACTTGTAATATAAAACAGCAACGAAATGAATGCAACTTACCCAATAAGACACATTAAGATTCGGAATATACTTGGCGGTCGTGGCTTGTAGAAGAATAGCATCGTTCTTCTTGTCGTATGTCGCATTGTTTCTTCCTCAATGTTTCGTAGATTATCTTCGTACACAGTGGATTTTGAAAAAGCATCAACCAGTTTTTGAACTTTTGACAACGTTTGTATTTCACGTTCTTGATTTCTCCTGTCTATGCTGGCAAGATCGACTTAAAAAAGGAATATTACTTAATGGAAACACGCTCGCATAGTATGGTATTACATTAAGCCGTTTGACAAGAAATACATGTAGATTTTACAAATCTAATGTTAATACAATATGTCAACTGGGAAAGAAAATGTAACAATATCGTAGGGACCGTTTGTGGTGGCGATCGTATGGTAGTTGGAATTACAACTACCTATGCAATCAGTGTACATCACCACTAACGTTGTAAGTTCGAATCCCGCACAGGCGAGGTGTACTTGATTCAACATTATGTGATACAGTTTGTCAGTGGTTTTTGCCTCGGTACTCCGGTTTCCTCCACCAAAAACACTGACCGCCACGATATAGCTGAAATTGTTGAAAGCGACGTTAAACACCAAAACTATAAAGCCATAACCCTAACAAAGTCTTAAAAAATATGCATAGGTTAAAAGCATATCATTATTTATATATCCAGACAGTATTGGTAATAAAAATGGAAATATCTAAATAGTGTAGACGACGCGTTTCTAGAATAACATTCCTCAGGTACGCTCATAGTCAAAAGAATTGAAAGTAATATAATTAATTTGAGAAAGCCAAATAAGAGTAAAACGATGGAATCCACTAATAGAGCAGCAATTGTTTACCCTTCCGGAGCACCTGAGCTCATTCCTGTTTTGTTTTTTTTTGTTTTTTTTGTGAGGTTCGTGTTGCTCGATCTTTAGTTTTCTATGTAGTGTTTTTAATTTGTAGATCGTTGTTTGTCCTTTGTCCTTTTTTCTTTGGCCATAAAATTGTCTGACCTTCTTCGAAGTGGATGTATCCATAAAAATGAATCAGATTTACTCATATCTCTATGTCGGTCAAAAGTTTTAAGTTACAAGAGTACATAATGTAGATTATTCCAGAAACTGATTTTTTGCACTAAATTAGATATCTACACTTCTATATTAAGGCTAACGACAAATTTAATTAGATATGATATGTTGTAAAACACAGCAAATCTACATTAAACCAAACCATAAAATGACCAAAAAACACCACACTGTCGGAACAGTTCCAAAACCCAATAGAAAAATCCCAGAAAGAGACATAATCGATACACCTAACACACAAATACATGACTGCTCACTTTCATGGCTTGGTACAGACATTTCAATAAAAAGCGGTGGGGTTAAACTAGTCTTATTGACCAGAACCTCCCGTGAAAGTGGAATGACGCAGTCATGCAAGTGCTTTCCACATGCGAATCAAATGCCAACCGTCTAACATATACAAACTCAACGAGTGTTACACTCAAATCGTGTAATATATTTAACATTTATATTGTCGATTAAAAGAATATATGAGAACAGGCAAAACATATTTTTATCAGCACATGTAAACGATAACATTTCGTAAGTGTAACCTATTTATAGTTTAGTCTGCATTAGTTATCACTATATAAACACTGATACATTTCATTTATGACTTGATTAGGAAGTCCGATAAAGGACGTGTGTATTGACCTCTTTCTTAACAATCGGGTATTTTTCTTATTTTCACTTTTTTTTACTTTTCATATTTTCTCAATATAAAAGTGTTTTGTATATTTGGTGCATAATATATAACTTCATCAAGTTTCACTACAAACCACAACAAAAAGGAAAAAAGGGAGAAAACAAACAAATGCACAAAAAGTGAGAGAGAAGAAAAGAAGACAAATCAAAACAATGCACAACCTTATTGCACATCAAGTCACAAGAATGAAAACCAATTGACAACACCTGAAAGTGTCAAGAGGAGAAACAATGACAGACGTACAGAACATAACATATCGTCTTAGAACACTCTTATTCCATCGACCAAGAAGTTGGTAACTCTCACCGTAATGGTCCAGGGGACTGGCATATGTCGGGCAAGGATATCCAACATCTTGGAAGTATTCCACCATTTGCGTTGATTTTCCAAAATAAACAAGCTCTCCCATACTAAGAAGTCCTATTTTGTCGAACATTTTGAATACATCAGATCGAGGTTGATGTATTGTCAAAATTACAATTTTTCCTGTGTGTGCTATCTCAGATAAATTTGAAACAAGATGGCGTGCTGTACAAGTGTCAAGACCTGTTGTTGGTTCATCAAGAAGCAAAATTTCTGAAAGAAAAAGAAATATAACAAATTGAACAAAATTAAATATTAGCGTTTCTAATGAGGGACCGTCGTTGCTATGATCCTATATTCGTAACATTAATATCTACCTATACTTCAACTTTATTTAAATTTCTTTGTTATAAAACGCCAATATCTAATTTTGTGCACACGGCAAGCACGTTTCTGGAATAACCCTGTGTTGTCTGTCCTTAGATTTACGGCTTTTGTTTACACTTCTAGTATCTTCAAGCTTCGTGTACGCTCATAGTCAACAGATTGGAAACCAAATAATTTATATATACCATATCAATTGAAAATTAACTTGTGCTAGCCATGATATAGCTAACACATTGCCGAGTTAGCGTTAAGTTACATATCACTCACTCATTCTTATGTTAAAGGATTAAAACAGCCACATAAGTTTAACTTACTGGGGTCCTGTAGAAGCTGGATAGCTATAGTAACACGTCGTCTTTCACCACCTGATATTCCACGGACTATAGACCCACCAATCTTGGAATCTGCTACGTGTTTCAATCCCATGTCTGCTATAACTCTTTCAACCTATCGTAGACAATTAAGGTACAATCAAGAATGAACAATCTAGAGAAACAGTCAACATTGGGCACAATACCAAGAATGAAGACAAACAAAACACAACACAGAAAACTAAAAAGATGCGTAAAACGGACGAACCACCGAACACGAGGGGTAAGCAGACCGGGAGCTGGCGTGAGGTAAGCAGTTCATGTTTCTTACAAGACACCCACACTGTTACTCATAGTCAAGTACGGTAAAATTTTTGCTGATGATAGTTTTGTAATATCTACAATATATTGATTGATTGGTGCTAAACATGAAGTGAAAAAGTATTTGTGATTTATTCGTAAATAATGAATAAATCTAGTGAGTACAAAGTTTGTATTGTAAGGTTTGATTGACACGGGTTTAAGATGAATAGGATGCAATGTTGCGCCTTACTCATTAAGACTGGAATAATGCTAGGATATTGCATTCTCTTTAAGCGAGACATTAATATATACCGATCTGAATAGAAATAAGACATGAGCTATAGTAATTGCGTGTCAGAAATATTTTGATTACATTAGAAAAAAGAGATGCATAAGGCGAACAAAAGAAATTTAGTTTGTGTTAATCAGAACAAATATGCTAGGCTCATTGTATCTATCACTTTGTTCATAATGTCTTAAGCAATTTAAACGTGATGCTTTGTTGATTCTTAATATGAAATAATACGAGAGTGTAAAGGGTAAAAAAAAGAGGGGGTAAAATATATTACATTTTAACATTGCAATATTGATGAAGATTAAGTTTTTAATTAATCACCTTTATATCAATCTCTGTACCACTCATTCTCCCTGGGAGCCTTAAATATGCTGCATAACGGATTGTTTCTTGAACTGTTAAATTGTGTAAAAGACGATCTGCCTGCATGACGTAAGCGGCATACTGTTTTATCACTTCCGCTGTACACATATAGTTATTATAGTAAACTTTGCCACAAACACTTCCATTAGATCTCGAGGAAATGATGTCCAAAAGAGATGTTTTTCCGGAACCTGTAAGTGAACAGGATATGTTATATTTCACGAACTTAAACATTCTAGGTTAATGTTTTCATTTTTTCTGTAAGTCCACAGGATATGTCAAACTTCCGAAGTTAAATTCCTAGTTTAGTGTTTATCATTTGTCTATAATCATCTAATATATACATATCCTTTGATGGTTTTGGATTCATTAAACAGGAAATTTTATTTTTGACTATACCTTAAAATAATTCAAATACAAACATTGTGAGCTGAATTATTGTCACAGAAATGTAGGGTTAAATGACAACAAAATGACTGGTTTCTATTGAAGAGGGATTCTACGTGTTTACATTTAACTTGTGTCTTCAATATTATTTCTGCTTAACCCAAGTATTATTTTCTAAAATCCGAATTAATTAAATTCTACACACTACCCTACACCTTTTTTTTTTTATGAAAAACGACACATTTTCAGTATTGTTTTTAATGGAAGTTGACTCGGCAGAAATGTTGTACGACACCCGTCAAAAATAACAATCGTTTCAAAACTTTTACACAACTGCAAAAAATTAAATCCACACTTTCAATAGTCAAACAAAACAATGATGAACATTATTTTTTTTATCTCATTCACATCACCTGATCTATAAATTTATAAATAAGTTTACATCTGAAAAAAACCACACAAGTGATACTGAGGAGTACAACTGACTACCACGATAATCGCGAAAAAGGAAACCACTTATTTGATATGGAAAAGTGTTTTGTTGAAAGAATGTAAGTGATAAAGATGTATTTTTATTGTTAAGGTTTGTATAGTCAGTACATACTTGATATTCGGTGATTTTTGTTTTAAACAATGCATGTTATACTTACCAGAACTTCCCAATATTGCTGTTAGCTCTCCACTTCTAAATTGACAACTTATATCATTTAGGACTATTTTCTTTTGCTTTTGTCTGAAACATGCCCCCTTCCACCATGGTCCGACGTACTCTGTAACTTCATAACTAACGTTTAGTAAATTCAACGTGGGGATTATTTGCCGTTCCTCCTCGTCCGCATCTGGAGACTGATTAGAACATCCATACAGGTAATAGGTCAGATCATAGAAACAGGCATTATCTTCCATCACAACCTCAACTTGTCTCCCCTTTAAAAATAGCATTAAAAAAACTTAAATTGTTTGCTCTTTATAATATATAAAAGTGGCCAAGCAATGTTGATCTGTTTTCCTTTATCAAGATTGCACAAAGGGTTAGAAATGTGTGCATCTTTGCTATGTAAGACTTTAGGAAAATTAATATATTTGTACCGATAGCAATTATCGTCATGGTATGTGTTTTCGTTTGTCATCTGTTTTCGTTTTATCCATTTTATTTTGATTTCCACAGCGCACGCATTATTTTTGACGTGTCTTCCGCTTTCTATTTATGGAACATAAACAAGACTACAGCGTGACATCTGTAAAAGATTTTAAAGTTTGCTTTTAAAGACGCAAGTATCAAAAACAGTGAACCTACCTACTGAACCATACTTTTTGTAATGCTAAAAATTTATTTCATTTATAAAGTAGCTGGAAAAAAATCCAGAAGGGCTATATAAAATTGAACTATGTCGTCTGCCTCTCAGACACCGGCTCTTCCTGTCATGTAACTGTCATGGGGTCACTGATCGTACTTGTAAACAAAAGAACTGACTGAAATATGCTTGTTTCTTATATAAAATACATGTCACTTTGCAGTGCATTGTGGTTTCAGCACTAAAACAAATATCAAAAGTAAACACAATTTTGAAAGTGGTCATTTTCAAACATTCTGTTATTTTATTTAGATGTAGTATGATTTGGTAGATGGCCAGAACCATGAAATTTTAAAACCAGCCATTTCCGGATTATATATTCGTTTCCATCCCGTATATCGGCCTTGTTTTTACTTCACACGAAAACAGATAACGCCATTTTACTGACAACAAAAGTTGCCAGATAATCGAGAGTATATTAAAATACAAGAATGGCTTTAAAAACAATCTTATGTACAAATAAATATTTAACTAGCCATTCTTTGAAAATTCCAATCGTCATATGAATGAAGGGTTAACACTGTTAATCGCTATATCTGAAAATCGATAATAGCACGAAAACCGATAACACGATGCTATGTAATGAATGCTGTATTTATCAAATATTCTAACATGACGTCCTTCTTTCGCTTTGTAAACAAACGAGCGATTTATCGATTGGGTATAATCTCATTAGCACATGCGCCGGTGCATGTGACTGACTTTCCTGTGGTAAATGTACATGTTGATGAATTATCGTCTGCTCGAATGTGGCAGCATAAATTGTGTACGACATTGTCCGCAAGCGTAAATATGAATTACCGTCTTCCAATCAAAGTATACTACCATATTTGTACTCTTAGATATATCAGAATCGAAGTAATTCATGGAATCCAGAATGTGTTTTGGGTTACTAGTATAACATGGGTTGGCGCATATTAGTAAATTTTATCCGCCAACCCATGTTAAAACTCAAAGCACATTCTGGCTTCCATGATTTATTTCTTAAATAAACATGTTGCATGTTGTAGTCTTCCTTGTGAAAAGAAAGTTTATACAGTGATGATGAACAACTCAACCAATATCAACAAAACGAAGAAGATTTTAGTTATCGAAAGAGGTTAGGGTTATGGTGTTTAATGTCACTTTCAACAATATTTTAGCTATATCGTGGCGGTCAGTTTTCCTGGTAGAGGAAACCGGAATATCCTGAGAAAAGAAAATGACCTGCCGCAAGTCACTGACAAACTTTATCACATAATGTTGTATCGAGTACACCTCGCCATGAGCGGGATTCGAACTCGAAACTTCAGTGGTGATAGGCACTGATTGTACACGACAGACCCTCTTGAATTTGGAGGAAAGGTGAATAAACGTAAGAAGTCTGGTGTAATTTCCACGTTAATATCTCATTTGAAATTTCAATTGATCCTCATGTGAAGAAACGAAAATCAAGTGGTAATCATGTACAATTAGCACATGATATTTCACTGAAAAATAGATTGAAGCTACCAAAGGGGTAATCAGAAGCCGTAAATCAGTGATTTGTGAAATTTAAGCTACATTCATTTTTAAATGAATGTGTTTTTTGAACGTGAAATATATGTTATTTCAACGTAATGTGTAGCTTTATGTAAAATTCACATAGTTAATTATATCCCTCATCGCTTTAACAAAGACTTTATGCGATTGTTTTGATAATCGATTTTTGTTCAGTTCAGTGTTCTATAAAATGTAATATTAATAATAAAATATTAAATTCTTTAGAAAGAGTTTATGTAAGCTTGATATTACGATTGTCCAATCAAATCGTTTACATATTTCCTATCAAACGGCGTTGACTAGTAGGTACATAAATAGAGAGGGTTAGTTTTATTATGTGTAACAACAATATTTCATTCATATCGTGGCGGTCAGTTTTAATGGAGGTGGAAAGCGGAGTATTATCACATAATGTTATATCGAGTACGCCTTGCCATGAGCGGGGGTCTAACTCACAAATTTAGTCGCGATATGCACCGATTGCACTGGTAGTTGTAAATCCAACTACCATACGATAACGAACTCGAAGACCCCAAGGATATGATGCTCTTTAAATAAATATGAAATGAATTGACAATATATATTGATATTTAAGAGAAATGTAGATATTCATTGAAATATGAATTCCTTTCACACAATGGAAAATATTTTGATTGAAACATGATTATGCTTACCTTAATTTTTCTATGTGTAGACATATCTGTCATGTAAATTTACACATTTATACAATATCGATTGTACATAGCCAGTATAGTATGGCTAATCCAAGACTACGAAATGCGATCGATTCTAACATCATCAAATTCTGAAGCGAACATTTCCAATAATTGCAATAATAGATTTCATTGTCTATTTTTAGATTCACATTTCTACATTGTAAAATCTACTAGTGTGTTCAGAACACAGGCACTTGTTTCATTCAAAAAATATATGCCCCTTCCTCTTCCTTACTTCAAGGTAAATATCTGCCCTTTTCCCCTTCCCCACTTCGCCTCAATATTTTTCGCTTATATGTGATCCTTTCGCTGACCCAATTATATCGTTACACTCCCGAGATATTTCTCTTTTCGACTGCCACATTTAAATATACCTAACGTCCGACAGTGCGGTATATTTTACCTCTGTGTCACATGAATCAATTTTCCAGAATATGATTCTTATTTTTTACATGCCCATTCCTTGCCATTTTGCATTGAAAGTCAAATAATATCACTCCATCACGAGATACAATGGTCCATGCTGTATATTTTCCCTTAACAATTGGAATGAATGAATATGTCCTTGACTTTCTCTACACAATATAAACATTGCGCTGTCGCCATCCTTATTTCTAATTAAGAAATAAATCATGGAAGCCAGAATGTGTTGGAAGTCTTAACATGGATTAGCGGATATTAGTATTGTATCCCGAGCCAAAATCGAGAGATAACATTTACTAATATCCGCCAATCCATGTTAAAACTCGATTCTGATATGTCTAAGAGTACAAATACGGTAGTATACTTTGATTGGAAGACGGTAATTTATATTTACGTTTGCGGAAAATGTCGCACACAATTTATGCTGCCAATGGAAAAGTCAGTCACATTCACCGGCGCATGTGCTAATGAGATTATACCGAATGGATAACTCGTTCGTTTGTTAACGAAGCGAAAGAAGGACGTCATGTTAGAATAGAACACTATGTTGCTGAACTATTAGCATGGATGCCAAACATTATATATTGTAGTTCAATCAAGAGGTAAATGTGTATGGGTGAAGCTTGTCAGTTTTGAAAGCGTTCCCCTACTTTCCAGTCTGCTTAAAAAAACTTACCCCCCCCCCTTTCCAGTCCACTTACCAAGCTGCCCCCTCCCACTTTCATGTCCCCTCAAAGGATCCCCCCACATTCCGAAATACATGCTGACTTAAAAGAGTTCTAACTAGTATGTTGTATATGTATGATGTATGATAGTTTTCTTCAACGCCCATGCACATTCATTAGACAAGACAATATCAAACGAAATGGATGATAACTTCCAATTTATATCAAACATTTCAGCAATCCTATAGAAAATCGTAGAAAGAGCCAAAATTGATACCACTTAAGCTTTTCTGATTCAATAAAGAAGGTAAATTATCAAATTATTATTGTCAAGGTTTTTGCAATGATTTTGAGAAATAAGGACATCACTGTCGATGTCAACACACACTCAACATTCTAACCTACAGTTGTGGAAGTTATATTGTCCGATGTATGTTCTTTTGAGTTTTGTTCATATATATCTAAGCTGTAGTTAAAGATATATACAAAGATATATATATGCACATTGTCGGGAAATATAAAAAAGAATACTAATACGAGATTTAGTCATAGACAGAAAAGCGAGCATTTGATTAGCTTGTTTGGCCTGTTTCGCAGTGAGTGCAAATACATTTTATTCTTACCCAGCAATATTCGTATATTGGGTTTAAAAGTATAAAACAACCGCAAAATTTGTCACGTCCGCACGATACACTTACTTTTTCGTACCGTTCGCTTTATATACATTTATCTGTTACCAGGAAATTGTTGTTTGTATTCTAAACGAATAGAGCAAAATTATATTGATATACCTTTATTCCACAGCAAATGTAATGATTGTATTGTACTACTCGGATTAGCAGTTGACTTGAAATAATTACAAATTAATACATGGGCATTTCCATATTGGCCTGGTTATCATCCCGAGACCCCCATATTGGCCCGAGACGCAGTCGAGGGCCAATATGGGTCGAGGGATTATAACCAGACCAATATGGAAATGCCCATGTATTAAACTATTTATTACATACTTCCGACATCTAGAAAAGAGAAACCCATATTGGCCTGAGACAAAGTCGAGGCCGATATTGGCCCGGGCCAATATGTGCCTCGATATGGAAATGATCTTGTAGTAATCCAATAACCGGTTATTTTCCCGGGGTGTGAACATATGGACAGTTTACTTTCGGTCATATTGGTCATACAAAAATGCCTTTATTTGAACTAAGTATGTAATAAATAAGGGTAATAACAAAATTACCGAACTCCGAACAATCTTACAAAGGGAAAGTCAAAACTCATAATTATATAAACAGACAAAATCAATCAACAACCGGAAAACTGTGAAAACCGTAATGACCCTGACTGGGTACAGGCATTTCTAAAGAAATGGTGGGTTGAATCAGATTTTAAGGCGTCAAACCTCCCGCTTTCATTTCGGTTCAAAGGTTCCGGCTGTCACTATAACAGTATTTAAACGATCATAATTATCAGTCAGGGGTTATTAATTTTTACATTATTGTGTTTACAGTATGTTTTCTTCCAGATAAATAACTATTACATTTCATAATACGACTATTGCATAATACTTAATACATTTCACATGCTGTAAAAACGCTATTAAAATATGCATTTATATATATTGCACTTTATCAATGTTTTGTAAAAGAAAAAAAAAGGACATGGTTTTCTCCGCGTACTCTGGTTTCCTCCAGCAATAAAACTGACCGCCACAATATAGCTGAAATATTGTTGAAAGCGGCGTTAAACACCATAACCCTAACCTTAACCACAAAAAAGACAAACCTTCTACATTTGTTAATTCCTCGTTGATATTGACATGCCATGTTATGGATCAAAGTTTTATCTACAGCACTGATTAAACGTCAATACAGATATCAGGATATTTTATTTATATCCTTCCTTCTGTACTTATGATATGACATCGGGATTAACCTCACACCATATAATAGTGTGACCTAGTCATCGTAGTTATCTCCCATTGTAACCTTTAACAGGTTAAGCTAGGCTTATGGTGCTTAACGCTACTTTCAACAATCATCCAGTTTTCAATTATATCGTGGCGGTCAGTTTTACTGGTGGAGGGAACCGGAATACCCGGAGAAAACAACCGACCTGTCGCAAGTCACTTGCAAACTTTTAATATGTATTACGTATATCAGGGGACTTTTGATAGTAGTAACATTTGAATTTGAGTGTACTTGATGAAGAAGAGTTTGACGATAACAGAGGGGAAATCCGAATCTGTAAATCAAAGAAGGACAGACAACACAATGACCAAATGAAAAAGGACAAAAGACCAAACAACGATTTACAAAACATTACAGAGAAAACTAAAGATCGAGCAACACGAACCCTATTCAGGTGCTACGTAAGGGTAAGCAGTTCCTGCTCCACTAGTGGCACCCGACGTGATACTCTAGCTAGAAACCAGATGATAAGTCACGAATGATCTATAAACATGCCATGAGCACTAAATTAGATATCTACGTTCTTATTACACTGATTGTGTAATACAATTATAGACTTGATGAGGTATATGCATGTTTTTATTTGAAAATCCATGGCACCATTCATCTTTTGAGAGAATAACATGCTATACCATAACATCTATTAAGCAGCAATAAATGTGGCTCTCCTTAGATTTTTCCGATTCAATATTCTTCAAAAGTTCTTAGACTTTTACTATATGGTGGCAAATCGGATATCTTCATTATTTGCTGCTATTGTTGTTAATGTCAACAATACAGTTAAATAACCGAAGTGAAAATGAAAGTTCGATTTTGATTGGTCGAAATTTTTAACACCAATCCAATCTAGTTAGTGTATCCTGGATATTTATTATCTATATTTAGTAATGAATAGTTTATAAATATCTATTTTTAGTAAGACCCAGTGCCCCATATGTGACCCTTGGTTTGTCGTCTGCTGTTCTGTCATGGGAGAACAACACATTGTCAGCTGAAAAAAGCAGTGGCACTTTGACAAAAGTATAACATTTTGCTGAACAATTTGCATTCACCTTTTCAAATATAAATGTCAAGCATACTGATGTCACACAATAATGATAACGTCCATTTATTTTAAAACTAAATTTTAAAAATTTATAATGTTAACATACATTACGTCCTTCTTTTAGCAAGTTGAATTGTATTGATGTACACTTGTTTGTGTTTATTTATATATGTAAGTGTACAATAATATGTTGTTGTATTACTGTTTATGTACTTTTATATATCTATTTGTACCTATGTACTGATGTATTTGCGTTATAGTTCTTATACATGTTTATTATTTGTAATCAGTCAAAAGTTTCACAACATCCAGAATAACGCAGAACATATCAACGTATAATGAACTTTTTAACTATCAAATTGTTTACAGATATAGATATACCCACTGATCAAACATAAGTGATATGACAAAGGTATAAATGTTTTTATGTATTATCATACAAAAGTGACACAGACCTAGGACAGATACAAAAAAATATATGGATCAGAGCTAAAGTTATAAGATTACACTTTGCTTATTTCCATGCCTCAACTGTTGTGACACATTTTATGACATTAGATGCCCCGTCCTTGATACATGTAGCGCAGAAGATAGATTGTATGGGTACAAGTTCACCATCGAAACAAAAATCACTCGCCATGGTATAGCTGATATTTACCGAGTTGACGGTAAACAACAATCAATCACTCCCAAGGTTATACTTTATTGTACAGCATGAACAAATAAGCAACAATGACGACCATCATACCATTAAATAAGTTTTTATGTTGCTATTTTTATTTGATTAATCTGCTTGGGTTTAGAAACAACCATCATTTTATCTTACTACTTAATCTACATGCTTAGCGGAGAATCAGCACAAATCACTGTAATAGTTTTTGGAAAGCCACGATTTTCCTCACTCTAGTCGCATGTTTACCCAATATTGAACCCTTAATGAAAACGTAGATATCAAATTTAGGGCTCGCGACGCGTTTCTAGAATAACATTCATCAGGTACGCTTAAAGTCAATAAAGTGGAATGTCAAATAATTTGGAAGTGTTGGGAGCGTGAAAACCAAAGGACCAAAACTGGCTAAGGTCATCTATGCATGAGAGAGGAGAACTTTAGTCTTAATAATACTTACATTATTTAGGATCTTTAATTTCAATAATAAATATATCTAATAAACTATGTTAATGCAGAAGTACTGACTACTGGGCGAATGATACCCTCGGGGATTAATAGTCCACCAGCAGAGGTATCGACCAAGTGATAATAATGAAACTAGTTTCTAAATGTAGATCACGACGTGTCATGTACAATGCTTCATACGAACGCATAATACTCACGTATGTGTGAATGCTTGGACAAACAGTCGATCGTGATGGAACATAACAGTACAAATGTAATGGCAACGCAAAGCAAAAAATAAAGACCAGATATTCCGAAAAGGTTAATCTATCCTGCTCCATATGTGTCATTTACCCAATACTTTATAGAATACACGAAAATAGTTTTTAATTGAAATCGTCCAGGACATCAAAAAGCCTACAACCCTTTATAAAAATAATTTTACCATTTCAAATTCAGATATAATTCTCTTTCAAACAACTTAAACCTAATTGAAAAAAGATTCGCAACTAATGATGTTTTGTTTCATAGTTTGTATAGCCTTTATGATAAACCATTGTGGGATGTCGATCAAATAATAGTCGAATACGAAACAATCTTACTAAAACGTTTAATGGCAGCAAGACATATTCTCATCAAGAATAAATAAGGGTAATAACAAAATTACCGAACTCCGAACAATCTTACAAAGGGAAAGTCAAAACTCATAAGTATATAGACAGACAAAATCAGTCAACAACGGGAAACTGTGAAAACCGTAATGACCCTGACTTGGTACAGGCATTTCTAAAGAAATGGTGGGTTGAATCAGATTTTAAAGCTCCAAACCTCCCGCTTTCATTACGGCTCAAAGTTTCCGGCTGTCAAAGGGGGGTAATCAGAAACCGTCAATCGAAGAAGGACAGACAATGTAATGACCAAAAGAAGCAAACAATAACTTGTAAAACACTACACAGAAAACTGAAGATTGACCAAGAAGAATCCCACAAAAACCGGTGGTGATTTCAAGTGATCCGGAGAGGAATCCCGTTCCTGCTCCAATAGTAGCACTCGTCGTGTTTGTTTTTGTTTTTTAATTTATTAATTTGTAATACATGTATATGTTAATTGATCATTGCTATTTTTCGGCTAGTTTCGATTTCTTTTTTGTAAGTTTGTCAAGATCTGAATTTCATCTTTATCTACGAATATAAGTATTATATATCATTAATATTCAATTCTTCATCTCTTCCAAAAGAAGCATGTTTTTTCTAACATAAGAACACAATTATGTTTATATCACAGATCAAATACAAACTACTGTCACAATCCTGAAATCAGTGTAGATTTGGTATTCCTCTTATCTTAAACGCCAGTATTGTCAAAATTATGAACAGTACAGTAAACCCTCCAAGAGCATAAAAATTTCGTGCCATATTTTCTACAGAATCTGGATAAAAATCCTCTAGATACAAATCTCCATTTGGATATTGACATAGACTATCTGAAATGTAACAATTCAAATTTAAAGTGCTTTTTAATACCAATTAAAAATCTAATAGCTGTGCATGGCTATTTATTGCTTTTGTTCAAAATTGGATAATTTTGCATGGCTTTTTATTACTTTTGCTCCAAATTGGATAGTTTTGTATGTCTATTTATTACTTCTTTTCCAAATTGGATAATTCTGTGTGGCTATTTATTATATTATTATGTTCCAAATTGGATAAATTTTTTTTGATATTTAGTACATGCATTGTTTTAATTATTATCGGATATAAAGTTTTGTTTGAAATATTGTCATGGCAACATAACGTTTATCGTTATTAAATAACAGCTGTTTTCTTATTGCATATAGGAAAACAGTATGTGTGTTTTATCTATCCCTTATTCTCTGTTTCGTATGACGTAGAAGTGTATGATCAATGTATTACAAAAGCAGATACGTGAGATCATTAAATTTGCAGTCAGGAATGCAGACTGAATGAACTCAATACGTTGTTACAAAGTTTTGGTGAAGTCATTTTCTCATGTTCACTTAAATTAAAAAAAAATTCTTTATCCTATGTTATGTTTATAAAGAGTTAAAATTTAGGTGTGATTTGGTTTGGCTTATGGTGTTTAACGCCACTTTCAACAATATTTCAGTTATATTGTGGTGGTCAGTTTTATTGATGGAAGAAACCGGAGTACCTGGAGAAAACCAACGACCTGTCGCAAGTCACAGACAAAATTTGTCACATAATGATAATGTTGTTTCGAGTACACCTCGCAATCAGCGGGATTCGAACTCACAACTTCCCTAGTTTTATAAAATGCTATGATTTATTCTTCTTAATAAGCGGAGTAATTAAAGCCGTCGAAATCTGACCATAAGCATACAACCTCTAACATTGGTTCGAACCTCAGGTGTCAAGGTATTTAGGACACCTACCCAAGACGGGTCAGTTCATTATAACTGTCAGAGCTTTCCTCTTCTTCCAAATCTTGCAATTAAATGGTATCTATTGTTGACTGTGTAATTTGTTATCGAATGTTTACATTTATTCGTGATGTAAGCATAGAGACAATCAACAATGTCTTCTTTAGAATTAAAAGGTTGAATAGATAGATCAATGAATATTACAGCTTTGTTATAAGTACTTAATTCAGAAGATTTATCTATAAAAGCAGTAATAAAAATACTCTAAATATTGGATTACATCTATGATGTTGCTATAACCCACCTGGAGAACAGGTAAAGTTGAGTTGATGGAATTCATTTGCTACTATGATTTCAGCACCATACTTCATAACAACGCCCCAGCTCATCCATTCAAAAATATCTAATATGTCAGGCAACGTTCTGTAAAAACCATGTTCAAAACAAATATATTAAATTGGTAAATAAGATGGTTAGGGGATAGGGTTATGATGCTTAACGCCACTTTCAACAATATTTCAGCTATATCGTGCCGGCCAGTTTTATTGGTGGGTGAAATTAGAGTACCTGGAGAAAACCACCGACCTACCGCAAGTCACTGACAAACTTTATCATATAATGCTGTATCGAGTACACTGTGCCTGAAGGGAATAACACACGAAAAATCAACAAACTGAAGTAGTTTACACTTAATAAATCAATCAAATGGATTTGGAATAGCTCAATGAAGATTGTTTCAGAGCCCTTATAAATAAAATATGTTTAAGATTAAATAAATAAAGACAGTATTTATCACAAAGAGAAATATTGTATTAAAATTTATACCTTTCCATGTCATTATCTAAGGCTTACAGAGAATAATAAAATCGTGGAAATATATAAATGACACCTACTCTGTCATTTAAGAGTTCTACCTTTATTAAATTTTTATCTTGTGCGTGATGATTCTAAATAATTCAAGGCTAGCAATTACTTCCTGGATATGTTCCATTTGGCGTAGATTTTTCCTTTCTTCTCTCACCGACAATACTTTTATCGGATTTGACAATGATGCGGTGATTGGGGCTATGGTGCATAACGCCACTTTCAACAATATTTCAGTTATATCGTGGAGGTCATGTGGATGAAACCGGAGAAAACCACCGACCTGCGACAAGTCACTGACAAACTGTATCACATATAATGTTTATCCGACCACGACGGCACCGACTTGACCATGTGGAACTGGTCAGATGTTTTATACAAAAACAGGAATTGCCTATCCTTCGTAAGCACCTATGTTTACCCCTAGCGGTTTTCGGTGGAGTCGGTTACGCTCATATTTTCAGCTTTCTGTGTCATATTGTTCGCTTTGTTTGTCTTCGGCCTGTGTGTATTGTGCTCAATGTTAGATGTGTCTCTGGATTGTTTGTCTTCGGCCTGTGTGTGTTGTGCTCAATGTTAGATGTGTCTCTGGATTGTTTGTCTTCGGCCTGTGTGTATTGTGCTCAATGTTAGATGTGTCTCTGGATTGTTTGTCTTCGGCCTGTGTGTATTGTGCTCAATGTTAGATGTGTCTCTGGATTGTTTGTCTTCGGCCTGTGTGTATTGTGCTCAATGTTAGATGTGTCTCTGGATTGATTGTCTTCGGCCTGTGTGTATTGTGCTCAATGTTAGATGTGTCTCTGGATTGTTTGTCTTCGGCCTGTGTGTATTGTGCTCAATGTTAGATGTGTCTCTGGATTGTTTGTCTTCGGCCTGTGTGTATTGTGCTCAATGTTAGATGTGTCTCTGGATTTATTGTCATTTTTGTTGCTCCTTCTCGAACGCTTATTTAATTTACAAACCTTATAAATCCAGATGAGAATAAAGTTGTTGCAGTAATTAATAATGATGCTACACTCTGTGAAACTTGTGGAGTGTAAAAGACTCCCATGATTCCAACTGTCAGGATTTCACCAATCAAATGCAAGGCAAAGACATCCGCATAATATATACCAAACCTCTCCCATGTTGGATAGAGTCCAGTTACCCTTTAAAAAATAAGTGTCATAATTAAAACAGATGTTAAGTTAACATTCATTATAGTAAAGTTGTAGTTGAAGTTAAAGTTCAACTCGTGGTTTTTAGTGGGGTTCATGTTGCTCATTAGTTTCCTGTGTGGTGTTTTGTAGATCGTTGTTTGTATTTTTTGTCCTTTTTCTTTTGGACATTGTGTTGTCTGTCCTTCTTCGATTTACGAATTCTAATTACCCCCTTTGGTATCTTCAAGCTCTTCTTGAAATCTAACTGACTGTATTTAAAAGCGGAGTATATTTTCTGTTAAATATACAAGTATATTCATCTGCATCACAACAATGCAATGTATATAATTTTACTTCCTCACAACATTGATTCCCTTATTTAAATTCGCACATTTTCACGTCCCACTAAGGACTTTTGCACGAGGTCTGATATGGATCGAGATACACCAGATATGATTTAGAAAATACCATGTAAAGATCTATTTTTAACATATTAAAGTGCAAAAACTCATATGGCAAAATATATATAAAAAATTAATTTTGCAACAACATAAATAATTATTATAAGAATTCAATTTCCTTTGAGTGGGGAATAGTTGTGTAGAGGGTAGAGAAGTCAAATGTTTTAATGCTATTGCAGGAAGAAAGGGACATTGTATGTATTTTAAAAGATCTTCAGAATCCACAACTGATTCACACCACTCCTTGAGTGTCTAGTGTCACATTAACACTGAAGCCCGGTTTTGACCGCTGATAGAGTAGATGTTAATAATTTGGAAAGAGGTTTCATAAAGGCTTTGGTAGACCCAGCAATATAGAGTTGTTTGTGAGGAGACTTGTGTAATTTAGGAACCCAGTAGAGTGACAGTAGAACCAGTTCTGCATCTTTGGTTGCAATTCCAAAGGAACACAAAACAGACCTATGATTGTCCAGGGTTTCCTCTTTCGTAAGTGTCGTGGGGTATATGTAGGGCTGCTTTAGGAATTGTCAATACCTAATTCTTTTATCAGCCAGTCTATGTAATGTGATTTACACACGGAAACGATATTGCTAGAGTATGCTTGTCGGAGTGTATGAAATAGAACGATATGTATTGTATATCATTTACTCACCAGTAAACTATCATGCTAAACAATAGACTTGCCAGAGCTTGAAATGGTATGATATGTATTATATATGATATGATAAATGTAGTTGTGGAGTATAAACCATCCCTGCATTCTCTGTAGTATATATCCCTTAATGGTGGAACTGGAAAAGAAATGGATACAATATACTACTTTAATATGTCTCTTAAAATATTTAACTGTGCCGAAATATTACATGTATAATAATCTGATTTATATCACAACTATATGAAACCTATCCTGTTTAGGCAATTTAATTTGCTTGCTCTCAATGATTTTTAGATTATTTTGGTTTTCCACATTTTTTACATTGAGCGTTCCTAATGAAGGCAATGCTAGAGATGCTTCGTGTGCATTAAATTAGATTCAAAAATATTTTAACCTATTCAGACATCAGTTGCTTTATACAAACAACATTTAAGACAATGGTAGTCGAAAATATAAGCAACCACTACAACACGATACTACGTTTTATGCCCCACATACGATAATTTAAGGGTATATAGTTTTTAGATTTGTCCGTGCGTTCATTGTTCAAGTCATCCCATTCTATTGGTCCGATAGCTTGCATATTTGGTAGGATGATTGATCAAGATGTGTAGCTGATCATATTATCCTGCCATTTTAATTCAACGATTTTTATTGCTGTTATGATACTTTAACATTTTCAAAATAGTTAAGCATTGTGAGCGCAACGCATAGTGGCATGGCTTAGTGTCCTTTGGACACAGTAAACTCTTGTTATTTATTTTTATTTCAACTCTAAGTGATTGTTTTTTAAATACTTTTTCTTATATTTAATTATGATTTTCGTCTGGCCTTCGGAAGGAAAGTAGCACTAACACGTGCTCGCATTTATTAATTGGAAACCGCAGTCTCCATGACTACTACAAACAAGGCTAAATCTCTACACCTGCTACTCGCAAACAGCATCAACCATATCTCCATGACTACGACAAATATCACTGACTATGAATAACTCTATATCTCTACAACTGCTACTCACACACAGCATCAAGCATATCTCCATGACTACTATAAACATTACTGACTGCAAACAACACTCTGTCTCTACACCTGCTACTCACAAACAGCATCAAACATATCTCCATGACTACCACTACAAACTCTACATTACTGTTAATCACACTACTAAATAACATCTCTATGTCTACAACTCACACATAGCACTACAACAAAATATTCTAGCATTAGTACTTACAAACAGCGATGGGAATCATGACGGCAACAAATAACGGAACATTGGTGGACTGGTACAGGAGGCCCAATCTGTCCGATATAGATTCTTGGTTGGACTTCAGGTGACCCAAGAAGGCCAGAATAAATGGCACATAAAGAGTCAACATGATTAGGCGAGACATGTATATTGATCGATCTCTTTTTAAATTAACAAACATTCTCCTGTAAATAAAATGTATAATCTCTAGAAAATTACATAGTTATTTGTTTTCCACGTTCAATCATGAAGCACCATAGCTGCATAAATTAACATATTGTATACCGAATTTGCTTAAGGATATAGACATGTATTTAAACCACACATTAAAACAACTCTTTAGAATTACTGAAAGCAATAAGAGTGTTCGTTTTAATAGAGTAAATTCTTTTTCTTTATAATTGAAAGATGATTTATTGCACAAAAACTGTTGATAATTCTTTGAAGATACATATTTGTCTTCAAAGTCCCTCTTAGTGACTATTGAAAGAATGAGGGGGAGTGGGAGGGTTGGGGCTTTCAATAGGCATATTATAATTCATAGTTGTTAGTAAAGTTAGAAGCGATCAATTGATACAATAATCATGCAAAACAAACACAAACAATCAGGGAAGAAATTCCGTTAAACCGGAATATATTTCCGAATTCGGTTTTATTATTAAAGTGTTATTATTTTTTTTGTAGAATAAATTCAAAGACCACCAGTGAAGTAAATATTGGCACACAATAAGCTGAAATATTTGGTCCATATAACGTAATGAGTGTTAGGGGTATCGATTTTGCCGCTTATTTTTCTATTATATTCTGAAAATGTTCCGACAGTGTGGTATTGTTTTGTTTTTTATATTATTTATATTCCAATTTGCACTTAACTAAAACACAAACAAAATACCAATCAGAAGGTATACTGCAAACAGCACTCTTCCTATGTACAGTATAAAAGTTCGGACAACGCGAATTCACAACACAATACAAAACCTGGAGTGAGTGATATCAGGGACGAATCAATGTATTTGGGGCATGTACGGAAACCGTCGTTTATAGCAAAGACACGATTATCATTTGCTAAAAGGAAATAGTGGTGAGCATTACATTAAGGAAATACAAAAAGGAACAACAGGTTTGACATAAGCACACTATGCGGTATACAAAGAAATATTAAAATAAACCTAAACACAATTAAAAAATCGTTTTATATGGATATGGCCTTGGACGCTATGATGCAAAACAAAATACATTTAACATGTATCAGGACAATACAAACTCCTCAAGAACAATAAGCTTGATGGAGACACGAACAAATAGTTTAATTCTCAGGGAAACATAAGCTTAGATTTAATAATCTTTTCTTTATTTTAAACTCTATATCTGCATTGCAATGTCTGACGATGCCAAAGGGGTAACCAAAAGCCGTAAATTCCATGTGATATTTTGTGAAAATAATTATACTTCCTGAGTATCTACAGGACCAATATAATAGACATCCTGTATCCTGTGGTTTTACTTTCATTTCTCAGTACAATCAAAACTAATATATGCTATGGGAAAAATATCAGATGTGTTCGAAACTCTGAACTGTTTGACAGCCATCGAAATGTCATTTGAAAATAAATGATCAGTCAAAATATCACTAACAATACTAAATTCTAAAAATACACAGTTCCATTTCGCTTCAATGCAATTTGAAAATACATTCAAACCTGCCATAAAGGGCACCTCTAAAATAACAAATCACTCTCTATAAAGGACAGTCTCCTGTTTACCATTAATGAATAGTGCATATAATTTTAACCTGTATATAAAGGGCAACTGCTCATAAAGGTATCATTTGCAGGTTCCCTTGAGTGGTACTTATATGCAGGTTTGACAATAAAACCCACCAAATAATACTAATTAGCACTGGTCAACTGCAGACTACAGACCGTTTCATACTCATTTTAGGATACATGCTATGTTCATTGTTGAAACAGCAATGAAAGCGTTGTTCCTGTACCTGAATGTGTAAAGTTGGATATTCTCTCATGTTCATTTACATCCATAGTCTTTCTTACTAAGTCTAAGGTATTTCACCTTTAGATCACATTTTCTTTTTCGCTTCAATGCAAATTGCAAGTAAAACCTACCAGAAAATACTAAGTGTAAATAAAGCCTACCCGATAATACACATCGTGACTTGTAGCACGTTTGGTGGGTGTGGCCGGAAGAGACGAAGTACATTATTTGTAAATAAACCCTACCCGATAATACACATCATAACTTGTAGCACGTTTGGTGGGTGTGGCCGGAAGAGACGAAGTGCATTATTTGTAAATAAACCCTACCCGATAATACACATCATAACTTGTAGCACGTTTGGTGGGTGTGGCCGGAAGAGACGAAGTACATTATTTGTAAATAAACCCTACCCGATAATACACATCATAACTTGTAGCACGTTTGGTGGGTGTGGCCGGAAGAGACGAAGTGCATTGCTTCTTGTTGTGGGTCTCATTGTTTCTCTTTCAATACTTTGCATGATGTCCTCTTTAATTGCTGAGTTAGAATAAGTCAAGATCAAGTTTTCTACTCTTGTGAAGGTTTTAAGTTCAAGGTCATGATTCCTTCTGTCTATACTGGCAAGATCAACTGTTTGGGAACAAACATATGTGGACATAAATAAACGAAATACATCATGGCAAAATATTTATTTTTTTTAAAATACATAAAATGGGTTCATGCTTATGTTTTTGACGCAACTAAAACAGATTCAAGTACTTTCAAATTATTTGGCTTTCAAATAGTTTGACCTTGAGCGTAATTGATGAAGGTTTTTCTAGAAACGCGGTGTGTTCACTAAATTTGATATCTGCCTTTTATTAATCTATTCACTTCTTCAAGTCATGTCACACAAAGCTATTTTATTGCGTAATAAACACATATTACCGTAGTCTGAAGAAATATATATAGAAAGTATAATTCTATATTACTAGTATAAAATAATACTGGTTCTAACACAAAAGTAAAGGTCACAAAAAAGTCGTATCAAACAAAGATTGTATCAGGTCGTATCAAACAAAGAACGGTTACCATACAAATATATACTACCTCAATAATGACAGTCCAATTTTACTACCATTTAATATTCGCTTCTAATTTCTTTAATCACCCCGGTTTCTGTGTGAATTGTGTTGCTGAACCCTTTTTTTTGTCGTTTTCTGTGTAGCGTTCTATCGACCAACGTTTGGTTTTGGCTTTTTTGCTCTTTCTCTTCTGGCCATTATATTCCTTCTTTTCTTTATTTTGACAAAATAGATCAAAGCTAGCTTAGAAATGCTTGAAGATACCAAAGGGGGTCACCAGAAACTGCAGATCGAAGAAGGGGAGAAAATACAATGGCAAAAAGAAAAGCAGTTTTTGCTCCCAATGTAACACACATCGTGTTACTGTTAAACGACACGAGCACCATTTGATGTGGACACCAGTATGCGTAAATAAATACCAATAACATAAATAAAGCAGAACGCTCCATACAAAACAATGGGAATAAAGACATCTTTTATACACGGAAATCGCAGCGGACATCACAAGACGGAACTAAAATCGCAAATTGACAGAAAACGAGGGCGAACGCAAGTGCTTCTGAAGGAACAATTTAAAGAGTGTGTTGAACCAGAGATACAGCAAAAAAGGTAATTGTAGTGAGTGAGTGATTGTGAAATGTTGATGATCTCTGCTTTACACTAGACCAACATGCTTAATTGGATCTTTCTAATGCTCGCTGACTGAAACAACAGTCCGTGGGTAGACATGTCGCTTCACTCGGACGCATTATCCTGATTTTGAGTCTACCAGTCTTTGTTCGTTCTCCTTAATGATGAGTGCTTAGCGGAGAATCAACAAATACCATATTCATAGTGTTGAGTTCGACACCCAGTGGGGTCATATCAATTTTTTTTTTAAATAGTATTTGATTTGACCCCACTGAGGGTCGAACCCACGATTTATCGCACTTGAGGTGAGCACGCTAACCATTACACCACCGATGTTGTTCAAGCGTAATTGTAAGATAATATTTTAAATATATAATCGTCTGGAAAATATGAACTTCAAATCTGCATATAAAGTACACTGAAACTGAAGAGAACTTTAAAATATCCCCTTTTTGAGCCGTTGCCCTTTTTATACCGGTTCGAATTATATGTTCTAGTCATTAAATGGGGAAAATATTACTGTCCAGTATATGATTTGTGCTATGCAGGTGCCCTTTAAGGCAGGTTTGAGTTTATCTTTTTATATTTATTATGTTGTACTGTATTACCGTAGTGATCAAGTGGGTTGGCATATGTTGGGCAAGGAAATCCTAAGCTACCAAAATATGGTACTATTTGGTCTGCTTTTCCAAAATAAACAATCTCTCCCATACTAAGAATTCCAATCTTGTCAAACATTTTAAAGATGTCAGATCTAGGTTGGTGGATTGTCAGAATTACAATTTTTCCTTTGTATGCAATGTCAGATAAATTAGAAACAAGATTTCGAGTTGTACAACTGTCGAGACCTGTCGTTGGCTCATCCAGGAGCAAAATTTCTGGAAAAAACACAAGTATTAAATATGCAAGAAATGGAAGGAATATCATAGATGTTTTAAATTCGAAGAAATCACTTTGGCAATAAAATATGTTCTATGTTAATTTCGCGCAATCATTTATAAATCTCATTGAGACCAGATTCTGTGTTCGGAATAGACAGGTGTTCAGCTAATACAGGGTAAAGTAACAAAGATTTTCTACATTGGTACTTTATTTAATGTTCAGTGTATACAGGATTCCTTTTTATTCGGGATTCGGCTAAGACAGATTTCAGTTCACCAGGAAATTTAAAAGTCGTGTATAATGTAATTTCAAAGTAGACCTTTGTCTCCGTCTTGTTCACTCCATGTTGCCAGTTTCTCTGGATTGTCCATTTTTGATTGTCATTTCGGTATTCTCTAACGTTTATTCAGATATAATGTAAGGTGAATTCGTGACCTGGTAATTTGGTTCATATTTCTATACTAATAAGATATAATATTTACAGTCATTAAACTCACTGGGATTTTGTAAAAGTTGAATAGCAATAGTAACACGTCGTCGTTCTCCACCAGATATTCCCCGCAAAACAGATCCACCAATCTCTGAGTTAGCCACGTGTTTCAAACCCATGTCAGCTATAACACGATCTACCTACAATTCATATATATATATATATATATAACATGAATCCCATTCAGTCGGGGTGTACTTCATATAGCATTATGTGATAAAGTTTGTCAGTGACGCGTTGTATTCTCCGGGGACTCCGGTTTCCTCCACAAATAAAACTGACCACCAAGACATAACTGAAATATTATTGAAAGTGGCGTTAAACACCAATAGCCCTAACCCTATATATAACATTCAAATGTGCAATTTCTTCTATACAATTAAAGGAGTGCATAGATAAATTTATTGAGAAGCAAAAAACTAGAAGAAAAGCCGTAGAAATATTATTGCTTTAGGGCCAAGTTAAGTTTTTTACCTATTGTTAATAATTTCAGTATACAATAAAAATGATTATTTTAATTTCGACTAGGAATTAATTAACAAAATCTTGTGTGTCATTTAATGCACCTGAAATTGAGAGAGAAAAAAAAGATATTAAGACAATATTTATGGTTCTTTTAATTATTAATTGGCATTAACTCTTACTTCTGCCTCAATTTCGTGACTGTTGTATATTCCAGGAAGCCTTAGAACCCCAGAGAATCTTAAAGTCTCGCGAACTGTCAAATTATGTAGCAGACGATCTGCCTGCATGACGTAAGCAGCGCATTGTTTTATGACTTCTGCTGTACATAAATGGTTGTTGAAGTAGACTTTTCCTGTAACTTTCCCAGTAAATCTTGAGGAAATTATATCTAATAGGGAAGTTTTACCAGAACCTACAAAAATCAATACCATATTAGAATAAAATCTACGGAAGTATAAATGTTATTTCTCTTATATTATTTGAGTAATACACAAATGTAATGTATTATTTATCACATTATTTATAGATATCGGCTAATAGACCAATAAAACCAATCACTGATCACGCAATCCAGGTGGCCATTGTTATTTGTGAAAGTTTGTAGCCTTTTGATATAAATGGATCAGTTAGAGTTTCGGTTTTAGTTAAACGTTTCTATTATTGGTAGGACATTAACTACAAATAATGAGTGGTTGGATAATGTTTTAACTTAAATTGAATTATTATGAAATGCCAGGATTTCGATTCACTTGAATGTTTGTGATCAGTGTTGTATTTTGTTTGATGGTCAACTTTTGTAATAAATACATGTGACATTATTACTTTTGTTACAAGCGGAAAAGATAAATTAACATCTAAGAGACGGCTCTTCAGAATGAAGTGCTTTCTTTCTTTAAAATATATCACATTTGTGTTGCGATGTCCGTTACGATTTCCGCATAAAAACGATGTTCGGTTCGTCTTTGCCTCCGGTTGCTTGTAGGAGGGCTCATGTCTTGTTTACATTATTTGTGTTTGTTTACGCATATTGGTGTTCAACACGTATTGCGTTGTGTTTATATTTGTGTTTGTCTTCGTCTTGTGATTTATATAACCAATATGGCCAGTTTCTCTGAATTGTCCATTCTTGATTGCCCCTTCGGTTTTCTCTAACGTTTATTTAGAATATCTTCTAACCTGAACTTCCTAATATGGCCGTTAACTCTCCACTACAAAATTGTACATTGATATTGTTTAAAACTGTTTTTGTCCTTCTTTGTCGAAAGCATGCGCCTTTCCACCATGGTCCAACAAACTCTTTAATGTTATAGCTAATTCGTAAAAGGTTTAATGTAGGGATGACTTGTTCTTCATCCTCGTCTGGGTCCATTGACAGTGCGCCGCAGCCATTGAAATAATAGTGACATGGGTTGTCTGTTCCCATCCCTGGTGAATAAAGAAGTAGTGTTAAATCGCTCATAAGCAGCAAACTCTTAGTGTAAGCATATTTTATTAAGTAATTCATTAATACATTACAAGCATGAATATGTACAAACTATTCGGATGAATCATTAATAGGATTCGGAAACAAGTTACAAAACTTATATTAATCCGTTTCCTGAAGATATTAAATTTACAAAGCAGAATATATGCTCAAATGGTAGAAATTGTAATGAATTAATATAATAATTAAGGGAAATTAAACTTGATATAATAATATACAGTTATATGTGAAATTAAATAATGAAAAGAAATATGATATAAAGAGAAAAAAAAGTGAGCACATGCACTGTTTGTGTCATATGTCAAAAGACAAGTCGTCGTTTCAATTGACAACTCTAATTTCTGTTAAATCGTTTCCAGTTGATAATAAAGGATTGCACTGCCAAGAAAATTTCAACGTTTTGTTCGTAATTGAACTCGGGCGATCCAAAAAGATAATGATCATATGAAATCAGAGGATCGCTAAAAAAGGGCTCAATAAAAAGCTGTCTTTGTACGTTGTAGAGATGGCAGTATAACAAATAATGTTCTGTTGTTTCAATAGCACCACAGTGACAAAGCGGGGAGTCAACAATATTTTTTGAGTAAAGATGCTGGTTTAAAGAGCTGCAATGCATATGAAGTCTAGAGTGTATAATTTGACCAAGTCGTTTTCCAATATAATAATAGGGCGGTTTTTGTGAATGATTGGATTTCAGATTAGATTTGAAAGAATTGACCGAAGTGCTAGACTTGATGCGTTCAGGTAAAAGATTCCAAGAGCATATGGCAGCCGGTAAGAAATAATTCGTGTGTAAACTAGTTCGTGTCCTTATAGGGGGAATAATAGAATAATTTCTTGTGTTATGACTATGTATACTATTAAGAGAATCTGGAACTAAGTCTGATAAGTACTGTGGCGAAATGTTGTTCTTCTTTTTGTAAAAATAAGCCAGTCTGTTTCTAAGTATAGATTATTTAATGAGACTAACCGAGTGCCCCCAGTTACGATTCTAGCAGCCTCCATTTGTACTTTCTCGATCTTACAAACTAGGTAAGTTATATTATTGTCCCAAATAACGTCAGCATATTCTAATAATGGTCTTATGTAAGTCAGATATATGGTCTCCAACGTTTTTCTGTCAAGAATAAATTTAAATCTCCGTAAAATATTTAATCGTCTGTACGCTTTCTCTGTTATTAAGTCAATATGAGTATGGTGAGTACCGTCCTTCGAAATATTCAGTCCGAGATGTTTGCGATTAGGAACCTCAGCTATAGGAGTGTCATTCATAAAAATGTCAGGATGATGCGGTTTGTTAATTTTTCGTGAAATAGTCATGGTTTCAGTTTTCTGTGGATTGAATGAAACCAACCAGTTCGTTGACCAAGTATGAATTTTATTAGGTCCCTATTTAGAATGTCTGCCGTCGTTTGAATTTAATCTATATATTAGTACGGTAGCGTGTACAGCAGTAACACATAACCGGTTTTAACGGATTTCTATAAATCAATGTATAGGTGGCTGAAATAATGCAACTCAATATATTTTCTTTTGGATTATAAGCAATATTTTACATCGTTATCACACGAAATTTAACGATCTATCAATAAATGGTGGATTGGGAAATTTGATATAACTTGGTCAGTTAATTTCACAACTTGACCAGATGGATGGACGTACAGTATTTAAGTTATTCCTAAGTTATTTCCGATTGAATGGATTATCTAGGTGTATAAAGACTAACAGAACAAACACGAAAGTATTTACAAATTGACACAAAAAAATCGACAATCCCTAATAACATATAATGACGAGTTTCTGGTGAATAATGATCGCCATTGAAAGATTTTTTTTTTACTTCTAAGCTATGTCGTTTAATGAAAAATAAATACGATTTTCGGAATTATCTGTAATAAATATATCCTCTGGGGGGAATAGTCCACCAGCAGACCCAGGAATAGTAAAAACGTAGAAATCTAAAATGATAAGCTCGGAATGTTTCTGTAATAATCTTCATCAGGTACGCTCAATGTCAAAAGATTGGAAGCCAAAACAATTAATGTCTTTACACCTAATTTGCACTCATTCAATGCATTTGTAGCACTTCAGAAAATATAATCAACATAACACGGCTGGTAATCGCCACAAGCAGAACAGTTGGTTCTGCAAAGAAATTCGTGAGGATAACTTCCGGTTTTGGTGGAGGAGAGTTCACGTAGACGCTTCGCAAGGTATGTACATGTCAAAAATTGAAATTTTCTTTTTTACTGCTCGAATATTGCAAAATCAGAGAATGCTATGCTGTGGCGAATGCTTTCACGATTAGAAACATGTATAGTTTATTCTTGTACATGAAGTGTAACTCTCGCAAAATCAATCGTCCCACGAAAAACATGACGAAAATTGTGACACTCTTACATTTCTAAGTTGTTCTTGACAAAGATGCAAGTTAAATTTTCAATATTTTTTCATCATGGGAATCTAAATGTAATCGGGGATAAATTCCGATTCGTCAGAAGTAAATTGAAGTCTAGATAAATCTATAAACTGTCAATTTTCTCGTTTTCCTGCTTGAGGAGATCGGTTCTTATAGAACACATTGCGAATGCATGAGGAGATTTGCTAGTTTTGGTACGACACATGTAATCCACTGTATAATCACAAATTTTGCATATCTGTCTGGTAATGAATTCACGAACTGATGCCCTTCTTCCCGTCGGGTTTTTAAAAGTATAAAAGTAATATTTCATTGTTCATGGGCTGTCCACATAGAAAGAAACATTTCATTTAAGGAATCAATTCATAATTGTAAATGCGGTTTCCCATGATTTAACTTGTCATTATTGATCATTTGTTGTTTGTGACAACTTCCATTGTGTATTTGATACACAAGATTAACTTCCCTTACATCTGTACATTGGAAACAATTGAAAATGCACTGTAAGATAATTTTATAATCAAGAATAATTAACCTAATGTGAATCATATCTTTATAATTTCTAATACAAATGATACACTCTAAGTTAAATATCATACAGTTGAGAATAATATTAATTTGTGGTTTGTTTTTCTATTATGTAGTGTGTTATGTGTACACACTTGTAAATAAAAAAGAACTCTGTTAGTAGTGGTTACAAGATGTAAAGCGCTTTACCGATTTTAATGATATGTCCACAGTTTAATTGATATCTTGTGTTTAATTTATTCATGACTATTAGCACTAAGTGAATGTTTATTTACGTTAGACCTATGTATGTGCTGAAATCATGTAATATTATAACTTGTGTAGATGTGTAAACCCGTTTGAAAGGATATAAATATTTTGAAATTGAAAGAGACTTTTTTTAATAAACTTGGTGTCCTGACTGATAGGGATTTTAAATTTGGTGTACTGCTACTTGTTTTTGTTCGTTTCCTTGGCGGTGATACAGGCAATCTATATCGAAATGGTTTTTTTAAAGAGTCAATGTCAGTCCCCTTTTCCTCTTTCCCTTGAATCCTGGCATCTCCTGAAAGTGGACAGAGAATAGTTTATTTTGATTAGAGTATTTATCAGTTTTGTGTTTAAAAGTGTCAATTTATCAATTTTGCAGAAAACAATTAACAAAACTAGCAAATCTCCTCATGCATTCGCAATGTGCTCTATCAGAACCGATCTCCTCAAGCAGGAAAACGAGAAAATTGACAGTTTGTATGATTTATCTAGACTTCAATTTACTTCTGACGAATCGGAATTTATCCCCGATTACATTTAGACTCCCATGATGAAAAAATATTGAAAATTTAACTTGCATCTTTGTCAAGAACAACTTAGAAATGTAAGAGTGTCACAATTTTCGTAATGTTTTTCGTGGGACGATTGATTTTGCGAGAGTTACACTTCATGTACAAGAATAAACTATGCATGTTTCTAATCGAGAAAGCATTCGCCACAGCATAGCATTCTCTGATTTTGCAATTTTCGAGCAATAAAAAAGAAAATTTCAATTTTTGACATGCACATACCTTACGAAGCGTCTACGTGAACTCTCCTCCACCAAAACCGGAAGTTATCCTCACGAATTTCTTTGCAGAACCAATTGTTCTGCTTGTGCCGATTACTAGCCGTGATAAAGACATATAAATATAGAATCAATTTACCAAAACTTTTGAAGTTGATTGTCAGAGTTCGTATTTTAATCATATATTTAGGTGCATTTAGAAAAATAATAATGGCGATTTGAGATATGAATTAAAATGAATTCTGAATATTTAAAGAAGTTGAACAGACGATACATTCAGCCACAATTGGCTAATTTTTAGGGAAATAATGGAGTCGGTGGTAGCAGTAAGAAGTAATCAAAGATGGGCTTTTATCTTGTTCTCTACTTTTTATCTCATATATCTCTTGTATATAAACACAACATTGAAGTGAAAGTAATTTCCAACAGATCTGCCAGTTGATGTCCTCTAATGACTTTTAAATGAAGAAATAAACAAATTACGAAGATAATTTCGTTCAATCATAGTTATATATATTAAGCTCATTGGGATTTTAAAGCCCTTTGTCACTTAAAGTCTCATTTGACAATAAAATAATTTTCTTCGAAGGAGCTTATTACGCGTTTTGACCATCTGCGTCTTTTCTAATTTGTGTCTCGGCTTTTCACAGATCAAGGTTGGTTGTCCATTGTTGATATATAATTTGTCAGGGTCTATAGCATGCAAAAAAACATATTTTAAATTTCCATTTAAACCCATGAAAACTTTAAAGGGATGACTAGAACAATTGAAAAATATGTTTCTGATTAGATTTCCAATTGCTGTGCAACCTTATTAGCCAATAACATACATATGTGTGTCTTCATATCTTCGTGTGGCATGGAGCCGTCGTGGTCGTAATCGTATGGTAGTTGGATTTACGACTATATGTGCAATCAATGCCTATCACCACTGACGTTGTGAGTTCGTGATAAAGTTTGTCAGTGACTTGTGACAGGTCGGTGGTTTTCTCCTGGTACTTCGGTTTCCTCCACCAAGAAAACTGATCGCCGCGATATAACTGATATATTGTTGAAAGGGGCCTTAAACACCATAACCCTAACCAAATTGCTATGCAAGCATTAGCCAATAACCTACATATTTTTTGTCTTCATATCTCCGTGATACATGACTAGAAATCTTTTTCAAATTGTCTTTTTTATTCATGGATATATGCTACATAGTACAATAAATTGGCTTAAATAATAATATTAGCTACTTTATCAATTAAAGCAACACTCAGTAATCTGGATAGCAAAATTAGAGCTAGGACCTGAATCTCAGAGCTAGGACCTGAATCTCACATTCAAATGCTATCAATATTCAGACTCAGCCATTTTAAATACAAGAGCACGCTATATTTAAATTGCATGGATACGGTAATAAATTGTATTTAAAAACACTAGCCTATTTAGATTATCTTTTGCGATAGTGATGCATAGCATTGCAAAAATGTACCATGTGAAATAACTAAAAGTACAATCCGAGCCGCATAATTTATTGATATACACTACATGCTAAAAATCTGCGGCTGCTGAATTTCAATTTCAAAGAAACCAAATAGACATCTTGAATTTTTTTTATTTATGTGTGATGCTAAGGTAGACAATCCAAGCCATCTCGGCAAAGGGCAACGTGGGCACAAAAATATCAGCACAAACAGATATTAAAAACCGAAAGATTAATGTTCCTACATTCTGACCTCCTCTAGACGGCTTAGAGTCCTCTGTGCCATTAAGTAGGTTGACAAATAAAAACAATAGTAGGTAAGAATTTTCAAGTCGTGATTCGCAGTGAAATTGGAGTGAATAGACTGTCTTTTTGTTTTGTGTTTCTGTAAAGACACCTGCGTCTCAATTGATTTTTGTTTTGTCTTGTAAGTAACTGGGCAAAACTAAGGCGACAAAAGAAAACATCAATATTATTACAACTGAAAACATGTGAAATTGTGTAGTAATGAGAATTAACTATTAAATATCTCTTTCAGAACAATAGTCTTCTTTTTAATTTTCTCCGACTATCCTTTTTATTAAATAATAAGGAATTTCGCTTTTCTCTGATTGGCCTAAACAGCATTTTCTCAACTCTACCTCAGAGTGAGTACACCTCGCGTGAGGTATATTCGGATTTGTGTCTATTTTTGTCTATTGTCTATTTGGTGTTTCAACGTTGTCCAACCAGAGACGAGATTTCATTTCCAGTCGGCCAATCAAATTGCAAAAAAGGTCAAAATTTTCAAACTTTTCAAAAAAATTTCAAAATCTAAAAAATTTCAAAACTTTCAAAAATTTCAAAATTTTCATCATATTTCAAAATTTTAATATTTAAATAATCCTGAAAGATGATAAAACAATTGTAGCCTATTTTGTTGAATATACTGTTGAAAAGTTTGAAAAATTCCTTATTATTTAAATTTAATTTCAGTCTGCTCATGACTATACGGACCTGGTCCGTATAGTCTGGACGAGGTTAATCAATCATTGACCAGGTCCGCATAGTCATGAGTAGACCTCATTAAAAGTCAATAATTGTATAATAATAAAGTATGTTAACACATTTTTTTTTCCTTCTCCGAATGAACAGGAATCAGAATTGTTGTTTGTTTGGTATGAGGATCGTTCCTTTTCTCGAAAATCTCTTCTGATTTGTGTAATATGGTTTCTTTTATAATAATGTTTTTTTCACATATATACGAATTTCTTAAAAGTCTCCACAGAACAAAATTGAGAAATGTTTTCCCTTTTTCCAAATCCCCTTCGTTTCTAAGTTGCATGATAGAGTTTCGTACGAGTATGGGAAAGATAAAGCTTACAAACATAAATGGAACACGGCCATCAAAAAGAAAATTTACCCATATATTACGTACCTTTCATGTAGATTTCCTCTTTCTTCCATAAACTATTTGTTGGTACGGTCATCTTTGAACATTTTATTTTTATTTTAGTAGAATTATGTCGCTTTACATCTTACTTTCCATTTCCGAAATTAGAATGATAAACAACTTACATATCGATACAGAAATAGCTTTGCGAAATGTTTACTGCATGGCTAATGCATCTAAAGGAGGCTGTGATGAAGACATAAAAAAAAGACTAGAACAAACAAAAGGCCAACTAAGCAGACTAAGAAAAATGTGGAACATCAAACAAAGAGACACACTATGGATTAACATCTGGGCAAGGGCAACGACAGTAGCAAAAGACCGAGACAAATGGATGCAGTACATCATGGTCTTATGCGACACCGGGTGTGAAAATGATAGGTGAGGTGAGGAAATGCAATTTTCACTCGTAGACCGTACTAATGAGGTGTTAGTTCATCGCTTCTCACTCGTAGACCGTACTAATGAGGTGTTAGTTCATCGCTTCTCACTCGTAGACCGTACTAATGAGGTGTTAGTTCATCGCTTCTCACTCGTAGACCGTACTAATGAGGTGTTAGTTCATCGCTTCTCACTCGTAGACCGTACTAATGAGGTGTTAGTTCATCGCTTCTCACTCGTAGACCGTACTAATGAGGTGTTAGTTCATCGCTTCTCACTCGTAGACCGTACTAATGAGGTGTTAGTTCATTGCTTCTCACTCGTAGACCGTACTAATGAGGTGTTAGTTCATCGCTTCTCACTCGTAGAACGTACTAATGAGGTGTTAGTTCATCGCTTCTCACTCGTAGACCGTACTAATGAGGTGTTAGTTCATCGCTTCTCACTCGTAGACCGTACTAATGAGGTGTTAGTTCATCGCTTCTCACTCGTAGACCGTACTAATGAGGTGTTAGTTCATCGCTTCTCACTCGTAGACCGTACTAATGAGGTGTTAGTTCATCGCTTCTCACTCGTAGACCGTACTAATGAGGTGTTAGTTCATCGCTTCTCACAATTTATGTGGTATTTGTTAATAATATCGTCTTCCTGTCAATAGATTACTTGCTATGTTTGCTATTAATGAAAAATAACACACTTTTAATAAAATATTGCGCGCTATTTCTTTAATGTTCGCTATTTGTCATGTAAGTTAAGCTCATAAGTAAACAATAAGAATCCATTTTCCCTATAGTAATGATGTGTAGAAATATAAATTAATTGCTGTAAGTATAAAATGTATATATGAAAAGAGGTCATCGTGGTCGGGATCGTATGATAGTTGGATTTATATGCAATATGCAATATGCAATCAGTGTCTAATCAGTACTAACGTTCATGGAGAGGTGTACTCAAGCCAAAATTATGTGATAAAGTTTGTCAGTGACTTGTTACAGGTCGGTGGTTTTCTCCTGGTACTCCGGTTTCCTCCACCATTAAAACTGACCGCCACGATATAGCTGAAATATTGTTAAAAGTGGCGATAAACATTATAATACTAACTACCTAACTCAAACAATATCATTAATGTAATGAAAACCATTACCATGGGATACATATGATTTTTATTGTTCGTTTAAATAACATATGATATTGCCCTTTGACCTTTGGATACTAAAATCGAAAATTGCCTTCCCTTTCACATGGGCAACATATCAATAGTATCAACAGAAGGCATCAACAGCTTCTCAAATAAGACTGGAATTTGTATTTAAGTTCATTTGAAAATAACATTTAGAGTAGGTTTTCAGACACAGCTAGTTCTAATAATAAAACCCTAAATGCTCGCTTACTCGCAAGGGTTATAACGGGATGCCATTACACGTAATGGAGCATCCGCCGAGATTTTTTGCGCTCGCTTACAGAGTTTCTGACGCCTGCATTTATCAATAATAAAACATAACCTTTCCTTTTGTCCATTATTATAACAAGTTTTTATCACCTACCAGTATTTTAGAATGTAATTCCCACAAAATAAAAATCCATGTTTACTAAACTCTCTGAACATTTTGAATTTCGTCATTTCCGGCCTCACTATTTGGATGTCGATACCATATTTGGCGATTAAGGCGTGAATATTTACATCAGCAGTCGTAAGCATCGTAGTAAAAAATACCATATTTAGAAAAGCTCCGCCTTCCGTTGTTTCCGGTTATGACAAACAATCGATAAATTTGGACAAGGTTGTTGCTACCTTTGAAAAGCATATATTTCTCAGCCAAACCGATTTAAAAAGGACTGGGATCATCAGTAATAGTTATAATGAAATGTTTGAAGCGTAAATAGTGAGTTTTTACGTTTCAACTGCAATTTTTTTTTGCTCCATTGTGACACGAATGGGACCGCGTTGTAGCTCTGCCGAGACACAAGTTTGTCACAGGAGCTACATTATTGCAGCTAAGACACAGCCTACATAATACAGCATATTTAGTTGTGCATTTTCTTGCTGTTGTGCTAACGGCTACTGGAATAAGGGTCTGACCATTCATTGATTGTGAATTAAAGTGCTGATATCAGCAAGTTGGTATCAGTTGCTTGCCCATGGTCGGTGGTTCTCCCAGGATACTCCGGATTCTTCCACCACTAAAACTGGTCGCCATGACATAGCTGAAATATTGCTGAAAGTGGCGTTAAACACAATGAATCAAATCAAGTCAAATCAAATCAACAAGTTGGTTGCTAACACTTGATAGCTGTACCAGCCATGTTTCATAGTAAAAGGCTTTTGAATTAAAGTGCAGAAACGAGTCTTCGGCCCAAGTACTGAGTAGCCTTGAGCATTGACAAATGGATCATAAAATATATAATGTTCTTGGAGTTCAAATGAAGAATGTTTTCAGGACATTGGTGTATCGCCAAGTACATGCTAACCTGATCGGTGGTGTAATGGTTAACGTGCTCGCCTCGGGTGCGGTAGATCATGGGTTCGAGGTCCGATCGGGTCAAACCAAAGACTATAGAAAAAACTTGTATTTTAAATTTATTGCTTCTCCGCTAAGCACGCAGCATTAAGGAGAAAGAACAAAGACCAGGGGCGGATCCAGGATTTCAAGTTAGGGGGGACGCATTTAAAAAAATTGCGCCGAGCGGAGGGAGGCGCGAAAATTTTTGGGGTATTTCGTGTGAAAAATCACGATTTTACGCCAAAAAATCATATTTTTCCAATTTTAGGGGGGGGGGGGGGGCGCGCGAAATTTTTGGGGTATTTCATGTGAAAAATCACGATTTTACGCCAAAAAAATCATATTTTTTCCAATTTTAGGGGGGGGGCGCGCGCCGGGTGCGCCCCGCCCCCCCTCCCCCCCTGAATCCGCCCCTGAAGACTGTTGGGTTCGGAATCAGGCTACGTGTCCAAGTGGGGCGACATGTTTATCCGCGGACCGTTGTTTCAGTGAGTATAAAGCGGAACTCATCACCATCTCATTGAAAATTAACATGTACTCGCCATGATATAACTGAAAAATTGCCGGGTTGGCGCTAAACAGCAATCACTCATTCACTGACTCCAAGTATATTCATCCCGTGGATACTGGACTATTTTATAAAATATATCGCATACAATAGCACACAAAATTAAAAATAGCATGTTTACTGAACACTGACCAATGTCCGCGCTATTATGAAAAGAAAGTTTAAACAGTGGATGGTCAACAATTTCACCAATATCAACAAAACGAACAATCAGCTCTAATGATAACAACAAACTCGCAATTTGTGAGAAGTTGTGCTCTAAATATAGTTAGTGTGATAAGGTGAACAGGGAAACTCGAAAATTGTAAGATATGACCAACGGGCATTTATAATCACGTCTAATTTGGAGATAAACGTTTTTGATTTTAAGTTAAACAAAAATAAATCAATAGGGGGTTCGTGTTTTCCATAAAGTTAAAAGCGGAAAATAAGAACGACTGCACCTTCTCATTTTAATATGAAAATACAGTGCTCCCTCGGTCTATCGCCCCCCGTTTTATCGCCAACCTCGCCTATCGCCAAAATTCTCGTCTGTCCCGATTTCCACCGTTAAAAATACCCAGTTATACTGCCAAACTCAGCTACTGCCATCCGCCACAGGTTTTCAGACACAAAAGTCGTAAAACCAATTTAAATTCCCCCGTTAGTACCACCCACAACTACCTTTTGACAGCTGTGTATTGATCGGTAATTATGGAATGTCAAAACTGGTCATCGGACACGGTCATTGATCTCATAGTTGAGGGTCGGAACAGGTGATCAGTTGTTTTGATTAGAATAATTACTTGTATTTACTTTTCTAGTGATTACATTTGTACTTTTAATCCCGAGTAAAATTTGTAATTTAATTAGTTGTCATAAAAATGTCGTGCTTGAAGAGAAAGCGTAATTAATTAGACGACAAACAAAAACGTGCAATGGGGTTCACTTATCCCATTCCCGACAGGTGGCGCATGTGTACTATCAGTTATTCGATTCCAAGACGGCGATCAGCTGTGGTCAGTGCCGAAGCTTGAATATGAACTACTACGCCGAAATGCATCGACAAACGTTCGAAAAACTGACTTGATTGAAAGGTACATATTACACCGAAAACCCAAGCATACGATTTATGTTCGTTACTTTTCAATATTATTGTATTTGTTGAATGTCCAAGTTGCCCCGACTGAAAAGAAAACATCATTAAAATTATGATGACGGATCAGTTTGAATCACAGGGGCTTGTTACGATTTTTATTTTTTTTCCGAGTACTCTAAAAACAGGTTTTTAAGAGTACTCGGAAAAAAATAAAAATCGTAACAAGCCCCTGTGTTTGAATGTGCTTTCGTGACAGGATTCAGAGACAAGACCAGGAGAATTTGTCATATTTATGCTATCCATTATAATTGAAAAAGAAGATTTTGAAGTTAACTGCCTTTATAAAACCAGATCATGGCAGATGGGATTCATATCCAGGCATAGGTGAGGGAAAAAAATCGTTTTTATTAAAAAAAACTGACCCAACTTTTTACACACCTTTTCTTTTTATTAAATATTCAAAAACAACACACTGAAAGCATCATATACATGTCATCATTCAGAATGTGAAAAAACGGAGCATATTTTCAATAGAAAAAAATTATGGGGCTTTCAATAGGGATACCCTCATACGTTTTTTAAGAAACATTTTACATTTTTTCACAATTTTCACAATTTTTTTTATCTTTGAAATATAAATACACAATCATGTGTAATTACCTCAATAAATATACTAATTTAAATGATGCTGATTACATTCGGTATACATCTTTGTGAAATTTGTACAAAAAATGTATTCCTTATTTGTCTGGTATATTATTTTCAAAACTGTGCAGCAATAAAAAAAAAAAAAAAAAAAAAAAAAAGTCACTATGGTTTCAAAGCATACCCTTGTCCAAATATCCTTATACCCTTGGCTAAATGGACAATATATGCTTCCATACTAAAGTAAAAAAGTTTTTTTTCTTAAATTTAATGCCAAAAAGGGGGGCAAAACTATTTCCCCCTCCCTCAATTTTTTAAAAGTAGGGAGGGCAACTGCTCCCAGCTCTTTCGCCTTTGAAGTGGTATTAGTGAAGTTCGAACTGCAGACTCATATGGAGCATCTGAGTTCATGTCAGTTCGGATTTTTAGTTGTTTGAGCGTCTCAGTCTTCAGTTTTCTGGGTATTCGTAATTTTTTGTCAGCCATTAAATATTTGTCTTTTTGTCATGTTATACTTGTATATTTATATCATATATTGTTATTAAAGTAATATATTGACCCTTTAAGTTTAAGACTATTTAAGCGAAGGGGATAGTCGCTACTAACAGTAGCTAGAGAAGAAAAGGTTTCATGAATCACGAAAACATTAACAACTTTTTAATGAATATTATTACCTGATGTAATCAGTGTCAATAAATACACAAATTAAACATTTAACTATCCTATGGTGAAGATTAAAATACATGTACATCTGTAGTTAATAATATGTGGTAAATACAGTCCTTTGTACAAGATGCTTTTGAGGTACTTGTTTGAGTGGTTTATTTATCTGTATGTGTACTTTGTGTAACATTACAATCATTATGGCTTCTATAGTACAAGGTAGTACATTTCAATAAAGTTGAAAAGATGTCAGTTCAAATCTGACTGGAAGCTAATCTATGATCTTTTTAATGTGTGTTTGATGATATTGACTGTATTAACTAACTTCAACTAAGCAACTTGGGCACAAGTCCTTTGCTTAATGAAAGTTTTGATGGACTGCTCCTTTTTCAGTGTGATTTTTATACGACCACATACATTTTGTTGTGGTGGTATTATGTTATTGGTCTGTAGACAAAATGGTTTCCTATCTCATCGGTGGTGTAATGGTTAGCATTCTCGCCTTGAGTGTGTTAGATCCATGGGATAGAGCCCCAGTCTGGTCAAACCAAAGACTATAAAATTGGTATTTGTTGCTTCTCTACTATTAAAGCATGCAAGTAAGAACAAAGACTGGCCGGCTAGGAATAGGAATATTAATTAGTGTGCCCGAGTGGAGTGACATGTCTTCCCACTCACTTGTTTTCTTTATTAGACGCCCAACAATTTAATTAGTGAAAGAGGGAGGGGGCATGAGATTTTTTTATGTCTGTCAGTAGAGAATCCAATTTTTTTTTCAAGCATCGGGTAGATCAAAAATATTTTTTATACATACATGAGATAAAAGATACATGCAAACGAGACCTAAAAAAATAATTGTGTGTTTAGGGTTACCGGTATCCCTGTGAAAAAAGGTTAGGTAAAAGTGACCAGGATTTTTTTTTTTTGCATTGGATATATTGGGCATGCAGATGTTCCAAGACTGTGCTTGTTGAGAAAAACTAATAAAATAGCTAGGATTATAGGCACTAAATTTTAGGTAGGGTCGAGTTAACCTAAACAAGCAATATTTTTTAGAGCTGAGGTGTATTCAGGTCTACTTTAAAATTTGGACATAGTGCCAGGTGACCAACTGAATGATGAAAGCTGATAACTGATCCGTGGAAAAAGGTCTGTTGCATTGTTGAGGTTCAGCAAAGGTAGGTGTTTTATACATCATTTTGTAGATAAATTATCGTAGTTTCAGATGATGTAGGCCATTCCTCCATGCTGGCGTCCGTCGAGTTGAAAAAAACGCGAAAATCGCGATGACCTAGATTTTACAAATGAACGGTTACATCAGGGGATGTCATAGGGAAAGGGGATGGAATCAGCAAATAATGATGCTAGAAAATGGCCGATTATACCATTCGATGTATCTCGGGATTTTATAATAAGTAAGGAAATTCTCGTCTAGTTCTCGTATATCGAGAACCTTTTCATTGGATAATTTTTTGACGTATTTGAAGTGTCTATGCAAATTTAGAATTGACCGAAATAAATCGGAAAATACCGAAGTATAATTGTAATATACGGAAAATATCGAAGGAAATTCAGCAATATATTTATAATAAAGTGGGCGTTGATTATATAAATAAATCGAAAGTTCTTCAAGGTAGGTATATTTAATTTAAATAATTGCAACTATAATATTCATATAAATATGAACATAAAAAAAAATTATTGTTTAATATTGATAACAATTTCAAAATATAACAATTAAATGCAAAATGTTGAATTAACAGTAATTTTATTGGGGAAAATGCTTTTTAAGGAATATAAATAAAGGGAGATAATCATAGTACTGTATAGTATTATAAAATTACTACTGAAAAACTTTTTGTAAAAAAAAATTGAACCAATAGTGATTAAAAAAAAATGAAATAAATATTTTACAATACTGTCTGTACTCCTGTAGGAGTATGAAGCCCATCTATGATCTAAATAGATCCTCTGTATTTAATAACAATTTATATTCATAAAATAAAATAATCAAAATGCATATGCTAAATAAAATTTGGATTAAGTGTTAACTATGTTAGATACAATGTATCTACGTACCATTAGTTGTTTACAAAATACACTTATATATATATATATAATTATTGTTTGTAAACAAACATCGGCTTTGCATATCATAAATCCTCGGATTTACCATATTCTAAGAAAACACGTGTTTTTTTTAATTAATTTATTTTATAAAAATATATAACCAATATTTTCTGTTTTTATATATAATTTTTAAGGTAAAAATACCATACAAAAGAACAAAAAACCATTCAGAAAAATTTGTCAAACTAAAAATCTTTCTGATTCTGATCCTGATCTCACCAGCAGCTCGCTGGTAACATTTGGCCCAAAATTTGATTACATTTCACTTCACATCTAAAATTTTACAAGAAGACGTATGTTGAATGTAAAATAATATAAACCTCCTTGGGAAATATATATTTCAAACAATTACATCCATATTTTGTCACAATATATCCATAAATAAATGTCTGGCAAACTCATTTACCTAACACGATACACACATTAGCACCCCCCTTTTGGTTGTAATGGCTGAGTATATAGCCAAGGGAGATCATCGTTTCCATAACCTGGTTACATACCTTGTAGTATATATATAGTATCTAGGGAAAATAAATTTACCAGAAACAAGTGCCTGTGTTTAAAGGGTATGTTTTTATTCAGACATTTTAGATATGAATTTTACTATTGCTCTTAAGATCTTATCTGAGAAATTGATTTCATTGGCTTTAACAGGTATCAAGTTTGAAATGAAAGAAAAACCATACGAACAAAAACAAGCCTTGAAACATTTAATAAATTTAATACTCAGCATTATCGATTAGTCTTGCCAGTGTATTTCCTTCCGCGATGGATCGATACTGACGTCATCAAGAGCCATTCTAGCTTTTTATATTATGGTGGACACATCATCGGTGAGTTGATATGTATATCTATATCTACTTAATTTTTATTTACGAAAGTATAATATGTTTCATTGCTATTTTTATTTCAATAACATGTGTTTTAATGTAGTTATTATTTCTGTTATACATGAATCACCAATATCACAATCTGATAGAGAAACATTATAATAATGAAATCAATTAGTACATAGCCTATTACATTAAGGGAGCCTTAATTGACAAGGTCTAGGTGTGTTATACTTAAATTGAAATATTTGATTAATTAAACGTACAAGTCTTTGAATCTCGTTGAAATACTATTACTATTGATTATACCTGTAAAATAACAATATTTGAACAATGAGTTGTGCATTGCTAAATGCTTAGAATGTACAAAAATTTAATAAATACTAAATATTCCATGCTTCTCAATGAAGAAAAAGTGTGCGTTCTTATTACACAAGAGGATAATGTGTAATTTACAAGTAAAAACCAATATATTTACTTTCTTTGATATTTCAAAACGGAAGTAACAACTAATGAAGGGGACAAAATAGTTCATAGACGATTTCGCTTTATATATGCATCTATGCATTTAAAACTGAACATTACCAGGTATTACATATCATCTCACGTTTTTCTGTTAATTATTTAATAGCTAAAACACATTTAACTTTGAAATAAATGTATCTAATTTGGTGCACACGGTTATATTTAAATGGATTTTTAAGTAAAGATTTGTTTCTTAAAGAACACATAAAACAAAAGCATTTTCTTAATAATCACTGCGCAAAATTGAACCAAATTTGGTACAAATAGGCATTTGAAATTTATTTCGGTTTTCCAAAACAAAAATGGCCAACCTTTTTATATACAAATATGCTCTTTTCATGTTTTTGAGCAAAAACCAGCGAACAGCACAAAATCCCCAAAACACCGAGAAGAAGGTCAGATTGATCAGATTACGTTGGAAAATTAAGAAACTCAGACCCATTTAGGAAGCAGAGCTTCATAAGCATGCAATCATCGACTCAACGTGTGCTTATTGTTCCTGGTGTATTAAAATTTTGAAGATGGCAAAGGGGTAAATATGAGTCGTAAATAGAAGAACAGACCATTGCGAAAAGACAAAAAGACAAGCAATGGTCTACATAAAACAAAGCATTTAGCAACACGAACCTCTCCAAAAATCGTGATGAACGAAAAGTAGAAGTTAGAAACAATAATTTGACTTACTAAAAAGTTTATGCTTACACCTATGTTCAAGTCAAACATAGTATCAATTCATACATTCAGACAACATTTTAAATATATCAGCACAAAACCTAGAAAAATTAAATGAGAAACAGGTCAAACGCCAATTGGTTTTCTTATTTTCCCTTTCGATCGTATTGTGTCTATTCAAGCGGAACTATTTGAACGGAACTTTATCTTTAAGCTTTGCATGGTAGTTTATGCCTTATATGAGTAATGCCCAATACAGAGTAAGAATAGCAGTATAAGAGATGGGCACTTACTAGTATGTCTTATGACAAACTGCACCTTGCATATCCCAGTGAAGTTGGAATGTAAGATACTATATTTGGGAGTGATTTTGAACGATAGTGACAAAGAGGGCACGTGTGTATTATACTTTATGTCAAGTAAACTACCACAGAAAATCTAAACAGCAAGAGGGAATGCGCGTATCAGACATTTTGTCCTGCAATTAACTCAATCAGATTGACACAATAGGAAGGTTCGTACAAGACCTAATGCCATGTAGCAAGTCTAACTTGGTAAAGAGGGTAAGTGCATATTCGACTACATGTTACGATGCCTGCTCAAGCAAATCTAAATTTACAAAACGGCATGTGCGTATTGTAACATATATCAGAATTCTACTCCAACAAATCTACTTTGACAAAGAGAAGAACTACATATTAGACTTTATGTCACAGAGTCCACTCAAACAAATATTTATTTTTTGTTCTCGATTCGTGATGGATTTGTGTTGTTGGGCTTTTGTACCTTTGCTTTATTGTAGCTATATATTTTTCTCTGTTTTTATGTAACCCTTAATTCGAACATAGCAAATTGCTACCCTAATTCAAACATCACATATTGTAACCCCTTATTCGAACATCACAAATTGTTACCCCTTATTCGAACATTACAAATTGTAACCCCTTATTCAAACATCACAAACTGCTACCCCCTACTTCTAACATCACATATTGCAACCCATTATTGGAACGTCATAAATTGATAAACTGTAGCACTTTGAGATGTTGACCTTTTCAATTTCGATTTTAACTTCGGTAATTTAATTACCTGTAGAATTTATTATAGAATCTAGGCTTTGATACGATCTCATAGTGACTTTATTTTTTCGCTATACAGGCGCGTAGCTGCCCTTACGCAAAAAATCAATTGCTTGCACATCATTTCGGCAAAAAACAATATTTTTGCTTGCACTAAAAAATATTATTACTGACATGGGAAGAATCATACTTTTTTCAGTATAATTAATAATCATTATAACGTGTTTTTCTGAAGAAAGATGATATTGACCTTTATTCCGGAGATTGCTTTTACGATGACAGGTTTTTGTTCCGGTATATATAATTTCCCGAAGTTGAGCATGGTCAACATTCAAAGTTTGACATGAAGAAACTAGATTTTTACTTCAAGCCTAAGGATGCTTCATCGATAAAATCGTTCAATACAAGCCAAGCTGGTGTATCTGATTCTCTACCAGAGTCATTACCAAGTCCATTAGATTCACAAAAGCCTAATGCCTCAACTCATGTTGGTCCTCCGTATCCAGATATTGGGATACTTACAGAGGACGAGTTGTCTAAGCATGAAACAAAAGTTAATTTGTTGAAATCGGAATGGGAGCCAAATGCTTACTCACAGTTTACCTTTCCCTCCAGGTACATTAAATTATATAAAACATTAGTTTACATTATCAATAACTTAATAAAAAAAAAGCAAGGACTAAATTCTTTAGAAAAATATTATTCATTATTGTCTGTAGGGGTATTGTCTCATGTTTTCTTGTGAATGAATGCGAATGCCATGGAATATAACAGTGTCTCCTGTCGTGAAAACAAGTGGTATTGTTGTATGAAGGAGATGTATCATTTTATTGTGTTACTGATAATTGAAATATCTATTAAAAAAAACCCAGACACCTTCCCTATTCTGTTGTACAAAAACTGTCTCTTAAAAGCAGACACATTCCCTACGCCAGTCCCTACTCTGTTGTTAAAACCTGTCTCGTAAAAGTAGACACTTCAAAACAGCAGCATATAAATGAAGATTTTTTTCTGAAATTGTCAAGAGTAGATAGGGCAAGACAGTGGATGATGCGCGGCGGGGTCAAGTGAGGGAGGGGGGGTTCTGCAAAATTATTGAAATTGGCATTGAAATCAGACAGGACAACATGTTTCTCCACATAACGTAATGTAGGTGTATGCACTGCATGGCTAAATGTTATTGTACGATGTTGTATTTATTTGTCGAACAGCGATTGGATAAACCCAGTCTTACAAACAACGGTAGAAGGCAATGTAGAGTATCGATCGTAATTTAAATGCATGCAGACGGAAAATTACAAGAAGGTCAAGGGGCGGGGCTTATATTGTTTGTGGAAAATAGCTTATTTTCTTTGTTTTATTTGTTACAATTTAGAACTTAGTCTGATCAACAACATCATACAAAAATGTTATAAGCTCCCGTGACCGACTATGGTTATTTAGACGGTAAGTAAATAGTTGAAGGGTTCGCGCTGGAAATTGCGTACTTCGTGCGAGACACGTTGGACCAGCCGTGCAGACTCCTTGTACACTTTTCGTGTGTCATTTCCTGTTGTTGTACACGCTTTAGAACAACTACAACAAGATGGAGACGAAAAAACCGGACAGTACCCTGCCGCTATTTTAAGATTCAAATTCATTTTCGCGCTTGTAGCAGCGGAACACATTTTAAAATCAACCGTCCATTTATCGACATTTTTGCAAGGAGTAAAATGGGATCTGGTAGAAGCGGTCAAAGAGAATGAAGTTGTTATTAATCAATTAACTTCGGAACGAAACGACCAAACTATGTGGGACTCGTTATTTGATATGGCCGTTTCTATTGCCGATCAGTTTGAAATTATACCGACTATTCCAAGGAGACCGGGCTGACAGATCCACCGAGCTGGTCATACCGCTGATAGCTCTAGCCAGTTTTGGTCTATGTATTAACCGTTTCTGGACTATTACATAACAGAGCTTACCGCGAGATTACTTGAAAATGGCGGCAGATACCAGGCACAATACTTGATACCAATGAACTTGCCTAGACTAACACCAGAAACCGTAGACGTTATAATTGACACATACAAAACCGATTTACGTTACGACATAGTTATGTTTAAAGCCGAAATCAAAAGGTGGAAAGCCCGTTGGGCAACATTGACAACCGCTAAACCATCGAATCTGAAGGACACCCTTAACGTCACAAACGAAGAGCTCTATCCTTCGATCAGCACCGTTTTGTTGATACTTTACACCATGCCTGCCAGCACAGCTACGACGGAGAGATCATTCTCTGCTCTCCGTCGCCTTAAAACGTACTTGGGGACAACAATGATGCAGGACCGCCTGACTTCTTTAGCTGTACTACATGTGCACAGAGACATTGACATTGACATCGACATGCGCTCATTTACTTTAGGAAAATCACATCATATTGACTTTGGCTACGGACATTAAATTCAAAATATAAAATAAATAACGCAAACTACTATGTGTTTTGATTTTTACAACAGGAATTCATTACTTTCATCATTTTGAATTATTTTGTATTACCAAATTTGTATTACAAATATAAAAAAATAACACTTAAAACAAGTGGACAATATGGCAATATGAACAGACTGCGAATCAAAAGGTGCATGCAATAACGTGTTCCTATTTTTGTTTAAATATTTTTTCAGTTGTACTTTGTAACATCTCCGTTAATCAGCAAAGCTTTTTAAAAAGCAAATATTTAGTATCCATCAGAACAAACATTGATGTTTTCTAAAAATAAAATTTGAATAACCAAGGCGGACGGTATATATAAAACTGAATTTATAGGAACAAATCGCAGGTTTCAGGAATCAAGGCATTTCGTTTTTAACAGGTGTTGTACCTCATATTTCCTTTGTTCATATATATTAACTTCCTGAAGTGTTCTGTCAACCGATGCATGTTATGAAACGTGATGGTAAAAAAAGGAGCGATTTAACAACAGGAATTACCCTCTCTAATTGATAGAAACGCTGGGCTTCCGGGAGACATCGCCTCCTGGTCCCCCTACCCGTAAGCGGCCCCCAGACCTCCCACCGAAATTCTTTGATTGCACATAGTTTTACTTCCAGCTACGCCCCTGCTATAGATAATAAGTAAGTTATACTTCATCAAGTTCAAATGCACATACTTCAGTAAAGAAGGACTATTTATAACTTTCATCTCCAAGGTCAAATCTACATCAACCAAAGTAAAATTACAGGTATATTTTCTTTCATGATTTAGTCAAAGAAACATGAAAGCCTCAGAATGAAACAACAAATAAATATATTAAAAAATTAACATACCTGTAAGTGTGCTTTCCGTAATTTAGGTAATATTGACTTGATCAGTCATATTTATCCTATTTTTATCTCCAAATTGATAAGCCGTCTGTGGTCTATTTTAATACTTGTTTATTTCACGTTGCAGGGATAGGTATGACGATGATATAGCGAACAACTACACACACATATCACTAATGGAAGAAATTAACAGAATGGAGCAGAATGAGCAACAGCAACAACAGCCACAACAACAACAACAGACACAACAACAACAACAACAAACCCAAAGCAACGATGCTGAATCTACTATCTATACTATAGAGATTAATAGAAGATTACAAATAGATCTGACAGTCAATAATTTATGTTACACAGTCAATCCTAAAAATCTCAACTTCTTCCAGAAATTGTCTACGCTTCAGATGCCATGGGAACTGACAGAGAGTTCAAAGCCTCACCACATACTAGACAATGTGACATTTACAGCAAAGTCTGGACAGCTGCTGGCCATCATGGGAAGCTCAGGTTTGTAAATTCATCTTTTCGGAATCTGAAACAAAAATAGTTTGAAATATGCTATTTATTTTTTATTTGTTACTCAAGCTATGTGAAACATGTATCTTGTAATTTACCTGCGTCATGAGAAAACATATAATCCTGGAGAATAATAATACATAATATACAATCTTTTGACTTTAAATTAGATATCTACGTGTTTATAGAAGAAAAACAAATATTTATTAAATAAAACCATAAATATTGTAAATATGAAAATAAAATCACAAAATAACGAATCACTACGACGCACACTGGTGCTGTCACTACGACGCACACTGGTGCTGTCACTACGACGCACACTGGTGCTGTCACTACGACGCACAATGGTGCTGTTACTACGACGCACACTGGTGCTGTTACTACGACGCACAATGGTGCTGTTACTACGACGCACACTGGTGCTGTCACTACGACGCACAATGGTGCTGTCACTACGACGCACACTGGTGCTGTCACTACGACGCACAATGGTGCTGTCACTACGACGCACACTGGTGCTGTCACTACGACGCACAATGGTGCTGTCACTACGACGCACACTGGTGCTGTCACTACGACGCACAATGGTGCTGTTACTACGACGCACAATGGTGCTGTTACTACGACGCACAATGGTGCTGTTACTACGACGCACACTGGTGCTGTTACTACGACGCACAATGGTGCTGTTACTACGACGCACACTGGTGCTGTCACTACGACGCACAATGGTGCTGTCACTACGACGCACACTGGTGCTGTCACTACGACGCACAATGGTGCTGTCACTACGACGCACACTGGTGCTGTCACTACGACGCACAATGGTGCTGTCACTACGACGCACACTGGTGCTGTCACTACGACGCACAATGGTGCTGTTACTACGACGTACACTGGTGCTGTCACTACGACGCACAATGGTGCTGTTACTACGACGCACAATGGTGCTGTTACTACGACGCACACTGGTGCTGTCACTACGACGCACAATGGTGCTGTTACTACGACGCACAATGGTGCTGTTACTACGACGCACACTGGTGCTGTCACTACGACGCACAATGGTGCTGTTACTACGACGCACAATGGTGCTGTTACTACGACGCACAATGGTGCTGTTACTACGACGCACACTGGTGCTGTTACTACGACGCACACTGGTGCTGTTACTACGACGCACACTGGTGCTGTCACTACGACGCACAATGGTGCTGTTACTACGACGTACACTGGTGCTGTCACTACGACGCACAATGGTGCTGTTACTACGACGCACAATGGTGCTGTTACTACGACGCACACTGGTGCTGTCACTACGACGCACACTGGTGCTGTCACTACGACGCACACTGGTGCTGTTACTACGACGCACACTGGTGCTGTCACTACGACGCACACTGGTGCTGTCACTACGACGCACACTGGTGCTGTCACTACGACGCACACTGGTGCTGTCACTACGACGCACACTGGTGCTGTCACTACGACGCACACTGGTGCTGTCACTACGACGCACACTGGTGCTGTCACTACGACGCACACTGGTGCTGTCACTACGACGCACACTGGTGCTGTCACTACGACGCACACTGGTGCTGTCACTACGACGCACACTGGTGCTGTCACTACGACGCACACTGGTGCTGTCACTACGACGCACACTGGTGCTGTCACTACGACGCACACTGGTGCTGTCACTACGACGCACACTGGTGCTGTCACTACGACGCACACTGGTGCTGTCACTACGACGCACACTGGTGCTGTCACTACGACGCACACTGGTGCTGTCACTACGACGCACACTGGTGCTGTCACTACGACGCACACTGGTGCTGTCACTACGACGCACACTGGTGCTGTCACTACGACGCACACTGGTGCTGTCACTACGACGCACACTGGTGCTGTCACTACGACGCACACTGGTGCTGTCACTACGACGCACACTGGTGCTGTTGTCGTTTTTTAGTTTGCAGTTTGATTTATATTCCGTGGAACAGCCAATACTTGCCAATATTTAAAGCAAGAAATTTAAATTCAATTCTATGACATTTTATTGTAGCGATCCGCTAAGACAGGGGGGATCCAGGGGCGCACCCGGGGCGCCCCCCCCCCCCCCCCCCCCCTAAAATTGGAAAAAATATGATTTTGTTGGCGTAAAATCGTGATTTTTCACACGAAATACCCCAAATATGTTCGCGCCTCCCTCCGCTTGGCGCAATTTTTTTAAGTGCGCCCCCCCCCCTAACTTGAAATCCTGGATCGCCCCTGTAAGACACCAACTCGGAAATGTGTTATAGAAGTGATAATGTCAGTTTGATTTCTTGACAAGCAAAGGTGCCATGATATCACGCTTTGTAAACAATTTGCGACTTGTCTCTCACTCAATATGTGTTCAATTGAAATAAATAATCTATTCATCCATGTTTTATGATCAAATGAAAATTAAAAATATATCACACAGTCGGTAGAGTTCCAAATTCCAATAGAAAAATCGTAGAGAGATGCAAAATCGATGTCTCTATCAGAGAAATACAAAATGTACATGTATGTTCAATAATTATACATTTGAATAAGATGATGCGAACATTTGGACACTTGTAAGAAACAAACAAATGCATATAATATATAAATAAGGCATGACTTATCTTATTTGTACGACCCCTTTCACATGGGGCCTCTTTTAGTTATTAGAGACGTATCGAATGGACAACAATGGAGATTAACATGCACCCAAATACTACTTTAATACCATTTCCTCCAACATGTTAATACAGTATATAATGTGATAATATATCAATATAGCTATAATGCTACTCACTTGACACTAACATCAATTATTCAATTAATCAATTAAACAAATATTTTAGTACTACATATTTTAGTAATTTCCACCGGAAAATAATGTCGATATCTAAAGCCAATTGTATTACATAATGGCTATGACGTTAATGAAGTAAAGTGGAGTTGAGTTCATCACACATTCACTTAAGGTCATGAATTGTGCTCAACAAAGTCATATGTGATATAGTGTGCCGCTAACGTATATGTTTGAGTTCATCACACACTCACTTAAGGTCATGAGTTATGCTCAACAAAGTCACATGTAGTGTGCCGCTAACGTATATGTTTGAGTGCATCACACACTCACTTAAGGTTATGAGTTATGCTCAACAAAGTCATATGTGATATAGTTTGCCACTAACGTATATGCTTGAGTTCATCACACACTCACTTAAGGTCATGAGTTATGCTCAACAAAGTCATATGTGATATAGTGTGCCGCTAACGTATATGCTTGAGTTCATCACACACTCACTTAAGGTCATGAGTTATGCTCAACAAAGTCATAAATGATATAGTGTGCCGCTAACGTATATGTTTGAGTTCATCACACACTCATTTAAGGTCGTGAGTAATGCTCAACAAAGTCATATGTATAGTTTAGTTCCACGCACGTGCAAGCAAGAAGTCATCTTCCACTGACTTTAGTTTATGAGTTATGCTTATCAGTGATTATCCCTATATTCACCTTACCAGACAAGGTAACGCTTCGACCATTGAAGCTATATTTTTATATACCTGATGTGGCCGAGTGGTCTAGGACCTTTGACATCAGGCTAAGCGGTGGGTGATGCAGCCGTTTCAACTAATCCTAACACTGCTTGGTTAAATTTTCAGACATATTATTGTCCGTGTGCTATGGCTTTTATTTAGAACTGAATGATTATTCGCTCTCTGAACTGATTGTAGATGGGTTGTGATTGTAACCATGTAAATCTATGATTCCCTCGAGTCCATCATAGTCTATGTTTCCATATAATGGTAGATTAATGTGTCGTAAAATTCTGTATTAAGTGCTAGATTTCAGAAGATTTAGATTAAGTCTTTATCGGAATAATATACAGACCAATCTATATTGCTTCAAAGCTTTTAGAGTTATCTTTTTTATATTGTTTTTAATTGATTCTAATGAGTCTTGATAATAATTAAGCCATCAATTTCAATGAAAAATTGGCAATGTATATTCATTATTGTACATAGTGTATCCTTTGTAATTACCAAATATCAAATGACAAGCCATGGTGACTTTGAAAATAACTGAAACGCAAATTAGGATCAATGAGATATTGGATTTGTTCTTTCTATGGTGCTTACCTAATGCAATAACTGAAATGCAAATTGAGATCAATGAGATATTGGATTTGTTCTTTCTATGGTTTTTACCTAAGACATGTGTGACGTTTATTTTGCTTTCTAATATTTTGACCTTGACCTTTGAGCGTCCGTGATGAAGATTATTCCAGAAAGTCGTCGTGAGCTCTAAATTCGATATCTTCTTATTTATTATTATGAATTTCGCGAATAACTCTTTAATCTGTATTATTCTATATGCTTTAGATATAAGAAGAGTTTGAAGATACCAAAGGAGTAATCAGAATCCGTGTATGTTTTGTCCTTGATTTTTTCTCTGAAATCGTTAATCTTTAGATTTGCTTTCAATCCCTTCAATATATAATGTTCGAGAAGTACGCATGTCTTCGTTCTATGTCTTTTGTGCCTAATGTTGCCAGTTTCTCTGGATTGTCCCTTCTTGATTGTCCGTCCGTTTTCTCTAATGTTTATTTATATTCAATGTTACTAAATATCGTCAATTTTATTTGATACAGTACTAGATATCTACGCTTTTTAGTGCAAATGTACGATAAAATTAATCTTCAATTTTGCTTTCCCTGTTACAAATTTTCTCCAGTATTCGTCATTATCACATCAAATTAATAATCTCTGGTGGGAAACTGATGATAGATTACGTAATAGATGTGTCGCCAATATATGATGTCTCCTTAATAGCCGAGTTGCGACGAAGTCGAACTCGGCTTATAATATGATGAATGTTGTCCGGGCGTCAACTTTTTCGTTTCCGCACAATATCTTAAGAATGAAATGTTTGATCTAAATGAAATTTGGTACACACATGCCTGGTAGTGAGAGGAGGAAGCCTATTGATATTGATGATCGTAGGACAAAGGTCAAGGTCACAACTTCTAAAAATAGAACACAACTTTGATACTTTTTTCGTTTCCGCACGATATCTTAAGAACAAAATGTAGGATCTAAATGCAACTTGGTACACATATGCCTGATGGTGAGAGGTGGAAGCCTATTGATATTGAGGTTTGTAGGACAAAGGTCAAGGTCACAACTTCTAAAAATAGAACAAAAATTTGATAAGAACGAAATGTTGGATATAAATGAAACTTGGTACACACATGCCTGAATGTGAGAGGAGGAAGCCTATTGATATTGAGGTTTGTAGGACAAAGGTCAAGGTCACAACTTCTAAAAATAGAACAAAAATTAGATACTTGTTTTGCTTCCGCACGATATCTTAAGAACGAAATGTCGGATCTAAATGAATCTTGGTACACACATGCCTGATCGTGAGAGGAGGTAGCCTATTGATATTGAGGTTTGTAGGTCAAAGGTCAAGGTCACAACTTCTAAAAATAGAACAAAAATTTGATACTTTTTTTGTTTCCACACAATATATCAAGTACAAGAAACTAAGTACACACATGCCTCATGCTGAGAGGAACAAGTCTCATGAACTTGAGGTTTGTGGGTCAAAGGTCAAGATCACAATTTCTAAAAATAGAACAGTAATTTTATACTTTTTAATCAGAACATAAATATCACATCAAAGACTAAGGTTCAGAATTATATAACTAGGCATTGTCCATCCATATGTTCGCAACTCGGCTTTCGCACCTTTGGTGCGTTACTGATTTCATGAAACTTAATATAATGAAGTGATAGGATAAATTTGATCAAAATTAAATGTGTGTTGTCTTGTTTTTTTGTTCCCATTATTTTTTTTAGGGGGATACATCTTGTATGAGGGCACGCCATGGTTCATATTGTCAATCGATCAATTAGCAATGAACAAACCACTTAAAAACGAATACACACAAAGAGCAGTTGTCCGATTGGTCAATATATACCTAACTTTCTTGCAGATGATGAACGAAAGGTTACCTGATAGGACTCCAAAAGGGATGTTGTTAGGCGTTACTGTATCACCAAAGAAAAAAAGAAAGTAAATATCCAACAAACATGTAATTTTTATGAGATTTTTATTGGATATACATTACAGAAACCATGACTGCTTTAGTGTATCACATGCTCATATGTGCTTTTAATATCTTCAAATGTACTCAACAACCACAAAGCGGGTGACTTATAAGAAGAACAACTGCTTACCCGTAGCGAGCACCTGGGTCCCCCCATCGGTTTTTATGGGATATGTATTGTTGATCCTTTTATTTTTCTGTTTGCTGTTGTTTTTGAGTTTTTTTTTATTGTTTTTGTTTTGTTTTGTTTTGCTTTGTTTTGTATTGTTTTGTTTTTGTTTTTGTTTTGTTTTGATTTTGTTTTGTGTTTGTTTGTTTGTTTGGTTGGTTTTTTGTTGCTTTTTTTGTTTTTTTTTCTGTCTTCGTCCTATGTCTTGTGTGCCCAATGTTTTCAGTGTTTACTGGATTGTCCAGTCTTGACTGCCCCTTTCGGTTGTCTCTAACGTGTTTCTTTATTATCTACAAACTTTAAATAACAAAATAGTTCAATGACATTTGTTGTAATTGATGTTTATAAAGTTTTACTTTTATGCTTGTAGTGGACTCAATCCATAATTCTCTTCATTTGTTCATTGTTAATTCTAAAACTAAATACTAATTACCAAAGCAAGGACATTTAATAAAAATGTATTAGTGAATTATAAATCCCACCATTAATTCACTGGAAGCGTTCGGTAATTTCAGATTATTTCTTTGAGAACATTATAGTTAAAATGTATCTAAAGCATATTCTGTTAAATATTATTACATATACAAAACAAAATGTACTCTCTCCTCAAACACACGAAATCCGTGAATAAAAACGTAGATATCTACTTTAACTCGCACGGTGCGAAGCTTGAATAAGCTTCATCAAGAACGCTCAAAGTCAAAAGATTTATGAAATAATTGATTCACAGTTATTGTCCAAGCTACGAGACTGTCACTGTCAGGTTCACAGTTAGTGTCCAAACTACGACACGTGCACTATCGTCATCAGATTCACAGTTATTGTCCAAGCTACGAGACTATCACCGTCAGGTTCACAGTTATTGTCCAAGCTACGAGACTGTCACTGTCAGGTTCACAGTTAGTGTCCAAACTACGACACGTGTACTATCGTCATCAGATTCACAGTTATTGTCCAAGCTACGAGATTGTCACTGTCAGGTTCATAGTTATTGTCCAAACTACGACACGTGCACTATCGTCATCAGGTTCACAGTTATTGTCACAATTACGAGACTATTCCCGTCAGGTTCACGGTTATTGTTCAAGCTACGCGACTATCGCCGTCGGGTTCACGGTTAGTGTCCAAACTACGACACGTGCACTATTGTCATCAGGTTCACAGTTATTGTCACAATTACGACAATGTATTTCAGTGAACTCTTGGTTTTTTGTAGTACAAACTTAGATATCTAATTTACTTTGCACTAAACATTTATGGAATAACCTTCATCAGGGACGGTCAGAGTCAAAAGATTTGGAAGCCAAATAATTTCGACAATGTATATCTATAGATTCGTGGTGATTGTCATAATTACGACAATGTATGTAGATTGACTCGTGGTTGTTGGCGTAATTACGGTTTTTGATAACCCCTTTTGTATCTTCAAAGCTTTGCTTTCAATTAAGCACGCTAGCAGGGTTAACCATGATCAGTAGATACTTTAAAAATTATCAAGTTCAAACGTGCAACAAAACTGTTAATTTTAAACAAATTACTTCATTTAGAGTTAAGAATTCGTTTTTAGTTCACCTGGACCTGAACTATTGCCATCACTTGGCGTCCGTCGTCTGTCGTCTGTCGTCTGTTGTCTGTCGTCTGTTGTCTGTCGTCTGTAAACTTTTCACATTTCAAGCTTCTTCTCCGAAACCACAAGGCCGATTGGAACCAAACTTAGCAGGAATGTTCCTTGGATGGTCCTCTACACAGTTACTATTTTTCGTTCCAGTCGGATATTCAATATGGCTGCTAGGGCCAATAATATGCTCTGATTGGCTGAAATTTCAAAGATCTTCTTCTCTGAAACTAATGAACTGACTGAACCCAAACTGTAAATGAATGATCATTGGAATGTCCTTTACCAAGTTTCTGTTTTTTATGCCGATCGGAAATCCAAGATGGCCGCCATCGCAAGACATAGATTAACATTGGACCCTATGGGAAAATGTTCAAATGCCTTCTTCTCAGAAACTACAAATATGATTAAAGCCAAACTGTACATGAATGTTCATTGGACGGTCTTCTACAACCTCAAGGATTTTTGTTCCGATATGAAATTCAAAATGGCGGCTACGGCAGGACTTAGTTTAACATTGGACCCTATGGGAAAAATGTTTCAAAATGCTTCTTCTCTGAAACCACTTGGACAGTTGAAACCAAACTACCCAGGAATGATCATTGGAAGGTTCTCTACAAAATTTATGTTTTTTATGCCGATCGGAAATCCAAGATGGCCGCCACCGCAATACATAGATTAAGATTGGACCCTATGGGAAAATATTCAAATGCCTTCTTCTCAGAAACTACAAATATGATTAAAGCCAAACTGTACATGAATGTTCATTAGATGGTCCTCTACAAACTTTACGTTTTTTGTTCCGGTATGAAATTCAAAATGGCGGCTACGGCAGGACTTAGTTTAACATTGGACCCTATGGGAAAAATGTTTCAAAACGCTTCTTCTCTGAAACCACTTGGAGAATTGAAACCAAACTGCCCAGGAATGATCATTGGAAGGTCCTCTACAAAGTTTATGTTTTTTAAGTCGATCGGAAATCCAAGATGGCCACCACCGCAATACATAGATTAACATTGAACCCTATGGGAAGATGTTCAAATGCCTTCTTCTCAGAAACTACAAATATGATTAAAGTCAAACTGTACATGAATGTTAATTGGATGGTCCTCTACAAACTTTACGTTTTTTGTTCCGATATGAAATTCAAAATGGCGGCTACGGCAGGACTTAGTTTAACATTGGACCCTATGGGAAAAATGTTTCAAAACGCTTCTTCTCTGAAACCACTAGAACAGTTGAAACCAAACTGCCCAGGAATGATCATTGGAAGGTCCTCTACAAAGTTAATGTTTTTTATGTCGATCGGAAATCCAAGATGGCCGCCACCGCAATACATAGATTAACATTGGACCCTATGGGAAAATGTTCAAATGCCTTCTTCTCAGAAACTACAAATATTATTAAAGCCAAACTGTACATGAATGTTCATTGGATGGTCCTCTACAAACTTTACGTTTTTTGTTCCGATATGAAATTCAAAATGGCGGCTACGGCAGGACTTAGTTTAACATTGGACCCTAAGGGAAAATGTTTCAAAACGCTTCTTCTCTGAAACCACTTGGACAGTTGAAACCAAACTGCCCAGGAATGATCATTGGAAGGTTCTCTACAAATTTTATGTTTTTTATGCCGATCGGAAATCCAAGATGGCCGCCACCGTAATACATAGATTAACATTGGACCCTATGGGAAAATGTTCAAATGCCTTCTTCTCAGAAACTACAAATATTATTAAAGCCAAACTGTACATGAATGTTCATTGGACGGTCCTCTACAAACTGTACGTTTTTTGTTCCGATATGAAATTCAAAATGGCGGCTACGGCAGGACTTAGTTTAACATTGGACCCTATGGGAAAAATGTTTCAAAACGCTTCTTCTCTGATACCACTTGGACAATTGGAACCAAACTGCCCATGAATGATCATTGGAAGGTCCTCTACAAAGTTTATGTTTTTTATGTCGATCGGAAATCCAAGATGGCCGCCACCGCAATACATAGATTAACATTGGACCCTATGGGAAAATATTCAAATGCCTTTTTCTCAGAAACTGCAAATATTATTAAAGCCAAACTGTACATGAATGTTCATTGGATGGTCCTCTACAAACTTTACGTTTTTTGTTCCGATATGAAATTCAAAATGGCGGCTACGGCAGGACTTAGTTTAACATTGGACCCTATGCGGAAAATGTTTCAAAACGCTTCTTCTCTGAAACCACTTGGACATTTGAAACCAAACTGCCCAGGAATGATCATTGGAAGGTTCTCTACCAATTTTATGTTTTTTATGCCGATCGGAAATCCAAGATGGCCGCCACCGTAATACATAGATTAACATTGGACCCTATGGGAAAATGTTCAAATGCCTTCTTCTCAGAAACTACAAATATGATTAAAGCCAAACTGTACATGAATGTTCATTGGATGGTCCTCTACAAACTTTACGTTTTTTGTTCCGATATGAAATTCAAAATGGCGGCTACGGCAGGACTTAGTTTAACATTGGACCCCATGTGAAAAATGTTTCAAAACGCTTCTTCTCTGAAACCACTTGGACAATTGAAACCAAACTGCCCAGGAATGATCATTGGAAGGTCCTCTACAAAGTTTATTTTTTTTTATGCCGATCGAAAATTCAAGATGGCCGCCACCGCAGGACATAGATTAACATTGGACCCTATGGGAAAATATTCAAATGCCTTCTTCTCAGAAACTACAAATATGATTAAAGCCAAACTGTACATGAATGTTCATTAGATGGTCCTCTACAAACTTTACGTTTTTTGTTCCGATATGAAATTCAAAATGGCGGCTACGGCAGGACTTAGTTTAACATTTGACCCTATGGGGAAAATGTTTCAAAACGCTTCTTTTCTGAAACCACTTGAACAATTGAAACCAAACTGCCCATGAATGATCATTGGAAGGTCCTCTACAAATTTTATGTTTTTTAAGTCGATCGGAAATCCAAGATGGCCGCCACCGCAATACATAGATTAACATTGGACCCTATGGGAAAATGTTCAAATGCCTTCTTCTCAGAAACTACAAATATTATTAAAGCCAAACTGTACATGAATGTTCATTGGATGTTCCTCTACAAACTGTACGTTTTTTGTTCCGATATGAAATTCAAAATGGCGGCTACGGCAGGACTTAGTTTAACATTGGACCCTATGGGAAAAATGTTTCAAAACGCTTCTTCTCTGATACCACTTGGACAATTGGAACCAATCTGCCCAGGAATGATCATTGGAAGGTCCTCTACAAAGTTTATGTTTTTTATGTCGATCGGAAATCCAAGATGGCCGCCACCGCAATACATAGATTAACATTGGACCCTATGGGAAAATGTTCAAATGCCTTTTTCTCAGAAACTACAAATATTATTAAAGCCAAACTGTACATGAATGTTCATTGGATGGTCCTCTACAAACTTTACGTTTTTTGTTCCGATATGAAATTCAAAATGGCGGCTACGGCAGGACTTAGTTTAACATTGGACCCTATGCGGAAAATGTTTCAAAACGCTTTTTCTCTGAAACCACTTGGACATTTGAAACCAAACTGCCCAGGAATGATCATTGGAAGGTTCTCTACAAAGTTTCTGTTTTTTATGCCGATCGGAAATCCAAGATGGCCGCCACCGCAATACATAGATTAACATTGGACCCTATGGGAAAATGTTCAAATGCCTTCTTCTCAGAAACTACAAATATTATTAAAGCCAAACTGTACAAGAATGTTCATTGGATGGTCCTCTACAAACTTTACGCTTTTTGTTCCGATATGAAATTCAAAATGGCGGTTACGGCAGGACTTAGTTTAACATTGGACCCTATGGGGGAAATGTTTCAAAACGCTTCTTCTCTGAAACCACTTGGACAATTGAAACCAAACTGCCCAGGAATGATCATTGGAAGGTCCTCTACAAAATACGTTTTTTTATGTCGATCGAAAATCCAAGATGGCCGCCACCGCAATACATAGATTAACATTGGACCCTATGGGAAAATGTTCAAATGCCTTCTTCTCAGAAACTACAAATATTATTAAAGCCAAACTGTACATGAATGTTCATTGGATGGTCCTCTACAAACTTTACGTTTTTTGTTCCGATATGAAATTCAAAATGGCGGCTACGGCAGGACTTAGTTTAACATTGGACCCTATGTGAAAAATGTTTCAAAACGCTTCTTCTCTGAAACCACTTGGACAATTGAAACCAAACTGCCCAGGAATGATCATTGGAAGGTCCTCTACAAAGTTTATGTTTTTTTTATGCCGATCGAAAATTCAAGATGGCCGCCACCGCAATACATAGATTAACATTGGACCCTATGGGAAAATATTCAAATGCCTTCTTCTCAGAAACTACAAATATGATTAAAGCCAAACTGTACATGAATGTTCATTAGATGGTCCTCTACAAACTTTACGTTTTTTGTTCCGGTATGAAATTCAAAATGGCGGCTACGGCAGGACTTAGTTTAACATTGGACCCTATGGGAAAAATTTTTCAAAACGCTTCTTCTCTGAAACCACTTGGACAATTGAAACCAAACTGCCCAGGAATGATCATTGGAAGGTTCTCTACAAAGTTTCTGTTTTTTATGCCGATCGGAAATCCAAGATGGCCGCCACCGCAATACATAGATTAACATTGGACCCTATGGGAAAATGTTCAAATGCCTTCTTCTCAGAAACTACAAATATTATTAAAGCCAAACCGAACAAGAATGTTCATTGGATGGTCCTCTACAAACTTTACGTTTTTTGTTCCGATATGAAATTCAAAATGGCGGTTACGGCAGGACTTAGTTTAACATTGGACCCTATGGGAAAAATGTTTCAAAACGCTTCTTCTCTGAAACCACTTGGACAATTGAAACCAAACTGCCCAGGAATGATCATTGGAAGGTCCTCTACAAAGTTTATGTTTTTTATGTCGATCGGAAATCCAAGATGGCCGCCACCGCAATACATAGATTAACATTGGACCCTATGGGAAAATGTTCAAATGCCTTCTTCTCAGAAACTACAAATATTATTAAAGCCAAACTGTACATGAATGTTCATTGGATGGTCCACTACAAACTGTACGTTTTTTGTTCCGATATGAAATTCAAAATGGCGGCTACGGCAGGACTTAGTTTAACATTGGACCCTATGCGGAAAATGTTTCAAAACGCTTCTTCTCTGAAACCACTTGGACAGTTGAAACCAAACTGCCCAGGAATGATCATTGGAAGGTCCTCTACAAAGTTTATATTTTTTATGTCGATCGGAAATCCAAGATGGCCGCCACCGCAATACATAGATTAACATTGGACCCTATGGGAAAATGTTCAAATGCCTTCTTCTCAGAAACTACAAATATTATTAAAGCCAAACTGTACATGAATGTTCATTGGATGGTCCTCTACAAACTTTACGTTTTTTGTTCCGATATGAAATTCAAAATGGCGGCTACGGCAGGACTTAGTTTAACATTGGACCCTATGTGAAAAATGTTTCAAAACGCTTCTTCTCTGAAACCACTTGGACAATTGAAACCAAACTGCCCAGGAATGATCATTGGAAGGTCCTCTACAAAGTTTATGGTTTTTTTATGCCGATCGAAAATTCAAGATGGCCGCCACCGCAGGACATAGATTAACATTGGACCCTATGGGAAAATATTCAAATGCCTTCTTCTCAGAAACTACAAATATGATTAAAGCCAAACTGTACATGAATGTTCATTAGATGGTCCTCTACAAACTTTACGTTTTTTGTTCCGGTATGAAATTTAAAATGGCGGCTACGGCAGGACTTAGTTTAACATTGGACCCTATGTGAAAAATGTTTCAAAACGCTTCTTCTCTGAAACCACTTGGACAATTGAAACCAAACTGCCCAGGAATGATCATTGGAAGGTCCTCTACAAAGTTTATGTTTTTTTTATGCCGATCGAAAATTCAAGATGGCCGCCACCGCAGGACATAGATTAACATTGGACCCTATGGGAAAATATTCAAATGCCTTCTTCTCAGAAACTACAAATATGATTAAAACCAAACTGTACATGAATGTTCATTAGATGGTCCTCTACAAACTTTACGTTTTTTGTTCCGGTATGAAATTTAAAATGGCGGCTACGGCAGGACTTAGTTTAACATTGGACCCTATGGGGAAAATGTTTCAAAACGCTTCTTCTCTGAAACCACTTGGACAATTGAAACCAAACTGCCCAGGAATGATCATTGGAAGGTCCTCTACAAAGTTTATGTTTTTTTTATGCCGATCGAAAATTCAAGATGGCCGCCACCGCAGGACATAGATTAACATTGGACCCTATGGGAAAATGTTCAAATGCCTTCTTCTCAGAAACTACAAATATTATTAAAGCCAAACTGTACATGAATGTTCATTGGATGGTCCTCTACAAACTTTACTTTTTTTGTCCCGATATGAAATTCAAAATGGCGGCTACGGCAGGACTTAGTTTAACATTGGACCCTATGGGGGAAATGTTTCAAAACGCTTCTTCTCTGAAACCACTAGGACAATTGAAACCAAACTGCCCAGGAATGATCATTGGAAGGTCCTCTACAAAGTTTATGTTTTTTATGTCGATCGGAAATCCAAGATGGCCGCCACCGCAATACATAGATTAACATTGGACCCTATGGGAAAATGTTCAAATGCCTTCTTCTCAGAAACTACAAATATGATTAAAGCCAAACTGTACATGAATGTTCATTAGATGGTCCTCTACAAACTTAACGTTTTTTGTTCCGGTATGAAATTCAAAATGGCGGCTACGGCAGGACTTAGTTTAACATTGGACCCTATGGGGAAAGTGTTTCAAAACGCTTCTTCTCTGAAACCACTTGGACAATTGAAACCAAACTGCCCAGGAATGATCATTGGAAGGTCCTCTACAAAATGTATGTTTTTTATGTCGATCGGAAATCCAAGATGGCCGCCACCGCAATACATAGATTAACATTGGACCCTATGGGAAAATGTTCAAATGCCTTCTTCTCAGAAACTACAAATATTATTAAAGCCAAACTGTACATGAATGTTCATTGGATGGTCCTCTACAAACTTTACGTTTTTTGTTCCGATATGAAATTCAAAATGGCGGCTACGGCAGGACTTAGTTTAACATTGGACCCTATGCGGAAAATGTTTCAAAACGCTTCTTCTCTGAAACCACTTGGACAGTTGAAACCAAACTGCCCAGGAATGATCATTGGAAGGTCCTCTACAAAGTTTATATTTTTTATGTCGATCGGAAATCCAAGATGGCCGCCACCGCAATACATAGATTAACATTGGACCCTATGGGAAAATGTTCAAATGCCTTCTTCTCAGAAACTACAAATATTATTAAAGCCAAACTGTACATGAATGTTCATTAGATGGTCCTCTACAAACTTTACGTTTTTTGTTCCGGTATGAAATTTAAAATGGCGGCTACGGCAGGACTTAGTTTAACATTGGACCCTATGTGAAAAATGTTTCAAAACGCTTCTTCTCTGAAACCACTTGGACAATTGAAACCAAACTGCCCAGGAATGATCATTGGAAGGTCCTCTACAAAGTTTATGTTTATTTTATGCCGATCGAAAATTCAAGATGGCCGCCACCGCAGGACATAGATTAACATTGGACCCTATGGGAAAATGTTCAAATGCCTTCTTCTCAGAAACTACAAATATTATTAAAGCCAAACTGTACATGAATGTTCATTGGATGGTCCTCTACAAACTTTACGTTTTTTGTCCCGATATGAAATTCAAAATGGCGGCTACGGCAGGACTTAGTTTAACATTGGACCCTATGGGGAAAATGTTTCAAAACGCTTCTTCTCTGAAACCACTTGGACAATTGAAACCAAACTGCCCAGGAATGATCATTGGAAGGTCCTCTACAAAGTTTATGTTTTTTATGTCGATCGGAAATCCAAGATGGCCGCCACCGCAATACATAGATTAACATTGGACCCTATGGGAAAATGTTCAAATGCCTTCTTCTCAGAAACTACAAATATGATTAAAGCCAAACTGTACATGAATGTTCATTAGATGGTCCTCTACAAACTTAACGTTTTTTGTTCCGGTATGAAATTCAAAATGGCGGCTACGGCAGGACTTAGTTTAACATTGGACCCTATGGGGAAAGTGTTTCAAAACGCTTCTTCTCTGAAACCACTTGGACAATTGAAACCAAACTGCCCATGAATGATCATTGGAAGGTCCTCTACAAAATGTATGTTTTTTATGTCGATCGGAAATCCAAGATGGCCGCCACCGCAATACATAGATTAACATTGGACCCTATGGGAAAATGTTCAAATGCCTTCTTCTCAGAAACTACAAATATTATTAAAGCCAAACTGTACATGAATGTTCATTGGATGGTCCTCTACAAACTTTACGTTTTTTGTTCCGATATGAAATTCAAAATGGCGGCTACGGCAGGACTTAGTTTAACATTGGACCCTATGCGGAAAATGTTTCAAAACGCTTCTTCTCTGAAACCACTTGGACAATTGAAACCAAACTGCCCAGGAATGATCATTGGAAGGTCCTCTACAAAGTTTATATTTTTTATGTCGATCGGAAATCCAAGATGGCCGCCACCGCAATACATAGATTAACATTGGACCCTATGGGAAAATGTTCAAATGCCTTCTTCTCAGAAACTACAAATATTATTAAAGCCAAACTGTACATGAATGTGCATTGGATGGTCCTCTACAAACTGTACGTTTTTTGTCCCGATATGAAATTCAAAATGGCGGCTACGGCAGGACTTAGTTTAACATTGGACCCTATGGGGGAAATGTTTCAAAACGCTTCTTCTCTGAAACCACTTGGACAATTGAAACCAAACTGCCCAGGAATGATCATTGGAAGGTCCTCTACAAAGTTTATGTTTTTTATGTCGATCGGAAATCCAAGATGGCCGCCACCGCAATACATAGATTAACATTGGACCCTATGGGAAAATGTTCAAATGCCTTCTTCTCAGAAACTGCAAATATTATTAAAGCCAAACTGTACATGAATGTTCATTGGATGGTCCTCTACAAACTTTACGTTTTTTGTTCCGATATGAAATTCAAAATGGCGGCTACGGCAGGACTTAGTTTAACATTGGACCCTATGGGAAAAATGTTTCAAAACGCTTCTTCTCTGAAACCACTAGGACAGTTGAAACCAAACTTCCCAGGAATGATCATTGGAAGGTTCTCTACAAATTTTATGTTTTTTATGCCGATCGGAAATCCAAGATGGCCGCCACCGTAATACATAGATTAACATTGGACCCTATGGGAAAATGTTCAAATGCCTTCTTCTCAGAAACTACAAATATTATTAAAGCCAAACTGTACATGAATGTTCATTGGATGGTCCTCTACAAACTTTACGTTTTTTGTTCCGATATGAAATTCAAAATGGCGGCTACGGCAGGACTTAGTTTAACATTGGACCCTATGGGAAAAATGTTTCAAAACGCTTCTTCTCTGAAACCACTTGGACAATTGAAACCAAACTGCCCAGGAATGATCATTGGAAGGTCCTCTACAAAGTTTATGGTTTTTATATGCCGATCGAAAATTCAAGATGGCCGCCACCGCAGGACATAGATTAACATTGGACCCTATGGGAAAATATTCAAATGCCTTCTTCTCAGAAACTACAAATATGATTAAAGCCAAACTGTACATGAATGTTCATTAGATGGTCCTCTACAAACTTTACGTTTTTTGTTCCGGTATGAAATTCAAAATGGCCTCTACGGCAGGACTTAGTTTAACATTGGACCCTATGGGGAAAATGTTTCAAAACGCGTCTTCTCTGAAACCACTAGGACAGTTGAAACCAAACTGCCCAGGAATGATCATTGGAAGGTCCTCTACAAAGTTTATATTTTTTATGTCGATCGGAAATCCAAGATGGCCGCCACCGCAATACATAGATTAACATTGGACCCTATGGGAAAATGTTCAAATGCCTTCTTCTCAGAAACTACAAATATTATTAAAGCCAAACTGTACATGAATGTTCATTGGATGGTCCTCTACAAACTTTACGTTTTTTGTCCCGATATGAAATTCGAAATGGCGGCTACGGCAGGACTTAGTTTAACATTGGACCCTATAGGGGAAATGTTTCAAAACGCTTCTTCTCTGAAACCACTAGAACAGTTGAAACCAAACTGCCCAGGAATGATCATTGGAAGGTCCTCTACAAAGTTTATGTTTTTTATGTCGATCGGAAATCCAAGATGGCCGCCACCGCAATACATAGATTAACATTTGACCCTATGGGAAAATGTTCAAATGCCTTCTTCTCAGAAACTACAAATATTATTAGAGCCAAACTGTACATGAATGTTCATTGGATGGTCCTCTACAAACTTTACGTTTTTTGTTCCGATATGAAATTCAAAATGGCGGCTACGGCAGGACTTAGTTTAACATTGGACCCTATGGGGAAAATGTTTCAAAACGCTTCTTCTCTGAAACCACTTGGACAATTGAAACCAAACTGCCCAGGAATGATCATTGGAAGGTTCTCTACAAATTTTATGTTTTCTATGCCGATCGGAAATCCAAGATGGCCGCCACCGTAATACATAGATTAACATTGGACCCTATGGGAAAATATTCAAATGCCTTCTTCTCAGAAACTACAAATATGATTAAAGCCAAACTGTACATGAATGTTCATTGGATGGTCCTCTACAAACTTTACGTTTTTTGTTCTGATATGAAATTCAAAATGGCGGCTACGGCAGGACTTGTTTAACATTGGACCCTATGGGGAAGATGTTTCAAAACGCTTCTTCTCTGAAACCAAACTGCCCAGGAATGATCATTGGAAGGTCCTCTGTTTTGTATGCCGATCGGAAATCCAAGATGGCTGCCACCACAGGTCATAGTATTAACACAGGACCATATCGGGAAAATACAGAAATAACTTCTTCTCTGAAGCTATTGCACTGATTGAACCTAAACTATGCATAAATCATTGGAAGGTCCTTTACAAACTTTGTGTTTTTTATGTTGATCGTAATTCCAAGATGACTACCACTGCAGGACATAGGACCAATTGGTTTTTTTTATAACCAGGTGAACGATACAGGCTCTTGAGAGCCTCTGGTTGTTTTCCTTATTGGTAATAAGTAAATCTGGTGTATTTAATAAATGAGTTTTATTGATAAAAAAAATCATTCCTTATAAATGATCATTGTAAAATATATTGAATTTGCTTATCGAGTTAATCAAAGAAAGACTGGAAGATGCCAAAGGTGTAATAAGAAGTCGTAAATTGAAGGACAGCCAATGCAATGGGTTGGACGCATATGTTCCGAAATGGTTAGCCGTTCCTGTTACACAATAGACACCCATCATCTAACTGTAGAAAAGTGCTAAATCTGGAAGAAATGAGATTACTTGCTATTCAAATGTAGTTTCATATTTTGTTCATTTTATTGATCACAGTGTTAAAACGATGTGCATAATGTAGCTTAATCTATTTTTAGTTGTGTGTAAACAACACGTTCGGTTTTAAATTTAAAAGTAGCCGTTTGTTTTCTTTCTACAAATGATTAATTAATTTTATGTTCAACAAATGTTTATAATTCATTATCAATCTCATTTACAAATGTATCGGTCATTAAACTCCCTCTCGCAATACTTTTCTCTAAGAAGGGAGGCTTGTAGTCATAAAACTAGTTTTGCTCTACCACTTTTTTTTTATTGAAGTGCCTGTACCAAACCAGGAAAGTAAACGGTCATACATTTGTGTTTTTTTTATTCGATTTTGGAGTTGTTCCGACAGTGTGGTATTTTTTTGTTTTTCGTTTTATTTTAAAGTTGTGACGTTGACAGAGGTATATATGATTGATTGATTGATTGATTGATTGATTGATTGATTGATTGATTGATTGATTGATGGATGGATGGATGGATGGATGGATGGATGGATGGATGGATGGATGGATGGATGGATGGATGGATGGATGGATGGATGGATTGATTGATTGATTGATTGATTGATTGATTGATTGATTGATTGATTGATTGATTGATTGATTGATTGATTGATTGATTGATTGATTGATTGATTGATTGATTGATTGATTGATTGATTGATTGATTGATTGATTGATTGATTGATTGATTGATTGATTGATTGATTGATTGATTGATTGATTGATTGATTGATTGATTGATTGATTGATTGATTGATTGATTGATTGATTGATGAACAGTATTTTAGCTATATTCAGGACGAGAACAAGTTCAGTAATACATAAAAGCTATATAGAAATGAGGGAAAGGTTGTGTCAACCGAGTCCACGACCTCTGACTGCCACTGAAAAGTACGGAGAGTTGGGTAGGGACAAAAGATTTGTAGCAGCTACAATGTGCCTACTCCTTTGCGAAATCTACAAAATAGGTCTTTAGCGTGCATGGAACGTGGCACTCTCTAGACACGTTGCCCATTATGGTCCACGGTCAGGTTTTCCGTCCCCTCCCCTCAACGAGTACACTTCCCCTAACTCTCACCCGGGGAGGCTGTGATGAGCAGCTCTGTGGATTATGGTCAAGAAACCTTCACAATATTTGTAATTCAAAGTGAAATTAGATTTAATGTACGTGTCTCAGTGTGACAATAGTTATATAAAACTCCAAGTTGAGCGAGTAAAAAACGATTAACAAAAATCTGCAATTATCATTGTTGTAAGTATAATATATAGGAGTATCGGAGATTGGACTATAATTGCTAATTAATTATGCATGCGTTTATATACTTTCCAAAGTTGTATAGCGATTCTCCGAGGGAATTAGTGTTTATTTATTTATAGCTCGGTTATCAGTAATAAAATGTTATCACTTTATAATCGTTTAGACGATAATTGATTTTATGTAATAACGATACATTCAAATTCCAAATATATTAATTAAGAATATTAGATCATATACTGATCTTATTAGGGTTGAGCGATATGGTGTTTAACACCACATTCAACACTATTTCAGCTATATCGCGGCGATTAGTTTTATTGGTGGAGGAAAACGGAGTATCAGGTGAAAGCCATCTACCTGTTGTATTGGTTTTATTAATATAAAAAATAAATAATGATAGATGATTAACTAAACTTCCAAATTATAACCGTAATTAGCACATCATTTGGTTGAAGCGAATCATAATGAGAGAGAATAAAAACCACAACAACTTACCAATTGAACAATTGACCGAGTCAAAAAAAAACTTTGGTGAAGAGCTTGAAGATACAAAATGGGTAATCAAAAGCCGTAAATCGAAGAAGAACGGACCATACAATAGTCAAAAAAAAAGGACAAAAAAAACAAAAAAAATTGTCAAATTATGAATGTCATGTAAGAAATGTTTATATATTTCCGACTATGCTCATTATTTCGAAATATGTTGTGCATAGTTATTTTGACACTTGGTCAGCCCTACAAGCCTTTATTGAAATCCTTGCACCAAGAAAAGGAAGTGAGCGGTCATCGTTTGCGGTTTTCGATAATCGCCTCTGTTTCTGCGATTTTCTGATAGGATTTTATAACTGTTCTGACATTGTGTTATTTTTTTGTCTTTAATTAAGATATAATTTAGAGTTAATATTCATACTCTATCTACTGTATCTCCGATTTATTTGAATATTTTTATTTCATATCTTCAAAAAAAAACCTGTAGATATCTAATTTAGAGTGCACGACGCGTTTCTGGAATAACCTTCGTCAGGTACGTTCAAAGTCAAATGATTGGAAAGACAAATAAATAAAAATATTTAAGAGTAGGAGCCAAACGGCCTAAAGAGAATAGCCAAACTGCCTAAAGAGAATAGCCAAACGGCCTAAAGAGAATAGTCAAACGGCCTAAAAAAAATAGCCAAACGGCCTAAAGAGAATAGCCAAACGGCCTAAAGAAAATAGCCAAACGGCCTAAAGAGAATAGTCAAACGGCCTAAAGAGAATAGTCAAACGGTCTAAAGAGAATAGTCAAACGGCCTAAAGAGAATAGTCAAACGGCCTAAAGAGAATAGCCAAACGGCCTAAAGAAAATAGCCAAACTGCCTAAAGAGAATAGCCAAACGGCCTAAAGAAAATAGCCAAACGGCCTAAAGAGAATAGCCAAACGGCCTAAAGAGAATAGCCAAACGGCCTAAAGAGAATAGCCAAACGGCCTAAAGAAAATAGCCAAACGGCCTAAAGAAAATAGCCAAACGGCCTAAAGAGAATAGCCAAACGGCCTAAAGAAAATAGCCAAACGGCCTAAAGAAAATAGCCAAACGGCCTAAAGAGAATAGTCAAACGGCCTAAAGAAAATAGCCAAACGGCCTAAAGAGAATAGTCAAACGGCCTAAAGAGAATAGTCAAACGGCCTAAAGAGAATAGCCAAACGGCCTAAAGAGAATAGTCAAACGGCCTAAAGAGAATAGTCAAACGGCCTAAAGAGAATAGCCAAACGGCCTAAAGAGAATAGCCAAAACGGCCTAAAGAAAATAGCCAAACGACCTAAAGAGAATAGCCAAACGGCCTAAAGAGAATAGTCAAACGGCCTAAAGAGAATAGTCAAACGGCCTAAAGAGAATAGCCAAACGGTCTAAAGAGAATAGTCAAAATCGGCTAAGGTCACCAATGCCCTTAACATTTGGAAAAGGACATGTTCATAATACAAAAACGATCACACACAGGAAGACACATACACAAATACTGACAACAATTTGTTTAGTACTGTCAATTAACAGTCCTTTTTCTTTTTTATATTTGTCATTTAGTTATGATGTCAAGATGACACACTGTTTGATAAAAACAGGAAAGATTAGTTGAAGATACCAAGGTGGTAGTCAGAAGCCATACATCGGAGAAGGACAGACAATACTATGGCCAAAAGTAAAAGAACAAAAGGGAAAACAATTTTCTACAAAACACTAAACACAGAAAACTTAAGACTGAGCAACACAAAACCTCACTAAATGAACGTTGCTTCACCCTCATTAATACTTACGTATTGGGTCTTCATCAGTAGACGTTAAGAGTGCTGCTCTACTTGCTAGTGATCGTCTCGAACTTACTTTGAGGTATAACGTGTATTCATTATTGATGACGTCATGAAGACATGTTTTTCTACCTCATTTTTAGGTGGATATTCTTACATTCATGTTAACTTGCATCCACATCCACATCCTTTCCTTTCCTTGTTAATCCATATACATGTATCTCTTGTTGTAGGAAGTGGAAAGACGAGTTTACTAGATGTGTTGGTTGGTAGAGCATCAGATGGCGAGATATTGGGAGATATTTATTTAAATAGTGTTACACAAAATAATTCCATGATACGTTCTTTCTCTGCCTACGTTAAACAAGACGATAGACTTTTACCACATTTAACTATCAAGGAAACTCTTATGTTTGTAGCTGAATTAAAACTACCAACCAATTTTACCGACAAGCAAATACAAGATCGGGTAAGTTGTACTGTAATCAGAATGAACATGTATATATATATATATATATACGTCTGAAAATTAAACCAAACAGTGTTAGAATTAGATTTTAGAGCTGTCAAATTTTTGTTCTTCCCTCGACGGGATTTGAACCCACACCATTGTTACACTGCAGCACCATTCGCTTAGCCTTACGTCCAGCGCCCTAGACCACTCGACTACATTCACTCCCTAAAAAAGGAGCTTCAATAGTCGTAGTGTTACCTTGTCTCGTAAGGCAAATCGATAGAATATATTGGATAGGATAATGAAGAATTATTCATTATACAGTCACAGGAAATAAAGTATATTATACAAACGTCTAGAAGCAAGTGACAACCATACAATATATCTGTCCCACTGGATCTCAAAGTTACTTTAAAGGATACTAGGTTAATACTAAATATTATATACGTCTGAAAATTAAACCAAACAGTGTTAGAATTAGATTTTAGAGCTGTCAAATTTTTGTTCTTCCCTCGACGGGATTTGAACCCACACCATTTTTACACTGCAGCACCATTCGCTTAGCCTTACGTCCAGCTCCCTAGACCACTCGACTACATCCACTCCCTAAAAAAGGAGCTTCAATAGTCGTAGCGTTACCTTGTCTCGTAAGGCAAATCTAGGGATAGACGTAAGACATGTGTATAAGCGTGTGTAGATGGTACATATATACTTAATATTATAATTTGACAGCAATCTAACTCAGCAATTTTTAATATATTGGATAGGATAATGAAGAATTATTCATTATACAGTCACAGGAAATAAAGTATATTATACAAACGTCTAGAAGCAAGTGACAACCATACAATATATCTGTCCCACAGGATCTCAAAGTTACTTTAAAGGATACTAGGTTAATACTAAATATTGTATACGTCTGAAAATTAAACCAAACAGTGTTAGAATTAGATTTTAGAGCTGTCAAATGTTTGTTCTTCCCTCGACGGGATTTGAACCCACACCATTGTTACACTGCAGCACCATTCGCTTAGCCTTACGTCCAGCGCCCTAGACCACTCGACTACATCCACTCCCTAAAAAAGGAGCTTCAATAGTCGTAGCGTTACCTTGTCTCGTAAGGCAAATCTAGGGATAGACGTAAGACATGTGTATAAGCGTGTGTAGATGGTACATATATACTTAATATTATAATTTGACAGCAATCTAACTCAGCAATTTTTAATATATTGGATAGGATAATGAAGAATTATTCATTATACAGTCACAGGAAATAAAGTATATTATACAAACGTCTAGAAGCAAGTGACAACTATACAATATATCTGTCCCACTGGAACTCAAAGTTACTTTAAAGGATACTAGGTTAATACTAAATATTATATACGTCTGAAAATTAAACCAAACAGTGTTAGAATTAGATTTTAGAGCTGTCAAATGTTTGTTCTTCCCTCGACGGGATTTGAACCCACACCATTGTTACACTGCAGCACCATTCGCTTAGCCTTACGTCCAGCGCCCTAGACCACTCGACTACATCCACTCCCTAAAAAGGGAGCTTCAATAGTCGTAGTGTTACCTTGTCTCGTAAGGCAAATCTAGGGATAGACGTAAGACATGTGTATAAGCGTGTGTAGATGGTACATATATACTTAATATTATAATTTGACAGCAATCTAACTCAGCAATTTTTAATATATTGGATAGGATAATGAAGATATATATATGTAGTCGAGTGGTCTAGGGCGCTGGACGTAAGGCTAAGCGAATGGTGCTGCAGTGTAACAATGGTGTGGGTTCAAATCCCGTCGAGGGAAGAACAAAAATTTGACAGCTCTAAAATCTAATTCTAACACTGTTTGGTTTAATTTTCAGACGTATATATATATATACGTCTGAAAATTAGATTTTAGAGCTGTCAAACTATATATATACGTCTGAAAATTAAACCAAACAGTGTTAGAATTAGATTTTAGAGCTGTCAAATTTTTGTTCTTCCATCGACGGGATTTGAACCCACACCATTGTTACACTGCAGCACCATTCGCTTAGCCTTACGTCCAGCGCCCTAGACCACTCGACTACATCCACTCCCTAAAAAAGGAGCTTCAATAGTCGTAGTGTTACCTTGTCTCGTAAGGCAAATCTAGGGATAGGCGTAAGACATGTGTATAAGCGTACTCCTAGTGGAAATTTATCTTGTTTTATACTGACACATTGCAGGACAAGGATGCATTATACGAAAATTGATCAAGGAGATGGCCATGGAATCTTGTAAGTTTCAGCATGAGGATTATATACATTACACTGCAAGCAAACCAGTATCATTCGATTCATGGTTTTAATTTAAATACTTTGATGTTTCTTTTAGTATCGTAAATCAATGAATATTTACTTATCATTCTTACAATTTGTACAAAACCGGAAAGGTGAACGTGAAAACTGTAGCTTCAAACATCTTGTATGACATTCCTGGATTGGTCTTTTCAGCTTTAGAGAAAACTTGAAACGTTACATTTGTTATAAATTATGGAAGTTGCTTTTCCACTGTATCATTTTAAAAGTATGACAATGACATGGCAGTATATATGTTTTATTTGATTTTCAACGCTTCATAGGTAGATAGTGTCATAGCTGAGCTTGGTTTACGGCATGTCGCTAACTCTAAAGTCGGCAATGCAGAAAGCCGAGGAGTATCGGGTGGCGAGAGACGGCGAGTTAGCATTGGAATTCAACTTTTACTGGACCCAAGTAAGATGTTTCATTAGAAAGATTTGTAAAATGTTTCAATATATTACATATTCTAGTTTAGTTTTTCTTACACTTGTGTTTCATTATATCTTGTTCGTCGCAATTTGTAATTTTAGTCTCTTCTATATATCTATCACTTGAATAATCGATTTGAAATAATTTGCGCAATAGTAATAATTTTACACTTTCAGGTTTCATTTTATTTATATCCATTGATTATTTTTGTTGAAAATGTCAATCCATGCAGTTTATGTCTTATTGTTGTCTCGACAATAACAATGAAAAGGCTATTAAATAAACGTTACAGAATACCGATGGGGCACTCAAAAAATGACAACCAGAGGAACTAGCAACATAGGGTACACAAGACGAAGAAAAACAAAGCAAAAACACAACGCAATATGTGATGGACACCACTATATACAAACAAACACAAATAACGTAAATAAATCAAACTAGAATTTCATTTGTTTATATTATTGCTACCGTATTTGGCTCTGTATAATACGGACTTTTTTCCTATTTTACCGTCAGAAACAAATTTGTATATGGGTATTTATTTCTCATCTACCCTTTTAGGCATATTGTTTCTAGACGAACCAACCTCCGGATTAGATGCTTTTACTGCTCACCATCTTGTGGAAACTTTAGCTAGATTGGCCAGAAATAACAGAACTGTAATTATGTCTATACATCAACCCAGGTATTATTTTTGCTGACAATGTTACTTATCAACATATTCTTTGCATTCAATGGTCTTTCTAAAATTTCACAGAAAGACATTTAGGAGTGCTATTTGTCATTCTAAAGTTATTGGCTTTGTAAGTATGAGACGTTGTAAAAATAGTTCTAAACAGTAGAACTAACCGTTTGGGCTGTTTATCTGGAATATTTCTCAAATGAATGCTGAGGCAAGGTAAACCATTAGACAGGACATTCATAGTTGGTGCATGTAAATGTATTTAGCTTAAGGTAAAAATAAACATCATTTCGTCAGAAAAAAAAACAAGGCACGAAAAACTATGATCCAAATATGACATTGTAAAAATGCAGCACTTGATACTGACTATATATTTATTGAGTTCGATGATCGAATTTCCCAGCAGACTATCGGTACACAATTGTGCATACTTATTTTCTGACTTGTGATCATATTTGTAGGAAGCATAATTAAACTAATGGCTGTTGAAATCCATTTATTTGTCCATTTTGTATATCTATGGAGTCTTTTTAATGAACAGTTTTACATTTGATGACCTCTTTCTTCTTAGACCTGAAATCAGAACCACAACAGAAAAAAATGATACCGCCTCATATGATACCTAGACCTATTTCTTGCATGTTACACAAAGAAAATCTGTCAAACGAGCAACCGTTTTGGGGATAGCAACTTACTATGCTAATGTCATTTCTAAAGAAAAACTTTGTGACCGTCAGTGTTAATTGGTGGATCATTATGGATTTATGTTTTATAGACATATACATTCATTTATTACTTTTAGAGCGTCCGCTCCTTTGACATAACCTATATCATAAGCACGACTGGTAGCAATGCACGGAGCAGGAGAAATGTGTACTTCCGAAACAATCGCGGAAAGTTCTTATTTTATGGGGATTAAGTGAGTGATTGTTGTTTAACTCCAAGTTAACAATTCGTTAATGCTATTTTTGTATCTGGATGTTCTCATTACTCAAAATTATATTCATCTTTATTTCAATGATTTCGTTACAGGTCAGACATCTTTGAATTGTTTGACAGAGTGATGATTATGACACGGGGAAAGGTTGTCTACAATGGTGAAGCAACACAAATGGTCAATTATTTCACCAATCTGGGTTACCCTTGTCCACATTTGACGAATCCTGGAGACTTCTATAGTAAGTGATCTCTTCTTAAGATCTAAAATGTTTCTGAGACATTGTGCACTATGTAGTAATGGTAGAATGCGTTTTTTAAGCTTCTTTGGAAAAGATACTTTAATCAAAGCTTTTTTCCATATTCGATCCCATTCGTATCCGACAATTGTTTTGTTAACTTATTAGTTATTCTATATATCCTCATTGTATTAAGAGATTTATAAATGCATGTATACACTGTTGTTTTTAACGTAATTATGCTTCACTCCTGTAGAGATTATTTTGCTTTGATCCATGGTTAGGGTGTTAAGATGATGAACAATATGAACGTGGTACGACAGTCACTTTGGTACTATTGTCACATTAGTACTGTAGTCACATTGATACTATAGTCACTTTGGTACTACAATCACTTTGGTACTACAGTCACTTTGGTACTGCAGTCAGATGGGTACTACAGTCACTTTGGTATTGCAGTAAGATTAGTACTGCAATCAGTTTGATACTACAGTCAGATTGGTACTACAGTCACTTTGGTACTACAGTCACTTTGGTATTATAGTCAGTTTGATACTACAGTCACTTTGGCATTACAGTCAGTTTGGTGCTACAGTCACTTTGGTACTACAGTCACTTTGGTACTGCAGTAAGATTGGTACTGCAGTCAGTTTGATACTACAGTCAGCTTGGTACTACAGTCACTTTGGTACTACAGTCATTTTGGTATTATAGTCAGTTTGGTACTACAGTCACTTTGGTATTACAGTCAGTTTGGTGCTACAGTCACTTTGGTACTACAGTCACTTTGGTATTACAGTCAGCTTGGTACTACAGTCACTTTGGTACTAGTCACGTTGGTATTACAGTCACTTTGGTACTACAGTCACTTTGTCTTTGGTATTAGTCAGTTTGGTACTACAGTCACTTTGATACTGCAGTAAGATTGGTACTGCAGTCAATTTTATACTACAATCACTTTGGTACTGCAGTCAGATGGGTACTACAGTCAGTTTGGTACTACAATCACTTTGATATTACAATCAGTTTGGTACTATAGTCACTTTGATACTACAATAACTTTGTCTTTGGTATTACAGACAGCTTGGTACTACAGTCACTTTGGTACTACAGTAACTTTGGTATTATAGTCAGTTTGGTACTGCTGTCACTTTGGTACTACATTCACTTTCATACTGCAGTAAAATTGGTACTGCAGTCAGTTTGGTACTACAGTCACTTTGGTACTACAGTCACTTTGGTATTAGTCACTTTGGTACTACAGTCATTTTTGTTTTTGATATTACAGACAGTTTGGTACTACAGTCACTTTGGTACTACAGTCACTTTGGTATTAGTCACTTTGGTACTACAGTCATTTTTGTTTTTGATATTACAGACAGTTTGGTACTACAGTCACTTTGGTACTACAATCACTTTGGTACTGCAGTTAGTTTGGTACTGCAGTCACTGTGGTATTACAGTCAGTTTGGTACTAGTCACTTTGGTACTACAGTCACTTTGTCTTTGGTATTAGTCAGTTTGGTACTACAGTCACTTTGATACTGCAGTAAAATTGGTACTGCAGTCAATTTTATACTACAATCACTTTGGTACTGCAGTCAGATGGGTACTACAGTCAGTTTGGTACTACAATCACTTTGATATTACAATCAGTTTGGTACTATAGTCACTTTGGTACTACAATAACTTTGTCTTTGGTATTACAGACAGCTTGGTACTACAGTCACTTTGGTACTACAGTCACTTTGGTATTATAGTTAGTTTGGTACTACTGTCACTTTGGTACTACAGTCATTTTCATACTGCAGTAAAATTGGTACTGCAGTCAGTTTGGTACTACAGTCACTTTGGTACTACAGTCATTTTTGTTTTTGATATTACAGACAGTTTGGTACTACAGTCACTTTGGTACTACAGTCACTTTGGTATTAGTCACTTTGGTACTACAGTCATTTTTGTTTTTGATATTACAGACAGTTTGGTACTACAGTCACTTTGGTATTAGTCACTTTGGTACTACAGTCATTTTTGTTTTTGATATTACAGACAGTTTGGTACTACAGTCACTTTGGTACTACAGTCACTTTGGTACTACAGTCATTTTTGTTTTTGATATTACAGACAGTTTGGTACTACAGTCACTTTGGTACTACAGTCACTTTGGTATTAGTCACTTTGGTACTACAGTCACTTTGGTAATACAGTCACTTTGGTATTAGTCACTTTGGTACTACAGTCATTTTTGTTTTTGATATTACAGACAGTTTGGTACTACAGTCACTTTGGTACTACAGTCACTTTGGTACTGCAGTTAGTTTGGTACTGCAGTCACTGTGGTTCTACAGTCACTGTGGTTCTACAGTCACTGTGGTTCTACAGTCACTGTGGTTCTACAGTCACTGTGGTTCTACCATTACATTGATACTATTGTCACCTTGGTACTATGGTCACTTTATGACTACAGTCACATTGGTACAAATATTCTACAGTCATATTTGTGTTCTTTTTTTGACATCCTGAATTAGCTAACTTGCTTTCAGATGTGAAATTATCTGAAAACCATAAATTTTTAATAATGTAAAATGCATTTACTGTACATAATCAATAACCTCATATGTTTCATAAATACTTGATATCAGTATTGACAGTAGGTCTACTTAAAGTACGTAAAGTGGGTACATATCAATGTTCATTGTGTCTAGTCAGGTTTTACATAACAGTAGGATCCCACTTTGAACTTTGATAAACTGTCATTTGTTTTATCATAGATTACTATCGTATATCGTTACAGATACATGATAAATATTTTCCACTATTACACACACAACAAATATTTGGTGTCCTCACGTGAACATAATGTGACAATGAATTTAAAAATTATACTTTGAACACTTAAGACACACAATCCATGATAGCGTTCTTTATTGTAATAACGTGGTTCACTCGGTTATAATTATGTCAGGGTTAGCATGTTACTCAGGTTTAGCATGTTACTCAGGGTTAGCATGTTACTCAGGGTTAGCATGTTACTCAGGTTTAGCATGTTACTCAGGGTTAGCATGTTACTCAGGGTTAGCATGTTACTCAGGGTTAGCATGTTACTCAGAGTTAGCATGTCACTCAGGGTTAGCATGTTACTCAGGTTAAGCATGTTACTCAGGGTTAGCATGTTACTCAGAGTTAGCATGTTACTCAGAGTTAGCATGTTACTCGGGGTTAGCATGTTACTCAGGTTTAGCATGTTACTCAGGGTTAGCATGTTACTCAGGGTTAGCATGTTACTCACATGTGGGAAAGACTTGCATGACCACATCAGGGGAGGTTTGGACCCATAAAACTAGTTTAAACCCGTAAATACCTGTACTAAGCCAAACAATTGAGTGGTCATGTCTTTGTGTGTTAGGAGTAACAATTTTGTCTCTTTCTACGATTTATATATTGGATGTTGGAAATGTTCCGACAGAATGCTATTTTTTGTTTTTTACTTTATAAGTAGTGTTTACAATATTACTAGCATTTTTCAGTATAATGTTACCATTACTAAAATCACATCGGGTAGTGTCAAGGAGAGTAATATTTCATTGATATTCATGTCAAGAACATTTATTCAACACATGGGTGAACGGTTTTCTTGGTTTTGTCCAAATAAGGGAAATAATGTATTCCATCGGACTTATTTGTTTTCTAAAGGGTTACGATCACTAATGAATAGTTAATAGTAGCTGTTGATATGGCCGCTTAACGTACATGGTGTGTTGTGTTTTCTAACCAACTTTAGCCATTTACGCTATTTCAATAATAAATATATCTACGAAACCTTGTCACTGACTACTGGGTGGATGATATCCTGGGGTACTAATAGTCCACCAGCAGAGGTATCGACACAGTTATAGTAATAAAAACGTAGATATCAATTTTAGTTTGCACGACACAACCTTCTATAATCAGTGATTATATATATATATATATATATATATATATATATATATATACGTCTGAAAATTAAACCAAACAGTGTTAGAATTAGATTTTAGAGCTGTCAAATTTTTGTTCTTCCCTCGACGGGATTTGAACCCACACCATTGTTACACTGCAGCACCATTCGCTTAGCCTTACGTCCAGCGCCTTAGACCACTCGACTACATCCACTCCCTGAATATATATATATATATTCGTGCAAAGGATATTAAAATTAATGATTACACTCCTTCACATGTTGTCAGTATAGAGATAAATTGTTAAGCAATCTTTCATTTTCATAGCAATCATTTTTATGAAAGGGACATGAACATGAAATATACAGCTATGTGCTCCCTGCAACATACTGACAAAAAATAATTAAATAATTACAGCACACACTAAATTAATTAACACGTATCGGGTTTATGATTGTTGTATTTGCCAAGAAAAGCTTGAAGATATCAAAATAGTAATATAAAACAGTAAATCACAAGAAAAGAACATACATACAATGGTCAAAAGAAAGAGGACCAAAGAACATAGATCTACAAAATATATCTTGGTAAGAGAAAATCTTTTGTTCAAATATATTCAAGCCTCCACACACATCTGAGTCAAAATCGATATTAGTGTCCTTGATAATTGAAATCAAGAGTAAATTATAGATGTAGTTCCAGCACAAGAAATGTTACAAAAAAGTATTTTATATAACGATAATTATACTAAAGATCAAAGATTCATTTCTTATATTAAAACGTATTGATAAATGCAAACATGTTATTTTTATTATCAATCAATTTCAGTCATGTTTGACTAAATCTATATAATATATTTCAAACATCTTTTGTTTAAAGAAGCTTCTAAGAAAGGACGAACAATGATCTACAAAACACTACCAAGAAAACTATATTTTGAACAACGAACCTCACATCATAACATTATTTTGAGTGTTGTTTATCTTTCTTCTTTTGTGTTATTATTTATGGCAAAATTCATGAAACATTTATTTCCAGGATGCTGCCTTCTTCCAATCAAGGGTTGAGTTTTTAGACAATTTGTCATTTCTCCGTTCTTCTGTAATATTTAAATTTACAGCTCTTAAGTAATGTAATTATTATTAAAACGAAGGTCAATCTCCCTCAGATATAATAAAGGACGAAGTCCTTTTAACGGTAGGCTGTCCGATTTTGCCTCCTTTGTATATTGATAGCCAAATATCTGTACACCGGAAGTTTAAAAAAAAATAGATCAATTGATACTTAGAAACGCAAAAGAAATATATTTCAATGAAAAATTCCCAATTCTTTTTTTTTTTTTTTTTTTTTTTGGAATTCTTTAATTATTTACTCTATGCAAAATCAAAATAAACTTGAAATAAAATACTAATAAAAAAATCTCTTTCTACGAAACTCTCGACGGAAGAGCGGCGTAGGTAAAATGAACGGAACAGCCATAACAAATCGGCTACAAAATTCATTCAAAATAAAAGATAATAACTTGTACGGATCATCGTATTATTGAAATTTTAGGACTTCGTCCTTCAAACAGTTTGCCTGTCTCATATTATAGGTGACCTTAATTGATGTTGACTATCCTGTTTAGGTCATATGGTTGTTTTTCTCCTAATTTATTTAAAATTATTTGGCTTTCCAAACTTTTGACTTTGAACATACCATACCTTATGATGTTATTCCAGAAACGAGTCGTTTGCATTATATTTTATATCTATGTTATATCACTTGTGATAAAGATATAGGTCAACTCTATAATATGAAAAAACTTGTTAACGTAGAACATCTATTGTTGACGTGTTGTTTGTTTACATTTCATTTTATTTCTGTATTTAACCGCACCTAATAAACTATAGTTATCTCTTTGCGTCATGATCAGGTCGCAGTCCATTACATTTTTATGCTTTCATCTCCTTTACTGGGCCATTTGTTCACATATTTTTGCATTATTTTTTTACGGTCTCCATGGCAGAATGAATCATAACATAAAATTATGTAGGAACAAATTTCACAGCCCAAGATTCTTGTGAGTTAGAATGTTATAATCATCACTGTCCTTTACAAAAATGGGTTTTGTGCTGATCACAAATCCAAGATGGCACTCCTAAAGGGTATATTCAATCATATTACAATATATCCATAATTTGATAAGTTTATACAGTAATGATTGATGGTTCTAAATGATTATTTCTGCTATTTTTCTAGCGTTTGTTCAATCTTTGAGCTTGATGATTTATAGATATATGGAGGATATGAGCTGTGTTGACGAAACTTTTTATGTACTTTAATACTAATTGAATCTTTGTTTAGAACGGATTTTTTAACACAGGACATAATTTTATTAAGAAAAACATACTTGTACAATCATTCTTGAAAGTATGTTTTACCCTTTACCCCTTAGCGAGCACCTGAGTTTTTGGTGGGTCCGTGTTGCTCATCTTTTTAGTTTTCTGTGTTGTGTTTTTTTGTTTTGTTTGTCTTCGTCCTATGTCTTGTGTACCCAATTTTCCCAGTGTCTCTATAGATTGTTCATTTTTGATTGCACCTTCGGTTTTCTCTTACGTTTGTTTATTATCAACATTTTTGATTGCACCTTCGGTTTTCTCTTACGTTTGTTTATTATCTCTTCTATTTTTTATTTCTTTTTTTAGCAAATTACATTTTAATAAAAAGTTTGAAGATACCAAAGGGGAAATCAAATCAGAAGCCGTAAATCGAAAAGGACAGACATTACATTAGTAGAAAAACTACACAGAAAACTATGTTCTTCGATGAACATTTGTCAGTTTAGTTTGTGCTTTCCTTTTGTTTTATTAATATTGGTTTTTTAGTATATCGTTCCACGAAATTTTCGTCATATCATTGTTTTGCTGGTTGTTGCTTCAGGTGAGGATTTAATAATCGAAATCCACTTTTATTGTCGTCTTCTTTCTATCCACTTATCTATTTAACACAAGCTTATTTGTTTTTAAGAAATCCAAATGATCAATAAAACCTCTCTTCTTGAAATTACAGTGATGACTTCGCGTGAATATTTCATATGATGTCAGGGACGGGGTGGTAAAATGCATTAACTAGATTAACACGATGGGTGTCACTAGTGGATTAGGCACTACTCACCCTTCCAGAGTTCACGCCCGCTTTTTAGTGGGGTTCGTGTTACTCGATATTTACTTTTATGTGTATGCTTTGTAGATCGTTGTTTGTCCTTTTGTACTTTTTCTTTTGTCCATTGTGTTGTCTGTCCTTCGATTTACGGATTTTGATTACCCTTTTGGTATCTTTAAACTCTTCTTATGGTATTTTCACAATCAACTGCGTATTCCATTTTCTTCTAAAACCCGTTAGTTTAAAGTAACAGAAATATTATGATGATTTATATCTAACTTGTGCTTTGCTTTTATATGGAAAATTTTACTTATGTGGGTTTTCTGTGTATATTCTTATGTGGGTTTTCTGTGTATATTCTTATGTGGGTTTTCTGTGTATATACTTATGTGGGTTTTCTGTGTATATTCTTATGTGGGTTTTCTGTGTATATACTTATGTGGGTTTTCTGTGTATATACTTATGTGGGTTTTCTGTGTATATTCTTATGTGGGTTTTCTGTGTATATACTTATGTGGGTTTTCTGTGTATATTCTTATGTGGGTTTTCTGTGTATATTCTTATGTGGGTTTTCTGTGTATATTCTTATGTGGGTTTTCTGTGTATATTCTTATGTGGGTTTTCTGTGTATATTCTTATGTGGGTTTTCTGTGTATATACTTATGTGGGTTTTCTGTGTATATTCTTATGTGGGTTTTCTGTGTATATACTTATGTGGGTTTTCTGTGTATATACTTATGTGGGTTTTCTGTGTATATACTTATGTGGGTTTTCTGTGTATATTCTTATGTGGGTTTTCTGTGTATATTCTTATGTGGGTTTTCTGTGTATATTCTTATGTGGGTTTTCTGTGTATATTCTTATGTGGGTTTTCTGTGTATATTCTTATGTGGGTTTTCTGTGTATATTCTTATGTGGGTTTTCTGTGTATATTCTTATGTGGGTTTTCTGTGTATATTCTTATGTGGGTTTTCTGTGTATATTCTTATGTGGGTTTTCTGTGTAAATTCTTATGCCTTGGATTTGGTCTTTTGGATTTTTTGTTAGTATTAAACAAACTATCTGAATCATCTGTGATATTTTCATAATAATCCTATAGCTATCTTATTAAATTCTGCAGTATTACTGCCCAACGAGAGCAATTTGTCAGATTATTACAGAAAATGATTCAGAATTAAGCCTTCGTGTTACCTTGGTGTTTTGCGATAATATCTACTGTTTGTAATTCAATACTTCGGGAACCTTGATAAAATTGTAATAAAAAAAACCTTGTCTGTGATTTACATTGCGACACCAATACTTACTTAGTGTACCATTTCTATATTATTTTCGTCAGTGGAGCATTACCCCTCATAAATTACCCCACCCCCTCAAAAAACCAAAAACGACAAGGATGAGTAAAAATTGTAAAACAACACACAGAAATTTCTTTCTACAACCAAATCCATTTAATCTACATACACACTTGAATGAAATATACCATAGTTTATGCAATAATGGCTAAAATTTCATGTATTTATGTGTAAGCATGAAAAAAATCAAATTAATTTAGTGAATTAAAGTAAATTCATCTTTATCAGTGGTGTTAGACATAAGTCGAATGTCATTAATGGTGTTAAGCCCAAGTCAGCTTGGAAACAAATTTAAATACCAAATATTAAAGAGTATATATGTTGTGTACAAGTTGTGATTTTGTACAAGTTATAACTTGTACAAAAATGTTGTACAAATTATAACTTGTACGACACAAAAATACAAGTTATGACTTGTAAAATATTGGCCTGTACAAGTTATAACTTGTACAAAATTAAGCCAAAAAAGTGTTTCAACTTGTACAACTTTTTAGATCTGTATATTTTACTAACAACACATTACTAAAGTGTCCAAACCAAACCAAATTTATTATTTGCATGAATTGAACTCTGTAGTACAAACTAATAAGCAATATTTATATTAGTACAAACATTAACACAGATACAGAGATTGGAAATACTGTTACGGAAACTGACTGTGGACATACTGAACGAGTACGTAAACGAGCATTCTCTGGTAGCGTTATTCCGGATACATTACCGGAAACTCAGGAAGTTGATTTCTTCTCAGAAATAACCAATTCAAATATAGTTCGTGCCTGTAAACGTGCATTATCAGGACAACAGACGCAGGCTGATTCACTAGCAAGGATCACTAAGCAACGGCAAACAATTATTGTCTTCTGTGTAGCGTTTTTTCTAAACGGTGATTGGTTTATGCAGCGAGGACAAACACCGATGTTTGCGCGCGAAATTATTTATACCCCGTATTTCTACTTACAAAAACGCAACCACGTGGGTTCTATCAATGAATTTTCATCAAAGACACGCCTCTCCCTGATTGACAGGATGACCAAGCACAAGAATTAGGTCATGCTGTGTATTGAGTGCATTTATAATCAATAAAAGTAAAACGTTGTAAAAGATTTGCTACAACAACAGAAGCTGAAATTGAAGAAAAACGTTTAAAATTAAATGCCGAAAGAACAATAAAACAAAATAAAGCGGCAGAAACTGGCAAAAATATTGCATACAATTATACTGTAACGTGTATCATGTGTGCAGTGTGATATATTATGCAAGATATCTGAACTGTGTTATAAGAGCAGTGGTATTAGGTCACATATGGCTATTGGATGGCTATTCACATCAACACAAGCTGTGGCGTGTTATTTAAAACACTGGTGAAGGTCACATGGAAATGGGTCATTTATTATACAGCAGTTGCACTAAAATCGCTATACAGATGACAATATAGAACACGAACACTAAAAAAACGCTACACAGAAGACAAAAACATTATCATCCTCTAAAGAGCTAACTTCGTGGGTTAAGCTGCAAGTACAAATCTTTTGTAAGGCGCGCCTACGGCTTGCCTTACAAAAGATTTCTACTTGCATCTTAACCCACGATGTTAGCTCATTAGAGGATGATAATATAAATTATCTGATGTTCTCGTGGCAAGTAGAATTTTGATTGGCTAAAAAGGTACTTTTAAAACTTCAGGGAAGCGTGCGGTGACAGAGAATCAATAATCGCTCTCACCTATGTGCTGTCCATTTACATTGTGCACAGCAGACGACACACATTTTACAAGATGACAGAAAATCAATAATCGCTCTCTGTGATCTTTGTCCAAAGATACACGTTATGTTTTTCCTATAATAAGGACATACTTATTAATGTTGGAACGTTCAGATAAAAATGTTATCAGTCTCTAGATGTTATACATACCGTTTTAAAGGGCAGTAGTTTTGTTAAAAGGTTCTGCTGACGCCTCACCTTTTAACAAAACCACTACCCTTTAAAACGGGATATATAACATCTCGAGACTGATAACGTATATTAATAAAGGTGACAATGTAGTTATATCAATTCCCGCAGTAGATAGAGGTCCTACTGATCCAAGAAATATCAAAGGTGTTGTTACACAAGTAAATGGTCATGGTGGTTACAATGTTGGTACAAAAGTGGATTTGATTAAAGTCTACTTAAGTAGAAATCAAACTGAGTTCTGTGAGAGTGAAACTGTGAATGTATCAGATGTGCCTGATAGTGAATTGAGTTTGAGAGCGGTTGCAAGTAAGTTGTCAATGAGCGGAGGTCAGGGATTTTTCCATTGTAACTGTAAGAACAGTAGCTAAACAAGTAGGTGTAAATGCAGAAAATTTAAAGTATTGTGTGATTCAAGATGCCACCAGTCACTTTCTTGTACTAATAAATAGTTGTCTAAATTAACTAAAACAAATTTACATGTGTTTGATTGATTTTTCATGTAAGATACTAAAATTCCTAAAATGAATTTTACTTAATATGCATTAACCTTTTGTGTGCTACTTTTGCTTATGTAGATAGTTTTTGCTATTTTGTTGTAATAAATTACTTTTCAAGTTGAAATATGAATTTATTATTTCTTAGAAAAGTTGTACAAGTTGAAACACTTTTTTGGCTGAGTTTTGTACAAGTTATAACTTGTACAGGTCAAAATTGTACCAGTTTTAACTTGTATTTTTGTGTCGTACAAGTTATAACTTGTACAATATTTTTGTACAAGTTATAACTTGTACAAAATCGCAACTTGTACACAACATATATATATATATATAAACTGTCCAAATATGCGACTAAAAGTATCATTTGTGGTCTTGTGCAAACTAATTTTACCAAACCGCCCCTTTCCCAAATCCGCCATACATGACAATAATCAATAATTAATGTCAAACTTGTGTAAATGTACATTGGAATGTCGGAGGTTTGTGTAAATGTACATTAGAATGTCGGAGGTTTGTGTAAATGTACATTAGAATGTCGGAGGTTTGTGTAAATGTACATTAGAATGTCGGAGGTTTGTGTAAATGTACATTGGAATGTCGGAGGTTTGTGTAAATGTACATTGGAATGTCGGAGGTTTGTGTAAATGTACATTAGAATGTCGGAGGTTTGTGTAAATGTACATTGGAATGTCGGAGGTTTGTGTAAATGTACATTAGAATGTCGGAGGTTTGTGTAAATGTACATTAGAATGTCGGAGGTTTGTGTAAATGTACATTGGAATGTCGGAGGTTTGTGTAAATGTACATTGGAATGTCGGAGGTTTGTGTAAATGTACATTGGAATGTCGGAGGTTTGTGTAACTGTACATTAGAATGTGGAGGTTTGTGTAATGAGGCCTCTCAAATAATTATAGATTTGCTCCAACATCAGACTTCTAATTAGCTGAAACATAATGGTGTCTGAATACTTCCACTCTATGATTAAGTCACATATTTGGCTGATTGGATTTTCGCATCGATTAAGACGCTAAGAAATGCATTAACGTCGGATAAAATAAACAGTTTTCTCCTCGCGGCGTTCTAATGTACCGTTATTAATACTTAACTAATTTCATACCATGACACATTGTCAGTTTTGCAGTAGATGTAAGAATAATACCGATTATAGTTGCTTCTAACGCCATAAATAATTCACAAACCACAAATAATGTATGATCAGCCAAACTATAGTAGAAATTGTATATGGCTTTACAATGTTAATTTGTCTATTCCCGTTGTTTGTTTCTATTTATAGAAACATGTCTATAGTTTTTTTTTCTTGATATTTTTAGCGATAATTGTCATGTGAATTGATTGGTGCGTCAGAGAAGCTGGCATTTGTTTTTATGTTTAATTGATGGTATTGTCTTGAGGGCTATTATTTAATTAATTTCCGGATATATTTTATGCAACGGATGATTTCTCATGATTTTGATAATTACTATAGTAATGTGGAATTAATGGCCGCTAAAACTTGCCACTATAAATGAAAACTATATGTTCACCAATGAAGGATCCATTCCAATATAAACTGTCCAAATATGCGACTAAAAGTATCATTTGTGGTCTTGTGCAAACTAATTTTACCAAACCGCCCCTTTCCCAAATCCGCCATACATGACAATAATCAATAATTAATGTCAAACTTGTGTAAATGTACATTGGAATGTCGGAGGTTTGTGTAAATGTACATTAGAATGTCGGAGGTTTGTGTAAATGTACATTAGAATGTCGGAGGTTTGTGTAAATGTACATTGGAATGTCGGAGGTTTGTGTAAATGTACATTAGAATGTCGGAGGTTTGTGTAAATGTACATTGGAATGTCGGAGGTTTGTGTAAATGTACATTAGAATGTCGGAGGTTTGTGTAAATGTACATTGGAATGTCGGAGGTTTGTGTAAATGTACATTAGAATGTCGGAGGTTTGTGTAAATGTACATTAGAATGTCGGAGGTTTGTGTAAATGTACATTGGAATGTCGGAGGTTTGTGTAAATGTACATTAGAATGTCGGAGGTTTGTGTAAATGTACATTGGAATGTCGGAGGTTTGTGTAAATGTACATTGGAATGTCGGAGGTTTGTGTAAATGTACATTAGAATGTCGGAGGTTTGTGTAAATGTACATTGGAATGTCGGAGGTTTGTGTAAATGTACATTAGAATGTCGGAGGTTTGTGTAAATGCACATTGGAATGTCGGAGGTTTGTGTAAATGTACATTGGAATGTCGGAGGTTTGTGTAAATGTACATTAGAATGTCGGAGGTTTGTGTAAATGTACATTGGAATGTCGGAGGTTTGTGTAAATGTACATTAGAATGTCGGAGGTTTGTGTAAATGTACATTGGAATGTCGGAGGTGTGTGTAAATGTACATTGGAATGTCGGAGGTTTCTGCAAATGTACATTGGAATGTCGGAGGTTTGTGTAAATGTACATTAGAATGTCGGAGGTTTGTGTAATGAGGCCTCTCAAATAATTATAGATTTGCTCCAACATCAGACTTCTAATTAGCTGAAACATAATGGTGTCCGAATACTTCCACTCTATGATTAAGTCACATATTTGGCTGATTGGATTTTCGCATCGATTAAGACGCTAAGAAATGCATTAACGTCGGATAAAATAAACAGTTTTCTCCTCACGACGTTCTAAGGTACCGTTATTAATACTTAACTAATTTCATACCATAGCACATTGTCAGTTTTGCAGTAGATGTAAGAATAATATCGATTATAGTTGCTTCTAACACAATAAATAATTCACAAACCACAAATAATGTATATGTCTGATCAGCCAAACTATAGTAGAAATTGTATATGGCTTTACAATGTTAATTTGTCTATTCCCGTTGTCTGTTTCTATTTATAGAAACATGTCTATAGTTTTTTTTTTCTTGATATTTTTAGCGATAATTGTCATGTGAATTGATTGGTGCGTCCGAGAAGCTGGCATTTGTTTTTTAGGGTCAGGTGAGCTATTGCCATCACTTGGCGTCCGTCGTCCGTCGTCCGTCGTACGTCGTAAACTTTTTCAAAAATCTTCTCCTCTGAAAGTACGAGACCAATGGAAACCAAACTTGGTCTGAATCATCACTAGGGTGTCTAGTTTCAAAATTGTGTCCGGTGATGCCGTGCACCAACCAACATGGCCGCTGTTACTAAAAATAGAACATATGGTAAAATTGCAGGTTTTGAGTAATAACTCCAAAACCGTTAATAATATCAAAAATCTGACATGGGATAAAAATGATTAGCACATCAAGATCTACCTACCCTGCAATTTTGAAGTAAATCTGATTACACATCTTGGAGTTATTGCCCTTTTTTCATCAAATTTGTAAAATTTTAATACTTTTCGTCTTATATTTCAAAAACTATAAGAGATAAAGGTTAACTTTAAATTGCTAAAATGTGCGGCATATCAAGATCTACCCACCCTGCAATTTTGAAGTAAATCCCATTACTCATTTTGGAGTTATTTCCCTTTTTTCATCAAATTTTCAAAATTTTAATACTTTTCGTCCTTTATTTCAAAAACTATAAGAGACAGATGGTAAGTTGAAACTGCAGACATGTTCAGCATGTCAAGATCTACCTACCCTGCAATTTTGAAGTAAATTTGATTACCCATCTTGGAGTTATTGCCCTTTTTTCATCAATTTTTTTTTTAATTTTAATACTTTTCGTCTTATATTTCAAAAACTATTTAGAGATAGATGTTAAGTTTATTGCAAAAATGTGCAGCATATCAAGATCTACCTACCCTGCAATTTTGAAGTAAATCCCATTACCCATTTTGACCGATTATGCAAATTAGAAAAAGGGGGGATGAAATTAAAAAAAAATCTTCTCCTCTGAAACTACTGAGCCAATTTCAACCAAACTTTGCTGAAATGATCCTTAGGTGGTCGGTCCCCTTTCAATTTTGTGTCCCTGAGCGCCGTCCTGTATCCAAGATGGCCGCCATTACTAAAAATAGAAATTTCTTCAAATGGCCAAAACTGCTCTATTTTAAGCCAGAAAGTGCCCAAATTTGAACTGTATAAGCATAATGATGAGCTTTTTAACATATATTACAGGATTTTTTATGAACTTTGAACTTTTACCGATTTTGACCGATTATGCAAATGAGAAAAAAGGGGGGATGAAATTTAAAAAAATCTTCTCCTCTGAAACTACTGAGCCAATCTCAACCAAACTTTGCTGAAATGATCCTTAGGTGGTCCCCTTTCAAAATTGTGTCCGTCAGCGCCGTCCTGTATCCAAGATGTCCGCCATTACTAAAAATATAAATTTCTTCAAATGGCCAAAACTGCTCTATTTTAAGCCAGAAAGTGCCCAAATTTGAACTGTATAAGCATAATGATGAGCTTTTTAACATATATTACGGGATTTTTTAATGAACTTTGAACTTTTGCCGATTTTGACCGATTATGCAAATTAGAAAAAAGGGGGATGAAATTTAAAAAAAATCTTCTCCTCTGAAACTATTGAGCCAATATCAACCAAACTTTGCTGAAATGATTCTTGGGTGGTCCTCTTCCAAAATTGTGTCCGTCATTTCAGAACACCGACCAAGATGGCCGCCATAGCCGAACTTAATTTAACATAGGACCCTATGGGAAATTCCCATAAAAATCTTTTTGTCTGAAACCATTTGCTCAATAAGAACAAAATTTTGATGAAATAGTCATTGGATGGTTCTCTTCCAAAAATGTGTCTGGCGGTTCGACCCTGCGATCAATTTTTTTTTTTTTTACCTGCAATTTTGAAGGAAATCTGATTACCCATCTTGGAGTTCTTGCCCTTTTTTCATCAAATTTATAAAAAAAAATTAATACATTTCGTCTTATATTTCAAAAACTATAAGAGATAAAGGTTAAGTTTAAATTGCAAAAATTTGCAGCATGTCAAGATCTTCCTACCCTGCAATTTTGAAGTAAACCCAATTACCCATTTTGGAGTTATTGCCCTTTTTTCATCAAAATGTTCTCAATTTTAATACTATCATCTTATATCTCAAAAACTATTAGAGATAGAGGGAAAGTTTAAACTGCAAAAATGTTCAGCATGTCAAGATCTACAAAACATTTCCCCACAGTTAAAAATGTGCGACAACTGTGAAGAGTTATTCCTCTTGAAATGCATTTTTTGTTGACTCACTGCTTTTGGTTACTCAAATAATCAAAGGGAAGCAACTCTATTACAAAATGTGAAGTAGGAAAAGCTAAATTTTGAGAATCATTGACATATATGTTTTTTTACAGCAATTTTGATAACTTACATTAAAGGGGGAACCCCTGCCCACATTTTTTTGTAGAAGGGGTCTGCAATGACGAAGGCTACATTTGTTAAAAAAAAATTCCGAAGTTATCAAGTTTTATTGACTGATGTTGTTATTATACCCAGGTGAGCTATACAGGCTCCTGGGAGCCTCTAGTATGTTTAATTGATGGTATTGTCTTGAGGGCTATTATTTAATTAATTTCCGGATATATTTTATGCAACGGATGATTTCTCATGATTTTGATAATTACTATAGTAATGTGGAATTAATGGCCGCTAAAACTTGACAAATTAAATGAAAACTATATGTTCACCAATGAAGGATCCATTCCAATATCAGCAAGTAATCTTGGGGCCCCCGTGGTCGTGATCGTACAGTAGTTGGATTTACAACTACCTATGCAATCAGTGCCTACCACCACAAACATTTTGAGATCCCAATCAGGCGAGGTGTATTCGATACAACATTATGTGATAAAGTTTGGCAGTGACTTACGGCAGATGGGTGGTTTTCTCCGGGTACTCCGGTTTCCTCCACCAATAAAACTGACCGCCACGATATAAATGAAATATTGTTAAATATAACTCTGACCTCAAAGCAAACTTCAGTTTTTGAAGCTTTGCTGTAAGCAAAAGAAGAATATTCCAGTTCTAGTTTCAATGAATTGTATAAAAGTGAGTTTAAACAGATAACTGTAAATACTGAACTTTTTTTTAAAGAAAATTCCTTGCAATTGCATTGGCTTTATATCCTGACCATATGAATTATTCCACTCTGAATATCGTTCAGTTTGAGGTATATTTACGTAGAATGAAGAAAAAGGTATTGACAACACAACACTCACAATAAAGTAACGTTTTCAGCGGCATTATAAATATATCTCCCATAAACATAAAATTACAAATACCTAGACATTAAAGCACTTGTTTAAGCGATACTCTTAATGAAATCGTGAAAATGTGAAAATATAGTATAATGATAGAGACAGTTTATCTACTACGATTATTGATAAATTCCTTATTATAGTGAACTTGATAATGATCAATATGTTTTGAATCCCAAACTATGGGGATAAAGAAGTTCTTAATTCTGTGACCAATAATGTACTGTACAGTACAAGTTGTTTATTTTTTCCAGTTTGTAATCTTATAGTGCTTGTCATGTACCCCTTTACCTAATCAATATGGACGTAAAGTTTTAACAGTGATGGTCATCAATTCCACCAATATCAAGAAAAAGAACAATCACATCACATCTTAACTGAACTCACTGAACACAAAAAAGGGACAAGCACAAACATGTGGCGGAGTTAAACCGGTTAATTGGATCCCAACCCCTCCCCTCTTGATAACTGGATCTCTAACGGTAATAAATATACAAACAAACGACAAAAACAAACTGGATTTATCTCAATGTGTTGCTATTCTCATTTGTCCCCTGTGTCTCCTTAATATGTAATAAAATATATTTGCTTTGATTTGAATTTTTTCTTTCGATATATCATCTACTTTATTAAACCATTTATTACTGTACAATCTTAATATGAAAACATATCATGACAAAAATGTCGTAAACACGACAAAACCATTACAAATCATATTCTTGTTAATATGTGATCCACGATACTAAGGGGAATTCTCAAGATATTTAACACTATGAGTTCGTCTATCATGAATGCTAATTGAAGTTTAAGATCAATGTGGACTCTTATTGAAATTCTCAACTGCTTTGTCATCTAATACTGCTCGGCTTGGTTGGTTTAGTTTTGGTTTGGTTTATGGTGTTTAACGCCACTTTCAGCAATATTTCAGTTATATCGTGGCGGTCAGATTTGTTGGTGGAGGAAATCGGAGTACCCGGTGAAAACCACCGAACTGTCGCAAGTCATTGACAAAAGTAGTTTAACATTGCCATTTTTTATTAAAGTCCATGTATCAAGCCATCTCCCCCTGTTTCCGTGATTTTTCTATTCGGTTTTGAAACTGTTCCATCAGTGTAGTATTTTATTTTTCTTCAATATATTACATTTTAAAGTGTTGCTATAGTTGCCATTGATAAACATAGTCTACTTTATTCTTAACCTTTTCATGTAGCATTATGTCAAGGAGAACTAATTGCCTTCAGGTTTAAAACACCAATTATCGAAACGTATTCCATGAACAGAAACGGTATGAATTTCCGATTGGAAATAATATCATTGACAAGATATAGAATTATTTCTTCCCTTTCAATGACGATTTTACTAAGCAATGGTATCATGCTTAACTATAGGTTAAAATATATATTTTATAGACTGTTTATTGTGTCAGAAATATTATAGATCTGCCTTGTGTCAGAAATATTATAGATCTACCTTGTGTCAGAAATATTATAGATCTGCCTTGTGTCAGAAATATTATAGATCTACCTTGTGTCAGAAATATTATAGATCTACCTTGTGTCAGAAATATTATAGATCTGCCTTGTGCCTGAAATATTATAAATCTACCTCCAAGACAACTTCATTTATTATAAATAATATTTATTGGAATTGCATTAATCTAACAAGATTGATCAAACACTGTTAGTAATCAAGTATAGTTTGTATTAAAATGAAAAACAAAAAAATACCACACTGTCGGAATAGTTCTGCAATCCAATTGAAAAATGGTAGAAAGAGGCATAATATCTACCCCTAACGCACAAATATATGACCGGTCATGATCCTTGCTTGGCACAGATTCATATAAAAGTGGCGGGGTTGAGCTAGTTTTATGGTCCCAAGCTTGCCCTCTTGGTAAATGGATGTGATATGTCACTGTCATATTGTTTATCATCGTATTATTATTATTCAATATTTTCAATCATCTTGAACTTGTCAAACAAGACAATTTTGACAAGTACAGGATACTATAGGGAAAAGAAGAAGGATAAATGGTAATCTAAACAAACAAGTGCGTAAAAATTAAGGTGCAGATTCATGATATTTCAGATGAACACGTCAATTACAATCCCTGAAATATGGTATATTATAACCAAGATAACAGTGAGTTACTCCCTCACCTGTAACACGTAGTACTCATGTACTCTGACGTACCTTTGATGTACATTGTATAATAATGGGTGCAGCTTTTGATTGATTAGTTGAAGTTTCAACTTTCACATACTTTATGTAAATACAGTCAAATCTGTATTGAGAGGTCAACCTTGGGATAAAGAAAAGGTGGCCTTATAAAACATGTGACCTCTTAAAAGAGGTTCAAATCATCTGAAATGTTCTATGACAGGGCAAGATAAAGGTGATCTTTTAATACAGGTGACTGCTTAATAGAGGTGACCACATGGGTAGGTTGACTGTAGTAATTAATGAATACTGGTTTTTTTATTACAGTCGATTTAGTAACTTTGGACACATCATCGGAGGAGACAGAGAAGACTAGTTCTGATATAATGACGAGTTTGCTCCAAAGTTACAATCAAGCGACACCTGTAGTATCAGAGCAAGACATCTCGGTAGACACAGAGGAACAGGTTCCTATGATGGATATGTTGAGCATGATCAATAAGTTCAGTAATACTCCTGGTTATTTTAGACAGTTTTCAGTTTTGTTTAGGTAAGCTATAATGGATACAAATAGTGTTTTTGATTCGGGGTTCGGGTTATGGTGTTTAACGCCATTTTTAACAATATTTCAGTTATATTGTGACGGTTTGTTTTAATGATGGATAAAACCGGAGTACCCGGATAAAACCACCGACCTGTCGCAAGTCACTGACAAACTTTATCACATAATGTTGCATGGAGTACACCTCACCATGAACGGGATTCGAACTCACAACTTTAATTGTTTTCAATGTATAATATCGTATTGCTACTAATGTCAACTAAAAAACGTAAAATACAATAAATACTTATAATAAATGTTATTTGAAATAATAATAAAACCAATTGCACGAAACAAGTATGTGCAACAATTTGTATATATCATTGCTATTCTGGATTTTTCCCTTTGCTTGAACGGAGGGGGCTGGAGGTAAAACAAATTGTAATATTTTTTTATTATGTCCCATTGATGCTGTATAGTTTACCCGGTTAGTGATGATTAATTTTGGTTTCCCTCTTCGTGGTATTTTGCGCATGCATACCTTTACCGTATAATTCTGCTTCCATACAGTAGTGAAATGTGTATTGTGTCTTTTATCAATAGCTCCAGTTTATGCGGACAAGGTCAATTCCTAAGCACATAAATCACAACGATAGAAACCTATGAAAAGCAGTTTTCTCTTGTGTTCTATATGAAATTTTTTACCTGTTCCATCATCATGGTTTCTCATGTTTTCTGCCCATGGAACGAGCTAAGCCCCGCCACTTTTTATTGGGGTGCCTCTATCAAGCCAAGACAGTGAATGGTCATGTATTTATGTGTTAAGGGTATCGATTTTGCCATTTTCTATGATACTTCTATTGGAATTTGATTTTTTATTATTATTATTTTATTCGATATATAACTGATATTGATATTACATTTGTAGAATGTCAATTTCAATGTACAATAGAACAAAAAAAAATACTTAGGACCATAGCGATAACCAAACAAATATGTCACCACAAATTAAATATGAAATTGACGTGCTGACAATAAATACTTTATCATATTCAGATCTGATACTTAGGGATCATCCATACTAGATAAAGATGATCAAGAACAATAAAAGCGACGTTCTTTTTCTTTGATGCGTTTCTAACTGCAAGATAGATTAATATAAATTTCATTCGTGTTAAATCTCATAGGGGGGTTTGGGGTTCCATTTACCGATTTATACCCGCCACATTATTGTGACTGTCCCAAGCCAGAACCTGAATTTCCAACGTAATATGTCGTGGACTTTTGTTGTTTAACACAAACGTTAGTTTAATAAATAAGGGTAATAACAATCTTACAAAGGGAAAGTCAAAACTCATAAGTATATAAACAGACATTTGAGAGATGATTGTTCGTTTTAATGATTTTGGTGGAATTGTTTACAGTCGCTGTTTAATTTTTTTTTCGTAAGCTTTCTGGATATCATTGGTGAATAACAAAGTTCAAGAATAGTATACGTGATTCTTTGAAAATTTATTTTGCGATTTACAATTTCTTCCTTCTCTATTTCAGACGATGTACTCGGAACATTCTAGAGGATTATTTAAACCTATCAGCACAGTTCATCCAGGCTTTTGCTATGTCATTCGTTGTTGGTTTGGTTTATTATAAATTGGCATATACTCAGAGTAACATACGGGATTGGTTTGGACTTATGTATATCTTGGCTGCTTTATATCCATATATGGTTATACTTGACGTCATAGCACAATGTAAGTAGACACGAGGCTCCAGAGCATTCATTAGTTGATCGTTATCGTTTAAGGGAGCATTGTGTCAGCTAAAATATGACGAGGTAAAGTTTACAAAATATTTATCATGTTGGTAAAAAGGTCTACTCTACTGCAAAGTGAGAAGGCTTGTATATGTGTGTTAGGAGTATCTATTTTACCTCTTTCAACGATTTTTTGATAGGATTTAGGAACTGCTCTGGCACTGTGTTTTTTTTTCTCCATTTTACAACTGGTTGATGTCATTATTGCCACAGGTAAAAGAGGAGATAGTGGATAAGGTCCGCCATATTTTTCCATGCAACAGGTCACCCACCACGACCACCCCTAAGAACCTATTGCTCATTAGCAGCTATTATATGTTGTGTTTTATGTGTAATGAGCGTAAATGGTACTGAAAGGACATCCTCCTATTAAAAGGTGTGAAAGCGCCTTTTCACACCAGATATTGGTGGAATTATTTCCCATCACTGTTTAAACTTACACATCATCTTAGAAACAATTACTTTATAAAATACCTTAAATAATATTATCGATTTGTTGTTTGTTTTTTCTTTCTCAAATTTGTGCTTCTGTATACTGCTTGGTTTGCTAAATTTAAAAGTTATATGATTTTAAACATATAAGTTTACATATTCAAAAGATTTCTGACTTATTATACAGATCACAATGAGAGGAATTACTTGTATTGCGAACTTGAAGATCATCTGTATTCTATAGGACCATACTATTTTGCGAAGGTATGCTTAGAATGTAATTTATACGTTAAAATGTTTTGGGGAATATTTAGCTGGTCTTAATATAACTTTACTTCTTTTCTCTTAATTTTATGACAAAAACGTAATCTATTATTTTGTATTGCGGCAGGTCGTGGTTTTTTCCGGATTTTCCGGATTCCTCTATCAATAAAACCTGACCGCCACGATATAACGGAAATATGAAAGTGAAGCTAGGCACCATAACCCCAGTGCCGGATTTACCTATAGGCTCGATAGGCTGAAGCCTAGGGCCTCAAAGTTTATTTTTAACACTGTTATTGGACTTTAACACTTATGCTGTCATAACGTACTGTACTTCCGAAGCAACCCTTCGGTAATTTTCCTTACACAGTTGCACTCTATTTCAGAATATTGCAGAATTATAAACACCCCTATCATCTTTGCCTTTATTGAAATATGATTAAACACACTTCCATCTTCCTCCAGTCGTGAAGGTGGAGAATCGAGAGGGGTCTCACAAGTGGGTTAGCCTAGGGCCTCTCTTTATCTAACTCCAGCACTGCATAACCCTAACCCATTATTTTGTGCGTACATTGTGTAAAGGTGCATACCATTTTTGATATAGACTGAGACAAATTGTGTTGTTGTCGACAAATAGTAGAAACAGAAATATTTTTTATTGTTGTTTCATATTATTATTAACATGTTTCCCTGATAACCTTACTACGAAAGGCAATAAAAAATAATATGGAATTTGGGATGTATATATTGAACGTCGAGTTGAATTATAGTATGGCTTCAAAGTAAATTCATGAATGTACGCAAGCACATCTTCAGGGAATATGCAAAATAATGATTTGGTGGAATAACACAATAAACGTTAAAAAATACATCAGTAAATACAATAAAGAAAAACATTTTTATAAAACAATGTATTCCAAATAATTGCAATATCCTTGAACTTGATGTTATTGTCTTGTCAGTACGTTGCGACAGGTCGATGGTTTTCTCCAGGTACTCAGGTTTCTTCTACCAATAAAACTGATCGCCAAGATATAACTGAAATATTGTTGAAAGTGACGTTAAACACCATAAACCAAGCAAAGCTTAAACTGAACGTTATTGTCTTTCAGATTTGTAGTGAACTGCCGTTACATACGTTCTACGCCATTGTTTACGTCATTCCTGCCTACTTTCTGGCGGGACTAACAGTTGATGTTACCGTATTCTTTCAAGTGTTTGGGCTTTTGTACCTGATGATTTACTGCAGTCGAGCACTTGCCATGTTGTCGTCTGCAATACTGCCCAACTTTCAGCTGTCTTGTTTTTTTGCTCAGACTTTCTTTTCACTATTTATAATGTCTGCAGGATTTTTCATCAACCTGGACAATATATTTTCAGGTAAGTTTGGTATTTGGTCATGAATATTAGTAGTAAAGGGCATGTCTTTTTGTTCTTTTTTTTCTAGTAATAAAAGCATAGATATCTCATTCAGTGCGCATGACGAGTTTCTGGAATAATCTTCATCAGTTACGCTCAAATTCGAAAGATGGGAAAGGCAAACAATTGTTAAATGTTTGGGAACAATCAGACCAATTAGTCTAAACAGTATGGACAAAATCATCCAATGTCACTTCTGCCTGAGAATATGACTATAGCTAGCTAAAAATAATAAGTATGGCCAAATATAGGTTAACCTGGCTAATAAAGGGCGCGCGACGCGCTTCAGGAATACATTTCATCATATATGCTCAAATTCAAAAGATTGGAAAAGATTCGAAAACCTATAGGTCTGATGGATATGAGCCAGAAATTATGTATGAATTGTAAATTGTGATGATAAATATACCTAATACGACAGGTTTGAAGATACAATTCCAAACTGTCAATCAAAAAAGGACAGACAATACCATGTCCTAAATAGAAAGACGAAAACACAAACGATACTCCACAAAACACAACACAGAAAAGTATAAAGCCATGGTGTAGTATGGTGACTAGAAGAGCGGCTCTTCCCCAATAGTCGCATTATAAACCATGTAACCATACCGAACATGTTACACAGAATGACGGTGAATTGTAATATTTCTGATTATTATTTTTCAGGTTTACGATGGGTATCATCGATCTCATATTTAAAATGGGGATTTCAAGGATTGGTTTATGCTGAAATTCCAAAACTGGTGTTTGACTGCACCATAAATAGCACAATTCCGTGTATAGAAAATGGTGACCAAGCCATCAAATTGTATGCTATGGAAGGTGGTTCTGTTTTAGAATCGTCATTAGCCATATTAGGTTCGATATTTGCATATTTGTTTTTGTATTTTATATGTCTACGATTTATTCCACAGAAGCCTCATCAGGTGTGAAAACATTATATTGTTGTTTTTGTTTTGTTTTACAACGACAAAGATGTACATACATATCAGCTACGCATTTCCAAGATTATTACATCATAATTATTATGAAATTTTTTCTTCATGCATAGTTCTTTACATTTTTCATTTACTGACACATATTTGATAAATTCATTAAATTTCATTCAATTGCTTACTCGTGAAAATATATGGAACAATTTTGACAATGCTAAAACACGTTGCTACTAGTATTAGTTTTTAGCGTATCATTTTAAGGCTATTAACTGTGCCATATTTTGTTGTATGTGAATATGAAGTTGATTGTTGTATTAAGTTAATATTACATAGTATGTATTAAAGTGAATAGTATACATGTATATAAACAAAACTGCGCTCTATTGGGGTTTTCGTTGTTAGATATACAATTGTTTGTTAAAGGTGTGTTAGCTACATTTTTGGAGACGGACATGAGTGGTTACTTATTTATATCAAATGAAGTTATTACTTGTTAACTTTCTATAGTTCGTTTCCGAGAAGTTGTTAAAATTTTGTTGTTAAATGAATGACGTCACATAAACGGGTACACAATGTATGCTATGTACGTTATACGCTATCAAAAATAAAATTTTTAAAAATGTTTCATCGTTTGTGTCAATGTAAAAAGAAAGTTTAAAGCAATGATGGTCAACATTTGCATCAATATCAGCAAAACGAATGGCCACCTCTTACCTCAGGCCATTGAACACAAAAAGGAGCACGAAGAGTTTGAACTGATATACCAAAGGTGTAATCATAATGCGTAAATCAAAGGACAGACAACACAATGGCCAAAGGAAAAAGAACAAAAGGACAAACAAGTATCTACAAACATTACACAAAACGTTAATGTTCGACTAACACGAACCCCACTAAAAACCCACATTTATCGTTGAAAATGCAGTGTTTGGCTTGTGACATGCACACAAATGTGGCGGGATTTTGCATTATAGAATCCAAAATAAATTTGCAAGATATAAACGTCTTACATAGATTTTCATTTTTTAAAGTATCTACTTCAAGATCATTTTCATTTTCTAATTCATACCAAACATGATAGTATAATCCTATCGACATACATGGTATCAACATAGTGTTTTACTGTAATTTGCGAGAAGTGTATTTAACATTGAACTACATCGATAGTGTCATGGTTAGCGTATTCCCCTGGAGTGTAGTAGATCGTGGATTCTCGCCTCAGTCGTCGGGTCAAACCAAAAACTATAGAATGTGTATTTGTAGCTTCTCTGCTATGCACGCATCATTAACGAATAAAAGCAAATCAGGATAATGTGTCCGGGTGAAACGATGTGTCTACCCGTGGACTGTTTACTTATTTCAGTGAGCTTGCACTATAAAAATCCAACAAAACGTGTTGGTCTAGTGGAAAGCGGACATCATCATATCATCGTATGTAACTTGTTCTCGCCATGATATAGTTGAAAAGTGTTCCTTTGGCGTTTAACAACAATCACTGACTCGCTCTTCTACATTGTCTCGTGCTCTTTTTATGAGCAAGTTGGAGTTGTTGATAAAATAGAGGATTTTTGGGGTATTGCATTTCAACGTTGAATATTTGATGAATTTATCTCGAATTTTGTTTAACATTATTGTTTTTGATGAATATCTAATGGGATTATGCATTGCTGCTAAAATAGCGTTATTTTGGGTTTCAAAGTCTTTAATTAAAAATAAATAACTTGAAAATTGTGCTTAGAAGCTTGTATACAATGTGTATACATTGTTAATATTCAATGGTTTAACGGAAAGGGGACCGTATCCTCCATAAAGGTCTACTACATATTCCTGTTTGATTTAGTATTTTATTGGTATAATGTTGTCTATGGATTGTCATGTTTACACTGTGCCTGGTGTTATTTTACTTTTATCTTGATATATTCAAACCAAATAAAGTACGAACTGAAAACTCTTCAGCGAAAATATAATGTAATCGTTTAGATAATACATTTTAACATGCTTAGAAATCCGATGAGGATATGATACATATACATTCATAGACACAAAATTGTACAAAATCCGGGTTTGTAATTAGAGTAGAACGATGGATAATGGAGCATGAAATGCTTACCTTTCCGGAGCACCTGTGTTCACTTCTGGATTTTTGTGGAGTTCGTGTTGCTCGATCTTTAGTTTTCTGTGTAGAGTTTTGAAATATTTGGTATCTTCAAAATTCCGTTGTCTTTTTGGTCATTGTATTGTCTGTCCTTCTTCGATTTAAGGCTTTTGTTTATCCCTTGGGTATATTCAAACTTTTCTGCAATGCTATAGCTGTAACACTCTTTATATATTTCTATTTTGAGTCTATGAAATTATATCTTATGGATTATGTGGAAATAGATACAAGTATTTTCAGAGGTGTCAGGTGAAATCTAAGTAGAAAATATCTCAAAAAGTGTGGAATTATTTTGTTGAATAATACTATATACCCTACTTATATATCATTCCAATTGAGTGGGATTGTTGATTAACGCCAACTCAGCAATTTTTCAGCTATATCATGGAGAGAACAAGTTAATTTTCAACGAGATGATGATCAGGTTCATTTTGTACTAGACCAACATGCTTAGTTGGATTTTTATAGTCATTCCAATTGGTTTGATTGATTGATTGATTGATTGATTGATTGATTGATTGATTGATTGATTGATTGATTGATTGATTGATTGATTGATTGATTGATTGATTGATTGATTGATTGATTGATTGATTGATTGATTGATTGATTAGTGTTTAACTTCCAGCGAGCAATTTTTCAGCTATATTCAGGACGAGAACATTTAAAAATTTAAACGTCACGGGACTCGAAACAAGGAAAGGTGATGGGTAGGGACGGATAATTTAGCCAGTGCAACAGGTCTCTTATGGACCACTCATCATGAGCATAATGAGCTGTTACACTGGGTTCTTTAACGTGCGAAGAGGGTGGCAATCTCTCAACACGGGACCTCGGTTTTACTTACGTCTCATCCGAAGGACGGGTTGGTTGTGAATTCATACATCCCGAACAACTGACGGACGCCCCTTCAAGCCGAAGAAGCTCTCGGTCCCATTTCTATACCCCGGGGTTCTCGCGGGGTTGACCCCTTTTAGAGGACTAGTGCCTCTAGGGCGGAGAAACCTGGTGCCTATTCTACCCCCGGCACACCTTCTGGGAGGGGGGTTGTACAAATAAAAGAAACATTAAAAAGATAAAAACCATACATCTAGAACATATGTTATATAACTATATTTTTGTATATAAATCAATTTCTTTTAAAAATTGCAAAATTGTGTCGCCTGCGACATTTGTAAATACATGTTGTGTTGTGTTTTTTGTTTTGCTTGTCTTCGTACTGTGTCTTGTGTGCTGAATGTTGTCAGTTTCTCTGGATTGTCCATTCGTGATTGCCCCTTCAGTTTTCTCTAATGTTTATTTACATCGGGCACTAACAGTCCAACAGTAGAAAAGTATTGACTCAATGTTAATGAAAAATACCAAATACATGCATAAAATTGTGTACATAGCTACATGTATTTAATTTTAGAGCACCTCCTACGAAACTCTGTATTTGGCATATTCACTTATGTTTTACCCCCAGTTGTAAAACAGAATTTAGTACATGATATGCATTGTATTATCGATTAAAGAGCAGAAAAATCAAATCGCACAATTTAATTATACAGTCATCCAAAGCTAATTATTAGTATCGACCAGAACATTTGATTCAACTGGCAATTTGAACTCGTATTTTCAATCGATGTTTGCGATATTTCTGCGTTGTGGCTAACATGCTTCTGTGTTTTCAATCGTTAAATATGCCAAGGTTGCTCTATGATAATATGCCATTCTAGACCAATATAAGGGAATGGGAAACAAGTAAATAAAAAACTGAAGTGGCAATCAAGAATGGACAATCCAGAGAATAGTTTATTTTGGTCGTTATAATAACGTAATTGGATAAACACTTTTCACCCACGTGTAAGTGATACCGGAATAGAATATCTCAGACGTTGATTTTCCTGTGAAGTATGGAGGTGTTATATAGATGTAAACTGCCACAGGTGCAGACAATATGTTCTCAAAACGTGCTCTGAAAATCTCCTCTATTCACTGTAAAAATAAGTGTTAATGGGTAATACATTAATGTGTCATTTCATAGACCAGCGGTAGAAAATGACAAAATAAAATTTAATGAACCCATGGGCTACACACCTATATCATATGTCATTGGAAAGAGGAATGACGGGACTCTCAGAATAATGATGCCGTAAAAGTCGGAAGTGGTCACGTTTTTGCATAATTAAGGTCAAAGGTCAAGAAAAAATTGTTTTTCGCTTTCGACTTTCGTTCGAAAAGTGCATTTTCCTTAAAAATGAAATTCAATTCGACAAGTTTGATGATTTTTATTTGATGGACCACATATTGAATTAGATTATTGAACCAAAATTCAGAAATGAATGACGTCAATTGACGTCGAAATGACTGTTTTTGGATGGGAATGTGATTTTTCAATGTAAGTGACTCGTATTTGCTTCCATCAAACAATGACCTTGACCCAAGGTCATCCCTATTTACGTAATAATGACGTTTATTTATGTTTCATTATATTTTGTATATATACTGTTCAATACAAGGAAGTAAATCAAAACATACCCGATTCGCTCAACACAGGTATTTTTTGTAAGTCTGTATTTGTCAGTCCTTAAATAGCTATGAACATTGTACATCTCATGTGAACCCTTGTAGGTGTTTTTTTATTAAAGTGATTCATAAATAAAAACACCCTTTTAGACATTTTAAACGTTTAAAACGTAAATATACATGTTTCATTCACCATCGTAATCCGAAACCCAATTATTATCAGAAAAATTGGATGTTTGGATAATGCATTTGATCTGGTCAATCGCATATGGAGATATTCAGGGAATCAAATAAATACAGTTGTTTTTATGATTTGTTTAGAAAAAGAACTTTTGCGTGCTTACGCATCGTTATCTTCGATATCTGTCCTGTGTGTAATCACATTGTGACAGAGGTCTAATGCATGGCAAGGACAAAGTTCTGTGCAAGACAAATTCTGTTCAAAACAAACACAACCTTTACTACAAACGGATCTTCCGTTGCATACGAGATCCTGCAAAAAGTCAGATGACATTTGACCTTCAAACAATATTGGTTCAAGACCAAACTTTCCATCTTTGCAACCATGCTCAAGAAGTGATCCAACTGCTGGCTTTGGAATATGTGCAATTAACCATATCTTTGCTTGGTACGAAGATCTAAGAACATGCTGTTTAAATGTGTCTTCACTCGGAGGAAGTCTCACCAAAGTAGAATCTTTGACAGTTTCCAATTTTACCCGCAATTTGTTCAGATTGATATGGCATCGTTTCGACTTTCCCTTCGGATTATACAGCCTTGATATTAGTTTTCGGCTTAGATCGACTGAATCATTCTATTCGAGACAAATCACTAAACTGATTGGGTGGCTCTTTCAAAGCTTTGAACATAGAGTTCTTCCCGATACCAAGGAACGAAGAAGTGGTATCACACCCAGTTAGAGCATGATCAGCTGGCAATATCTCACACACAACGGAGCTCAATGACTTGCATAACTCGTGTACAGGGATATAACGTCTACAATCCTTAGTGCTCGTAATAAGCCTGTTTGAAACCAAAGCTCACTTGTGTTTTTCATATTTGGAAAATAATGTACTAAAAGGACAAGAACGTCCGTATCTGGGGATTTCACAACGATGCGACCTTGAACGTTATTCTCTTGATACAGTTTGTCAGAATACAGTGCATGTAAAATTATGCGGGTATCCGCCTCTTCTTGTGTGCTTGCCAAACAACTGCAATCTAACATACCATTCTGATTCAACATTTTAACTGTTTCAGGATTCGAAAATAAACCGGCCAGCTAAAGTGATTGCCCTTCTTGGGGAGAACTGTTCTGACGAATATGTTTGGCAATGTAATCGCCGAGAAATCTAATAACATTTTCACCAGAACTAATCAACTTTTTCCAGTCAGTAATAACCCTACCTTCAATCAAATGCAGTGAAAACAGACTTGGATCGACGGTCCCGTTCTGCCTTTTTGATAGAGTTTTGAATGTCATATCTATCAAAGATATCGACGACAACGGATGTAAACTGAAAACAAGAGATCTGATTTTTTACAAAATCAAGTGCCATCTCACCAAAGGTTCTAAATCTTTTTGCATTTATTGACTGCAACAAAGGCATGTCATCTCTGATCAGAGTTGTTCTGGAAATATCAAAAAAATGGGACAGTGTTTGTATTATAGAAACATTCTGTTCCAGTTGATGTACAAGATCTGCCTTACTGGTTTTGCGCATTGTGCCGTCGTCGTGAAACGATTATGTTGGAATTGGACCAATTGGAAAAGACAGAACCTTTTCAACAGTAACGTCCTCTCGACAATTTGCAAGAACCAGTTCCCGACGAAAAACTAGCTCGTGATTCATATGAACAGTGACTGTGTCCCCAGAACGACACTTCAGCTTAGTTTTGTGAGTCATATCTTCGAATGACTTCAACTTGGACCGTGTACCCTCAGACAATGAACCATCAACAAGTGATGTGACCATTTTTGTACCTTCTTCAACACAATTCAATAATGATTCTTGAACTTCCCTAGATGGAAGAAGTTTAAGTTGGCTACCAAACTGTGCCATTTTCCGGAAAACACTCACAACAGTTCCGACAAATAATTTTCTAACAACTTGTTAACATTAATTAAATTCTCTACAAACAATATTTCAAACCATCTTTTGTAACTAAAACGTTACAATTAAAAACAGCAAATGTTAACAATGAAGGGTGACAACAATTAAATACAGATAACACAAGAATATAAGTAATTATTAAGAAAATATGCTTTGGTCTCAATGCAATAAGATTTGATCGGACTGAGGATTATAATTTTAAAAAGTCATGGGCAAAATATCCGGAATCATTTTCTACTTTCGATATGTTGATGTGCATTTAAAAACGGTCCAAACCTCTTAAACTAGTACAAATTGGCGCTATAATGATAATGTTTTATGTAAACTATGTTTACACTTTTGTTTTAAAAAAAAGTTTGAGATCAATTTAATGAAAGCATTTCTTCTGACATAATTTTAAAAGTGACCGTTAAAATATTTAACACATCTGCTGGTTTCAAAGAAGCCAAACTGATGAAATAAAAGTTATTTTAATAAGATATTTTGAATTATTTTATTTATTTAAGTTAGATTTAAAAACTACAGGCGCAACAAATTGCCGAAGATGCATAAATCATGTATGATCGGACTTTCTCAAAAAACGCAGTAATCCTAGAAAAATGTAGTTTTCGTGATAACGTGACCATACGATTGTATTACGGTATGTTAAATTTATTAGCTAAAAGCATAATCTAGCGTTTGAAAGTATATTTAGGTGTGTAGTCGATGGGTTGATTTAACTCTTTAAATAAGCGACTTTTTAGATTTCGCCGCTGGCCTATAACGTTTGTGTAAAAAAAACTTTAACATCTACGTTAAAGGCAGGGTACCTGTAAAATGCGAAACGAAATAGAAACGAAACGAAACGAAACGGGTCGAAACGAAACGAAACGAAATCAAACGAAACGAAACGAAACGACGTTACATTTCGTTTCGTTCGGTTTCGTTTCGCACTTTACAGGTACCCTCTTTTGACAGTGGGTTTAGTAAAAATGAAATCTTAGAACTAATTGTATAGCATATTAAAAACTGTTTGCCTTGGATCTTCATACCCCGCCACGTTTCACATATTTTCAGTCTTCAAACTCACAACTTTTGAACCAATTATCTGATCACTCTGAAATTCGAACTTGATCTGTATTTTATGGTACCAAACAACAGTAGAAAATTTGAAATCCGTTCTCAAGTTATATCTGGAAACCATTTGGAGCGGACAGAGGGATGGACGGACACAAACACATCAAACCAAGCGAAGGTGTATCACATAATACCTCGCCACTTAGTGTGGAGGGGTATACTAAACCATCGGCTGAATTAGAAATAAATGTTGATGTAAAATATGTCGGCGAAGACGAACGAACGGACGGATAAAAGGGAGAGTTGGCACGGTTTGGGGGAAATGGGAAAGAGGTAAAGATTTCGGGAAATGGGTAACATGTGGCAAATATTGAAGGATAAGGGAATTGAAAAGGCAAAAAGGAATTGTTAAATGTGATTGAGAATTGAAAAAAATGGTCCAAATTGTAGGGAATTTGGAATGGGAATTGCTTAAAAATGTGGAAATTAGGAAATCTATATACGCCCGTATCACAAACACTCGATTTGTGGACCCCTTTTTCGAGAATTTCGCCTATATCAAGAAAAATCACATATTTTCTCTTCTGTTCAATAAAATTATGTTTATATGATATGAAATACCATTAAGGTCGACTTTGTGAAGTCTCTGAAAACTGCGCCATATACTAAGAAATATCATTTTTCAGACTGCACAAAATCCACATTGATAGTGTGGTATTTTGTAACAAATAAGCATTATTTTATCGAACAGAAAAGAGGTAAGCAAAAATATGTGATTTTTCTTGTTCTAGGCAAACTTCTTAAAAGGTGGATCCTGTGGTGGAGTGCTTGTGGATCGGTATGGTCCCCCTCATTAAAGACGGTTTCTTCGCTTTACACCACCTGTTTATAAAGAGGAAAGTAGCTATAGGTATATTTGCATTTAGACATATTCTTACCGAACTGTAATCGTAAATTGCAGTTTCGTCCATGGCTACAACGTTAGCTGTGTTTTGGATTTCAAAGGTGTGTAAACACTTCACTGCCTTGGGATTCAGAATAAAACTGAAGGGCCGAAGATGCACGTGACTTAAAAAGCTAAAAAATCGTTCACAGGGCGTGCGAAATTGCAAAGCCGCTGAACAACTCTTTCAGTTTCATTCTTCAAAGGAAATTACCGCATTGAATATTTTCTCTCGGCGACAGTAAAGATACAGCGGGGTAACTTCAGAAAGCTTTTGAACAGTCTGTGAGGCCCTGCGTAAGGGGTAGCCAGGGATCGTATAATCACTAATATACTCACATGTTTTGCCACAGTAATCATTAATTTTTCCCTAAACGCGATACTCAAATAATCAGAAATGACTTTGGGAATCAGATAATCAGGAAAAATTACCCTTGTAAATAAAATTATCACTTTTAAATTGCCAAATAATCTAATAATCAAAAACCCTATTCACAGGCTCGTTTGTCGGTGCCATTCAGTGTTCAGATTTAAGTTTTGATTTTCAGTGCAGTGATATTTCTTCTTTTTCTTTCGCACAAAACGCGTTTCTTTATTAAACTCTTCTAAATTTGGATAATCAATATATTATAAACCACTATTAGTCTTCATGCCATATTGAATTTTTCATTTTTTTTTTCGTTACATTTCGTTTTGGAAAAAATTCGTTTCGTTTCGTTTGATTTCGTTTCGTTTCGTTCGGTTTCGTTTCGCAATTTACAGGTACCCCAAATCTATCATTCTCTTAAGTGTATCGAATTCTTCCTGATACGGAATTTAAACGTTGTCGTTCCGAACATGTTTATTGTTTAGTATATGTAAAAACAAAATGGCCGAGGTAAATTTTGTTTGTTTTTTTCCCATATTTTCTTTCGAACCAAAACCTTTATATCTGTAATTTATTACGAATAGTAGATTTATGCAAGTCAAAGCAGGCTGCATTTTTATCGTGATTGCATTTATTAGATATATCAATTTGTCTGATAGAGGTTGTGTTTTTCCAGAATGTTTACCTCTTGCCGACATGGTAACATTAGAATTTACTTTATTTAGATACGATATTTTACTCCCCCACATATTTTTCTGGAGATTTGTTCCTTGACACACCCTTTCCTCTAAAATAGTTTAAAGTAAAATAAATATCTAAAGTGTTTTACGAATATGGCAATTGTCCCTTGCACTATTCTGTTGTAACTTGTGTAGAGTTTATTAATAAAACGATAACAAGACTCAAGAGCTTGTGTTATTAATATTATGTAATATTTATCCTCTCGTCCGTTAAAATCGGTCACCATTTTGGAATATGCTGTCACGTGAGTTCAGATGTCGATGACGTCATTTATCCTGCAAACTTGGTCCAGAAATAGATAATCGGATTATCCATTTACTTTCACTTTGATCAAGACGACAATGAGATTTAAGCAGATAAGAAAAGATATCTATAGGTTTTGGTGCCAAAATGGTGCCATTTTAATACTACCATTTTGACTTAATAATCAAAGTCAAATATTTCCAGAAAAACGTAGTCTGTAGTGGATAATTTGCATATCCTGTGTTTGTTTACATTCCACTGTGCATCTTGACCTACTTGTATATTTACAACTCTATTGGGCAACGGCAATTGTATTGTTTTCGCTTTGAAATTAAGTAATTCCTTAGACAATTTTCAGATTTTTAGTGGGAAATTGTGTGGAATTAATATGATTTAATGTCAATCCTGTACATGGAAATGGATAAAGTTGTATACAAATGTACATGAAAACAGAGAAATTCTCCGCTGAAAACATGTGCCAGCAAACACAATTTAATGAAAAAATCGGGCAATATGGAAAAAGCAAATAAAAAAATATTGTAAAATACAGTCTCCTTGGCCTATTGGTGTTCCACATGACTACTTTATGGTTGACCGATTTTAGGTAGCGTGACTTGGGTGCCATTGCAAAACTTATGCAAACAAAAAAGGTCAGTGAGCCGACATTTCTTCATGGAATTAAACGATGTTTTGGCATTTTATTTGGCTTAAGTGCCCAAGTAAACATGGAATATATCTTTGATATAAATACCAATTTGAATGAGAATAATAAGGAAATGTCTTAACTGACCAATTTACGGTCACAGGTGGATATTGGTGTACCAACTAATCTCTTGAGAGTAGGCTTCCGAAAAAAAATTCTGCTTGTATCTCCAGCCCAATCTCGTCACAAACTCTAACAAAGGTATTCTGGAAATTTAAACCCAAAAATGATTAATGTAAAGATCGTTTTGAATTTGACATTGAAAAAATATAAGAATACTGAAAAACATTACATTTGATATTCTGCCAATATGCAAAAAAATCAGATTTACATGTAGATTTAGTCAGAGAAGTGTTTAAAAGGCTAAAAGGGAATCTCGAGAAAGATTAGCTTTTTTTCTTAAATATATTTTTTCTACAAAATCATGAAGGCAGAGCTTGAGGCATTCCACAGTAAAAATTAAAGTAATTTTGAAAAATTAATGTAGTAGAGATCTAGAGCTTCTATGGGTGAACTAAAGCTTATCAGACCTGTGTAAGTAAAGTTAGAATGCTGTTACAAATGTAAATTTTACTGGATTGTCATATTAAAAAAAAGGATTTAACATCTAATTTTGAATAAATTGGATTATTATGATCTTATACTCTTAATTATTTGTATGTTATTTTCAAGTAACCAGTGTTACTGTGGAGTATGAGGATACATATATGCTACGTATATATATATAATATATATAGTATAATATACACATACATGTACAGGGGCGGATCCAGGATTTCCAGTTAAGGGGGGCGCACTTAAAGAAAATGCACCGAGCAGAGGGAGGCGTGAACATTTTGGGGGTATTTAGTGTGAAAAAATCACGATTTTACGCCCCTGATGTACATGTATTTTGGATAAATCTCATTTTATTACTGTTAATCAAAATATATGAAATGTCAAATTTATGATCAATATGAATATATTTCATAGAGATACAAGAAGGCAGATGAACATGATCATTTGATGACGAAAAAACCAGAGAAAACATTAGATGGAGGTCAGTACACTGGACGTGTGGTTGGGTAGTTTAATACAAATGTATGATGTTTCTTTAAACTAGGAGTGTAACGATATACCGAATGACGATACATTGCAGTACAATGGGTGCCCCTTACGATATTGATTACACGATATGACTGGGTGCTCCTTACGATATTGACGCCACGGTACGACTGGGTGCTTCTTACGATATTGGCAATATTGTTTCAACAGATTATTTCTTTAGTACCAAAAACTGTTAAAATCAATGAAATAAAATAACTTTTTTATTCCTAAATCAAAATTTGTTTGGCTACATAAATATTGTGTGTTTTTTTTCAAATATTAGTTTTAATTTTCACGGACGTATGTGGCAAATCCTTAAGAGAAAAAAATGGCGACGCACACAAAGGTATACAAAATGTCACAATATTGAATGCATATCGTGATACGTATCGTCACTTGTCTAAAATATCGCGATACGTATTTTGATAAAAATTCTGTATCGTTACACTCCTACTTTAAACAATGAAGTATGGACAGTTTTATATCTTAATCTTAGCTTTTCATATAAAAGCAAACTTGATGGGAAAAGATCATTCGCAAAATTCTTTAATTATATATGTACATTTTTTTCAATGTGAAAATACAATTAGGGAGACTTGATCATGACTTCTCCCTCAGAGACAATGTGGGAGAAGTGAAGGCATGACAGAAACACATCCTTTAAAAAAAAAAGTCGTTTCTTTGCATCATTTATAGATATTTGCATTTGAAATGCATCTTTGCTAATTACATGTCCAATGTCTTACATGTTTAATTTTAAATTCATGTTTTATATTTGTGTTATTGTTGTTGAGCTCGTATTTGTTGACACTGGGTTTTACTCGTTTTTCCTCTTGCATGTCTTGAACTCTATAAGACATATAATTTATCAGGACTATCACTACTGGGTGATTTAGCCAAAGAAGTCATGTTGTGAAGGTTGACTTCTCTTTCCCGTTGGTCAACAGCAAAGTAGTTTTCCTATGTCGCCAGAGTTCATGATTTTATTTTCGCCACATTATGTGTCATGTCTGAAAATGGCATTATTACAGATGTATGTTTATTTGATAATCATATGATTAATTACATTTTTAATAATTACTTTTTAGCTCACCTTGCCAAAGGCAATGTGAGCTTTTGCCATCACTTGGCATCCGTCGCTGTCGTCCGTTAACTTTTCACATTTTAATCTTCTCCTCTGAAACACCTCTGCTAAATGAAGTGAAACTTGGTAGGAAGCATCTAATGATCTATGGAAGGTCCTCTCTAAAGATTGCTCATTTTGTCCTGATCCATTAACAGATATGGCCACCATAGGCAATTCTTGTTTCTGATTGGTTGATTTCTAAAAAATCTTTTCCTCTGAAACCGATTGGCCAAATGAATCGAAACTTGGTAGGCAGCATCTATGGCAGGTCCTCTATAAAGAATGCTCATTTCATCCCAATCCGCTAACAAACATGGCTGCCACAGGCAATTCTTGTTTCTGATTGGTTGATTTTTTTTAATCTTCTTCTCTGAAACCGATTGACCAAATGAACCGAAACTTGGTAGGCAGCATCTATGGCAGGTCGTCTATAAAGAATGCTCATTTCATCCCGATCCGCTTACAAACATGGCTGACACAGACAATTCTTGTTTCTGATTGGTTGATTTCTAAAAAATCTTCTCCTCTGAAACCGATTGGCCAAATGAATCGAAACTTGGTAAGAAGCATCCTTGGAAGGTCCTCTATAAAGATTTTTCATTTATTTCCGATCTGTTAACAAACATGGCCACCATAGGCAATTCTTGTTTCTGATTGGCCAATTTTTAAAAATCTATTCCTCTGAAACCGCTTTGCCAAATGAACTGAAACTTGGTAGAAAGCATCTATGGCAGGTCCTCTATAACGATTGCTCATCTCGTCCCGATCTGTTAACAAACATGGCCACCACAGACAATTCTTGTTTCTGATTGGTTGATTTCTAAAAAAATCTTCTCCTCTGAAAACGCTTGGCCAAATGAATCGAAACTTGGTAGGAAGCATCCTTTGGAGGTCCTCTATAAAGATTGCTAATTTAGTTCCAATCCGTCACCAAACATGGCCGCCACAGGCAGTTCTCATTTCTGATTGGTTGATTTCTAAAAAATGTTTTTTCTCTGAAACCGCTTTGCCAAATGAATCAAAACTTGGTAGGAAGCATCCTTGGAAGGTCATCTATAAAGAATGTGCATTTAGTTTCCATCGTTAATAAACATGGCCACCACAGGCCATTCTTGTTTCTGATTGGTAAATTTCTAAAAATCTTCTTCTCTGTAGCTGCTTAGATAAATGAACCGAAACTTGGTGGGATGCAACCAATAGAAGGTTCTGTATTTAAGTTTCCTCAAAGCAGAATGAAAGGTGAGCGACGCTGAGCCTCTAGTTTAGAAAGTAGTGCATTTCGGTTAAAAAAATACTGTTTATGTGTTCAATAATAACAATGAAAATGGTGTCATTGCATGACTATTTAATTATTTTTTCTCTTTATCTATTACAGCTGTCGAGATTGTCCTCTGGTTGAGAGATCGCAAAGGGATACATGTTAACTTAGAAGATGGACAGTTAGCAGAGGCATCGGATTTGTTTGAGATCGTGGTAGAACAGAGAGGACTTCCACCAGAAAGTGAAAATGTGTTCTCTATATGGCTAGTATCTCCACTTTTAGGTAGGTACTATGTAATGTGATGCCAGATTGTATGGTCAATCATGATCCTTGAAATATAGTGATATTAGTAACCGGGTGTATATTATACACTATATAATAACCCCCCTCTTAAATATAAGGCCACAACTTCTGCCTAAATGGTAGTTGGATTTACAACTACCTATGCATTCAGTGCCTATCACCACTAACGTTGTGAGTTCGAATCCCACTCAGGCGGCGTGTACTCGATGCAACATTATGTAATAAAGTTTGTCAATGACTTGTGGCAGGTCAGTGGTTTTCTTCGGGTACTCTGGTTTCCTCCACCAATAAAACTGACCGCCACGATATAGCTGAAATATTGTTGAAAGTGGCGTAACCCAACCTAACCCTTAGGTAGGTACTATGTAATGTGATGCCAGATGGTAAAATGAAAGGTGACTGGTTTAACCCAGCCACAAATTAATATTGTGTCTGTCCTAAGTAAGGACGGTCATTTTTGTGATTAGAAGTTAGTTTTATGTAAAAAGTGGACTGCTTCATGTTGTAAATGTTGGCTGTATTGTTTAACCTTGTTTTAAATTTACTATAAGGGACCGTCATGGTTGTGAATTTGACTTAGATTGACTTAGAAGCAAAAGGAGTACTAATTAATTTGATTGATACATATAAATATATCTACTGTTATTGAAACCAATTAGCAGCAAATTGTTCAGCATTGTATATTATTACAGAATTGAGGTTAAAAAACCACCATAAACCATTCCAGCTGGCCCAGCTCTGGGATGACTTTTGCGCAGTGTATACAGATTCAAGTGCTGATGAAATCTCAAGAGGTATGTTGTTATTTTTGGCTGAAAAAATGAGGTCTGCTATATAAAGATCTACTTAAAAAATATTAATATTAAACACTAATCAGAGGATCAAGACATAGAATAACGGCAGTTATGAGGGTCGAGACAGTCATTATCGCTATGTATAGCAGTGAATCTGATAGGGAGAACTGCAACCCTAGTAATAATACATGAGACAGGGATTCAGAATTATTTTTTAAAGTGAAACGTCCTGGATCTTTAAGTTTTCTCCTGGTACTCTGGTTTCCTCCACCAATAAAACTAAACGCCACAATATAACTGAAATATTGTTAAAAGTGGTGTTAAATACCATAACCCCTCACCCTACTACACTCAAATTTCATCAAGGCATACCACATTCTTTCTCATGACTTGTCAATGCACACTTGCTATTTTATTTACCTTGAAAATTGATTTTTAGGTTTCCACAGGCCCACACCTAATTTAAATCCCATTTTTGACTTATTTTTTGTGTCAGTGATCATGATGAGGGAAGGAAGGACACACATATTTCACTACAGATGTGTGTTAATTTTGAATACAGTACACTCAAGGACATATTGTGGTGGATCACCTTCTGAGACAGACTGCCTGTCATGTCTGACTTGGAGTCTACAGGTGTTTGTTGATTGCACACCTGTTGTGTGAATATCTGATAGTGGCTAAATTGGGGGTCGTAAATTTGTACCTGAAGGTGATAAAGCTATGACTTACATGTACCTGTTCTTGTATTTATTTAATCACACATTACAATTTTAATTCAATAATTTTAGACAAATAAAAAAATAATTATGTTTTTTTTTTCAAGTATTCATGGCCATGTTTGTGAAAAAAGATGAAGAAAATAAAATTAGTTATTCTCATTTGTTTTCTTTTTACTGAAAAAAAAATGTAATTCAATATTTATAAATACTGATAAAAAGACAATTTTAACATCAATATACTACTTGAATTTTTACATTTTTATCACCTTACTTTGATCATTTACATTAAAAGAATTATTAGTTTCAAATTAATCAAGCTGTCTTAAAACAAGTTACAGATGGTTTTTTTACAGGTAAAGCTACTAAATGTGTAAAATAATTTGTATTTTTTCTAATAATGAAGAATGAATGAATAAAGATGATTATTAAAAATTAAAGCAATGAATGTGTATTTACTTTAAATAGTAAAGAATGATTTATCAAAATTGATTGCACAGAAAAACTAATATGGTTAAAAATCATATAATCTATTTAATTTATCACTTCAAAACTAGTCCTATAGAAGTTTAACAAATATGTTGGTTTTTTTTACACATTCATGTACACATATAATTGCAAAATAAAGGACCATAGTCAGACAAAATGATTTATTCAAACAAATTTTTTCTTGGTATGTCAAATAGTATTTCAAATTTAAAAGAGAAAGAGACAGTCAGATGGGGGCTGGGGAAAAGCTAACATTAATTTGAGAATTGACAACAACTTTTGTTACTTTTTGAATTATTTGTGTAGCCCTGAAAAGGGCTGTTTTTCTTGTGTAGCACTGAAAAGGGCCGTTTTCTGTAAATGTTGTTACTGCTGTTTGATGCCAGTGATCTTTGCCTGGAATTCTGATTGCTGAAGCTTTTCTGCAAAGTACTTGAGTGATCTGTGTCTGGATCTTTCAGGGAAAACTTGTTTCAATTTTGGTTGTTGATTCCCGGATTTGTCTGTTTCACAAACTTCGATTTTTTTTTCCGTATTTTGTATTATTTTTGTCACTCTAGACAGCTTCCTTGGTGATCGGTATTTTGTTGTTACTTGTTATTATATCGGTTGGGTAAATCAATAAGTTTCAGCCGATTTAAGTTTAAAAATTGCAAACCTTCACATCAAACAACATTGAAGTTTTGTATTTTTAAGATAAAATCTGCTGAAATTTAGTTGCGAACGGAAAAAATGTACATATAAATTTAGGTCACATTTTACACTCTTGTAAAATTATGTGAACGAAAATACACGATTCAGCTGTAGGTTTAAATGTTTGACGCAAATGACACACCTGTAAAACAAAAAAACGATCATACTTCTGAAAGTCAGCAAATTTTGCCACAATGGAAGTAACACTGCAAGATTAAATCTAAAAATAGATAGATTCCAGGTAAATAATGAATATTCAAGAGATGGGATGCGAACGGAACAAATACACATCGAAATTTTAAATCATATTTCACACACTTGTAAAATTATGTGCACGAAAAAACACAATTCAGCTGAAGGTTGAAAATATTGAAAAAGCAAACAACACACATATAAAACAAACAAAAAACGATCGTACTTCTAAATGTCAGCAAATTTTGCCACAATGGAGGTGTAGATTCAGTGAGAAAAGACCGCTAAATAAGGTCTAAAAATAGATAGATTCCAAGTAAAAAATGAATATTCAAGAGATGAGCTTAGAGTTGGAAAAAAACCACGAAAATGGAACAAATTGTAAAATATATTTAGTGAAGGACTACTGATTTTCATAAAATTCGACAGAAATAAATTATTTTCTACATGCTTCCACAAACAAGAATAGTTTGCTTCTAATAAATATTGATGACCCATGACCCATGTCTCATTTTATCCAAACCATGTTACATGAAAAAGAAATTTTATTCAAAATTAACCTAATCAGGTCATATCCTGTCACAGGTAGCAATTAAAGGCAATTAAACATTTAATCTTGTTAACTACACCTGTTGGCTCCACTCTCTAGTTTTATTACCCTTTTTATTGCACCTGTCTCCATCCGACCTGTTGTCTGACATGTAAAATCCGACATGTCGGACGTCGGACATCTATCACAATATGTCCTTGAGTGTACTGTATGTTATATTACATAGATAATAAAGTATGAACTTTAGATGTTATTATTGACTAGCAGTTAATACAAATGCTGGGACTTATTTTACAGATGAACCAGTTGTTATGTTCCAGAGAAATGTTTTCTTAACCTTAGAGGACGAGTTGAAGGTTTGTAAAATTTTCATACAACTTACCTTGTATATTAATCTAGTTCTAATAATAAAACCCTAAATGCTCGCTTACTCGCCAGGGTTATAACGGGATGCCATTACACGTAATGGAGCAGCCGCCTAGATTTTTTGCGCTCGCTTACAGAGCTTCTGACGCCTGCATTTATCAATAATAAGACATAACCTTTCCTTTTGTCCATTATTATAACAAGTTTGTATCACCTACCAGTATTTTAGAATGTAATTCCCACAAAATAAAAATCTCCTCTTTGAAAATTTTGAATTTCGTCATTTCCGGCCTCACTATTTAGATGTCGATACCATATTTGGCGATTTAGGCGTGAATGCTTACCAATCGTAACTACTCGGCCATTCTCGCTACCCTGCAAATAACAGGGTAGCGAGAATGGCCGAGTAGTTACGATTGGAATGTTTACCATATTTAGAAAAGCTCCGCCTTCCGTAGTTTCCGGTTATGGAAAACGATCGATAAATTTGAACAAGGTTGTTGCTAACTTTGAAAAGCATATATTTCTCAGCCAAACCGATTTAACAAGGACTGGGATCATCAGTAATTGTTATAATGAAATGTTTGAAGCGTAAATAGTGAGTTTTTATGTTTCAACTGCAACTTTTTTTTTGCTCCATTGTGACGAATGGGACCGCATTGTAGCTCTGCCGAGACACAAGTTTGTCACAGGAGCTACATTATTGCAGCTAATATTAATCCAGTGAAGAATGTCTTATAACATAACATAACTTTATTTGAACAATGCCATAGGGCTTGTAATTGTCTAAGTTAATAATAAAATTTGTTCAGTTTGATGTCTGATGGTGTTTGACGCCACTTTCAACAATATTTCAGTTATATCGTGGCGGTCAATTTTATTGGTGGAGGAAACCGGAGGACACGGAGAAAACCACCGACCTGTCACAAGTCTTTGACAAACTTTATCACATAATTTTGTACACCTCGCCCTGATCGAAATTCGATCTCACAACATCAGTGGTGATGGGCATTGATTGCATAGGTAGTTGTAAATCCAACTACCATACGATCATGGCCACGACAGCCCCTAATATTTGTTCACTCCACGATATAGCTGTAATATTGCTAAAGTTGGCATTAAACACCAAACAATCAATCAATCGTATGAGCTAGTGATAATTAAAGATAAGGGGAGATAATATTATTCAAGTTAACACAATTCAAATGGGAATATATAATAAGATTGTATATTATATTATAGAGTGTGACAATTTCATTTAGTTTTAAAGTGAGCTTCTTTGAAAAATGTCTTGTATTGTACTCGTGAAATTCTTTGCTCTTGTCAAAACAGGAAATTTTATATTGACCAAGATCTATAAACAGCATGGGTGGTGTAATAGTTAGCGGTCTCGTCTCAAGTGCGGTAGATCGTGGGTTTGAGTCTCGATAGGGTCAAGCCAAAGACTATTAGATTGGTATTTGTTACTTCTTTGCTAAGCACGCAGCATTAAGGAGAAATAGCAAAGAATGGTTGGCTTGTAAAATCTGTTGGCTGGTTTATGACATTGAAAATATTTGGATTAGTTGGTGTATATTATTACGTCTTCATTTTTTTCCTGTCATGCAGTTTATCTCAATTCTGTCAAAGATATTGTCTGATTTTGTAGGCAAAAGCCTTGACTAATTAGGGTTAACATTTTAGTTATATATATCATGGGGCTGTCAGTTTTGTCAGAAAAAAAGCAAAAGTCCCCTAAGACACACACAGACTAGCCGCAAAACTCTTGACAAGCTTTATCAAAATAAGGTAGTTTAAATTTTCTGAAAAATATTGATTATTAATGATACTTCCATTAAAGGCTGTACGAGGGTACAAAGAATATGAGGTAAAAATTTGTTACTTAGAACTAATTCACTTCTTCTTGACAACTTCACCAGTTGATCAGATTAATATCATTTCTTTTTGTCAAGTCATTTCACAAATATTTCAAAATTAGATGCTTGATGCAATTTGGGGTATGGAGAAGGGTCTATAAAATCCAATATCTGTAACTACTAAATTACAAGTTTTAAATGCTTTTGTCGACTTTAACCTACATTTTACACACCAGTAACTTCAGTTCAATTTTGCATCTATGACCAAAATCTCAGGTACATGTACTTACGCCCACACAATAAAGCATTAAATGTAATATACATGTACAATGTACATCTTGAATTGTAACAGCATTGTTGTACACAAAATTAGATCACTTTGACCAACATTTTGCACATCTAATACTTCAGTTCAGTTTTTCAATTGGGTCATGTTTCTCAGATACTAGACTTTGTATACTGGTAACTATGGAAATAAATTTCATGGATTGTTTTATGCACATTATGATAACTTACAAAAAAAGAAATTAACTGGTATTCTTTATCTTTCTGTGACCCATGTTAATTTTTTCTCATAAAATTTGTTCTACATTTTTTTCACGATTATATTAGAGAAATGGAGATTTTTTTCCAATTAAAGGACTGATTACTCATATAAAGTAGAAAAAATAAGCTAAGGAAATTAATTGTGTGTTCACATGTACTAGAATCAGAGTAATTTCACATCAAAATATAGTTCAACAATTTATCGCAATAAACAAGAAAGACTTATGGGTATTATTTAGGTTGCAGATTTCAAAGCAAAAATTAAAAAGAAAATTTCAGATTTGAGCATTGTTTTACTGGTGCACATCACAGTGATCATTAGAAGTAAAAACATATTCAATTCTTTGGAAAGTTTTCAAAGATTACAGCTTCTGAATACGCATTTGGTTAACTTCAAATTTGTCATTAGAAACTATTTTTTCACTGTTTTCACGATCTATTTTGTTGACAGGAAATACGAAGTCAGTAGTTAGATCGATATCGGTATTAAATCTTTGATATTTCGGATATATATTTTTGATGTCGAATCTTCATACTTTATCTTGTCATACTGCAATATAAAATCTAAGTGATCCGATTGGTTATTTACTCGATTTTACTAATCCATATTATACGGCTCTAGCCGGTAATATGAAAGCACGTGCCAAGAAAGATAACTCATTTTGAAATCATACGTAATCAAGATGGCGACCCCCAGGTTCGTCTGTCACGCTGACGCCGATATTGAGGCAATTTTAAATCATTTGTTATTTTTCTGTTAAAATTGTTAAGTTGTTTATTAAATATGTTGAAGAATTAATTTCTTCTTTAAAGCAAAGTCATATCTGGGGTTAAATGTTCATGAGACAATACAAGTATAGTAGTCACGATGTTCTTTATTTAGGCTTTACACAGGTAATATGGACCCATGGTATTGCAGTATGACAAATTCGTTATATAGGCTTTAGACAGGTAATACAGGCTCATATAACCTGTCTGTGTTGTATATTTCCCTCGCCTTCGGCTCAGGAAATATAAAGCACAGACAGGTTATATGAGCTGGTATTACCCGTCTAAAGCCTATATAACTAATAATATAACTTTATCATATCATTTAAAGCAATTATATTCAATTCTTTTAGTATAATGTAGACATAAAAACTCAGGTTAACCGAAATTCTGCTACCAGTACATTTCTATTTGTTTGGTTTTTAGATGAATCCTGAGATCACGCAGTTTGATATTATTCAATCGAAACTACAACAATTAAAAAAAACCACCAATGTTAATTTATGTAATAACAATTTTAAATATTACTTTAATAAATTTTATTATGATTGTAAACATTAATTCATGTGATTTTTCAATTATTGTCGGTGTCAGCTTGGTATATATAATCACATTTCTTTATCTGGAGTAATTGTAATTAATATACTTCACTATAGAAACCAAGCAAGAAATAATTAAGATATTTTAAAGTTTTATTCCATGGAACAAGAAATAACTCATTATTTTCACGGCAAACTGCACGTAGGTCAAATAACTGTGAGGGAATCTGCATGTAGCACAAAATAACTGTTTGAAATTGGCGCGCTTTTGCACGTCGAATCAATAACTAGTTATTTCCCTCAGCACATCGAACCAATAACTAGTTATTTCCCTCATATTAGTTCAGTATAATAATACAGTTATGTCCTTCATGAGAAGTTAATATCCATAATTATTAAATCTCGAAAGGGTTATTTTCCCGAGGCCCGAAGGAAAATAACCTTTCTCAATTTAATAATTATGAATATTAACTTCTCATGAAGGCCATAATTGTATATTAACAGTTAAAAATCATCAGGCCACAGCTAAATAACCTTTAATTGTTGTGTAAACATTTATATAGTACCTGTTGTTTTTTTAATCTGGATATAGTAATTAGGACTAATTAAATATTTGACACTTATGGTGGAATTGGAGTTAGAGTTTGAAAAGGTATTTTGTACGGGACATTCAACATTTATTTTACATAATATTCTGCGATTTTAATTTCTGCGGTCCAGAGTTGACCGCAGAAATTACCGGTTATGCGGTAATCAGGCCAGATTTCAGATGCACTGAGATACCCTGTGGTTAAATACAACTAAATTTTCACCACCAAGAGACATTGCACATCTTATAAGGACACTTTTGTCATTGCAGAAGGGATAGCCTTATAACAAGGGGACTATTGTATTTAGATATAAGGAAAACCAAGTTAGCTATCCAATAACTGGAAATACAGTAAGATTATTGAGTTTTTTTTTTTTACAATGTATGCTACTAGTTTAGCTACAAAAAAAAAGAGGACCACATTAATACTAATTATTTTATTTTTAAATTAGTAGAAGGAAAGTAGAGTTTTGAAAAATATACTAGTGCATAATTAATTTTTCAAGCTCGCATGAGCTATTTTCATCATTTAGCGTCCATCGCCAATGTTTTTTGTTTGCAAACTTTCACATTTCAGACATCTGCAAATGAAACTACCAACTTGGGGTTGGGTGGTCTGGACCACTTTTTTGTTGACTATCTACATCCTTGATGGCCTCCTTTTTTAGCTCACCTGACCCAAAGGGTCATGTGAGCTATTCTCATCACTTGGCGTCCGTCGTCGTCGTCCGTCGTCCGTCGTCCGTCCGTCGTCCGTCGTCCGTCGTCCGTCGTCCGTCGTACGTCGTAAACTTTTTCAAAAATCTTCTCCTCTGAAAGTACTAGACCAATGGAAACCAAACTTGGTCTGAATCATTACTAGGGTATCTAGTTTCAAAATTGTGTCCGGTGATGCCGTGCACCAACCAACATGGCCGCTGTTACTAAAAATAGAACATATGGTAAAATTGCAGGTTTTTGGTAATATCTCAAAAACCGTTAGTAATATCAAAAATCTGACATGGGGTAAAAATGATCAGCACATCAAGATCTACCTACCCTGCAATTTTGAAGTAAATCTGATTACCCATCTTGGAGTTATTGCCCTTTTTTCATCAAATTTGTAAAATTTTAATGCTTTTCGTCTTATATTTCAAAAACTATAAGAGATAAAGGTTAACTTTAAATTGCAAAAATGTGCGGCATATTAAGATCTACCTACCCTGCAATTTTGAAGTAAATCCCATTACTCATTTTGGAGTTATTTCCCTTTTTTCATCAAATTTTCAAAATTTTAATACTTTTCGTCCTTTATTTCAAAAACTATAACAGACAGATGGTAAGTTGAAACTGCAAACATGCTCAGCATGTCAAGATCTACCTACCCTGCAATTTTGAAGTAAATTTGATTACCCATCTTGGAGTTATTGCCCCTTTTTCATCAATTTTTTTTTTTCCTTTTAATACTTTTCGTCTTATATTTCAAAAACTATTTAGAGATAGATGTTAAGTTTATTGCAAAAATGTGCAGCATATCAAGATCTACCTACCCTGCAATTTTGAAGTAAATCCCATTACCCATTTTGACCGATTATGCAAATTAGAAAAAAGGGGGGATGAAATTAAAAAAAAATCTTCTCCTCTGAAACTACTGAACCAATCTCAACCAAACTTTGCTGAAATGATCCTTAGGTGGTCCCCTTTCAAAATTGTGTCCATTAGCCCCGTCCTGTATCCAAGATGGCCGCCATTACTAAAAATAGAAATTTCTTCAAATGGTCAAAACTGCTCTATTTTAAGCCAGAAAGTGCCCAAATTTGAACTGTATAAGCATAATGATGAACTTTTTAACATATATTACGGGATTTTTTTATGAACTTTGAACTTTTACCGATTTTGACCGATTATGAAATTTAAAAAAAGGGGGGATGAAATTAAAAAAAAAATCTTCTCCTCTGAAACTACTGAGCCAATCTCAACCAAACTTTGCTGAGATGATCCTTAGGTGGTCCCCTTTCAAAATTGTGTCCGTCAGCGCCGTCCTGTATCCAAGATGGCCACCATTACTAAAAATAGAAATTTCTTCAAATGGCCAAAACTGTTCTATTTTAAGCCAGAAAGTGCCCAAATTTGAACTGTATAAGCATAATGATGAGCTTTTTAACATATATTACGGATTTTTTATGAACTTTGAACTTTTACCGATTTTGACCGATTATGAAATTTAAAAAAAGGGGGGATGAAATTAAAAAAAAATCTTCTCCTCTGAAACTACTGAGCCAATTTCAACCAAACTTTGCTGAGATGATCCTTAGGTGGTCCCCTTTTAAAATTGTGTCCGTCAGCGCCGTCCTATATCCAAGATGGCCACCATTATTAAAAATAGAAATTTCTTCAAATGGCCAAAACTGCTCTATTTTAAGCCAGAAAGTGCTCAAATTTGAACTGTATAAGCATAATGATGATCTTTTTAACATATATTACGGATTTTTTATGAACTTTGAACTTTTACTGATTTTGACCGATTATGCAAATTAGAAAAAGGGGGGATGGAATTAAAAAAAAATCTTCTCCTCTGAAACTACTGAGTCAATCTCAACCAAACTTTGCTGAAATGATCCTTAGGTGGTCCCCTTTCAAAATTGTGTCCGTCAGCGCCATCCTGTATCCAAGATGGCCACCATTACTAAAAATAGAAATTTCTTCAAATGGCCAAAACTGCTCTATTTTAAGCCAGAAAGTGCCCAAATTTGAACTGTATAAGCATAATGATGAGCTTTTTAACATATATTACGGGATTTTTTATGAACTTTGAACTTTTACCGAGTTTGACCGATTATGCAAATTAGAAAAAAGGGGGGATGAAATTAAAAAAATCTTCTTCTCTGAAACTACAGAGCCAATCTCAACCAAACTTTGCTGAAATGATTCTTGGGTGGTCCTCTTCCAAAATTGTGTCCAGCATTTCAGAACACCGACCAAGATGGCCGCCACAGCCGAACTTAATTTAACATAGGACCCTATGGGAAATTCCCATAAAAATCTTTTTGTCTGAAACCATTTGCTCAATAAGAACAAAATTTTGATGAAATAGTCATTGAATGGTTCTCTTCCAAAAATGTGTCTGGCGGTTCGACCCTTCGATCAATTTTTATTTACCTGCAATTTTGAAGTAAATCCGATTACCCATCTTGGAGTTCTTGCCCTTTTTTCATCAAATTTATAAAAATGACGAAGGCTACAATTGTTAATTTTTTTTACCGAAGTTATCAAGTTTTATTGACTGATGTTATTATTATACCCAGGTGAGCTATACAGGCTCCTGGGAGCCTCTAGTTAATGGGTGAAATTCCTACCTTTTATAGCATAATTGGATTAAGGTCAATCTGTCTATTCATAATCATATATTTTGGGTCTTCCCGTTCTAATTTTGCTGATCTTAAGGCAATTATATACCAATTGGGTCTATTAACTAGTAGATGTCTTTTGAAACCACATCATGACCAGTTGAAACCAAACCGAGCTGAGATGGACATTTCTGATTTCAACATTTGTGTCTGACATCGCTGCTCTCAATCCAAAATGGTCTCCTTCACTAGATATTTTTTTTTGATTTTCTGCTAAGAATTCCCACTGATTGAAATCATTGTGTTTAGCACGTTTTTAAGTTTTCTATTAATGACATAGTAAAGTGTACAATAATTCTAGATATTTTGATAGAAAACCTGTAATAACACTGAAAAGTTCTTTCTTTTCAATTGAATTAGGGGGACATCGTGGTCATGGTCGTATGGTAGTTGGATTTACAACTACCTATGCAATCAGTGCCTATCACCACTAAAGTTGTGAATTTGAACCCCGCTCATGGCAAGGTGTACTTGATACAACATTATGTAATAAAGTTTGTCAGTCGCTTGCAGCAGGTCAGTGGTTTTCTCTGGGTACTCAGCTTTCCTCCACCAATAAAACTGACTGCCACGATATAGCTGAAATATTGTTGAAAGTACTATTAAACACCATAACCCTAACCCTATTCTTTATGGTAAAGAAATGTTCAATTATATACATTAATTATGCATGTGTTAACTTTTATTATTGTTATAAATTTGGCTTATTTCAACAAAAATAATTCAAATGAAATCGTATGGTCTGAAGCCATTGAGTCAAATTAAGTCAAGCTTATCAATGATATTTCTTTCTGGTACCCTTTCAAAATAATATCAGACAGTGTCCATCCTCTATCTTTAAAATAAATCCTTGACTACATGTACATGTAGGTTACATGAGTCCTAAAAGCAATTTGAGCCAACCAATGAAGTTTTTATATTGAAACCTTACAGCAGCTGTAAGCTTTAAACAAAACCTTCTCATTGAGAGGAGTAAAATTATGCTAAATCTGTACTGTGTGCTTACGAAATGTGAATGTACAGAATGTCATGTCTTGGGTAAATAAATTCTCATAAAATTATTGCTGCTAAGAGTTATGTTTAAAAAATGGAAGTATGTCAGGGTCCTATCATATGGTACCATGGTAGTTAAATTAAAAATATGGCTGAGAAAATTTATTGAAATAGAAGGTGAATACATGGATTCATAGAACCTGTGGTACCATAGGATCGGACTACAGTCAAACCTGTATTAAGAGGTCACCTTTGGGACAAAGTGGCCTTATTAAACAGGTCACCTCTTGAAAGAGGTTCAATTCAAATGAAATTTTCTATGACAGGAAAAGAAAAAGGTGACCTTTTAAAACAGATGACTGTATAACAGAAGTGACCACATAGACAGATTTGACTGTATGTTTCATTCTCATTCACTGTTTATTTTAATGCTGCACTGTTTTGTATAATTTCAGACGTCAAATGAATACATTCTATGTTTACTGTACAATGAAGCCAGATTTAATGTCGTGGAAGGAAGATATGTAATGAATCCTTCAGACTATCATGCTCTGGCTGGAATCCAGGCACTTATACATCTTGAATTGTTTGACTCAAGGCAACATGTCCTTTCTCAGTACAGGTAAGAGTACCTTCACTTGTTATTGGGTTCTTGATTGTCTCGGTGTGGCCTTGTTCGTATGGTAATTGGATTTACAACTACTTATGCAATCAGTGCCTATCACCACTAACGTTGTGAGTTTGAATCCCGCTCAGGCGAGGTGTACTCGATACAACATTATGTGATAAAGCCTTGAATTTGTTTCATTTTTCTTGTATATTATCACATTTCAAATTTGAAATGTTGTTCCAGGTCAAACCTCACCAGATTTTATCCACCACACATGTACAAACATCGACTACAACTGTTAAATATTGGTCGACAGAAAGACCCACCATGTGAAGAATTGTTCATGGCAGCTCATAGACAGATCACAGATACATACAGAGGTGTACCAATCAGACAGGTTCTTAAAGACCTGTACAAACAATACCTACGAATCTGCTGGCAGTATTCATTTTATGGGCAAGTATTTGACTAAATACATCGATCATATATTTTGCTGCAATCAGTGCCTATCACCACTAACGTTGTGTGGGTTTGCATCCCACTTATGGCGAGGTGTACTCGATACAACGTCATGTGATAAAGTTTGTCAGTGACTTACGACAGGTCGGTGGTTGCCGGGACCTCCGGTTTCCTCCACCAATAAAACTGACCGCCAGGATATAACTGAAATATTGTTGAAAGTGGCATTAAACACCATAATCCCAAATATATTACTATGCTTACTGGAAATTAATTTATTTAATTTGTTCAGGTCATGATATATATACATATTTATATTTATCCTGCAATTGTATGATTTTGAGTACTTATAAAGAGGGTCAAATAAACTTCAGTGTTATTTAGTCATGGATCTAAATTATAAAGCATTTCTGGTACCTGATGCATATAGAGCAACAGAAAAAAAATGGTAAAAGTATAAGTCAGTGCTGACGTCACAGATGACACCATTGAAAACGATTAGAACGACACTTGTTGCAGCTATTTTCAGACAATTTGGCAGTTGTTTCTGACTTTTTGATATTGCATGATAAACACAATATATTACATTGTCGTCAAATATAAAATTAATTTGCATTCTCTGCGAAACAGGCTAGAAAAGTTTGCCAAAGGCTTGCTTTTCTACCTGTTTCTAAAAAACTTGTACTTTTAAATTATATATTTTCCAACAATGTCCATACATATATACATTTGTATGTAGCTGAAATATTGCTAAATGTGGTGTTAAACACCAATCAAGCATATTATTACTAATTTAATAGTAGCTTAATCTTGCCACCATATCTTTCGTACTTGAGTAACTTGAGGTGAAATCAATGATACATTTGGTGCAACAATGTTTGACTTTTATCCCTCAATATGTCTTAGATCAGCTGTTTTTTTCCAGTCCATAGCTTGAGAAAATCTGATAAGACTAACAAGATAAAGTAGCCGATTTTAGTTATCCTGTTGAGGCCATTTGGTTTTCTTGCTCCTAAAGAGTTCTAAATTATTTGACTTTCTTTTCTTTTGACCTTGAGCATTCCTGAGGAAGTTTATTACAGAAACGTGTTATACACATTAATTTAGACATATGTTTACACTACAGTATATTTCTAAAGCAGACAAATACTGTGACAAGGGCTGTATATGATATGATTATGAGTAGATGATATCCTACAACAATGAAGCATTTTGTCTACCACTGTGATCTGTGCTGTATATTTCATAGATGAAATTGATGCTATCCGTGTCCAAATATTTATCAATTTATTTATCTTTTTTTTTCAAATTTTGTAGGAGTGCCTTCTTTGAAGGAGTTATAGAAAAACCTTGTCACAAAGTAAAGAAAGCTCTTATGGGATGTCAACAAACTGAAGTGTTATGTGCTATCAATACAGATGGTATTACTGTTATAGACAAAGAAAAACCTGTAAGTTCTTCTTCTTCTTTGGTTACGGAAAACCATCAACGTACTGATGTTTACTTTCCGGCAAACTTGCTATAGCCTTACTTAATTTTTTAAGTCATTTTATGGGTTGACATTATTAAGTATTTGATTGACAGTATGGCATTAAACTTGTGTGATTCATATGTACATTTATCTTGCACTCATTCTATTTTAGCATTCAAATTGCATTTACCTGATCAATTTTTGTTATATACGGTCCTCAGCCAAAATATAGCTTTTCTGGTACCCCTGTAACATGTTACCTGTTGAGCTTTGGGAAATTAGTTGTAAATCAGTTTTATTGTTGACAGAAAATGGGGCAATCAAGGGATAATATTGTATAATTTTATTATTTAATTCAAATGTCACTACCCATAGATTAATGTGAACTGATTAACTTGATCTTTTATTGGATTTAAAAGTACCTTTCATTAAATTTTTAGGAGGTGATACTGGCTGTACCTTATGAAGAATTGTCCTGGAACTTGGATACAAATGAGGATGAAGATGATCTGATACCGTGCTTACTGGTACAATTTTTGTGTAAAGAAGATGGATCAGACATTACAAAAGTACTACAGATATATTCAAGACAGGTACTTACATGTGTTGAATGAGTGAGTGAGTGAGTGATTGTTGTTTAACGCCATCTCAGCAATTTTTCAGCTATATCATGTTGAGAATAAGTTAATTTTCAATGAAATGATAATGAGGTCTGCTTTGTACTAGACCAACTCGCTTAGTTGGATATTTATAGTGCTAACTTACTGAAACAACAGTCCATGGATAGACATCAGGGGTTAATAAATCCCCTAGCCCGACGCCTGGGGCTAGTAATTTCCACATTTGGGTTAGCTGAAATAATCAGCTGTATGCCCGACGGGCTAGTAAAAATATATATCGGATATTGACAAACTTGTCAATATTCGCGTATCAACTTATATTCATATATGTTATATGTTGTTTAATCAGCAGCAATGTTTTATTTATTCAACCGCTAGCTTTTTGTCGAAATTGAGAGCAAAGAAGGTAGAAAAACAGCGTATTCTCGTCATAAAACAGCTTCAACAAATGACGACTTACCGGAAATTTCGAAAAAGAAATACCGGAATAGGATTCCGGAACCGGGAACGACTATTTCCAGTTTTGCCGATAGTAAAAAAAAAATTATTTTAATGCCGACCAATCCTAGATTTTTTTGACATGTGACCATAAACACACATATTTTTGTTTTGGCCTTACAGTGACCTGAACTGTGGAAAAGAAGTGAAAATAAAATGCAATACCAGATCTGAAAAGAAAGATAGTTAAACTAATATACATTGTACATGTTGTACAAGGGTTCAAATCTGCAAGTCGGATTCATGAAATCACGGTATTGACCAGGACTAGTGGTTCATAGATTCGGGCTAGTAATATTTGGGAGTATGCTAGTCCTGGGCTAGTGAGGTGGTCCAAGATTTTTTAACCCCTGGACATGTCACCTCACTCGGACACATTATCCTGATTCCGATCCAACCAGTCTTTGCTCTTTCTCCTTTATTCTGCATGCTTAGCGGAGAAGCAACAAATACCAGTTTTATAGTCTTTGGTTTGACCCATTTTGGCTCGAACCCACAATATACCGTACTCAAGGCGAGCGCTAACCATTACACCACCGATGCGGTTCCATGTGTTGAATGCCTAAAAGTTTGTCTAATACATACGGTGCAGTATGTTTGTATGGTTGCCCATGAATATTCAAGAAATGATGCTAAAATTTGTTTATCAACTTCAAATGATGCTGGGTTTTTTTTAAGTTTGAAAGTTTTGAACTTTGTTATTATTAAGGTTAGGAATTACCAGCTGGTAATCAAAATATATAAAATGTAATTTAAAAATGAATATTTATGTCATAAATTCAACATAGTCACTTGTATTGCGAATATTATTATTTTAAATTTAAACACAGGATTAATCATTGGTATGTAAAATTGATGAATATGTTTGTTCTTTGAAGAGGTATTATAAAAACTCCCGTCTTGAATTTTTGTGTATAGTCAATTGCAGTTTGATATAGATTTTCTCCTTTGTAAAAAAAATCCAGTTGTTTTTTAAAAACACATTTAGTTTATCATGGGTTGATAGTATTAAGTGGACCTAGACACCTTGCCAAGGCAAGGAGGGGTATGCAATGATAAGCATCATTAATATTCCCTAAATTGAGTGTTAAAACTGCCCTAGCCTGCTATTGAACAATACTCTCTTAATACTACTTGTTAAACACTCATCTAGGAAATATTATAAATAGCATACATGTATATAATATCTTTCCTGGATGATACAGTAAATGGAAGAAGTAATATTACAAATAGTGTGCTTGACATCACATGTTGATTGACATAATAACTGCAAGCATCAACACAGGACTCTCATTTGATAATTTATAACACCACAATCAGTCCTTGAAATAAAGATTTGAATTTACTGGTCCAGATCAAATTCTTGAATTTATTTTTATATAGTTCTAAAATAAAAACTGAAAAATTTACTGGTCCGAGCAAAGTATTACTGGTCTTGGGCCTGAGAACTGATGCTTATGGTGAGGACTACACAATTGACAGCACACAGTTTGAAGTAAAGTTTTTGTTTACCGTACATCTCAAGGAATAAAAAATGAAATATATCATGAGCTATCATATAAAGTATCATGATTGATTATTAAATATTTACAGGCTAAACTAATGGATGCATTGATAGATTCTTCAGTTAAGCGTAAACTACAGAGTGGTTCTGTTCATGCACGCCATGAGAGGTCACAATATGGAGAAGAAGAAGGAGACAGCTACAGAAACGGTACATATATTTTATATTACTGATATTCTAAAACATTAAAATTAGTTCCGCCTCAATATAACTGAAATATTGTTGAAAGTGGCGTTAAAACCCTTATTCCTCTTAAAATTAGTTATACAGTAAGATCTTGTTATAACGCCGCCATTTGTTGGGCAGAGTTATAACAAGTTAAGCATTGGATCCAGTCTTAGTAAAAACCAGAAGTGAACGTCCAGTATGAATAACCAAAAAAACAGTTTGCAGTAAAGGTATGTTGTTATTGCGTATTTGGTCAATTTGAAAAATGTAGACAAATTAAATTTAAGGAATGCAATTGAATATTTTCAGTGTGTGCATTCTTAAAGCATAGGAACAAGACCTGGTCCATATCAATGTGAATGACTCTTGTGTCTTTTTCAGGGAGTCCTATCATCATCCTCTGATTCATATGTCTCCTTATTTGCGATAATATTGCTTATGGTTCATAATATTGCTTATGGTTCGTCATTTTACTGGAATATCACAAAAAGCACTCGTGATACATCCTTGATATATGTGTGATCACAATTTTCCTATCAGTTTACATCGGTATCGGTATGCTGCATTGCCACAATATGCATAGATTTGACTGAAAATGGTTTCGTCTTTCATGAAATACCTACATCTATTTATAAGTCAATTAATACCAGATAAAATGCTAGAAATAGAATATCTTATACACACATTGATGATTAATTAACATACTGTGAATCCACAGAATATCTTATACACACGTTGATGATTAATTAACATACTGTGAATGCACTTTTATTGGCGAGTACCAATTTTTGTGGTTTCTACAAAATGCATTTATCAGTGAATTCTCGAATTCGTAGTGTCAAAAATTGCAAGTAACAAACAAAATCAATGGTAATGTTGTATTTCATTGAATTTTTTAATTTTGTGGTTTTAATCAACCATGCATTTCATGAAAATTATATTAGTAGCTCATGAATAACAAGACTGTAAATTTTATTTAAGATCTTCTCTATTATACATTGTATTGTTTGATATATTTCAGCTGATTTTTGCAAGAAAATATCTAACAAGATGGATAAAATGTGCTTAACTACATATACATTAGGTAAGTAGATATATCATCTCAAGTTGGGTCACTAACTGATTTTATGATTTGAAATCTGTTTTTGTTCTTTACTATTTATGTACTTTTGTACAGCCATTTGATTTTCTTTGTGGGCCGTCGTGGTCGTGATCGTATGGTAGTTGGATTTACAACTACCTATGCAATCAGTGCCTATCACCACAGAAGTTTTGAGTTTAAATCCTGCTCATGGCGAGGTGTACTGGATACAACTTTATGTGGTAAAGTTTGTCAGTGACTTGCGGCAGGTCTGTTGTTTTCTTTGAGCAATACTTTTTCCTCCACCAATAAAACTGACTACCACGATATAACTGAAATATTGTTGAAAGTGGCATTAAACACCATAATATTAACTCTTGATTTTCTATGACTTTTCGGATACTGTATAACCATGATAGCCAAAGCCACTACTAAAATTTGTCCAATGATTGATTTCATTGATTTATCTAAAGACCAGGAAGTAAGATTGTGTGTTACTATGTAATTACTAGCACCTCATGAAGACCTATATTGCCTGATCAGTTTACTGAACTGATGTATATGTTGGAAGAAGGGTTAAAGTCAAATAAGGAAGTGTATATTTCCAGTTGTTTTTAATATTTTTATTTATCACATTTATGTCATTATCTATTCAAATCTTACTTTTTATTTTCAGAATCAAAAAGTTGAATATTGAGACTGGTAGCATAATAAACATTATATGAAAGCACAGATTTGTTTTTAAATTTCTAACCTTACATTTAAAGGTTAAACATAGATACATACTTTCTATTTTGCAATTAGAATTACCATAGCTGAATTGAAAATCAAGATTTGTGTATGTTTATCCTATGGTTGCGGTAAAACCATGGCGATATTTACTTCAGATTACATAATAGTTGTCTACACAATAACTGTAATATAGAGACTTCTGTGTTATCTAATTTTAGAAACAATTTGTAAATTCCGGTGTAGATTTATTGAGGTTTATTTTATAGTGAAACCTGTGCATTCCAAACCCTGAATAAAACAGATTCCTTTATAAACAGAATATTAAATATTTAAAGTCCCAATGTTGGAAATCTTTGATTATTAAACTGTATATACCAAACACCTGTCTATTCTTTTATAAACAGAACATTAAATAAAGTCCCAATGTAGGAAATCTTTGATAATTTAATCTATAATAATTGAACACCTGTCTATTCTGATCATAAAAGCAGGTCATAAGAAAGTTTGGTTTAGACAGGCTTCAGTGATTACACTAAAATGTTATCATAATTTATGTTTTATTTGAAAGTAATGGATGTTAATATCTTCTTATCCGAGTACCTGCCAGTGACTACGCCAAACAGATTCGCTCTACAATATGGAAACAGAAGATTTTTTAAAGGAACCATAAACACTGTTCACATTCTCTTTTGAATTAAAACTGGGGGCTGTGATCTAGCTGAAAAATTGTTTTTAGATTCTTTTGTGTCCCATCTTTTACATTTTATAACAGCACCAAATGCATATCTCGGACCATGACAAAGAAAAACAACAATTTTTTTTTTATCTGGGTACATACGTACTTAACTCCTCTGGAGACAGTGTTTCCATTTTGAAATCACCCTAGTCATCGTAATATCTTTTACTTCGTCTAAAGGGCTCACTCTACACAATTTTGAAATAGAAGAATTTTTAATGAGCCTACCTTTCCATTACATTTACTGAACAGGACAATATCTACATTGTATAGTGATTTTATCATGATTTATTAATTTGTAAATGGCAACATGGTAGAATTTTTTTTTAACATAGTGTCTTGTACATAGTCTTTATTTATAATCTATTTATAAATTAACGTTGGTTTTGTGTTTGTTTTATTTTATTTTTTTTTTGGCATGAAAATTTGACAAATTGTTTTGTATCCGAGGTGCCTTAAAAATTGTCTGATTTTGGCTCGTCAAAGAAGATAGTAACTATAAGCAATAACTTGTGATGATAAAACTTTTTCGCAATTCCTATATATATATTTTTTTTTAATTATGCTATTTATAGATTGAGTACTTTTTTTACAGGATATTTTTCCTGCAGGTTCTCGTGGTTGTTAATTTATTAGAGTATTTTCTCTCTATCTCTTATTTTGTAAAAGTATAATGACAATTAAAGGCCGTTTTTGAAGCAAAACATATGTATCCCCCACCCATCCATCAAATAAGTCAAAAAAGGGCAAAAACTCATTCAAAAAGAGTTTGATCAAAATGCAGTAGTGATATGCAATTCTCCATATGGTAATTAGCTAGCATGCAAAGTTTTAACAAATTCCCTATTAAACTGTTGGAGGAGATGCCATACAAACTTTTGTGACAGACAGAACGAAAACAATATGAAAAGGGAAGAGGGGAGAGACATAATAATATTTGATTAAGACGATGACATGCACTGCACATAAAAATTGAGGTCATAGTGCAGCAACTTTTGAACTTGTCCTGTATATACATGTTATTTGTGACAGATGCATGTCTTTTATGTTAATGGAGATGCTAAAAGCTTTAATGAACGTGTTATACATGTGTATATAACTAATGAAATGCTGCATACATGTATTTCATAAACAATTACCGTAAATCAGGATATTTTGGTGTAGGTTAATTTTGGCCTTTTTTCTCCAAAAGAGGGTTGTTTTATTTTGGTGTGTGAAATTTTGGCCATTTTCGTTTCTAGTGTGTTTAATTTTGGCCACTTTTGGTTCCCATGTGTTAAATTTTTTTGTCAGTTAATTCAGAACGTAAATGGAAGCGTTCTCATTTCAACCAGCGATACTACATTTTTACTGTTACTTACTGGATATTTTGATGTCGTACTAAAAACCAAATCGATTATGGATATGGATCTGGTATATTGTTAAATCAATAAAATTCTACAGATAAATTATTAACATATATACAAAGTGGTAAATATCAACTGCAATTAAATGTGAGATTGTATTTCAAAACGAAACTGTTTATAAACTTAATCACTATCGCTATCACATGTTGAAGTAGCGGTTGCGTCTGTTGTGATATTTATTAAAACTAGGAATTTAGATATTTAAACAGCATAAAGTAAAATCCATTTAATATAAAAACAGCAAATAATAATTTTGCACTGGTATTAATCATCGCTTTTACAGGTAAGCAGTCTTATTATAGCGGTCAGTACATGTATTTGTTTACACAACAATTATACATAATAAACAGATCAAAGGTTATATGACAGATCACACCTTTATAATTGGATTTTGTACCTGTAAATCTATTTGATTATTGACTGTGAATTTTATGTTGTTATAAATAAAACCGATAAGACACTAATTACGTGTTTATTGATTTTTCTTTTTTCTATTGGTAATTGTCATTTTAATGATATTTGACATTTTGTTGATTGAATAAAAACTCACATCGTGAACACTTTTCAGTTTGACTTGTGTGTGTATATACATGTATAACGGTCATTGACAAAGTTTTACTTAGGAAAGAAGTAAGACAAAAAGGTACAGACTAGGGAATATAAATATAAAAAGATATTAAGGCAGTGTTCAATTTTGGCAGTTAAATTTTGGAGTGTGACATATTTTGGTGTGTTTAATTTTGGAACTTCGTATATAGGGGCCAAAATAAAACCATGACCAAAATTTCCCGATTTACGGTATGACATTATTTTTTATATTCAAGACATTTTTAATGTAGGGTTTATATGCTTTTAATTTATATTGGGGAAATGAAGCTTGGTTTTGAATATACAAATGTATTACATGTATATATGATTGTGATATTTTGATACTTATTTTTTTATTTTATATACAAACTGTTTAGTCCTAACTTGTGAATAAAACAAATTAATTCTTATTTAATAGTTGAGTTTTTTTTTAAATTAAGATGTTTTCGTAAGAAGTATAAGACAACAATTTGAAGATGGTCAGGTAATGTGTATTGAGCATTGCATTCTCCTAACACAAGGTACTCTTTTCACCTCCCACCATTAGAATGCGTTGTGTATTTAATTTGTCTGGCACAACCTGTGGATGTCTTTCAGAGAGGCAATGGCAATACCCCACAGTAGAGAACTTGTTTCTATAACCCAGGTTCCCACAGGCTTGATAGGAGGTAAATTCTTTATTTAACCCAGGTTCCCACAGGCTTGATAGGAGGTAAATTCTTTATATAACCCAGGTTCCCACAGGCTTGATGGGAGGTAAATTCTTTATATAATCCAGGTTCCCACAGGCTTGATAGGGAGGTAAATTCTTTATATAACCCAGGTTCCCACAGGCTTGATAGGAGGTAAATTCTTTATTTAACCCAGGTTCCCACAGGCTTGATAGGAGGTAAATTCTTTATATAACCCAGGTTCCCACAGGCTTGATGGGAGGTAAATTCTTTATATAATCCAGGTTCCCACAGGCTTGATAGGGAGGTAAATTCTTTATATAACCCAGGTTCCCACAGGCTTGATAGGAGGTAAATTCTTTATTTAACCCAGGTTCCCACAGGCTTGATAGGAGGTAAATTCTTTATATAACCCAGGTTCCCACAGGCTTGATGGGAGGTAAATTCTTTATATAATCCAGGTTCCCACAGGCTTGATAGGGAGGTAAATTCTTTATATAACCCAGGTTCCCACAGGCTTGATAGGGAGGTAAATTCTTTATATAACCCAGGTTCCCACAGGCTTGATAGGAGGTAAATTCTTTATATAACCCAGGTTCCCACAGGCTTGATGGGAGGTAAATTCTTTATATAACCCAGGTTCCCACAGGCTTGATAGGGAGGTAAATTCTTTATATAACCCAGGTTCCCACGGGCTTGATAGGAGGTAAATTCTTTATATAACCCAGGTTCCCACAGGCTTGATAGGATGTAAATTCTTTATATAACCCAGGTTCCCACAGGCTTGATAGGAGGTAAATTCTTTATATAACCCAGGTTCCCACAGGCTTGATAGGAGGTAAATTCTTTATATAACCCAGGTTCCCACAGGCTTGATAGGGAGGTCAATTCTTTATATAACCCAGGTTCCCACAGGCTTGATAGGGAAGTAAATTCTTTATATAACCCAGGTTCCCACAGGCTTGATAGGAGGTAAATTCTTTATATAATCCAGGTTCCCACAGGCTTGATAGGAGGTAAATTCTTTATATAACCCAGGTTTCCACAGGCTTGATAGGGAGGTAAATTCTTTTTATAACCCAGGTTCCCACAGGCTTGATAGGAGGTAAATTCTTTATATAACCCAGGTTCCCACAGGCTTGATAGGGAGGTAAATTCTTTATATAACCCAGGTTCCCACAGGCTTGATAGGGAGGTAAATTCTTTATATAACCCAGGTTCCCACAGGCTTGATAGGAGGTAAATTCTTTATATAACCCAGGTTCCCACAGGCTTGATAGGGAGGTAAATTCTTTATATAACCCAGGTTCCCACAGGCTTGATAGGAGGTAAATTCATATAACCCAGGTTCCCACAGGCTTGATAGGAGGTAAATTCTTTATATAACCCAGGTTCCCACAGGCTTGATAGGGAGGTAAATTCTTTATATAACCCAGGTTCCCACAGGCTTGATGGGAGGTAAATTCTTTATATAACCCAGGTTCCCACAGGCTTGATAGGAGGTAAATTCTTTATATAACCCAGGTTCCCACAGGCTTGATAGGGAGGTAAATTCTTTATATAACCCAGGTTCCCACAGACTTGATAGGAGGTAAATTCTTTATATAACCCAGGTTCCCACAGGCTTGATAGGGAGGTCAATTCTTTATATAACCCAGGTTCCCACAGGCTTAATAGGAGGTAAATTCTTTATATAACCCAGGTTCCCACAGGCTTGATAGGAGGTAAATTCTTTATATAACCCAGAATCCCACAGGCTTGATAGGGAGGTAAATTCTTTTGATTATTGTTTTCCTCTTATTAAGTGATTGTTGCTTTGTGCAAAGCAATAAAATTTGTCAGCTATATCTTGAAAACAAGTTACTTTGTGATGCGTCATTCCACTCCAACACATTATCCTTACTCCTAATCTACTTGTCATTTCACTTGGACACATTCCCCCCGACTCTTTACTTTTACTCCCATCTAGGGCTCATAGTCAATCAAATCCATGGTCTTTTGTACTTGATACAAACAGACAGACCATCAGGGATATCTCTTCTCTAGAGGAATTGATAATAGATTTATCATTAATACATGTACATACATCAATCCTGGAGTGTACATACAAGAAGGTTTGAATTCAAACTAGAGGCCAGTAATAATTACTGTTTGGGTTAGTCGAATTTGCTTATCTGATAATCCAGTGGGCTACTTATAAAGTACTTACTTGCTGACCTGTATTCTTCACGGATAACATGTCTTTCATTAAATGATGTTATAGCATGTCCTTGCTGCCTAATATATTACAATGTCAATGTAGAAGCTTACATGATCCTGTATTGCTCACAAGCTATAATTTCTATAATAATAAAAGGGAAATAACTCTTGGCAAACTATTTTCAGCTTGAAAGGGAAATAACTTTGTGTTGAATTATATTTCCCTTTCCTGGCAACATAGTCCATATATTTGGGGAGAAATTGGTGTCCTTAATAATTATTTCAGGATCCTTATTCAGTATATAAGATGAAAAGGTAGACTAAGTTGAAATAAAAAAAGACACAAAATTTTAACAATTGTTTTAATCAAGTATCACAGTTTTTTGGCATACATCTAAAAAAAAGACCATTCACCATATTTTAGATTGTTATTTTATTGAAGGCTCTGCAAAATATGAGGATGAAGGAGGTTATAAAATAGTGATCTGTTTGGTGTATACAATAATATCTTCATATCACTATTTACAATAGTTTGTATAACATGTACATTTACATAAGACTAGCAAAATTTCTCCTATAGACTATACTGTTCCCTATTAAGTTTTATTTTAAAAATGAATTTTCACTTCTTGTAAAACATTAATGTCTGAGGTTGACAAAGATTTTTCTTTTTTGTCCTTTATCGTCATATTTTCATAGGTTTCATAATTTGAGATAAAGTTATTTAATGGTACATGTCTGCATAATTGATCTTACCAAAGTAATCTAATAACAAATCTTGTCATTTTGATTGTAGTTGATCATGAGAAATGTTTTAGTTTTCCAACAAAATTAATTTTTAAACATATTCTTTTATATGGTTAGGGTAAATTCTTCTTGTTTGCACAGTTGCTATATCTAATACTATACAAGTTCATGTTGTTTTTTTTTGTAAATTGTAAACATTTAAATACACCCAAAAAAATCCCTTTTTACCAAATACTAAAAGCAGTATAAAAAATCCAATAGTTTTAAATTGACTCAGACATACATATAAATTTGCCTTGTTGTCTTGTACTGGTATCATGTTTCTTGAAATTTATTATAGAATCAACGAGACCCAGTTTTATGAAATTAATTATAGATTAATACATGTCCTTTTCTAAATCTGTCATACCTTGAGGGGTTAGAGTTATTTTTCAGCTATATCATGGTGGTAAGTTTTATTGATGGAGAAAACCGGACTACCTGGAGAAAACCACTGACACGCCGCAAGTCAGTGATAAGCTTTATCACATAATGTTGTATCGATTACACCTCGCCATGAGTGGGATTCAAACTCACAACTTTAGTGGTGATAGGCACGGATTACACAGGTAGTTGTAAATCCAAATACCTTGATATCTGTTGACAGGGAACTAGTTATAACAGGATAATAAATAAGGCAGACATGGAAAATGGCATGCATAAATCTATATATACATGTATTGTATAACTGATGAATAATATTTATATAATACTGTTGTGTTAGCAATGACTATGCCAATATAGTGGTCAGGGTTGCTTCGGGTCGTGCACTATGTCTTCAACCCTGACCACTATATGGCATAGTCATTGCTAACACAACATTATTATTATTATTATGCTGACTGTTATATGTAGACAAAATATATTGAGAACTATTACAATAAAGGAGGTCCTGATATTGGTGACTAATATATTGGATCAGATAGTCTTGAAAGTGTGAGAATATTCTTTGTTTCATTTAAGGCTTTATAAATATAAAGATTTTTGTAGTTTGAAATTTAATTAACAACATAACAAGTATTAAAAAAATGTTTAGACGACTATGATAGATTGGATCCGCCCCCTTGCAAGTGGACTAGCTATATATAGCTTGACAGTCAGTTGAAAACCCAACCTTCCCCGTGTGAAACTGGCATAGTAGATGTACTATTTTCGCATAGTATATCAATGCTATATAATTCTTTGTGATATATGCCAAAATATCGTATGAACTTATATTACAGAAGAAATTTACAGAAAGCATAATATTATTTAATAATTCAATTATGCATAATTTCTGTTTCTATGACTGCCTGAAAAATACAAATCACAAGGAATGCAGAATAATGAAGTATTGGACAGAATCAAAAACAATATTTATATTATGAAGTATGAAGAACTATTAGTTTTTCAAATATGTAATGTAACTATGTGATGTTATAAAATAAAATTATAGAGACAAATAATTAAAAAGCACCAAATGTATCCTTGAAATAATAAAGTGGTATATAAAAAAAAGATTCATACTGCAAAGTAGATAAAATATATTATTTTTCATTAATGTTCATTCTGTCAAAACAAATAAATTTACTTATGATAAGTACAAAGTATTTCTTTGGTTAAGTTCTGTTGTACATTATCTTGCTCAACTGTTCTGTCATATAAACCGGTATAATGTTATAGTCCTAAGACTATAAAATATCATAAATTATTTCACATCACTGCTACATATAAATTACATGTACATGTACAATCAGTCATTCATTGGAATATAAAGCTGGATTTGTCTTTTGTTTAACAACTCAGCAATGTTAAACAAGTGTGGACACAATAATTACAGTATTTTATGGACTATTGGTTGATATTTTTCTTAATATTAATTACATTTTTTACCCTATCTACATAGAAGTAACCAATAAGACCTATAGTCCACATAATCTATTATATATACATGCCTGTATCAAGCCAGGTAAGTGAGTGGTCATGTATATATGTGTGTTAAGGGTATCAATTTTGCCTCCGTTTCTACGATTTTTCTTTGATTTTGGAATTGAGGTAATTTTTGTTTTTGATTTTATTATCTGGTTTTCTGCATGTATATAAAGTCAAATATCAGTAATAAGCTTAAATATGAAGTTTTGTTAAGCAAGTGAGCTTTAGGGTTGGGGGGGATTATGGTGTTTAACACCACTTTCAACAATATTTCAGTTATATTGTGGCAGCCAGTTTTATTGGTGAAGGAATCCAGAATACCCGGAGAAAACCACCAACCTGTCGCAAGTCTATGACAATCTTTATCACATAATGTTGTATCGAGTACACCTCGCCTGAGTGGGATTTGAACTCACAATGTTAATGGTGATAGGCACTGATTGGAAAGATGGCTGTAAATCCAACTATCATATGATCACGACCATGACGGCCCCGGTGAACTTTAGGAAATGAACCAACTAGCTTTATATTCCATCAAGTGACTGATAACTTGCTTGCCAATGATGTAGTGAGAACACAATACAAAATCTAAAGGTCTACAAAACAATTTCAAGAAATAATTTCCTTTCAAAATGGTAATCTAGTTTCTTTATTAGAAAACTATATTCAATCTAACTGGCTTGAAGCTTAACAATGTAATTCATATTAAATAATACATAAAAATTTGTAAAAAAAAATAATAAAACAGAAAAAAAGAAAAAAAAACATTGTATAAAATATTGCCTTATGTATAAATAATAAACATATAAATATCTAATAAACAGGAGCACACTCTATCATTGTAATTACTTATAATTGAGCATAGAATAAATTTACATATAAAATAGAAAAAATATTGGTTATACAGTCAGACCTGCCTTAAGCAGCCAGTCAGAGGATCATCAAAAAGTGACCACATAAAGACAGTTAGGTTGTTCCTTAAATAACATTTCTTAGCCCTTATTTGTGATCACCAGGACTTCGAAATAGTGACCTCTTATTCAAGGTTATTTCTTAATAGAGGTGGCTGCATGTGCAGGATTGACTGTACTTTGTCATTTCTAAATACACAAAGAAAAACTCTAATATTTTATTTATAAGAGTTCAACAATTTATCCATTGTGTGTGTGTGTGTGGTTTTTTTTTTGTGTGTTTCTTTTGAGATAAAAAAAACTTCATATACTGTCAAGTTATTGTTCTTTAAAGGATCTTATTTTCCTTTTTATGAGACATTTGTATTTTTTTCCCAATCTTTCAAATATATATATGGTTCAGGCTATGACTAAAAAAAAACTTCATAAACAGTAAAACGTTAGCAAAGCATAATACAATGTACATATACTTTGATAATAGATGTCTAAAGAAAACTGTAAAACAATGTTCCTTAAAATATTAAAAGGAGAAAACCCCTAAAATAAATTTGAGATTTGAACACACATTTCTGAGATAAATTAATATATCAGATTAAAGCATATACAAAGATTGAACTTTGACACAGGAAAATTTCATATTGTTGTGGTCAATCCTTATAAACTATCATTTCACCATTTTGTTGAATATTTGTTACTTGGCAAAACATGAATATAGCATCAGATAATACTACTACATATTGTATGAAATAGGGGAGATACATTGGTTTGAAATAATGGTTTCAACATAAAATCAGATACTACTACTAAGCATTGTATGAAATAGGGGAGAGAACTTGGTTTGAAAAAATTGGTTTCAAACATAGCATCAGATAATACTACTAAACATTGTGTGAAAAAGTGGAGATAATTTGTTTTGCAAAGATGGTTTCAACATAGCATCAGATAATGTATAAAATAGGGGAGATAACTTGGTCTAAAAATGGTTTCAAACATACAAATGTAGCATCAGATAATACTACCAAACATTGCATGAAAATGGGGAGATAATTTGGGTTGCAAAAATGGTTTCAACATAGCATCAGATAATGTATAAAATAGGGGAGATAACTTGGTCTAAAAATGGTTTCAAACATAGCATCAGATAATACTACTAAACATTGTATGAAAAGGGGGAGATAATTTGGTTTGCAAAGATGGTTTCAACATAGCATCAGATAATGTAATAAATAGGGGAGATAACTTGGTCTAACAAATGGTTTTAAACATAGCATCAGATAATACTACTAAACATTGTATGAAAAGGGGGATATAATTTGGTTTGCAAAAATGGTTTCAACATAGCATCAGATAATGTATCTAATAGGGGAGATAACTTGGTTTGTAAAAACACTTTAAGCACAACATCAGACATTGCATGAAATAGGGGAGATAATTTGGTTTGAAAAAATGGTTTTCAATAAATTAACCTGTACAAGTTACATTCTTTATTTTTTCTTGGGTATTTTCCTCAATATATAAGGAAATTTGTATCACCTAGATATATTTATTTTAACAAAATAGCATGAATCCTTTCCATATTTAATCCATTAATATAAGAGAGTACAGTGATTATTTTCTCATTAACTCTTTAAACAAAGACAAACCAATTGCATGTTTTCTTAATTTAAAATAAAATGCTTACTACAAGCTAAGTTTGAATACAATCCAGCAGAAGTGGTCTGTTGAATTTACATTCATGATCATTTATCAGCATATTATTGCATTTTTTTTTTATTTCACTGTAAATTACTGATAAAAAGAATAATATAATGTTTATAATCTCACAACCTTCAATGTGATAAAATGTGATAAATTCATTCTCAACATAAAAAATGTCAATATTTTTAATTTACCAATCTGTATAAATTAAATCACTTGAATTAATCTTAATAATGTTTTATTGCAGAAATAAAAAAAATATTATCAATATCATCATAATATCTTTTTTAAGTGTTTCCTAGTAGACATATTTCTTTACATATTAAGGTATTTCTGTGTGATCTTTTACTTTACTCTCTAAAATTGTACTCTTACACACACAAAGGTATGTGTTGTTTCTTTATAATTAAAACATATATACATTACACCTAACAAATCTTACATATTTAGATTTTCCTTTTTTTTTTTAAACAGATGAAATCTTAAATTTGGGTTTGTGGTGTAGAAAAGGATTAGTTGATGACCCATAACCAACATACTTTTTTCTCCAATTGTAAGTTTATTATTTCACAGGCACAAAATTAAACCAGCAATGACCCTCAACCAATGAATAAAAAAAAATGGAGGAATGTATCCATAGGATACAGATGCCTCCACTTCCAGATAAAGTAAACAGGTATTTTTCGGTAAATCAAGGGGCAAAGTTCCAGAATGAAAAAAGAGGTAAAGTCCAAAATCACACTTGCTTCTTCTTTTAAAGTCATTGACCTTGTGTATAAATTTCAAATGATTTGCTTATTAAGGGGAAAATTAAGTTAATGAGTGGAAATCTAATACGCGATGTATGGACGGACATTTGGACGGATATGGATAAAACTTAATGCCCTCGACGTTTAGTGACAGGATTATAAAAATAAGTAAAAATGCCATTCTACCTTGAACTTCACTTTTAATGAAATACTTCAGAGGATGAACAATCTTTTTATTAACTAAATTGTTGATATACATTTGCAAGGCAAAAGAAAATATTCAGATACTATTCTACTGTCTATGTGTACACACAGCTCTATAATTCTTGCATAATTTAATACCTACAATGTACGTTAAATTTGGTTCCTAATGAATTGCCCTTTTATAGTTACTAAAATGTTATTAATCTGTTTGATTTGCGTATTTAATTTTTGTAGAACATAGTTTTATCTCTGACCTGCAGTTCCCTTATACATAACCCATCATCTTCATCATTTGCAAACCACTTATTACAAGGAATAACACATTCCTCATATAATGGAACTTTTAATACAACATCTTCAGAAAGTCTCCTTCGATTTTTCTTGTCTTTAATTTTTGACCTATAATCGTCTTCACTGTCACTTGATTCACTACTACTCTCAGAGGAATCTCTTCCTTTCTTCCCATGTTTTTTGTTCTTCTTTAACTTCTTCTCTTTCCCTTTTCTTCCCTTTCTTCCTCTAATGTCTTCATCATCATCATCATCTGACAGATCTTCGTCACTGTCACGTAATTTTCTAGATTCAGATTTCATTAATTTTTTCATTCTTTCTTCCAGTTCATCTACTTCATCTTTCTTTCCTTTCCCTCTTTTCTTCTGAAGTTTTATTTTTGCTGCCTCTTTCTTTGTTTTCTTCAGGTATTCTACTATTTCTTTCCTTTGAAGATATCTCCTAATTTTCACCTGAAAAAAACCAGTTAATGACAAAAGTTACATAAAAAATATTGCATAATCATGAACAGCAATGTACAATGTACATGTATTTGCAAAGTAAATGAATAATTTTTACTCAATGTGCCACAAAAATATGAATTAAAAATGACTTTTCACCAAAATTCATTTATAAAGATATAAAAAGGGTAAATGTTTCTTTCATCTACTGAGAAATTCAAAAAGGGCAATAACTCCTTCAGAAAAGACCAGATCAAACTGCTGTTGTGATATTCAAACCTTCATATGGTAATAAACAAGCATGCAAAGATTTGAGGAATTCCTATTTAAAACTATTTCAGTTAGTGAATGAGTGAGTGATTGTTGTTTATCGCCAACTCAGCAATTTTTCAGCTACATCAAATCGAGAGCAAGTTAATTTTCAATGAGATGATGATGATGTCCACTTTCTACTAGACCAACATGCTTAGTTGGATTTTCATAGTACTAGCTCACTGAAACAACAGTCTGCGAATAGACATGTCGCCTCACTAAGACACATTATCCTATGTCCGCGCCAACCAGTTTTTGCTCTTACTCCTGAATGCTGCGTGCTTAGCAGAGAAGCAACAAATACCAATTTTATAGTCTTTGACATTCGAGGGGAGCACGCTAACTATTACACCACCAATGTGGTTGGTTGTCACAGACCAATCAGTGAAAGCAGCAAGCTGTATTACAATTAAAAGCCTTTACTCACATCTTGTAGATACCATCCAGCACCAGGACCAGAGTTATCATGTCCAATTATAATGTTTCTGATAGATCCTACATCAACATCTTCAAACTGAAAAACAAAGCAAAATACAAATGTAGACATCAAATATAAGGTTTCTGGAATAACCTTCATCTCGTACCAGCAAAGTCAAATAGTCTAAAAGTCTTTGGAAGCAACAAAACCATAGGGCTTAAACAAGATAGCAAAAATCGGCAAAGGTCACCCATGTGTAAATTGGGGAACAGTTACCAATGCTTTATCAAAAAGAGTTTGAACCCCGCTCATGGGGAGGTGCACTCGATACAACATTATGTGATAAAGTTTGTCAGTGACTTGCAACAGGTTGGTGGTTTTCTCCAGGTACTCTGGTTTCCTCCACCATTAAAGCTGACCGCTACGATATAACTGAAATATTGTTGAAAGTGGGGTTAAACACCATAACCTTAACCCTTATTAAAACACCTGATTGATATGAGGTCATTATGATCTGAAATTGTCAACAGGACTTGTTGATTATTCAATTATGCCTATTTTGACAAAAATCTAAACATTGCACTCTACTCTGGGTACCTTGAAAGCCTTGACTGCATATTTGGTAAGAGCATCCAACCAGTGCAGCTATGACAGATATATTGGGAAATCCCTGGTTCACCTTGTACAAGATTTAGTTGTAATAAAACATGAATTATCAGTTTTGCATAACAATCTTAATCTTATTCCACATGTAGCTTTATTCTTTATACCACTATATTCAAAATTTTACAAATAAAAAACATACCTGGAATACATCTAACTGTCCTCTCTCAAAATTATTCTTTTCATCATCTAATGTTTTCTTCTTGGTCATCGTTTTCTCCCCACTCATCTGTATAAAAACATTAGCATCTGTACCAGCGAACCTCTTGTCACCTGTCTTTACGTACACTATATACTTGGTTTTAAGCCCTTAAAAACAAAATACATGTTGTATTAGAATCATTGTCTATCACCAATAAAGTTGTGGGTTCAAATTCTGCTCATGAAGAGGTGTACTAGATACAACATTATGTGATAAAGTTTGTCCGTGACTTTGTGGCAGGTCGGTGGTTTGGTGGTTTTCTCCGGGTACTTTGGTTTCCTCCACCAATGCCACGATATCACGATATAACTGAAATAAATCTCTCTCTCTCTCTCTCTCTCTCTCTCTCTCTCTCTCTCTCTCTCTCTCTCTCTCTCTCTCTCTCTCTCTCTCTCTCTCTCTCTCTCTCTCTCTCTCTCTCTCTCTCTCTCTCTCTCTCTCTCACACACACACACACACACACACACACACACACACACACACACACACACACACACACACACACACATATAACACATTATAGTACATGTATGCAGGTGTATGAAAAATAACATCTGCAATCTTTGCTATATTTGTTTTTTTTTACATAAATAACTGTAAACATGTTTTTCTCTCCAGTTTTAAACTGAAAAAAACATTTGCCTTGATAAAAATAAATTTGCATTCGTATATGAGCAGGAATATTTTTTGCATGATTTGGACCCTACTCTCATTCCCATTCTCAAAAAAAAAAAAAGCAATACAGGTCCATTCAAATCTGTTTGTCACATATTAAACATTTAATTTTTAAACATAATCATCAGTCTTTAATAGAAGATACTGAAAAATAAACTTGTCTATAATTACACAAACAGACAAAACATCTCTACTACTGCTATATACACGTTTTAAAAGTCTACAACTACAAATAAACTAGACATTCTATAAACTAACAATCATATCAATTAAATAGTACAGTGTAACCTGTCTTAATTGAACTTCCCTGGGACCAAATTTTATGTTCAGAATAGACAGTTGTATGGTTAATATAGGTTAAATTAACAAGAAAAGTTTGAAGATGTCAAAAGGGTAAACAGAAGCTATAAATAGAAGAAGGAGAGAAAATACAATGGCTAAAGACACAAAGACAAACAATGATCCATAAAACACTACATAGAAAACTTAAGATCAAGAAACACAAATCCCACTAAAAACCTGGGATGAACCTAGGTGCTCCAGAAGGCTAAGCAGTTTCCTGCTCCACTAGTGGCACCCATCATCTTACTAATCTTACAATCCTGGTGATAAGATTTCCTACATTAGGACTTTCATTTAAAGTTCTGTTTATACAGGATTCTGGTTTATTCAGGGTTCTGGTTTATTCAGGGTTCTGGTTTATTCAGGGTTCTGTTTATTCAGGGTTCTGGTTTATTCAGGGTTCAGTTTCAACAGGTTTTACTGTACTGCATAAAAAAATGACAAATAATCTATCTACAAATAATTTTGCATTCTAATGTTTATTAGTTGAAGAACTGTTACACATTTTTTTAATATTTTAAATGTTTTTATATGCATAACAAGAGGTGAATGGTATTAATATTCAGAAACAGATGTCTCCACTTCATTTTTTAAAAAATATGACCTTGACCTTGAAAACTTAATATTTTTTTTTAAATTGCCTTCAACTTAATGGTCAAGGTAACGAATGCTGTTTTTTCTCTCTCTCTGTTTACTTCAAAATGACATGATTCAAGGTCCAATGACAACATAGAGCTACGTCTGGCGCAGCACCGCACATCCGCAATAATGGATTCAGAGAAAAAAAATTAACAAAACATGTTAAAATTAGATGAAAAATATCAATTGTGTTCATCTTCAAAATATGCGAAATTTTGGAATTTAGAGCCCATTTATCTCCATTAGATGGACATTGATGTGTATTTGATGGTAGAGATTATACCCAAAGCTGGAGAAGCTAGATCATATTTATACACAACAGGATATAAAACAATTATCTCCCTTTGTTGAAGAGGGGATATAATAATTATTTTAATTTCTTATGCTGTAATTCTTTGAGTCAGTTTCATGGTAAATTCATTATAAAGAGTAAATTAAAAGCTACTGTTAGTAATGATATTTTTTTGGACTAAACTAATGTGAATTATGAAAGGAATTAGATCATTACTGCAAACAAATAAGTGGGGCAAACTTGATTTTTACAGAAATACTAACACCGCCGATGAAATGTCAAAGAAGTGCTAAAAGTTTTTTTAAACAAATGTAGAAATGTTATGGCTTGATGGTGTTTAACGCCACTTTCAACAATATTTCAGTTATATCGCGGCAGTCAGTTTTATTGGTGGAGAAAACCAGAGTACCTGTAGAAAACCACCGACCTGTCAAACTTTATCACATAATGTTGTATCGAGTACACCTTGTTGTGAACGGGGTTCGCACTCACAATTTAAATGGTGATAGGCACTAATTGTACAGGTAACTATAAATCCAACTACCATACGATCACAACAACTACGGTCCCTCAAAATGCTATTAACAGAGAAGTTGTCACTTTATAACAAAATTATTAACACAACACTGATGAAAAAGAGAAGTATTTTTTTATGAAGCAGAAATTTCAGTTGTAGCAAAAAATATTAGTAATATTCAGCAGAAGAATAAATTAAAGCAGTTTTTTTTTTTATCATGAACAATTACTGGATAAATGATTTAAGCTTTTTCTATTTTTCATTGTAAATCATATGTTTTATATATGTTTTGTATTAAAAACGTAGATATCAAATTTGGTGCACATGACACATTTCTGAAAGCCAATTAATTTAAAAGTTTTTGCTCATGAGCTAGAAAGCAAAAAGGCCTTAAAAGGAAAGGAAAATTAAATTTTTGTAACAACTTCAAATTCTTGTAAAAATCAAAGGCTTCTAAAAGCCTCAAATCATTTGACATATTCATAACTTGTTTCATATTGAATCAGATGCCAATTTTTTTTTTTTTTTAATCCATCTTTATCTTTTTTTTCATAAATTAGTTCCTTAATCAAATTCTAAAATATTGGAGAATCTTGTAAATCATTTCTAGACAATCATCAAAAATCAACAAGATATAAAAAAAAAATGTTAATTATGTTAAATAAAAAGATCATGGTTTAAAAAACAAATGTATTGTAATATTATTTCTTAAATGGAAAACAGCAAACTACCAACACCATTGATGAACATCGTTATTGAAGATTAAATGAGATGAATTAGCTTGTTACAGAAATATTAATAATAGTTAGAGAGTAAGTAGGTGGAGATAACTCATAAACATAAAAACTTTCTCTCATAATTTCAAAAGTAAAATATCATGTTATAGTATAAAAGACATGTACAGTGAATCCTGTCTAAAACCGAACCTCTTTCAGAACAGTTTTTAAGTTTGGTTTAGACTGATTTGTGCAGGCTAAATCAACAAAGATTTCCTTTACTGGGACCCTATCTAAAATTTGTTTTATACAGGGTTACAGTTTATTCAGGGTTAGATTAGACAGGTTTCACAGTATTAATTGCCATTATTTATACTGAAATGAGTGGACTTACATACAATAACATTACAACTAAAAACAATAGGCCATTTGTATATTTCAGACTTTGATTCTAAATTTATACGTGTTAAGGTAAAGTTCAATGAAAATAAAATACATTTTCCCCATAATCTATTAAAAATTTTAATATTTGTGAATTTTCTAGTTGCTATAACATTATCCTCTGATTGTTTTACAAGGATCTCATTTATAGAAATTATGAGAAAATTATATTCAAATTCATTGTTTTTATCATTGCTCTTGCTAAACCTGGTACCATTTTGCCTGTCTTAAGGGATATAGCTTGTATAAAAAAAATGTGCAGATTTAGAATCAAATAAAAACTAGGAGGAACTGTTTTAGATACCTAAAACTTATGTCTCTCCTTAATGCGGCCATCTGTACAACAATAAGTTACACATTATGAGTTGAATGATACCATTTAAAAAGCAATTATTTGACCTTTAGGTCAAAGGTCAAGGTCCCACAAGGGTCATTACAGTACGCAACACACCGCCTTATGGTCATGCACCCACATACCAAATATCATTGACCTATCTCGAAAGACAAAAATGTTATGGCACGGACAAGAAAATACTATTTAAAAAATAATTATTTGACCTTGAGGTCAAAGGTCAAAGTCCCATGAAGGTCATTATGGTATGCGACACACCGCCTTATGGTCATGCACCCACATACCAAATATAATTGACCTATCTGGAAAGACAAAAAAGTTATTGTCCGGACAAGCTTCGCTGAGAAGAAGCAGAAGAAGCGGAAGCAGAAGAAGTGGAAGAAAAAATCAGACTAAAACAATATGTCTCCCTTCGTTCGAAGGAGAGACATAAAAATGCAAAACGGTCTTTTCACACCAAGCTCTAAACAAATAAATAAATATTATAAAGTAAATTATTAGTACCTGCTGAGCCACCTGAAAATCATCAATTAGTTTTATAGTATATAATCTGTAGTAAAATAAGTTACAATTAGTTTTATAGTATATAATCTGTGGTAAAATAAGTTACAATTAGTTTTATAGTATATAATCTGTAGTAAAATAAGTTACAATTATGTATACATTATTACATATCTAACAGTAGATTACTGAATTTATACAGTTGAGATAATCAAATCTGCACAATAGCAATAAAATAAAATTGAAAATAAAAAATACCACACTGTCGTAACAATTCCAAAATCAGATATCAAAATCGTAGAAAGAGGCAAAATTGATACCGGTATCCCTATCATACAAATACATGACAGCTCATTTTACTGGCTTGGTACAGGCACTTCAGTAAAAAGTGGCAGGGTTAAACTTGTTTTATGAAATGATGCAGTCATGCAAGTGTTTTCCACATGCGAGTAAAATGCTAAGGAGGGATATAAAATTTGGTAATTTGATCATCAAAATCATATAAATTTAATAATCCACTGCTTCATTTAATTATCTAATAACTAAAAGTAAAAACTAATAGTAAAAGGACTTGTGTTCTCTGTTTAATAATGCTAGTGCTATTATAAATGAACATTTTCAATGATGTCATAGTAGCAAAATCTAAAATTGCCAAGATATTCAGATATTACAATAATATTTTTTTACCATGATTAACTGAGAATATAAATTAGCCTCATGTTGATAACTGGCTTTTAGATTTACACATATTTAGCTTAATTAATTAATTGCTATTGCACAATCAAGGCTTATTTTCAAATACTTTGTTTTTCTTATTATTCTCAATGTCACATATTGTGTCATGGTACATAGTTCATAGACACAAAATGAACTCTACTTTCTATCATGGGCAAGCAACTGGTAAACTTTATCACTTGTGGCTGCGAGTCGAGTGCTTCTTTTTTTGTAATTTACAAAACCGGGCATGAACCCACGCCGTATTGGTGATAGGCTTGTATGAGTTGTTAGGTAATCCAACTACCTAACTCACTGAGCCACCCGAGTTCCTTATTATATTATGTATAATGTACATGCTGATAAGTATTGTAAGTATTATCTTCATCTTAATGTGGACAGTTGAGTATTAGGTAGAAGTAAGAAGAACATTTTTATAATAGAGTATAAATATTTACCATGACTTGTCTCTGTAGGGATATTTTTCTTGGCTGGTATATCCCTGTATAACACACCCTCACCAACATCTTTACCGATCCATCCATTGTAAACAAAATAGTACTTCTGTCTTGGGTCATCTTGTAAATGGATAATCACCTTAGAAAAAAGCAGAAATTATTCAGATTCTCATTAATTTATATAAAAGATCGTATGAAATTGCATTTTCTAAAGCTTTGCCGACGTAAATTTTGCTTTTACTGTCGCAAATATCTGCTTACACATCGCTAGGTAAACTCAATTTGTGACAGTAAAACCACTGATTTACATCTACCAAGCTTATAATACAATACAGTTTATCTCCTAAGTTAAAATCTATGAAATAATTACATCTCAAATGAGGCCACTCTTCAACTGTGTGGCATTTAAAGAGAGGGAATAGTGTAAAAAATTCATCATTATCAGAACATTCATTGAAAATTGTTTTTGCTATAAATTTCATACCACTAATACCTCTCTAAAATAAAACTAGTTACTAGAATGTTATGAGAACAAGTCCTGTTGGATTTTATACAATTTTATTCAAAGTGAAAAACCATTTGAGTGGAACAAGGGTGTCTACTTGAAAGTTAACATCTGAAATTCCAATAATCATTGATGAAATATTTTGGTTTCTAACTCAAGTGATATATTGATTACATGAACTTTGGGGGGGGGGGGGGGGGGGGGGGGGGGAGGGGAGGGGAGTAGGGTTACGATGTTGAATGCCCCTTTCAACATTGGTTCCACCAGAAAGTCACTGTGCAGCTATAAATTTAAAATTTGTTGGCAATAGATGTGCATTTCAATAAATTAGAGCATTATAGCTGTAAAGTATAAGCATGATCTACTGTTGAATGTGATAAGTTTAATATATGTCATGTCTGAGAATTTATATTGATGTGTAGCTAACTACTTTATACTTTATAACATACCTTATCTAAGTACCATCCAGAAGCAAAGCCTTTGGCATCGTGTTCAACTCTAAATTATAAAAATGAAATTTATAAGGATAATGATAACTTAATTTGCCTACTGATTGCAAAGATTGGTGATTTGACAGGTAAATCATGTCTATTGATAACAAAAATTGGTGATTTGTTAGGTAAATTATGTCTATTGATAACAAAGATTGGTGATTTGTTAGGTAAATTATGTCTATTGATAACAAAGATTGGTGATTTGTTAGATAAATCATGTCTATTGATAACAAAGATTGGTGATTTGTTAGGTAAATCATGTCTACTGATAACAAAGATTGGTGATTTGTTAGGTAAATCATATCTATTGATAACAAAGATTGGTGATTTGTTAGGTAAATCATGTCTACTGATAACAAAGATTGGTGATTTGTTAGGTAAATTATGTCTATTGATAACAAAGATTGGTGATTTGTTAGGTAAATTATGTCTATTGATAACACAGATTGGTGATTTGTTAGGTAAATCATGTCTACTGACAACAAAGATTGGTGATTTGTTAGGTAAATCATGTCTACTGATAACAAAGATTGGTGATTTGTTAGGTAAATCATGTCTACTGATAATAAAGATTGGTGATTTGCTAGGTAAATCATGTCTACTGATAACAAAGATTGATGATTTGTTAGGTAAATCATGTCTACTGATAACAAAGATTGGTGATTTGTTAGGTAAATCATGTCTACTGATAACAAAGATTGGTGATTTGTTAGGTAAATCATGTATACTGATAACAAAGATTGGTGATTTGTTAGGTAAATCATGTCTATTGATAACAAAGATTGATGATTTGCTAGGTAAATCTTGTATACTGATAACAAAGATTGGTGATTTGTTAGGTAAATCATGTCTACTGATAACAAAGATTGGTGATTTGCTAGGTAAATCATGTCTACTGATAACAAAGATTGATGATTTGTTAGGTAAATCATGTATACTGATAACAAAGATTGGTGATTTGTTAGGTAAATCATGTCTACTGATAACAAAGATTGGTGATTTGTTAGGTAAATCATGTCTATTGATAACAAAGATTGATGATTTGCTAGGTAAATCATGTCTACTGATAACAAAGATTGGTGATTTGTTAGATAAATCATGTATACTGACAACAAAGATTGGTGATTTGTTAGGTAAATCATGTATACTGATAACAAAGATTGATGATTTGTTAGGTAAATCATGTATACTGATAACAAAGATTGGTGATTTGTTAGGTAAATCATGTATACTGATAACAAAGATTGGTGATTTGTTAGGTAAATCATGTATACTGATAACAAAGATTGGTGATTTGTTGGGTAAATCATGTATACTGATAACAAAGATTGGTGATTTGTTAGGTAAATCATGTATACTGATAACAAAGATTGGTGATTTGTTAGGTAAATCATGTCTACTGATAACAAAGATTGGTGATTTGTTAGGTAAATCATGTATACTGATAACAAAGATTGGTGATTTGTTAGGTAAATCATGTATACTGATAACAAAGATTGATGATTTGTTAGGTAAATCATGTCTACTGATAACAAAGATTGGTGATTTGTTAGGTAAATCATGTCTACTGACAACAAAGATTGGTGATTTGTTAGGTAAATCATGTCTACTGACAACAAAGATTGGTGATTTGTTAGGTAAATCATGTCTACTGATAACAAAGATTGGTGATTTGTTAGGTAAATCATGTATACTGATAACAAAGATTGGTGATTTGTTAGGTAAATCATGTCTACTGATAACAAAGATTGGTGATTTGTTAGGTAAATCATGTCTACTGATAACAAAGATTGGTGATTTGTTAGGTAAATCATGTCTACTGACAACAAAGATTGGTGATTTGTTAGGTAAATCATGTCTATTGATAACAAAGATTGGTGATTTGTTAGGTAAATTATGTCTATTGATAACAAAAATTGGTGATTTGTTAGGTAAATTATGTCTATTGATAACAAAGATTGGTGATTTGTTAGGTAAATTATGTCTATTGATAACAAAGATTGGTGATTTGTTAGGTAAATTATGTCTATTGATAACAAAGATTGGTGATTTGTTAGATAAATCATGTCTATTGATAACAAAGATTGGTGATTTGTTAGGTAAATCATGTCTACTGATAACAAAGATTGGTGATTTGTTAGGTAAATTATGTCTATTGAAAACACAGATTGGTGATTTGTTAGGTAAATCATGTCTATTGATAACAAAGATTGGTGATTTGTTAGGTAAATCATGTCTACTGACAACAAAGATTGGTGATTTGTTAGGTAAATCATGTCTACTGATAACAAAGATTGGTGATTTGTTAGGTAAATCATGTATACTGACAACAAAGATTGGTGATTTGTTAGGTAAATCATGTCTACTGATAACAAAGATTGGTGATTTGCTAGGTAAATCATGTCTACTGATAACAAAGATTGATGATTTGTTAGGTAAATCATGTCTACTGATAACAAAGATTGGTGATTTGTTAGGTAAATCATATCTACTGATAACAAAGATTGGTGATTTGCTAGGTAAATCATGTATACTGATAACAAAGATTGGTGATTTGTTAGGTAAATCATGTATACTGAAAACAAAGATTGGTGATTTGCAAGGTAAATCATGTATACTGATAACAAAGATTGGTGATTTGTTAGGTAAATCATGTATACTGATAATAAAGATTGGTGATTTGCAAGGTAAATCATGTATACTGATAACAAAGATTGGTGATTTGTTAGGTAAATCATGTCTACTGATAACAAAGATTGGTGATTTGTTAGGTAAATCATGTATACTGATAACAAAGATTGGTGATTTGTTAGGTAAATCATGTATACTGATAACAAAGATTGATGATTTGTTAGGTAAATCATGTCTACTGATAACAAAGATTGGTGATTTGTTAGGTAAATCATGTCTACTGACAACAAAGATTGGTGATTTGTTAGGTAAATCATATCTATTGATAACAAAGATTGGTGATTTGTTAGGTAAATCATGTCTACTGATAACAAAGATTGGTGATTTGTTAGGTAAATCATGTCTACTGATAACAAAGATTGGTGATTTGTTAGGTAAATTATGTCTATTGATAACAAAGATTGGTGATTTGTTAGGTAAATTATGTCTATTGATAACACAGATTGGTGATTTGTTAGGTAAATCATGTCTATTGATAACAAAGATTGGTGATTTGTTAGGTAAATCATGTCTACTGACAACAAAGATTGGTGATTTGTTAGGTAAATCATGTCTACTGATAACAAAGATTGGTGATTTGTTAGGTAAATCATGTCTACTGATAATAAAGATTGGTGATTTGCTAGGTAAATCATGTCTACTGATAACAAAGATTGATGATTTGTTAGGTAAATCATGTCTACTGATAACAAAGATTGGTGATTTGTTAGGTAAATCATGTCTACTGATAACAAAGATTGGTGATTTGTTAGGTAAATCATGTATACTGATAACAAAGATTGGTGATTTGTTAGGTAAATCATGTCTATTGATAACAAAGATTGATGATTTGCTAGGTAAATCTTGTATACTGATAACAAAGATTGGTGATTTGTTAGGTAAATCATGTCTACTGATAACAAAGATTGGTGATTTGCTAGGTAAATCATGTCTACTGATAACAAAGATTGATGATTTGTTAGGTAAATCATGTATACTGATAACAAAGATTGGTGATTTGTTAGGTAAATCATGTCTACTGATAACAAAGATTGGTGATTTGTTAGGTAAATCATGTCTATTGATAACAAAGATTGATGATTTGCTAGGTAAATCATGTCTACTGATAACAAAGATTGGTGATTTGTTAGATAAATCATGTATACTGACAACAAAGATTGGTGATTTGTTAGGTAAATCATGTATACTGATAACAAAGATTGATGATTTGTTAGGTAAATCATGTCTACTGATAACAAAGATTGGTGATTTGTTAGGTAAATCATGTATACTGATAACAAAGATTGGTGATTTGTTAGGTAAATCATGTATACTGATAACAAAGATTGGTGATTTGTTGGGTAAATCATGTATACTGATAACAAAGATTGGTGATTTGTTAGGTAAATCATGTATACTGATAACAAAGATTGGTGATTTGTTAGGTAAATCATGTCTACTGATAACAAAGATTGGTGATTTGTTAGGTAAATCATGTATACTGATAACAAAGATTGGTGATTTGTTAGGTAAATCATGTATACTGATAACAAAGATTGATGATTTGTTAGGTAAATCATGTCTACTGATAACAAAGATTGGTGATTTGTTAGGTAAATCATGTCTACTGACAACAAAGATTGGTGATTTGTTAGGTAAATCATGTCTACTGACAACAAAGATTGGTGATTTGTTAGGTAAATCATGTCTACTGATAACAAAGATTGGTGATTTGTTAGGTGAATCATGTATACTGATAACAAAGATTGGTGATTTGTTAGGTAAATCATGTATACTGATAACAAAGATTGGTGATTTGTTAGGTAAATCATGTCTACTGATAACAAAGATTGGTGATTTGTTAGGTAAATCATGTCTACTGATAACAAAGATTGGTGATTTGTTAGGTAAATCATGTCTACTGACAACAAAGATTGGTGATTTGTTAGGTAAATCATGTCTATTGATAACAAAGATTGGTGATTTGTTAGGTAAATTATGTCTATTGATAACAAAAATTGGTGATTTGTTAGGTAAATTATGTCTATTGATAACAAAGATTGGTGATTTGTTAGGTAAATTATGTCTATTGATAACAAAGATTGGTGATTTGTTAGGTAAATTATGTCTATTGATAACAAAGATTGGTGATTTGTTAGATAAATCATGTCTATTGATAACAAAGATTGGTGATTTGTTAGGTAAATCATGTCTACTGATAACAAAGATTGGTGATTTGTTAGGTAAATTATGTCTATTGAAAACACAGATTGGTGATTTGTTAGGTAAATCATGTCTATTGATAACAAAGATTGGTGATTTGTTAGGTAAATCATGTCTACTGACAACAAAGATTGGTGATTTGTTAGGTAAATCATGTCTACTGATAACAAAGATTGGTGATTTGTTAGGTAAATCATGTATACTGACAACAAAGATTGGTGATTTGTTAGGTAAATCATGTCTACTGATAACAAAGATTGGTGATTTGCTAGGTAAATCATGTCTACTGATAACAAAGATTGATGATTTGTTAGGTAAATCATGTCTACTGATAACAAAGATTGGTGATTTGTTAGGTAAATCATATCTACTGATAACAAAGATTGGTGATTTGCTAGGTAAATCATGTATACTGATAACAAAGATTGGTGATTTGTTAGGTAAATCATGTATACTGAAAACAAAGATTGGTGATTTGCAAGGTAAATCATGTATACTGATAACAAAGATTGGTGATTTGTTAGGTAAATCATGTATACTGATAATAAAGATTGGTGATTTGCAAGGTAAATCATGTATACTGATAACAAAGATTGGTGATTTGTTAGGTAAATCATGTCTACTGATAACAAAGATTGGTGATTTGTTAGGTAAATCATGTATACTGATAACAAAGATTGGTGATTTGTTAGGTAAATCATGTATACTGATAACAAAGATTGATGATTTGTTAGGTAAATCATGTCTACTGATAACAAAGATTGGTGATTTGTTAGGTAAATCATGTCTACTGACAACAAAGATTGGTGATTTGTTAGGTAAATCATATCTATTGATAACAAAGATTGGTGATTTGTTAGGTAAATCATGTCTACTGATAACAAAGATTGGTGATTTGTTAGGTAAATCATGTCTACTGATAACAAAGATTGGTGATTTGTTAGGTAAATTATGTCTATTGATAACAAAGATTGGTGATTTGTTAGGTAAATTATGTCTATTGATAACACAGATTGGTGATTTGTTAGGTAAATCATGTCTATTGATAACAAAGATTGGTGATTTGTTAGGTAAATCATGTCTACTGACAACAAAGATTGGTGATTTGTTAGGTAAATCATGTCTACTGATAACAAAGATTGGTGATTTGTTAGGTAAATCATGTCTACTGATAATAAAGATTGGTGATTTGCTAGGTAAATCATGTCTACTGATAACAAAGATTGATGATTTGCTAGGTAAATCATGTCTACTGATAACAAAGATTGATGATTTGTTAGGTAAATCATGTATACTGATAACAAAGATTGGTGATTTGTTAGGTAAATCATGTCTATTGATAACAAAGATTGATGATTTGCTAGGTAAATCTTGTATACTGATAACAAAGATTGGTGATTTGTTAGGTAAATCATGTCTACTGATACAAAGATTGGTGATTTGCTAGGTAAATCATGTCTACTGATAACAAAGATTGATGATTTGTTAGGTAAATCATGTATACTGATAACAAAGATTGGTGATTTGTTAGGTAAATCATGTCTACTGATAACAAAGATTGGTGATTTGTTAGGTAAATCATGTCTATTGATAACAAAGATTGATGATTTGCTAGGTAAATCATGTCTACTGATAACAAAGATTGGTGATTTGTTAGATAAATCATGTATACTGACAACAAAGATTGGTGATTTGTTAGGTAAATCATGTATACTGATAACAAAGATTGATGATTTGTTAGGTAAATCATGTATACTGATAACAAAGATTGGTGATTTGTTAGGTAAATCATGTATACTGATAACAAAGATTGGTGATTTGTTAGGTAAATCATGTATACTGATAACAAAGATTGGTGATTTGTTGGGTAAATCATGTATACTGATAACAAAGATTGGTGATTTGTTAGGTAAATCATGTATACTGATAACAAAGATTGGTGATTTGTTAGGTAAATCATGTCTACTGATAACAAAGATTGGTGATTTGTTAGGTAAATCATGTATACTGATAACAAAGATTGGTGATTTGTTAGGTAAATCATGTATACTGATAACAAAGATTGATGATTTGTTAGGTAAATCATGTCTACTGATAACAAAGATTGGTGATTTGTTAGGTAAATCATGTCTACTGACAACAAAGATTGGTGATTTGTTAGGTAAATCATGTCTACTGACAACAAAGATTGGTGATTTGTTAGGTAAATCATGTCTACTGATAACAAAGATTGGTGATTTGTTAGGTGAATCATGTATACTGATAACAAAGATTGGTGATTTGTTAGGTAAATCATGTATACTGATAACAAAGATTGGTGATTTGTTAGGTAAATCATGTCTACTGATAACAAAGATTGGTGATTTGTTAGGTAAATCATGTCTACTGATAACAAAGATTGGTGATTTGTTAGGTAAATCATGTCTACTGACAACAAAGATTGGTGATTTGTTAGGTAAATCATGTCTATTGATAACAAAGATTGGTGATTTGTTAGGTAAATTATGTCTATTGATAACAAAAATTGGTGATTTGTTAGGTAAATTATGTCTATTGATAACAAAGATTGGTGATTTGTTAGGTAAATTATGTCTATTGATAACAAAGATTGGTGATTTGTTAGGTAAATTATGTCTATTGATAACAAAGATTGGTGATTTGTTAGATAAATCATGTCTATTGATAACAAAGATTGGTGATTTGTTAGGTAAATCATGTCTACTGATAACAAAGATTGGTGATTTGTTAGGTAAATTATGTCTATTGAAAACACAGATTGGTGATTTGTTAGGTAAATCATGTCTATTGATAACAAAGATTGGTGATTTGTTAGGTAAATCATGTCTACTGACAACAAAGATTGGTGATTTGTTAGGTAAATCATGTCTACTGATAACAAAGATTGGTGATTTGTTAGGTAAATCATGTATACTGACAACAAAGATTGGTGATTTGTTAGGTAAATCATGTCTACTGATAACAAAGATTGGTGATTTGCTAGGTAAATCATGTCTACTGATAACAAAGATTGATGATTTGTTAGGTAAATCATGTCTACTGATAACAAAGATTGGTGATTTGTTAGGTAAATCATATCTACTGATAACAAAGATTGGTGATTTGCTAGGTAAATCATGTATACTGATAACAAAGATTGGTGATTTGTTAGGTAAATCATGTATACTGAAAACAAAGATTGGTGATTTGCAAGGTAAATCATGTATACTGATAACAAAGATTGGTGATTTGTTAGGTAAATCATGTATACTGATAATAAAGATTGGTGATTTGCAAGGTAAATCATGTATACTGATAACAAAGATTGGTGATTTGTTAGGTAAATCATGTCTACTGATAACAAAGATTGGTGATTTGTTAGGTAAATCATGTATACTGATAACAAAGATTGGTGATTTGTTAGGTAAATCATGTATACTGATAACAAAGATTGATGATTTGTTAGGTAAATCATGTCTACTGATAACAAAGATTGGTGATTTGTTAGGTAAATCATGTCTACTGACAACAAAGATTGGTGATTTGTTAGGTAAATCATATCTATTGATAACAAAGATTGGTGATTTGTTAGGTAAATCATGTCTACTGATAACAAAGATTGGTGATTTGTTAGGTAAATCATGTCTACTGATAACAAAGATTGGTGATTTGTTAGGTAAATTATGTCTATTGATAACAAAGATTGGTGATTTGTTAGGTAAATTATGTCTATTGATAACACAGATTGGTGATTTGTTAGGTAAATCATGTCTATTGATAACAAAGATTGGTGATTTGTTAGGTAAATCATGTCTACTGACAACAAAGATTGGTGATTTGTTAGGTAAATCATGTCTACTGATAACAAAGATTGGTGATTTGTTAGGTAAATCATGTCTACTGATAATAAAGATTGGTGATTTGCTAGGTAAATCATGTCTACTGATAACAAAGATTGATGATTTGTTAGGTAAATCATGTCTACTGATAACAAAGATTGGTGATTTGTTAGGTAAATCATGTCTACTGATAACAAAGATTGGTGATTTGTTAGGTAAATCATGTATACTGATAACAAAGATTGGTGATTTGTTAGGTAAATCATGTCTATTGATAACAAAGATTGATGATTTGCTAGGTAAATCTTGTATACTGATAACAAAGATTGGTGATTTGTTAGGTAAATCATGTCTACTGATAACAAAGATTGGTGATTTGCTAGGTAAATCATGTCTACTGATAACAAAGATTGATGATTTGTTAGGTAAATCATGTATACTGATAACAAAGATTGGTGATTTGTTAGGTAAATCATGTCTATTGATAACAAAGATTGATGATTTGCTAGGTAAATCATGTCTACTGATAACAAAGATTGGTGATTTGTTAGATAAATCATGTATACTGACAACAAAGATTGGTGATTTGTTAGGTAAATCATGTATACTGATAACAAAGATTGATGATTTGTTAGGTAAATCATGTATACTGATAACAAAGATTGGTGATTTGTTAGGTAAATCATGTATACTGATAACAAAGATTGGTGATTTGTTAGGTAAATCATGTATACTGATAACAAAGATTGGTGATTTGTTGGGTAAATCATGTATACTGATAACAAAGATTGGTGATTTGTTAGGTAAATCATGTATACTGATAACAAAGATTGGTGATTTGTTAGGTAAATCATGTATACTGATAACAAAGATTGATGATTTGTTAGGTAAATCATGTCTACTGATAACAAAGATTGGTGATTTGTTAGGTAAATCATGTCTACTGACAACAAAGATTGGTGATTTGTTAGGTAAATCATGTCTACTGATAACAAAGATTGGTGATTTGTTAGGTAAATCATGTATACTGATAACAAAGATTGGTGATTTGTTAGGTAAATCATGTATACTGAAAACAAAGATTGGTGATTTGCAAGGTAAATCATGTATACTGATAACAAAGATTGGTGATTTGTTAGGTAAATCATGTATACTGATAATAAAGATTGGTGATTTGCAAGGTAAATCATGTATACTGATAACAAAGATTGGTGATTTGTTAGGTAAATCATGTCTACTGATAACAAAGATTGGTGATTTGTTAGGTAAATCATGTATACTGATAACAAAGATTGGTGATTTGTTAGGTAAATCATATATACTGATAACAAAGATTGATGATTTGTTAGGTAAATCATGTCTACTGATAACAAAGATTGGTGATTTGTTAGGTAAATCATGTCTACTGACAACAAAGATTGGTGATTTGTTAGGTAAATCATGTCTACTGACAACAAAGATTGGTGATTTGTTAGGTAAATCATGTCTACTGATAACAAAGATTGGTGATTTGTTAGGTGAATCATGTATACTGATAACAAAGATTGGTGATTTGTTAGGTAAATCATGTATACTGATAACAAAGATTGGTGATTTGTTAGGTAAATCATGTCTACCGATAACAAAGATTGGTGATTTGTTAGGTAAATCATGTCTACTGATAACAAAGATTGGTGATTTGTTAGGTAAATCATGTCTACTGACAACAAAGATTGGTGATTTGTTAGGTAAATCATGTCTATTGATAACAAAGATTGGTGATTTGTTAGGTAAATTATGTCTATTGATAACAAAAATTGGTGATTTGTTAGGTAAATTATGTCTATTGATAACAAAGATTGGTGATTTGTTAGGTAAATTATGTCTATTGATAACAAAGATTGGTGATTTGTTAGGTAAATTATGTCTATTGATAACAAAGATTGGTGATTTGTTAGATAAATCATGTCTATTGATAACAAAGATTGGTGATTTGTTAGGTAAATCATGTCTACTGATAACAAAGATTGGTGATTTGTTAGGTAAATCATATCTATTGATAACACAGATTGGTGATTTGTTAGGTAAATCATGTCTACTGATAACAAAGATTGGTGATTTGTTAGGTAAATCATGTCTATTGATAACAAAGATTGGTGATTTGTTAGGTAAATTATGTCTATTGATAACACAGATTGGTGATTTGTTAGATAAATCATGTCTACTGACAACAAAGATTGGTGATTTGTTAGGTAAATCATGTCTACTGATAACAAAGATTGGTGATTTGTTAGGTAAATCATGTATACTGATAACAAAGATTGGTGATTTGTTAGGTAAATCATGTATACTGATAACAAAGATTGGTGATTTGTTAGGTAAATCATGTCTACTGATAACAAAGATTGGTGATTTGTTAGGTTGGTTGATTTGGTTGGTTTATGGTGTTTTATGCCACTTTCAACAATATTTCAGTTATATCGTGGCAGTCAGTTTTATTGGTGGAGGAAACCAGTGTATGTGGAGAAAACCACTGACCTGTCGCAAGTAACTGACAAACTTTATCACATAATGTTGTATTGAGTACACCTCAACATGAACGGGGTTCAAACTCACAACTGTATTGGTGATAGGCACTGATTTCACAGGTAGTTGTAAATCCAACTACCATACAATCACGACCACGATGGCCCCTGATTTGTTAGGTAAATCATGTCTAATTGATTATCAAAAAATGAGGATTTACAGCTAATGATCGGTATTTCTAATGAGTAATTTATTTTTTAATCCTGTGATAGTACTGTTGAGATTATTGTAATTTACATCAAATACTCCAATGATGGTAGATTTAGGATAAATTTATAAGATTAAATTGTAAGGTATACAGTGTACTGTAATATTCACTTCATGCTGTCTAGAAATGATGTATCTTAAGGAATGTTTAAGAGATCTTAGTAATTAATAAGTATAGTATTCAATCATGTTGTTAATATTTCAAGGTATATCCTTTTTAAACAGTTCTGATGATAAATATACCCAGTACAGTGAATCCTGTATAAGCCTAATCCTGGATTAACCCGAATCTTGAAAAAAACGAATTTAAGTCCCAATGTAGGAAATCTTTGTCAATTAACCTGTATAAACTGAACACCTGTCTATTCCGAACACAAAAGTTGGTCCCAAGGAGGTTTGGATAAGACAGGCTTCACTGTATTTGTACCTATAGCTACATATTTGATATAAACATCAAATAACTTAAAAACATACTTATATGCCAGTTATCTATATTTAATACAAGCTTCATGCATGGTTACAGATCTCCCTTTTTGCTTCCCATTTGTGTTTTTATTTGTGTTTTTTTTCTTTATGCTTGTGTTGAATCAATCATGCAGTATTTGTTATTTCTTCTATTCTACATCCATGCTAAAGTGTGTTGTATATTGTTGTGACCTCTAACCCTGATTTATTATTCAAGGTCATACTATTATAGGTCATATGTATGTAAAACTAAGTACCACAACCACACAAAACATATCAAAGCTATTACTGGAGCACACACACACATCAATATAATATAATGATATATAGATATATCTTATGACAATTAATATGCAGAGATCGGAAAACCCTAACATAGTTTAAACAAGTCGTAGTAGAGATATACTCTAGACATGATTGGAAGAACAGGGTAAATCATATGTACAAAGTGGGTTCCCATACAAAGTCAATATAAAAGCATGAGGTTAGGGTTATGGTGTTTAATGCCACTTTCAACAATATTTCAGTTATATCATGGCGGTTATAACAGCATAAAAATTACCACATTCATATTTCAAAATATTTCAGTTGAAAAAATATTTCATTTGAACTGGTGATTATATTTGTTCAATTACATGTATAATTCTTTTTTTCTTAAGCCACTATACATGCATGCAACATTCTGTAATCACATTTATTATATAAAATCATGACTTTCTTTTAAACTGTATTGCATGCATAAAAATCATACCTTAAAGTAAATTTCTACAACAGATAAAAAAAAACCTTAGTGTCACTTTATTAAATATGAATGTGATTTTTATAAAAACTTACCCATGAAATATCCTTAATAAATAGTTTATTATAAAAGTTAAAAATAATCTGTTTACCTTGTAAATATTATCAAACAATAGTATATTGACTTGTCACCAGATTTCAAACAAGAGTTACACAATGGGTGCCACTAGTGGAGCAGGAACTGCTTACTCTTTCAGAGCACCTGAGTTCACTCACGGTTTTTAGTGGGGTTCGTGTTGCTCGATCTTTAGTTTTCTGTGTAGTGCTTTGTAGATCATTTGTCTTTTTCCTTTTAACTATTGCATTGTCTGTCCTTCTGTGATTTATGCCTAACATTGGATATTTCATTTTTCTTCTTTTAGAAATTTCTTTTTTTCTAATTATTGACTTAAATATCAAGGATGCTAGAAAAACATTTTTCTTACTTAAAAGGAAGAAAAAGCTGCCATTTATAATATTAAAGTGAAGGATCATAGGATAATGAAAACTTTTAAAATTGACTTATGACAATAAGAGGATTCTGTTGCATGAGAATATATACAATCCAAAGACCTTCTGAAATCCAATTGTGTTATTAAACATCCTTTTTTGTATATAAAATACATCATGGCACCACCTTAAAAAAAAAAAAAAAATCATAATTTTATAATAGCTTAATCGTTCAATACAGGAACCCATAAATGTTGTGTAAAATGAACTTCAAATGTTGTGCCTAACAAATGTTACCAATCTATTTCAAAACAGAACAAAGTTGGTACAAGATGTATTCACAATTCACATGTTACATCCACTCTAGGTCTGGTCCTAGAATTTTCCTAAACCTCACCTGATTCTCCTCAGTTCTCCTAAGTTTTTACTACAGATTTCAAAACTGTCCATTTGTCCCTTTTCAAACTTAGATTTATCGTGGTCTACAAACTTCAGTTTATTTGTAGCACCTCTTGTTCCAAATATGGTCATATAAATATTGGCATCAGTTCCAGAAAATGATTTTTTCCCTGTGAAAATCTGTACACTATACACTGTAAAATAAAACATATATAAAGTTGACTGCCAATTATTTAAAAAATACTTTAAATTGGACAAAAATCTATTTTAGATTTATCAAGAAAAAAATTTGTTTCTGTAGTTGGAAGGCACTTTTCTCAAGACTGATTACAATAATGGTAAGATTTTCTATACATTTCTTTAAAGTTTATGCTACACACCTCTTCTATATACAAATTTATATGAAATATTAATTAGGATTTTATAACATAACTCATATTCATATATTGTGCACTCTGCATATTTTTTTTTTTTTAAATTTAATTTCATCTAAAATTAACACTCATATAATCTCCTTAAGAATTTCTATTAAATTTCATTACCTCAAGTATGGCATAGGAGTGTACCCGTTACACTCCTCCCACCTCAAGTCATCATACCTTGATGATGATATCTCAATTACCAGCATTAAACCTAGCAAGATTTCCAATTCTGATCATTATGGGTTATTTAGTTGGGTGCCAATGTAACAACAGAGCATGTTTTATCTCTATAAATTGCAATTGCATCGTAAGCCAACGCTCTACCAACAGAGCTAAAGGAGATATCCATTAACGCAGTTAGTGGAGGATGGTCATGAACCTACTACAGTTCCTATAACCTTAGGTAGAGGAGCATACCTGTTACACGCCCATCGCTATGAAGCAGGAGTAAGATTTTTTAAAGATTTTTAAGATTACTTGGATTTATTCTTTAACTCCTAGTTTTTCATGATTTCTCCGATCCTTTTTATTCCTTTAATACAACTGACTTTCATATTCAACTGTATGTTATTTTATTATAGTTTGTAAGTGTTAACAATATTAATTTTACCTTCATTTGGAACTTTTGATTTCTGTTTACCAAACAAGTCTCTCTTTATCTTGTAATCCTTAATGTGTAACGACAGCCAATTAAAGCATTCAAATTCCCACATTGCATCTGTTTTAACATCTGTTATAATGATCTTCTCAAGGTACCAGTTATGTGAGGGCATTAATCCATCATGCTTTAAAGAAAAGGAGATCCATTCAAATAAAGGCTTTCATAGAAAATCTGTACATGTATGAGAGGTTGCAATGAACTTTTTTCAACACCAATTATCCAATTTCTCAATTATTTTTTCACTAAAGGTGTGTTTACACGACCAAATGTTCCCTTCAAATTTGAACAAACTGTACCTATGCACCTGTTTCAAACACAAACTTGACATTCTAAAAATGTCGTCAAACATGTTTGATGGGTTCATCAAATAGTGGAAGGGATCTGGATAGGTGTTTAGACTGTCAAATTTGTGTAAACAGAATTACATTCATGAACACAAAATAAATCCAAAATACGTGTATAATATAATAGAAAATCTACATTTCATGATTAACAATTCAATATTACCTCTAACATATGTAAAAATAAACTGCAAGGAAAATAGTAAAACATTGAAATGTTTGAAGACTGATTAGCTTGTGTAAATTGAAGCCATTTTTCAATTAGTAACAGGCAAGCTAATTAAAAATTCTGTAGCATAACCTATTTCTGGTTTACCACAGCTTCTGTGGCAATAGCAGTTGCCATCTGATATTAGGCATGAATGAGAACTTTTGCTAATTGGTTTCAAAAACATTTCTGTAAATAGTTCATTATTTTTTGTAAGGTAGTAATGGTACATGCATTTGTCAACTGTACTTATTTGAGAAAAAAAATATAAAGCAAGAGTTGAGTAGACATTCTGCCAAATAGATTTTATTTTGAATAATATTTTTGCGAATATTCTCAAAAATGTCATTTAAAAAAAGAAATAACAGAAACATCTTATATATTTTCAGATTATGACAGTAAAATGAAACACTGGACCAGATTGTGAGATTACCTCTATAGTAACAATTTCCAAGTTTCCCAGAAATGGTGACTTTAAGTAGAATGTTTCCTTTGTTTCTCTCATAAAAACAAAATTCATCGATCCTCTTCCTTTTTTCAATTGTCTCTTTGGAAGTTCATCTCTGCTACCTTTAATTGTTATATGTACCTAAAAAATATACAATGTATATCATAAGTTTGTTCATATATACAGTGAAGCATGTCTAAACTACACACTGAATAAACCGAAATCCTGTATAAATTTAAAGCTAACATCAAATAAAGTATCAGTGTAGGAAATCTTTGTTAAACTAATCCCAAGCTCTGTTACATTGCATCAGAGATGTCCTTAAATCTTGTGATATGTATATGTAGCATTCTATACGAACTGTTTCTAAAGCATATTCATGTTTGGAAATGTCATTCTTGATCATGCCCGTGGCAAGGTGTACTCGATACAATAGTATGTGATAAAGTATGTCAGTGACTTGCTACAGATGGGTAGTTTTCTCCGGGTAGTCTGGTTTCCTCCATCAATAAAACTGACCACCACAATATAACTGAAATATTGTTGAAAGAGGTGTTAAACACCATACCCCCCCCCCCCTATTCTTAATCATATGGAAAATGCAACCATTTTCTTTAAATAGGAGACTTAATTCTCAATGGCCATCAATTTTTTCTTCACGCTAATCTACAACACGTTATGACTCCATTCATATAATGTGTGTTATCATATGTTATTTTATTTAGTGAATAAGACTAAAATAAAAAACAAATGGCTACCATTCTGGTGTTCCCATTAACAAATTTAATCAGTATCTCTTAATATATGATACAGTCTACTGAAGAACACACAAAAATTTGTCACAGTATAGTTAGGTGCCAGACACATTTCACTATTTATCATAGATTACATGATTTGTTTCAGGAAAGAAGTCAGTCATTAGTACCTATGACACATTTCTTTATCATTACACATGACACAAACAATTATATACAACTATAATAAATGGAGATAATTCATACATGATAGTATACATTTTAGTGTGACGTCAGTTTCAACGAGATGAACTGTGAGTTAATGCTCACTTATTATACCCCCGCATATATGTTCAATGTGCATAAAAACCAACCAAGTCGGCAAAACAGGAAGTAGGAATCTGATGGGTCCAAAAACGCTTACCATGATATGGGGTACCTATATGAAGCTTGTGACAAAATATTGGATTTCTGCCATCAATAGTTGCTGAGAAAAATGCGACAAAAAATGAGCATATATGTTCAATGTGTATAAAAATCAACAAAGTCGGCAAACAGGAAGTAGGAATCTGATGGGTCCACAAACGCTTCCCACGATATGGGGTACCAATATGAAGCTTGTGACCAAATATCAAGATTTGCGTCATCAATAGTTGCTGAGAAAAATGTGACGAAAAATGTGCATATATGTTCAATGTGTATAAAAACCAACTAAGTCGGCAAATAGGAAGTAGGAATCTGACGGATCCAAAAATGCTACCCACAATATGGCATACCTATATGAAGCTTGTGACCAAATATCAGATTTCTGCCATTGATAGTTGCTGAGAAAAATGCGATGAAAAATATCTTGGACGGATGGAAGGACAGATGGACAGAGGTAAAACAGTATACCCCCCCCCTCCCCCTCTGGGGAGCGGAGGTATAAAAACAAAATATTTTTACTTACGTTAGCATTAATACCAGCTTCTCCTGTGTAAACTTCAACTTTGTAAAGACGATCGTAAACAGACATGTCTATTTCTTCTTCTTCTTTCACTTTGGTTGTTGGTCTTGGAGCAATGTATTTTATTCTAGGTTTACCTGTTGGTATTCTCTTTGGAACCTACATTATGTATCAAAATATACAGGTATACAATCATACATGTACATGTATACAGAAAAGAATGTTTGAATTGATTGATTAATTTTAAGGTTAAAACCTCAATTAATTTTCATGAAAAAAAAATGTTTATGGGAGGTAGGAAATGAAAATGTTACTGAAACAAAATCAAACATGGGATAAAATAATCTTCGCATAAATATACCAAAAAAACCTAAATATTTTGAATTTTAAATCAAAATACAAAACACATAAAAACAACATTTTCTTACCTTTTGTAGATGCATATGTCTCTGATGTTCTTCCATGGTAGTACAAAGATAACAAAACTTGTTTGGTGGAAGGGCTGAAAAGCAAAAGAGTCATTATCAATGTCTGTATGAAATAGTACAAATATGGAGATCAACAAGACAAGTAATTATTTCATTCATTTTAAGTTTTACATTTATTTAATTATGCTTAAGAGTAAGCTAGTCTTTTATGCCAATTTCATCTGCAATTTTGTGAGCATATTCCAAGACAGGATCTAGATATACATCAGTGTTTGTTGTTGTTTGTATTTTTGGTGTGAGTCGTAGGAGTAGACGGTGTTGTTGTTATTAGGATTTCTGTCCATCACTGTTTTCCCTTAATGATTAATGTATTTTTTTTAAAGGATCTATCTGTACATGTATTGTTCTGTAATCTAATGTAATCTAATTGAAAGTCTTGTAGTCTTTAAAGACAAGAACGAACAATTATAATGCAATCTATACAAAGCTCACATACAATTCAAAGACAAAAAAGGATTTCCACAAAGGACTGTACAAAATTTAATCCTAGAGGGTTAGGGTATGGTATTTAATGCCACTTTCAACAATATCTCAGTTATATCGTGGCGGTCAGATTTATTGGTGGAGGAAACCAGAGTACCCTGAGAAAACCACTGACCTGCCCCAAGTCACTGACAAACTTTATCACATAATGTTGAATCAAGTACACCCCACCTGAGATGGATTTAAACTCACAATGTTAGTGGTGAACTGGTAATAGGCACTGATTGCATAGGTAGTTATAAATCCAACTAACATATGATCACGACCATGACGGCCCTTTTAATCCTAGAGTTCTAATGGTAAATATGAGTCAAAATATGAAATAACACAAAAATATTAATAAAAAAAACCCATAATATTACAACTTACGTGTTTCTGAATAAGATGAAAGAGAGTCTGTATCTGCAATAGGTTTGTCAAGACTTTGAATTGTATTTACATCTGTAAACATTACATTGGCATCTTTCCATCTTCCTTTGAAGTCAACACTTCCTACAAGAATATAGAACAAGGTAACCTTTAGAGCAACCGAAGCAAAATTCAACTCTTACCAAACTGATCATGAGCTGTTTGTGACAAAAAAGAGATCATGACAAAGATGGAACAAACTTGCATCAATGCAAGTTTTCTAAACACATTTTATTTGCTTGAACAAAATTATCTTATTCATTGACGATTGTCACTAATAATATTAGTGATTATACAGAAAACATACTTGAAACATTCATATGTTCACTGGAAGGTCATGGTAGATTTGTTTTCATACTAAAGCATTTGTTATCCTATTGACAAAAATGTTGTTAAAAATTTTCATTATATGAAACAAAATAACTGCATTAGTTTGCCAATTATCAGTAGAAACTAATTATTAAATTAATGTTGGACATTTAAAATTACATTTCCTATCAGTTCAAAAAAAAAAATTAAATTATGATAAGTGCATTTACAATATTAAATGAAATTTAAATTATTTGTCAAAAATCATTTCATTTATGCACATATATAGAATCCGGGTCGTTTCGCCCCAGAAAGTGAGTCGATTCACCCCACTTCATCGCTATTACATTATAATAGATGAAGTCTTTTTCGACAATTTTTGGGTAATTATTTATTTATTAGTCGTATGCAAAAAAAATAATAATTCATTCATTTTTGTCTACTTTAATTATTTATTAATTAGTTGTATACAAAAAATAATAATAATTCATTCATGTTGGTCTACTTTTGTCAAAGATCTCAAGCGAAACTTTTCTTACAAAATTTACAAAAAAAACACACAAGAACAGTAAAAAGGTTTTTTTTTTTTGTACCAATGCAAAAGTGCATGAAATGACTAAGATACTGTACAAGTGTGCATTTAATCAGATGTCAAACAAAGAGTGAAGCAATACATAATATTAAACACAACAAGAAAGCATGTTAATTATGAGGAAGACAAAAATAAAGTACCCATGAACAAGCCTTACAACATCTAAAATACGAATATTTGCAATGGTATTTTCCATATTTCATTTTTTAAAGCACTATTAATAAATGAGGGCGAAAGGGAATCGGGGTGAAACGACCCGGTACCACATATACGAGGGTTGTCCGTAAAGTTCGTGAACAGGTCCCAATTTTCCTAAAAAACAACGTGTTTTTCAAATTTTTTAGTGATACCTGTATTCCTTAATCAAATGCGATGTTAGATATAAAGAATCTGTATCAGATTTTAATTTCCTAACTTAATTAAATTGATTGTGTAATGTCTGTCATAGGGCACCTGGAGCATAGTATAAATCATGTGTAACTTCTATGTAGTTACTTGTGGTTGGCCATGATTTTTTTTCATTTTATCGCTCAAATTTGAATGAAACTTGTACTGTGACGTTGATAGTGCTCTTGACGTCACATCTGTAAAATTTTAATCGGAAGTACTCTCAGATGGCTGCGGAGTCCAGTTTTCAAACCTTGAAGATGAAACCTTCTTCATCGGAAAAAACTACGTTTTCAAATAAGGTGGAGCAGAGGGCCGTTATAAAATTTTGTGTCGACATAGGAAAAACGCCAACTGAAATGCATAAATTCATCAAACGGTCAGTAACACATTCCAATGTTAGTCGCTCATTAGTGTTTAAGTGGCACAAGAGATTTTCTGACGGTAGAGGTAGTTTAATGGACGTTCAACGCGAGGGGAGACCGTCTTTTAAGACTTCAGATGTTGTGAAAAATGAAGTATGCGACGTTATTGACGGTGACAGACGTTTAACTGTACGTGAAGTTGCAGACAAGTGCGCTATATCAAAGACAACGGTACATGGAATTTTAGTTCAAGAACTACACATGAATCGCATTTGTGCGCGATGGGTACCCAGAATGTTATCAGAAGAAAATATGACAAACAGAACTGAGGCATCAAGACAATTTCTTAGAAAGTTTAGCCAGAGTGGAATTGGATTTCTGGATAGAATAATAACCACAGATGAAACATGGTTTCACTACTATGACCCGGAAACAAAGCAACAATCAAGTCAATGGAAAAATGTCGACTCTCCTTGGCCAAAAAAAGCAAAAGTGACAAAATCTTTAGGAAAAAATATATACAGCCCGGACTTAGAGCCAATGGACTTTGCAGTTTTCCCCTACATCAAATCCTTCTTACGGGGAATGAGGTTTGACAATTTAAGTGAATTAAGACAAGCCGTAATGAATGTAATATTTCACATGAAAACTGATCAGTTTGTGCAAATTTTTGATGACTAGGTAAGACGACACAAGAAATGTGTGGAACTTAAAGGTGACTACGTCGAAAAAAGTTAAAATTGGTTTGAGCGTTTGACGTCGCTTAACGTCAAAAACTTTTACCGCTGTGCTCCAGGTGTGAGTATGCTTATCTATAAGATCGAGAAAAATTAATACTTGTAGTTCATTTTTATTTACAAAATTTTGTTCACTTATCGAGTAAACTCTACTATAAATGAAAATTACAATTTTTTTTTTTCAACAAATTAAATAACAAAATTACAGAGATTGTCCACAAACTTTACGGACAGCCCTCGTATATCATATATAAGATAGGAAGAGACACACAAGTATTTTTTTATTTTTTTGTTATAGCAAATTACTAAGTTTGGGGTGTAGCTATTAAAGACAGGCAGGAAATTGGATATATTGAATATGAGATCTCCTTTATTCTCTAGCTCAACTAAGCATTTTTGCAGCAATGCATAATTATTCATAAGCAATTCCTCTCATTATATGCAGAAAATAATTTAATTCCCCAGGATTTTTTTGCCAAATCTTGTGTCTACATTTGCCACTGATATATCTTCAAACAACCAATCTAGTTAAAATGAAAATGTGTGCAAAAAGGAGTGTGATAATTGTATTTGCAAATCTGAACTTAGCAGAATCTACTAGACTACCATTGATTGAGTGTATTTTTTTTTTATTGAAATAGATTAGTGTAGAGTGCTTGGTGCGTGGTCTGGCCATGTTAACACAAATTTAACATATTAATCATTATGAAAATAATGAACCTCCTGTGTGACTCATTGCAGACTTTGGTCTTTGATCTGCATGCCAATGTTTCATTCCATATTCATAGCAAGGGTCAGTTTGAGACATGTTTGTTTTCAATCTTTCAATATTTTCAGAGGTTCGATAACACAACGTCTGTAAACCCTCTCCATATAGCTGAGTGTTAATTGGACCGATCCATGTGTTGACTACTTGATCGTCGTATTCATTTCTCAGTCGGGATCGTCTGTGGACCCTTAACCTTTCTCTTATATCCATTTTTACGTGACTTGTGTTCACAATTTCCCTTGATTATTTATCCTGACCACCATGTTGTTTATATCATGTTACCACAGGAACTTCTGCCGTAAACCTCGGGCACCTGCATTGTCGTAAAATTTATTTGACAGTCGGTCTAAAAACCACAAAGCCATGCTGTGCCTGTATTGTTGGTAAAGGTTTGATATAGTGTGTATATGATATGTGGTCGAGTGGTCTAGGGCGCTGGGCGTAAGGCTAAGCGAATGGTGCTGCAGTGTATCAATGGTGTGGGTTCAAATCCCGTCGAGGGAAGAACAAAAATTTGACAGCTCTAAAATCTAATTCTAACACTGTTTGGTTTAATTTTCAGACGTATATATATATATATATATCGGTATGTGTATATTTTATTTTTTATTTTTTCCTTATTTATTAATAATATCATTATTGATTTCACATCTCTGATCTACTGACAGTTGTTGTTAAAGTTTATTTTACTGGAAATAAAACTATTTATATTCAAACAAATTGCACTGGTGGCTTATATAATTATATGACATTATCAACATTTCCTTGTTGTTATTATGTACATTGTATGTTTGTATTCCATATTGTCAATCATTGTAATTGCTATGCCCCTTGTGGGTCCTTAATTGGTCAATAAAGTATTCTTATTCTTATTCATAGAAGAAACTGAGCATTTAGGATTTAATGTGGTGGCAATATCTCTTATTACGTTCCCGAATTTTATTTTCAAATGAAAAAAAAAGTGCAGGTTAGATTATTTCTTTATTTGCGTCTTTCAGGTCAATTTATTATTTTTCTATAAATTTTGGAGAGAGATTTTTTTCAGAAAAAACATACCTCCAAAAAAGTTATAAAAAAATGGTTGGGGGGGGGGGGGTAAAAATAATTTCTTATTACCATGTAAGCCCTGAAGGGATACTTCTTTTTTTTTTTTTATCTCTCCATTATATGGACTTAGCAATTCGGTATATCGATGTCAGTTGTCGTTATCTCGATATGCTAGATCGTTATCTCCCTTTATTCATTCGTAATTTCGCTTTTTGGACCAATATCTCCATTATATCGATATAAATTTTCGTCTTCGCGATTTAGTATTTCGTTATCGTCTTGTTTTTGTTCATTTGATTTAATTGTTCGTTGTACCACGATCTGGTATAATTCGGTACCAGTAATGCAATTTATATATTTGTTATCTCGATTTTTGTTGTTTGCTTTGTTTGACTTATTTTGCTTGTTTCGCTTAGTTTTTGTGTTTTTTTTGTGTGTTTTTTTTTTTACTTTTTTTTTTGTTTTGTTGTTCAGTGAGTTAAGGTGGGTTTTTTTGTGGTGAAGGTCACTGTGGCGTGATTGTTCGGTTTGTTGATGTTGACATGATGATATTGTTGGCCATCACTCTTTAAACTTTACTTTCATCATATATTGAGGGGCCCGGGCGGCTCAATGAGTTAGGTCGTTGGATCTAACAGCTCATACAAGCCTATCACCAATACGGCGTGGGTTCGCGCCCAGCTTTGTAAATTACAAAAAAGGGTGCACTCGACTTGCAGCCACAAGTGATAAAGTTTACTAGTTGCTTGCCCAGGGTCGGTGGTTCTCTACGGGTACTCCGACTTCCTCCACCACTAAAACTGGTCGCCATGATATAGCTGAAATATTGCTGAAAGTGGCGTCAAACACCAAAATTCAAAATTCAAATTTATCATATATTGAACAAATGAATTTAACAAGTGTATATGTTTTAACCGCACGTCATCTGTGACGGGATGATTAATGCGATTTAGTCACACGAAACGGCGGGAATTTTGGGTTTGGTTCTCTGACTAAGAAATCTTTAAGGCTGAGTTCTATATGCGTCTTTTGATATCTATATTATTTTCAGATGCAGAATGTCAAAGCAAATCCATTTCGTCGGTAAATTGGCAGAAAAGTTAACAACTGTGTTGTATTAGTACTGTGAACTAAATAAGTAGATATACATTGATATTTAATAACAATGTATTTCGCCTGGAGGATGTCTTATAATTTCTCTGAGGTATGAGCACATGTGCATTATTGACCGTGGGTATAGTTAGTGACTTTCAGGCGAAGAACAGCAATTGAAGCGTTGTTTCGTTATTATTATTTATTTAGAATGGGTTTTTTTTGTTCACTTAAATAGGCGTTGTCTAATTTAACCCAAGCTATATAGCGTCAGTTTTCTGTTCAATCTATTACATTTTTGTAATTGTACATTTATATCAGCTGCAGTAGCCTAATGATTTTACTAAATGTTCAAATACATATCCCCTTTCATCAACTTTCTTCTTATTTAAACACTAATAATTATGCATATGGTTTTAAGGTCTAGGTTTATGGTGTTTGATGTCACTGTGACTTTCAACTTATATCGTGACGGTCAGTTTTATTGGTGGGGAAACCGGAGTACCCGGAGAGATCAACCGAGCTGCCGCAAATCACTAACAAACTTTATCACATTGTTGTATCAAGTACACCTCGCCTGAGCGGGATTCGAACTCACAATGTTAGTGGTGGTAGGCACTGATTGCATAGGTAGTTATAAATGCAACTACCATACGATCACGACCACGACGACCCCATGATTGTACTAAATGTTCAAATACATGTCCTCTTTAATTCACTTTCTTCTTATCTAAGCACTAATAATTATGCATATGCATTTAAAGTTTAATATGTATTCAACAGATCTATTTCCACACCTTCTGGTCCACGATTGATATACACATTATTCCAACCAATGTGAGGAAAGTATATTTAAGAAATAAATCATGGAAACCAGAATATGTTGGGAGTTTTAACATGGATTGGCCGGATATTAGTATTTTATCCAGAGCCAGAAGCGAGGGATAAAATTTACTAATATCCGCCAATCCATGTTAAAACTCAAAACACATTTTGGCTTCCATGATTTATTTCGATTCTGATATGTCTAAGAGTACAAATACGGTAGTATACTTTGATTGGAAGAAGGTAATTTATATTTACGTTTGCGAAAAATGTCGCACACAATTTATGCTGCCAATGGAAAAGTCAGTCATATTCACCGGCGCATTAACCCGAATAATCCAGTCGTTATATTACGCTCCCGTTGGTCGCTACATTAACTAGTGATAGTGCCGATAGAGGGCGCAGTATTATTCGAGTTACCGTCGCATGTGCTAACGAGATTATACCGAATGGATAACTCGCTCGTTTGTTAACAAAGCGAAAGAAGGAGGTAAAGTTAGAATTATTGATTTGTTTGTAAGCTTATAAATAAACCTAACATACTTGACCAATTTCTACTATCTGAAATACATATACCACGGTCATAATATTGCTAGGATATAGAAATATTTGTTACTCTACTATAATTTTATGTTATTATAAATAAAAATTAATTCAAATTTCTTCCACGACTTGTGTTATCAGCGATATCTTATGGTACGTTGCTTATCACAGATTATATATTAAACATAAAGATTAAGATTAATAAATATATCGATCATTACTTTAATAGCTGTGAATTTACGTGTTTGTGTTTATTGATAAATACTATTATTTGCTAATTGTATAAGTATTAATGCCTATCTCCGCGGGCATAGACTCTCATGAATCGGGGGTAATTTCAGAATGGCGAAATATTAAAACATATATATATTACGAAAATTGAGTTATCGTTCTTTATGTAACGAGAGTGACATTTTTAAATTCTGGGTTTTTAATTGACATATTTATAGAGTTCGACGAGTCGAGTTTCCCATTCCACTTAGTTGTGTGTGCGTCGTTACTTGCCGACTTGTCAGTTATGTTTTTTGTTTTGTTCTAAGAGTTGATCTTTCAACATATGGTCTTTTAACCAACATATTCTACTTTCTTAGCTAGCAGTCCGTTAATTACGAGTATTCATTGACTCTGCTATTGATACTGTCCATGTCCATGTTTTTCATTCATTTTTGTGATAGTATGAGGTCGGTTTGAGTGGATGTGAATCTGTGTAGGTTTTGTATTGTTTGTTTACATCTGAATTGGAGATTCAATATCTAGAAGGAAAAGGTTGGGATACCTGATTAACCGATTTAATCCTGCCACTTTGTTGTCCATGTCCCACGCCAGAACCTGGATTTTCAACACCAGATGTCTTGGTTTTTTGTGTTTAATGATTTGAGGTGTGAGACTGTTGCTCGCTTTGATATTAGTGGAATTGTTGACCATCACTGCTTAAGAAAGTTTTGAAAATAACAAAGAAGTTGAGAAGCCATTAATCGCAGGACAAACAATGCAATGACCCAAAAAAAACAAGGACAAAACAATGCACAGAAAACTAACAATGCAATTCTTGCACATATTCACTTCCACTCAAAAAGACCACACACAATCACAAAAATGAATGCCAACATACATATGCACAGTACAATTTAGCAGGGTCAGTGTATGCCCGGAGTTAACTGGCTACTAGCTAGAAATGTAGAATCGGTTGGTTAAAGACTAATATTACTCTTTGGACAAAACATATACTACTGATATCTCTATCAGATGTTATATCAATTAGTCACAAACATCATGTGTTAACCATCTGGTCTCATTCTGTTTTGTTAAGAATTTTTATTGTCTTTTCTTTGTTATTTTTTGTTCTGTTTCCATTTCCTTTCTGTGTGCATCCAGATTGTGGAATTGTACTTCCCCTCTAATTTGTATTTGACCTTTATGGTTCAGACCTAGCAAATATTAACAACCATCATGTAATATACCGGTATGTAAAATCAGCGATATACTGCTGGGTCTGCCAAATGCTCCACCAAACATCTTAGGTGACCATAGCCGACTTTGACGATCCTGTTGAGGTTGTTTGTTTACTTACTCCCAATTATTTTTTTATTATTTGGCTTTCTAACCTTTCAACTTTGAGCGTCACCTGATGAGGGTTATTCCAGAAACGCATCTTGTGGACTAAATTAGATATATCTACATTACTATCACTGTGTCGAAACCTCTGCTGGTGAACTATTAGTCCTCGAGGGTATAATCCGCCCAATAGTCAGTGTTACTATCACTGTGTCGAAACCTCTGCTGGTGAACTATTAGTCCTCGAGGGTATAATCCGCCCAATAGTCAGTGTTACTATCACTGTGTCGAAACCTCTGCTGGTGGACTATTAGTCCTCGAGGGTATAATCCGCCCAATAGTCAGTGTTTCTATCACTGTGTCGAAACCTCTGCTGGTGGACTATTAGTCCTCGAGGGTATAACCCGCCCAATAGTCAGTGTTACTATCACTGTGTCGAAACCTCTGCTGGTGAACTATTAGTCCTCGAGGGTATAATCCGCCCAATAGTCAGTGTTTCTATCACTGTGTCGAAACCTCTGCTGGTGAACTATTAGTCCTCGAGGGTATAATCCGCCCAATAGTCAGTGTTACTATCACTGTGTCGAAACCTCTGCTGGTGAACTATTACTCCTCGAGGGTATAATCCGCCCAATAGTCAGTGTTTCTATCACTGTGTCGAAACCTCTGCCGGTGAACTATTAGTCCTCGAGGGTATAATCCGCCCAATAGTCAGTGTTTCTATCACTGTGTCGAAACCTCTGCTGGTGAACTATTAGTCCTCGAGGGTATAATCCGCCCAATAGTCAGTGTTTCTATCACTGTGTCGAAACCTCTGCTGGTGGACTATTACTCCTCGAGGGTATAATCCGCCCAATAGTCAGTGTTTCTATCACTGTGTCGAAACCTCTGCTGGTGGACTATTACTCCTCGAGGGTATAATCCGCCTAATAGTCAGTGTTTCTATCACTGTGTCGAAACCTCTGCTGGTGAACTATTAGTCCTCGAGGGTATAATCCGCCCAATAGTCAGTGTTACTATCACTGTGTCGAAACCTCTGCTGGTGAACTATTAGTCCTCGAGGGTATAATCCGCCCAATAGTCAGTGTTTCTATCACTGTGTCGAAACCTCTGCTGGTGAACTATCAGTCCTCGAGGGTATAATCCGCCCAATAGTCAGTGTTACTATCACTGTGTCGAAACCTCTGCTGGTGAACTATTAGTCCTCGAGGGTATAATCCGCCCAATAGTCAGTGTTTCTATCACTGTGTCGAAACCTCTGCTGGTGGACTATTAGTCCTCGAGGGTATAATCCGCCCAATAGTCAGTGTTACTATCACTGTGTCGAAACCTCTGCTGGTGAACTATTAATCCTCGAGGGTATAATCCGTCCAATAGTCAGTGTTTCTATCACTGTGTCGAAACCTCTGCTGGTGGACTATTACTCCTCGAGGGTATAATCCGCCCAATAGTCAGTGTTTCTATCACTGTGTCGAAACCTCTGCTGGTGAACTATTAGTCCTCGAGGGTATAATCCGCCTAATAGTCAGTGTTACTATCACTGTGTCGAAACCTCTGCTGGTGGACTATTAGTCCTCGAGGGTATAATCCGCCCAATAGTCAGTGTTACTATCACTGTGTCGAAACCTCTGCTGGTGAACTATTAGTCCTCGAGGGTATAATCCGCCCAATAGTCAGTGTTTCTATCACTGTGTCGAAACCTCTGCTGGTGGGCTATTAGTCCTCGAGGGTATAATCCGCCCAATAGTCAGTGTTTCTATCACTGTGTCGAAACCTCTGCTGGTGGACTATTAATCCTCGAGGGTATAATCCGCCCAATAGTCAGTGTTTCTATCACTGTGTCGAAACCTCTGCTGGTGGACTATTACTCCTCGAGGGTATAATCCGCCCAATAGTCAGTGTTACTATCACTGTGTCGAAACCTCTGCTGGTGAACTATTAGTCCTCGAGGGTATAATCCGCCCAATAGTCAGTGTTTCTATCACTGTGTCGAAACCTCTGCTGGTGGACTATTACTCCTCGAGGGTATAATCCGCCCAATAGTCAGTGTTTCTATCACTGTGTCGAAACCTCTGCTGATGGACTATTAGTCCTCGAGGGTATAATCCGCCCAATAGTCAGTGTTTCTATCACTGTGTCGAAACCTCTGCTGGTGGACTATTACTCCTCGAGGGTATAATCCGCCCAATAGTCAGTGTTTTTATTACTGTGTCGAAACCTCTGCTGGTGAACTATTAGTCCTCGAGGGTATAATCCGCCCAATAGTCAGTGTTTCTATCACTGTGTCGAAACCTCTGCTGGTGGACTATTACTCCTCGAGGGTATAATCCGCCCAATAGTCAGTGTTTCTATCACTGTGTCGAAACCTCTGCTGGTGAACTATTAGTCCTCGAGGGTATAATCCGCCTAATAGTCAGTGTTACTATCACTGTGTCGAAACCTCTGCTGGTGAACTATTAGTCCTCGAGGGTATAATCCGCCCAATAGTCAGTGTTTCTATCACTGTGTCGAAACCTCTGCTGGTGGACTATTACTCCTCGAGGGTATAATCCGCCCAATAGTCAGTGTTTCTATCACTGTGTCGAAACCTCTGCTGGTGGACTATTACTCCTCGAGGGTATAATCCGCCCAATAGTCAGTGTTTCTATCACTGTGTCGAAACCTCTGCCGGTGGACTATTACTCCTCGAGGGTATAATCTGCCCAATAGTCAGTGTTTCTATCACTGTGTCGAAACCTCTGCTGGTGGACTATTACACCTCGAGAGTATAATCCACCCAATAGTCAGTGTTTCTATCACTGTATCGAAACCTCTGCTGGTGGACTATTACTCCTCGAGGGTATAATCCGCCCAATAGTCAGTGTTTCTATCACTGTGTCGAAACCTCTGCTGGTGAACTATTAGTCCTCGAGGGTATAATCCGCCCAATAGTCAGTGTTTCTATCACTGTGTCGAAACCTCTGCTGGTGGATTATTACTCCTCGAGGGTATAATCCGTCCAATAGTCAGTGTTTCTATCACTGTGTCGAAACCTCTGCTGGTGGACTATTACTCCTCGAGGGTATAATCCGCCCAATAGTCAGTGTTTCTATCACTGTGTCGAAACCTCTGCTGGTGGACTATTAGTCCTCGAGGGTATAATCCGCCCAATAGTCAGTGTTTCGATATTTGTTATTGAAATTTACAGTTCCTATTTAATTTAATTATTATTAAAACTAAGGTTCTCTTCCCTCAGGCATAGATGACCTTTGCCGATTTTTGGCGATCCTGTTTAGGCCCTTTGGTTTACTTGCTCCCAAAACTTTTTAGATTATTAGGCTTTCTAACCTTTCGACTTTGAGCGTACCTGATGAAGGTTATTCCAGAATTTGATATCTACGTTTTTATTAATGTTCACCTCTACAAATAAATATATGATAATGGGAAGATAAGATTTTTGGAAGGCAAATACAATGTACATGTATGTCAATATGAATATTTTCACTTGAATTTACCTATCTTTATATACAGTATACCTGAAGTTATTAGTTATAAACATTTGTACAATTTCTCTCTATGCCTGCTTTATATTTGACAGACCGTACATGTGGTATATTAAACTGTTTATTTCTTTATATGGGATACTTTATTATCTATTTTATTTAAAAGTTTATTTCTTTATATGGGATACTTTATTATCTATTTTATTTAAAAGTTTATTTCTATTTTATTGGTATTTTACACAATTGTGGGCAATTTTCACCTGTTTGATAAGTGAGTTAAACGTACATGTAGTAACATATCTATATTTGGGCATAAGAAATTTGAGCGAAAAGAAAAAAAAATTCAGGTGGACATTTGAGCGAAAACTATTTTTCATTTACCTGAGATTTTAGTAGGACATTTGAGCGAAAGTTATTTTTCATTTACCTGCGATTTTAGTAGAACATTTGAGCGAATTTCATTTCATCATATCTTATGATATTTTCAGATATGAAATTAAAATAAATCATATTAAAATATAAAAAGTCATAAATAAATATAAGAAAAAAATAGAAATATTTAAGAAATCAGAAACGATATATAAGTTCATACAATGTGTTCTCGGGTTTTTACGGTAAATAGTCATTTTTGCTAGGGGCAAAAACATTTCTTTACCATGACTGAACAGAAATGTTCAACTCATACGATTGTTATATGTCAAGATGGAAGTAACTGTTATTGAGACAAATAAAGGACACAAGTCTATCTTATGTGAAGGTTTCCTATTCAGATTGTTGAATGCGGAAACGAAATCGGGAGATCTTTCCTGGAGATGTTCAGCAAAGGGATGCAAAGCTAGAGTACGAACTGATGCTGGTCCATCACTGGTTATTCAACAAAAAAATGACCATAATCACGACCCAGACGACAGAGGCAATGAACGTCGTGTTTTGCGAGTAAACGCTAAGAGAAAAGCGGTAGATGATTTATCAGCAAGGCCATCAAAAGTGATAAAGAGCGAGCTGCAGACAATGAATGAGAAAAGCTTGGAACCGAAATATTTAAAATGTGTAGCAAAGGCAGTCTACAGCAGGGGGCAACAGACATACATCTAGTTAACGGAGGAGGTACTAGTACATAACATTTCGTTCAAAAGTCTTTTTTTTTCGCTCAAATGTCCATCTGGTTTATTAGATTTCGCTCTTTTGGATTATTTTTCTTTCGCTCAAATGTCCATCTGGTTTTTTAGATTTCGCTCTTTTGGGTTGTTTTTCTTTCGCTCAAATGTCCTCCGCCGCTATATTTTGCTTAGTTCCCTGGTAAATAGAACATCCTAGGTATGGCTTTGTTATTAATTATATAATATAGTATATCTAGCTGAACAAAGCTTAAGAGGTAAACAAAAATGACGGGGGTAAGGATTTGAAAACAATAATGATATGCTTACAAAATGCTTACAAATCCTCTTCTGGTAGAAGGCAATCATCTGCCTCTTGGACCAGCTCTGTTTCTTCAGAATCTGATTCTAAACTGTCCTGTCCGGTGGTGATTACGGCACGATAGTTGTAGAATTGATCTTGATTTTCCCAATATCGGTCTAGTCGTCGCTCAAATGTTAATAATGTATTAGCTGTTACCACATTTTCTGAAAGGCTATTCCACATATTGACAACTCGGATACAAAATGAATCTTTCCTTATGTTTAGTCTACATCTTGGTTTGAATAATTTGTATTTATGTCCTCTGGTGTTACGGTTTTCTTGTTCATGATGTTGGAAAATATTTGAAATTTCAGGATCATATTTACCACTCATAATCTTGTATACCTCTATCATGTCTCCTCTAGATCTTCTGTATGCCAATGATGGTAGTTTTAGGCGACGTAAACGGTCTTCATATGACAAGTCGGAAAGTCCTGGTATTAGTTTCGTTGCCCTTCTTTGTATATTTTCAATCGTATCTATGTGTTTTTTTAGAAATATCGCTTCACTCGGGCGCATATATCTTGTTTAAGAGCCAACCAGTCTTAGCTCCTTCTCCTTAGTGTTGCGTTATTAGCGAGAAGCAACAAATACCAATTTTATAGTCTTTGGTTGACTCGACCTGGGCTCGAACATACGATATACCGCACTCGAGTCGAATGACCATGCTAACCATTACACCACCGACACTGTGCGTTTTACATGTGCATGGCAAGTACTCGAATACAATGACACAAAAATGTACAAATAATTCCTATCTAATATAGGGTTAACATTCTTTAGACTTCATATCTTGGTTAAAGTGCTAGGATGGTTGGCTCTCTATAGACAGTTAAGACAGAAAAGTTGGTTATCCTCAACAACAAACATTCAATGAGGACCATACCAAATGTGAATGACCTTCAATAATATAACACTCGGTTTATTTTTATTAATAATGGTGGCTGTATAATTGTTTTTGTGTTGGATGTGCTGTATTTGTTTTTTTATATGCCCATACTGGTCACCCTTGATGACCTTTATGATCATGGACCTTTATACTTGGTTGATTGATTGATTGATTGATTGATTGATTGATTGATTGATTGATTGATTGATTGATTGATTGATTGATTGATTGATTGATTGATTGATTGATTGATTGATTGATTGATTGATTGATTGATTGATTGATTGATGTTTAACGTTCAGCGAGCAATTTTTCAGCTATATTCAGGGCGAAAACATTTAAAAATTTAAACGCCACGGGACTCGAAACAAGGAAAGGTGATGGGTATGGACGGATAATTTTGCCAGTGCAACAGGTCTCTTATGGATCACTCATCATGAGCATAATGCTCATAATAAGCTGTTACACTGGGTTCTTTAACGTGCGAAGAGGGTGGCAATCTATCAACACGGGACCTCGGTGTTATTTACGTCTCATCCGCAGGACGGGTTGCTTGTGAATTTCTACATCCCGCACAACCGACGGACGCCCCTTCAAGCCGAAGAAGCTCTCGGTCCCATTTCTATACCCCGGGGTTCCCGCGGGGTTGACCCCTTTTAGAGGACTAGTGCCTCTCGGGCGGAGAAACCTGGTGCCTATTCTACCCCCGGCACACCCTCTATGAGGGGGGTTCCTTTATATTTGGTTATTTATAATCCTGGTCACCGTAATGAATGGATTATGTTTAGTTTATATAATTATACTGTTATTTCATTATCATTATTGTGGAATTGTTAACTATTTGTTGTATAATGGAAAAAAAAATACCACAGTGTCAAAATAGTTCCAAAATATAATAGAAACATTGTAGAAACAACACATGCAAAGTAGATTCCCCTAACACACATGTACATGACTGTCGATTCCCCTAACACACATAATGACTATCGATTCCCCTAACACACCTGTACATGACTGTCGATTCCCCTATCGCACATGTACATGACTGTCGATTCCCCTAACGCACATGTACATGACTGTCGATTCCCCTAACACACATGTACATGACTGTCGATTCCCCTAACATACATGTACATGACTGTCGATTCCCCTAACACATGTACATGACTGTCGATTCCCCTAACACACATGTACATGACTGTCGATTCCCCTAACACACATGTACATGACTGTCGATTCCCCTACCACACATGTACATGACTGTCGATTCCCCTAACACACATGTACATGACTGTCGATTCCCCTAACACACATGTACATGACTGTCGATTCCCCTAACGCACATGTACATGACTGTCGATTCCCCTAACACACATGTACATGACTGTCGATTCCCCTAACACACATGTATATGACTCGATTCCCCTAACACATGTACATGACTGTCGATTCCCCTAACACACATGTACATGACTGTCGATTCCCCAAATACACATGTACATGACTGTCGATTCCCCTAACACACATGTACATGAATCGATTCCCCTAACACACATGTACATGACTGTCGATTCCCCTAACACACATGTACATGACTGTTGATTCCCCTAACACACATGTACATGACTGTCGATTCCCCTAACACACATGTACATGACTCGATTCCCCTAACACACATGCACATGACTGGCGATTCCCCTAACACACATGTACATGACTGTCGATTCCCTAACACACATGTACTTGACTCTCGATTCCCCTAACACACATGTACATGACTGTCGATTCCCCTAACACACATGTACATGACTGTCGATTCCCCTAACACACATGTACATGACTGTCGATTCCCCTAACACATGTACATGACTCTCGATTCCCCTAACACACATGTGCATGACTGTCGATTACCCTAACACACATGTACATGACTGTCGATTCCCCTAACACACATGTACATGACTATCGATTCCCCTAACACACATGTACATGACTATCGATTCCCCTAACACACATGTACATGACTGTCGATTCCCCTAACACACATGTACATGACTGTTGATTCCCCTAACACACATGTACATGACTGTCGATTCCCCTAACACACCTGTACATGACTGTCGATTCCCCTAACACACATGTACATGACTGTCGATTCCCCTAACACACCTATACATGACTGTCGATTCCCCTAACACACCTGTACATGACTGTCGATTCCCCTAACACACATGTACATGACTGTCGATTCCCCTAACACACATGTACATGACTGTCGATTCCCCTAACACACATGTACATGACTGTCGATTCCCCTAACACACATGTACATGACTGTCGATTCCCCTAACACACATGTACATGACTGTCGATTCCCCTAACACACATGTACATGACTGTCGATTCCCCTAACACACATGTACATGACTGTCGATTCCCCTAACACACATGTACATGACTGTCGATTCCCCTAACACACATGTACATGACTGTCGATTCCCCTGACACACCTGTACATGACTGTCGATTCCCCTAACATACATGTACATGACTGTCGATTCCCCTAACACACATGTACATGACTGTCGATTCCCCTAACACACATGTACATGACTGTCGATTCCCCTAACACACATGTACATGACTGTCGATTCCCCTAACACACATGTACATGACTGTCGATTCCCCTAACACACCTGTACATGACTGTCGATTCCCCTAACACACATGTACATGACTGTCGATTCCCCTAACACATGTACATGACTGTCGATTCCCCTAACACACATGTACATGACTGTCGATTCCCCTAACACACATGTACATGACTGTCGATTCCCCTAACACACCTGTACATGACTGTCGATTCCCCTAACACACATGTACATGACTGTTGATTCCCCTAACACACATGTACATGACTGTTGATTCCCCTAACACACATATACATGACTGTCGATTCCCCTAACACACATGTACATGACTGTTGATTCCCCTAACACACATGTACATGACTGTCGATTCCCTAACACACATATACATGACTGTCGATTCCCCTAACACACATATACATGACTGTTGATTCCCCTAACACACATGTACATGATTGCTTACTTTCCTAGTTTGCTCGATCTTTTGTTTTCTGCGTAGTGTTTATATATCGTTGTTTGTCTTTTTGTCTTTTTTCTTTTGGCCATTGTATTGTCTGTCCTTCATCGATTTCTGATTACCCCTTTGGTACCTTGTATCTTCAAACTCTTCAAAAAGTGACAGGGTTAGTTACACTAGATCCATGGGCCCACACCTCCCCCCCCCCCCCTTTTTTTTACTAAAATGCTGCGATTATGCAAGTATTTTCCACATGTGAGTAGAATGCCAACCCTCACATATAACTGTGTGAGCAGTATTAACGAACATATTTTGTATTTGTATCTGAATCGCTAGGATAAAACACTATAATATGGAACCCCAAGTGAGTGTGTGAATGATTAATTGGTTAATGCCAAAAGTGCATTCGATGAAATGATAGTGATGTAGGCTTATTGTAGACCAATACGCTTAGTTGGATTTTTATAGTGCTGCCTTACTAAAATAACAGTTCCCGTGTAGACATATCGCTTCACTCGGGAACATTATCCTGGTTCAATTTGTTAGGAGTGAAGACTTGATAGAAACATTGGAATTGATTGTTGTTTATCACCGAATGAGCAATGTTCAAGGATATCAGAGTAATAACAAGTTACATTTTGATGAGATGTTATGAATCCTGTTTTGTATTATATTAATACGCTGAACTTGATTTGTATAGTGCTAGTTATCTGCACCGAAACAAGTTATACATGTCGCTCCACTCGGGGTGAACGCGTGTGATTCTGAAGGGTATGCAGTTCCTACTACACTATTACGAGAGCCACTCGTCGTGTTGCTCTTTAAATATTCGGCGAGTGATAAGTCATGAAAGAGGAGATTAGGACGGGACTGTGACAACGACAGATGGAACATATCTGTGATCAACTGTGACACAGATATTCCGTAACAGTTAACTAAGTCATGATGGCGACCTGTAAAAACTTCAACTCAACCACTAAGAACGCTTAGTTCAGTAGCTTCCTTATTAGCAGCAATCCTCTATCATGAAAATCCTGATAGGAAACATAGTTGCTGGAAAATCATATCAACTGAGAGATATATACATGTACAAATGTAATCCATATACAGGCGCTGCAGGAATGGTGATATATATACAATATACGTACATTGTCGGTAAATATAAAATTTATTTGTACGAGCTTTAGAAACAGGCAGAATAGCGAGCCTTCGGCGAGCTTTTCAGGCCTGTTTCGCAGCGAGTACAAATGAATTTTATATTTAACGACAATGTACGTATATTGTGTTTATCCTGCAATGTCAAAAAAGTCGGAAAACTTGTCAGATTTAAACAAAAAGGACACATATCCAGAAATTGAGGGTACTTTCCTTATAAATATTCATCATATTTAAATTAGATTTTGATCACGTGACTGCAGTTTCAAGTTTGATGGATCGTTTATTAGATTTGTCAAAAAATAGCCTATAGTACGGAAATTCAATGTGTCCGTCAATGATTCGAAAATTAAAAGTTATTGTTTATTTCCGCAAAGTTTTTCTTCTGTCAAAATTCAAATATTTTTGTTTTGTAACGATTTTAGACATGTCTTTGATATCGCGATCATGCAAAAATGATCATATTATATTTAATGTGGGAACCCCGAGTTTAGAAGCTAGAAATATAAGGTTAGTTAATATAATTACATATATTATTGAGGAATCTAAATTAATTTCAGAAAATATGTCGCCAAATGTCATTCATTGTTAAATTGTGTGTCACACGCCACCAGTTTCATGTATTTCAGACATTTTTACATAGACTCTTAAGGTCAAAAAAGGGTTCGTCGCCTCGTATTTTCATTTAGTCCAGGAACCTCGAATATTCAATTGTTTTCATTAATTTTTATTTCATTTAATTCAGCTTGATTCAATGTATCATTTTCAAGTTCAGAAAATGACACACATGCAATTATGAATGATATCGTCTATATAGATCATATAAAAATTGCAGACGTCCCGGCGTCGCCATCTTAGATATGCAAATGAGTAAAGTACCCATCATTTCTGGCTATGAGAAACAAGCGTCATTCCTCGTCTTTATAAATGTTGTCAAGGGTGTCTTCTTCCTGGTCCGCGTTACATTAGTACCAGTTTCATACTTGTCTGCGCCCTCCGCTGTACATAGCTACAGGGTACCAGGAAAGTTTATTCGTAGGCTGAAAAGTTTATTCGTCTAGTACGAATAAAGCAAACATTTATTCATATAGCATATTTGTACAGCAAATGTACTGATTGCAGGATAAATATATATATATATATATATATATAGGGAGTGGATGTGGTCGAGTGGTCTAGGGCGCTGGACGTAAGGTTAAGCGAATGGTGCTGCAGTGTATCAATGGTGTGGGTTCAAATCCCGTCGAGGGAAGAACAAAAAATTGACAGCTCTAAAATCTAATTCCAACACTGTTTGGTTTAATTTTCAGACGTATATATATATATATGGAATGTCCACAGTGGAAAAATAAATATCCTCTCTTTTGTCCTAAATTTTCGTTCTTAACCAACCCTCTCGGTCAATTTCTACGTGTAGATCAAGATAAGAAATAGACCTAGTTAAACATGTGGTATCCCTTGTAGATGCAATCAACATACAGTCACTAGACTTGACATGTTTAAGCTGTCTGACATCATCTATATAGCGGAACGTGAAATCAAAGGACAAGGCTAGTTTATTTTCGTTTTTACTTGAGGAGCCCCTGTACGAGTCTAGCTGCTACATATGAATAATGGAACAAATCGGCGAGAAGAGGAACACAGTTGATATTCATAGAAATGCTGACAGTTGAAATAAAAACGTAGATATCGAATTTAGTGCGCATGACCCGTTTCTGACATGTCTTCCAATCGTAACTACTCGGCCATTCTCGCTACCCTGCAAATAACCTCGTATACATTAGGCGTATAAATCGCACTACTTTTCACATGTCAGTTACATGAAAGTTTGATAAAGTTATATTTAAAGCAATTTTCTATATTTCAATTAAAGTTTTAATTAGTTTTGCATGATTAGATTTTACTTAGTATATGTTCCATATTGGATTTTCGTGGACTATATTTGTGTGCGGCTTAACTTAACTTAACTTAACTTCCGGCAAACAATTTAAGAAGAATTTCTACTATGTACGTACGAGGTTATTTGCAGGGTAGCGAGAATGGCCGAGTAGTTACGATTGGCATGTCTTCATTCAAAAGACCGGAAATCCAAATAATTTGAAAAATATGACAGTTATGTTGTCAATCAAAAACTCAGAGTATTTCGATGATGTCAATTTCAGAGAACTTTTGGTTAGAACCAGAAGCTTTTTTTTTTTTTTACCAAAATAAGATTTGTCTATTCCTAAAACGAGATATGTATACATCTATAACATTTTAGTCTTTACCACCTTTGTATATATATTTGACACAAAATTACTAATCAAAACAAATGCAACAAAACCTTCTGCAAATATAACATGGATTTACTTAGTAACCTGGTTCACATAGGAATGAAAATCTTTCACTAAGTCAGAAATATAGGCTTTTTCTTAAAATATTTCTTTGTGCTTAATGCAAGTGGTTTAACAAATTCAAATTCAAAATGTTATTGTCATTAAACAATACAGTTTGTGACAATTATACAAATTATACACATAAACATGTAACAAAGAGAACATAAAATCGACATTTTCAAGTAAATATGTTAGGAGTCCCCTGTCCTCAGTTCTAATGACTTTTTTTTAAAAAGGAACCCAGTTTATTTACTTGAGATGGTGTTGATGGGTTTAAACTATATGAATTTTTATCTGATTCTGACAAGTTATTAAAAATTTGATTTTCGTTGTTCAAAATGTTTAAAAATGAAGACCTCAATTCAGAATTTATCGTGCAATGTAAAAGAAAATGTTTCTCGTCATCTATACACTTACAGTGTGAGCATAAACGTTGCTCTCTCGGAATATTTAAATTTCTCCCCTTTTCTATTAATAGGTTGTATTCACTAATTCTAAGTTTTGTTATTAGCTTTCTGTATTCAAAATTAGATATAGATAAGTAACTTTCCACTGATAAATTTTGTTTTAAATTTGAGAATAAATATAATTTACTTTTTTGGTCTAATTTTGAGAGCTTATTATTTATTAAATTTTCATAGTAATATTTTAGTGTTGATATTACATATTTCTTGGGTAGTTTTACTTGATTTGAACTAGTAGTATTTTGGAGTTGTAAGATATCAAGACCTGTCTCATCAATAATACTCTTTGCATATGAAAACCATGTGTAGATCTATGCCTTGAGAATCTAAATTTTGACAAAGTAAAAAGGATTCTTTTAAAAGCGGATTTAATTTTCTTGCAAAATATAACAAAGTTTGAGATTTAATCAAGTTCTCTACTGGCAATCTTCCAAGTTCTAATCTGACTGCTAAATTTGAAGCTTTCTTTAACCGATAACCTTAATACAGCATTTATACAGTATTTATAATAAATTATGCTCGGTAATACTTCTCTACAAATAAAGTTCTGCAACAATGAAGCACAATATATTTAAATATAGACAACACAATTCGTTCGTTTTAGTGACCAGGATTATAAATGTACAGATATAAATTGTTCCAGCATCACAAACGATGGGTAAATTAACATTAAACCAAAACTGTAAATCCAATTCAAAAGCAATCGCATTACATTTGCGTGCATCATCATTACATGTTGACACCAAAACATTAAATTTGCTCACATTACCATTACATTTTGACACGAAAACATTCCATTTGCACATATTTCTTTACATTTTAAGCATGGAAATTGTATTCACTATCGAACCCATGTGCATGCATTCTGATCGGTTTTATTCCTGCCCTTGCAGTTTCCCTTACCGTATACTGTCATAATATAGCACCAAATTTATCACCTGATTTTTGACAAAAGTAAAACGACGAATGCCACTAGTGGAAAAGGAATTCCCCCCTGAGCGCCTATATATTCATCCCGCTTGGTTCGTGTTGTTCATTTTGTCCAATTACACGTTCTCACGTTTTTATCTCGGTGTTGTGATGTCAGCTTCCATTTCCGCATAAAAACGATGTTCAGTTCGTCTTTACTCCATTCATTTTGTAGTATGTTCATATTTTATATCCGTTATTTATTTGCATTTAACTATGTATACTGGTGTCCAACACGATGTCCATTTCAGAATAGCAACACAACGGGTGCCACTAATGGAGCAGGAACTGCTTACCCTTCGGATCAACTTAGTTTGGCACCTGATTGTTAGCGGGATTCGTGTTGGTCAATCTCTAGTTTCCTGTGTAGTTTTGTCGACAGTTGTTTTTTTATATTTTTTTATCCCAAATTCGCTCAAATATAGTGCACCATTGCGTTGTATATTCACGTGCTCACACAATGTTGATTTACTCTGTAAGTTTAACGGTTTGCTGATATTAGCAAACCTGGTGAATGGTTTTGGCTTATTATAGTACGGGAACGATTCTAGAAAAAGACGCGTACTTTCCGAGTTTAATGGACCGACATACCTCACGGCTGATATTTTGCAAAATGATTAAGTATACATTATATTATCATTTTCCCATGGTGCATTTTTTTTGTTAGAGCTCTTGAAAGTGAAATTTCGTAGATTTTTCAAATTACAACTTCAATTACAAAAAGGCTGTAAGAACATTAAACAAAGTAAATTGTTGACACAACAAAGTTATTGTCAGAATTTTCAAAAAACAAGCAAACATTTTAACATAGAAGATTTAGCATCTGACGGATAGCTAAATGATTATTGAGCATTTCTCGGAAGAATGTGAAAGCTTTTTCCGATTGCAGTACCTGTCATTGTGAATATAATTTAATGAATTACGCGTAGATAGTTTTAAGGTGAATAAATTTGTATAGTTATCAGTTCTTTCACACTCTATAAGTACAAATCACTCAAAAAGGTACAAATTTAACCTTAAAACAGCAATTTTTCGAAACCACTGACTCATTAAATTTATGAACGCTTTCGTTACTTTCCCCTGTATTAATTTCACCCTTATTCATGACAATATACGTGTCGTGAAGTCTTGAAGTTTTGACATTATCGTTCGAATACGTTTGTGAAATACATAAATCATTGTTCATTATTGAGTTTAAAAGTGTTTTGTGCAAGTTCTTTTTTTTTTAATGTATGGTTTTTTAAGTGGGTTTTACTTCTTTGTTTTGGTGGTTTAGTTAGCATTTTAGTACCGATCGGAATAGACATGAAATGTTCCGGAAAAAGTTTTGTCCTGTATATATAGTCCTGAACACTTGAAAGTTTTATATTGTTGTTTAAATTTGTTTTATGATATACCTTATTTTTGTTTTGTGTTGAATTTAAGATTGTTTTGTACCAGTTTCTATACCGATGTGGTCATTTTAATTTGTCACTTATTGCCAATCAGACAATATCTGATTCGTTCTTGGAAATGTGTAGTCCCGTAAAGTTTGCTCGCTCACTATCGAAAAGAGTCGAACGGTCATCAGTTGGGAATTATGCACTCGAATTATCCTCCAGTCTATGTTTGTCAATCAACAAATGGTTAAAAGAAACAGTAATGGGTGGATCGTGATTAAATCTTCTGATAATAATGTTTTACTGCTTTCTCTCCACTTCTATTCCAAAATGACCAATATCGACGAGCTTTGGTTTCAAACGGGTAGCATAACGTAAGTAAAAGACGGTCGGCGATTTATACCAATGCATGACCTATATAACTCACTTGGAGCTGAAATGGCAAACATTTTACCAGTAGCTCACTCCCTTACTGGGTGCATCCTTTTTTGGTATTGGCAAGAAGACAGTTTATAAAATTCTTAAACAGAATACAACAAATACCAAACTTTGACAAATCTAGCTAGTTCTGATGTTGATACATGTGTTGAAGCAGGCAGGCTGTTGGTAGCTGATCTGTATGACCCAAAAGGTAGTGATAAGTCTGTTCACAGAGATCTAAATAAACTCAGGGTAAAATTAGCTTTGTCAAAAGATTCCTCTCTTGTCAAACTTCCTCCATCTGAAGCAGCATTTAGACAACACATACTTCGTGTTGTATTCCAAGTGTATGTATGGACACATGCTAATGAAGCTAAACCACCGCCTAGGTCACCTTTAGAGTATGGATGGAGAAATGAGAACAAATATTTAATGCCAAAGTACTTTGAAGGACCCATGACGTTTGACTTCTTGCAAGAACTTGTATGTATGTGTAAAGGCAAGTTCATTTGCAGCAAAAATTGTGTTTGCGTTGAACAAAATTTATCGTGTACGAGCATCTGCGGTTGTCAAGGAAATAAAGAATGTAGAAATCAGCTGTCACACCAATTGTCGGTAGCTGAAAATTTGGGAAATGACGAGGATTGTCCAAGCGACATCTAAAGCAGTTACCTGACTGGAAAAAAAGAAAAAAAAGAAACCTGCCATTGGTCTCAGACCTTGACGCGGTTGGTGGGCTTTCAACTAACATGAGACCTCTGTAAAAGGCATATTATACTTTTTACCATTGTAGTTATGCTCTTTTGTTAAAGTAAATCAATTGTTTTCCTACTTTTAGGTTGGTGTGGTAGAGTTTAGATTTCATACACCCCGTTATTTCTCGTAAGATTTTTATGAAACTTTCCAGAAAATATCTGCATATACTATATTTTTCTATGATTAAGTTCCATTTGTAATTTCTTTTTCAATTTTGATGCACAAATTTTAAAAATACATTTTGTGTACACCCCGACGGCAGGGGCATATATCAAAAACCTTTACCCGATATTTTCAAACAAAAAAGAAATTATTTGATCAAAAACATAACATTCTACATAATGCCAGCATTTTTTAATTGTAATAGTAAACTGTTTTCAAGGAAAATATCCATTATATAAAAAAAATTGCTATTTTCAACATTTTCTACAAATGACCTTTAACCCCAATATTGCAAAAACTGCACCATAGTGGAACTCTACGACAGGGCTTCATCGAAGCACCTCGGTAATATCTTTTAAATAAGACCAAAAGTAGCCGTGAGGTATTCCGGTCCATTCAATTTTCGATTTTTACTTGATTTTTCCTCCACTATTATGTATGCATCAACATTGTATTTATATAAAATTGTATCAATATTTTGGTTTTTGTTCATAGAGAGAAATTTAAGTCAGGTGGTAGGGTTATTGTATTTAACGCCACTTTCAACAAGATTTCAGTTATATCGTGGCGGTCAGCTTTATTGGTGGAGGAAACCGGAGATAAATCACAGACCTGCAGCAAGTTACTGACCAACTTTATCACATAATGTTGTATCGAGTATACCTCGCAATTAGCGGGATTCGAACCCACAACTTTAGTCGTGATAGACACTGATTGCATATGTTGTTGTAAATCCAACCACCATACGATCACGACCACGATGGTCCCAGAAAATGAATACAATTATTTACAAGACTTTTTACTTTAACAAATGACTATAATTGGTTTGATACAAAACGTACTTATAGTGTATACTTCAGACATGATATGTTTACACTCTGACCATGGTGAAATTTTTAAATATTTACAATACCACTGTAAATTTTTATCTTTCAAGAGTTTTAATGAGGGCAAATAATTTTTAGAGCGTCCGTCATATAATATTTATAGTTTATATGAAGCATTAACATTCGGGTGTCCTCGCGGTTTTAAATGGTATGTATTTCATTACGAATTAAGTGTTTGTATAAAAGTTATGAAACAAGTGTATGATTAATTCATCTAAATTTTCAGGACTAATAAATAAATGTTGATGCATTTTATATTTTCGCGTTTAGATTTCAATTGGGAGTGAGTGTTGTTTAACGCCAATTCAGCAAATTTTCAGCTATATCATGGCGAGAACAAGTTAATTATCAATGAGATGATGATGAGGTCTGCTTAGTACTAGACCAACACGCTGAGTTGGATTTTTATAGTAAACAACTGTCTGCGGGTAGACATAACGCTCCACTCGGACACATTATTCTGATTCCGAGCCAACCAGTCTTTGCTCTTTCTCCTTTATGCTGCGTGCTTAGCGGAGAAGCAACAAATACCATTTTTAGTCTTTGGTTTGACTCGACCGGGGCTCGAACCCACGATCTATCGCACTCGAGGCGAGCACGCTATAACCGGCATTACGCCACCGATGCGGTTCGATTTTAATTGGTTGAAGCACTTTAATTGACTTGAACACTTATAACGACGTCTTAATTTATAAATCACATGTCTGTGCCTCGTCAGGTTTTATTAGCAATTAAGGTACTTATTTCTTAAAAGCATAATAAGCAATTTCCTAAAAACAAAAAATTAAAAACACATTCACAACGGAAGTTGCTAAGCAACGAATGTAAACTAGACACATGACTTTTTTTTGTAGTTGTAATGGACATTTAACAGTTGAACCTATTGTCAATTTCATGTGTTTATTCTACAATAGTAGGTCAATAACAACATTCTATTTACCATATTTAATAAATCACAATATATCTAGTTTGTATTTAATGATTTAAAATTTGACTCGCTGAATGTTGACAATAACGATTTTCCCATTTTGAAATTGAATTCAACAAAAGATTCAATTAACCTTAGCAAATGAGGTTATTATATACGTAGAATAAATAAGTTTTATATTAATGAAATTTTCGTTGTCAACAAACCTATTTATAAGATGTTGCATGTTAAAAACTCTAATTTGATTAAAAGTTATCCATCTTAAAACAGATAATATTTTGAATAGAATTAACATAGCGCCTACATGTTACGAGTTTCTACGTAACTTACAAGTATACGCAACTGTTTTCATAAGGAAACTACGGTTTATTAGATATATTTATTCTTGAAATTTACAGTTTGTAAATAATGTCGTAAATTTTCCCTCAGGCATAGGTAGCTTAGCTGATTTTGGCTATCCTGTTTAAGCTCTTTGGTTTACTTGTTCTAAACACTTTTAAATTATTTCTCTTTCAAATCTTTAGATTTTAATCGTACCCGATGAATGTTATAATTCCAGAAACACGGTGTTGTGCGCACTAAGTTAGATATCTACTTTTTTTGTTATTAAAAGAATACAAGGAGAAAAAGATCGACTCTAGTTCATCATATGTAGGACCACGTGTATATGTTGTACATGTGTAGTAAAAGGTGTATATGTGTGGATGTTGTACATGTTTTCTTAGAAAGTGTGCAACTTAGATAAAAAAAAATAATCATTATCTTTCTATTGTATTGTCATTTTTCTCCAAATGAAAATTTTGAAATAAAAAAAATCACAACCATTTATTTAACTTGAAACTGTGGATTGATAACAATTATAAATCACGTTCGGGTTTTTTTGGGGGATGTTAACTGTCTGCATTGTTTAAAAATGCTAAATATTTGCGTGAAAATTGGTAACATTACATATAAAGTTGAAACTTGATAATTTTTAAAAATAACAAAAATCGTAATAAATTGCATGATTGAATATTGTATACAGCTCTTTCATTTTTAATAAGTTGTAATAAAAGTATAATTTTCTAGATTGAAATTAATAGTATATGTATTTTATCAATAACAATCTGATCTAATATTGAATCCACGGGGAGTAATAGGTATCCGGCAATAAATTCATGTTATTGATACATTTCCAATAATAAAAATTAAAAAAAGAACACGTCATTATTGTTCAGTCATTGTTCATAAATATAGACACACCTCAAAATGACAAAGTTACCTGAGATTTTATAATTTCATATACTAACTTCGTTTTTACTCATAGATATTACAGTGTTCACTGATATGTTACCGATTTTTCAATAGATAATAATCGGTTTCACCTTTTTACATTAAATATTGAATTTTTTGTTGTATAAAGTGCTGTAACACTAAGTTACCGCGGGAGTGAGAGTGGAGAATAAATTATACAATACTTTATTTAATATATCTGGACCGGTATATATATATAAAAGGTTACAATCGTAAGTCTTTTAATATACGACCGATCACATTGTATGTGCTACGATTGTGTTTTTTGAAGTCATTTTAGTGAATATGCCCACGGCGAGATTTTACTTTTAAATGATAAAATATTGACAGAACGTTTTCAATCTATAGATTTTCTGTTTTACAAGGACATTGTGGAGACACCAGGGAACAGATCAACACTATATACGAGAGTGGATGTGTAATCAAGTTGCACTGATAAACATTTACAGAGTAAACAGAAAACTGTCACCATATTAAACGTCTTTCGATCATCAATTCTCACATGGAGGCCAAAGGATTGAGTGTTGAAGTTTTAAAAGTTCACAATGCAAACGTGAAAAAGGAGACGAAACAGCAGCACAGCACCATGGGTCCACCATCGAAATCTTTATGGGGCGCTATGGCCAAAGACAAACATTCGGACAGCAGCAGTAAAGTTTCATCCGTTCTGGCCAAGGATAGATTCTCTAGACTTAGGACTAAACTGAAAATGAATCAGATGCTGGGAGGATCATTTTCGAGGAGTAAAGCTGGATCTGAAATTGTCCCCCGAGGAATGAAAACAATGGAAAATACATACAGAATGGGACCGGACCAGTCCTCTACGTTTAATACTGACAAAACTAAATACATCATAATGTCTACATTTGAATCTTACTTGAAGGATAGGCAATATGATCCCAAAACTTTCCCCAGGTTGTGTAAAACTCTGGCAGATTTACTGAAAGAGCGAGTCAAGTCAACGGGACCAAAAAGATTTAAGATTTTAACAAATGTGTCTATTCTAGAAAACAAGGAACAATGTGCTGTTTGTGTTAGTAGATGTATCTGGGATACAGATAATGATAATTTCTCTACGGCTACATACAACGGTAAGGATTTTTCTGCCATTGGAACTGTGTTTGCCTTGTATTACGAATGAAAAACGAACTTATCTGTTACAATGTATCACAAATTTTCGACTGGATTTCCTTTATTTCGTGTGAAAGGATTTACGACAGTGAAGATGTGTCAACACTGTGTCGCTTAATTGAAATATTGTGATATAAACCTCTTTCACCAAGAACTTTGGAGGTGAATTATCCGTCCACAGATATGTATTTATCTACATCTAGGTCAAAACGAATATATTGTTTCATTTTAACAACTGTATATCGATTTGTTTAATATTATATTAATATGTTTTATTTATTACACATTTTTTAACATTTATCATTGTATCATTATTACAGCTTGACTACGTTTCATAAAACAACATACACTTGGTGTACCACGACGGGTGTCACTAATGGAGCACGTAATACTGATTTATCTGATTTTATCCCCGTTTTTATTTGTTGGGGATCATGTTGCTCTTTGTTAGTTTTCTGTGTTCAGTATTTGTGAATTGTGTTTGTTTATGTCTTCAAACTTTTCCAATATGGTACATTGCAATCGATGGAAACTTTTAGCTGATCCCAAAGATGTCTAGATTATTTTGCTGTAAAAAAAAACAGCCCCTGTTATCTTGATTGGTTTTTTCTCAGAATAGAATTTATTACATGTGAATAACTGCGACCAAATCTTAAATGATTTTTTCAATAAATAGACGTTTTCTCAAAGACAAAGGAAGAAAACTTTTCGCTCAAAGCTTTAATTTCATTTTTCCATTTATATATATGAAACTATAGATACTAATTATATACTGATTAATCGGCCTCATATTTAGACTTATACCTAGATATTACCAATGAGGTACAATTAAGTTCCAACATTTATAATAAAGGTGATGACTCTGATTTTCCAATAGTTAACCTTCACTTATTCTGTAGCAACAGTCTTGTTTTCCCTTCTTATAGAGTATTTGTATCCCAATTCATACACTAATTCATAGTCTGTTCTTCTGATGGAAACACGATAATACTATTGTTTTACAATTTACTGGATCAGGGAGCAGTAGACGAGAAATTTGTTGCAGATATGGTTGAGAATCTCTGCTTCCTTAAATGGCTTTGGGAATGATGACTTCATGGTGGGTGTCATTATGAAGGCATTGATAACCCTTGAGCTGAGCACCTGGTACGAGTCCCAGTTATTGTGGGATTTCGCGTTTATATTCTTTATGTTTGTATTGTATGTTTATTTTGGTTTCCAGTTCGTCTGTTTATATGAGTACTATTCGGACTTGTAAACTCTGCACTTTTTTTCTTTGCTAACTAGGAAACAAATTGCACAAAACACACTGCCTACAAATTGTATGGAGAAAATATAGGTTACATTTCAAACATAAAAAAAGGTAAAAAAAAATTAAAAACAAAATTTAAAAAAAAAAAGGGAGAACAATTTGTCTTTTGTTCAACATATTTCGAATTGTGAAATTAATATTGAAAAACAAGTTAAATGAACATAAATCAATTGTAAGCTTACGAAATAAAATTTCCTACACGTTGGGGTGGTAAAGTATTTTTTAGATAATTTTCTAGAAAATATATACATGTATGAACAGAACACCATCATTAAATAATTCTAGTTGTATTATTAGAACAACATATGATGTTAAGCTTACAATTTACTTCACGACCAGGATATACAAGGATTAAATTGGATTTTGATGGCGTTTAGAAAATATAAATGTTTAGTATAAGTACAAATGAATCAATTTAAGAGAAGGTCGCAGTTAACTCGGGCATTTTCCTTCATTTTTCGTCATTTAATGGGTTTATAAAACGGTCTTATATTTTTAATTTATCATCTGATTATGTCAAAGATAACGTCTTTGGCAGAAAATTGTGATTTATTAATGCCTCAGTACAGCTTCGTTACAACCAATGTGTTTATAAGAATAAAATGAAAAATAAAAAAATACCACACTGTCAGAATAAGTCCAAAATCCAGCTGCAAATAATCGTAGAAAGAGGCAAAATGGATACCACTAACACACAAATACATGACCGCTCACTGTCCTAGATTGATGCATACACTTAATTCAATAAAAAGTTAAACTGGCTTTATGGGCCCAAACCTCCACTCTTGGGTAAAATAAATGGGGGGAAATATATGTACAAACTAATAAACAGCTTTATACATGTACAAAAAGTATATGACTTCACAAAACGCGAGTGAAAGATTAAAGATAAATTCTGACAATTTTGAGTGTATCTTAAATTAAGCTTTCTTCATTTCTGTAAAGAAATCACAAAAATTGCTTAATATGCAAAAATATAATTACAGAAATGTAGCTCTTTAACGTTTTTTTTTTACCCGAGGTCAACATGTAAAACCGTTAAGAGATCAATCGTAACTACTCGGCCATTCTCGCTATCCTGCAAATAACCTCGTATGCATTAGGCGTATAAATCGCACTACTTTTCACATGTCAGTTACATGAAAGTTTGATAAAGTTATATTTTTAACAATTTTCTATATTTCAATTAAAGCTTTAATTAGTTTTGCATGATTAGATTTTACTTAGTATGTCTTCCATATTGGATTTTCGTGGACTATATTTTTGTGCGGCTTAACTTAACTTAACTTCCGGCAAACAATTTAAGAAGAATTTCTACTATGTACGTACGAGGTTATTTGCAGGGTAGCGAGAATGGCCGAGTAGTTACGATTGGTTAATAGATATGTACGGTTCCGCACCTATACAAATAATTTGACAGTTCAATTAACGTAGGGTTTTATTTTGTTCAGTCAACTTGTACTGGATTCCTTTATACTGTAAATTCATGGAATTTTTAAAATAATTATTTAAATCAACCCTTCACCATTTCTTAGGTCATATATAATACCCACGGTAACACGGACACCAAGATAACATTAAGTACATTTATTAACATGAATTCAAAGATTTAATCTATTAAAATTTATTTATATTAGTCATGAAGATAGATTATCATTTTTTCTTGAGATTTTTGTCTAATTTACAAAGATTTTATTTATACCTTAATTACCTTTCTATTTGTTTTTCTAATTACATACTATTCAGTTTCTGTCGTGTACGTATATATATGGAGCTATAATTATTTAAATGACCGACATTTTATTTCATGGTACTTTTATTATTTGAAAAACCACTCGAAAAGTAAAGACATGATCAAATAAATCCAATTACACGCACTGTTTAAATCATATGGGTGAGAAAGGAGAATGTATTTAGAAATTTAGAGTCAACTAAAATTAGATAAAGTATGATTTAACACGTTAAGGAACTTATCAATGCTCAATTATACTGGCTTTTTAATCAAACTGGAAAATTATTTATTTACAAGATTTTGGTGTATGGTTGTATATTTCGAACTTTAAATGAATGGTTTTGTATAACACTCACGCAATGTACTTAGTATACTAGTATTCGAAATGAATAAGGGGTAAAATCTGTGATCCAGATTTAGGGGGAGGGGATTAACGCCACATTCATCAATATTTCAGTTTTATCGTGGCGGTCAGTTTTATTGGTGGAGGAAACCGGAGTACCCAGAGAAAACCACCGATCCATCGCAAGTCACTGACAAACTGTATCACATAATGTTGTATCGACTACACCTTACTATTAGCGGGATTCGAACTCACAACTTTAGTGGTGATAGACACTACTTACAGGTAGTTGTAAATCCAACTACCATACGATCACGACCACGACGGTACCACTGATCTTTTTTTTCTGGTACAAAACATATTGTGTAGCAAATATCATTTCTAGAGTCTATGCCAAAATAATCAATTGAGTGATTGTTGTTAAACACCAAATGAGCAATTATTCAACTATATCATGGCGAGGACAGAACTAGCTACATTCAATGAAATGATGACGATGTCCTCTTTGCACAAGACCAACACGCTTTATTGGATCTTTATAGTGCTAAGCCAGTGAAACAACAGTCCGCGGGTATAATATATGTCGAGAAAACCTCGTAAAGTTTACCTTTTCTTCCCTCAAACTTGACATGTAGTATCTTAGAAGTATTATATATACTATGGATCTTACGAATTAAATTATTTAAACCAACGAATCCGAAGGATGAGTTGGTTTAAATAAGTTCATGAGTCAGATCCATGGTATATATGTTTTGTAACAGAAATTACATGATTGACAGATTTATGACGTCAAAATCATGTAATAACAGATCTAATACGTCAAAATCATGGAATAACAGATCTATGACGTCAAAATTATGGAATAACATCAAGATCTTCATGTTAGACCATGGTTTGTAAAAGTTCACTAATTTTAAGTTGATTATTGCATAAAAACATCAAAGGAAAAATACGTATTTATGTTACAAAGGTGTATATATACGGTCTGGTCTATGGTATGATCAAATAATTTTTAACATGAAACTAAAAGTCCAAGTAAATTGTTGGTACTATTAATTTATGTGTAGCCCCACACAGAGTTTCCTCACCAAATGTGGATTCGGCAAAAAGGACACGGTTGTCAGGACAATTCTTGTCTCTACTAATCTTCTTTGAAAGTACAAATCCAAATGATGTGTGGCATAGTGTCAATTATGTCTGTGTTTTCTTTAAAAACAAATCCTCGTTTAATCTTGATATGGCCAAAAAACATGACCACCGTTGATCTCTCGATCTCTCTCTCTCTCTCTCTCTCTCTCTCATTTAAAGAATTTCAGAAACTACAAGTCCAAATAATTTTTAGTTGGTACAAGAAAAATTTAAAGACACCAAAAGTGGTAACCATAAGCCATAAATCGAAGAACAGATAAAACCATGACAAACAGACTATTGAAAAAAGACAAAGCAATGATAGACAACACGAACCCCACTAATTATCGGGGGTGACCTCAGTTGCTCCGGAAGGGTAAGGAGTCCCTGCTCCACTAGTGACACCCGGTGTGTTACTGTTTAGCGGCACGCATATTATCTGATATGGAAATCGTATTGGTCACTAGTATATACACACAAATACAGATAAATAAAACATGAATATCCTACAAAGCAAATGCGATGAAAGACGACATGGCCTATGAGAGGGATTCAGCCGGTACATCGGTCCGGGCCCGGAGAGCCAATAAGGGTCATGTGAATCTGTGAAGGGCGCCTTAGCCATAGACGTTTTATTTTGATTATTTCATTTTTGGGGGTATTTTCAACTATTTTTAGTTTTTTTAGAAAATTAATTATGTAAAATTAATTTAGACTTCTGAATTCTGGTTGTTGATCACCACTTACATTTACATTGTAATCAGGAAGGCCATTATTGCATTATATAACATATATTTACTGTCTTTCAGGTCCAAACTTTGGAAGTTCTTGTTTGAAACCACCCATTTAGAATGTATCCCCCGGGGCCCCAAAACAGTCTTGTTCCGCATTACAAAATTTCTCTTGGAGTCCCTGAAAGACGAACCGAACATCGTATTTACACGGAAATCGTAAATGACATCACATCATGGAACTCAAGACATGTAACTGACCAAAATTAACAACATGAACCCAACTAAAACCTGAGCGGACCCGTATCAGCCATGGGCAATTCTTGTCTCGAATTGGTTGTATCTGTATAAATTGTCTCTGAAATTACTACTCCAAATGGTTTGTATAAATAATGCTTGTGAAGTTGTGAGTTATTTTCCAAACAAATTCTCAATTAATTCTCAAAAACATGGCTTCCGTTGATAATTCTTGTTTCTGATTTCCTGAAATTAAAGTCCATCTGATTTGTAAGTTGGTACTAATAATTTCTCATAGAATTTCTCATTTCGTATGGATCTGGCGAAGAACACGACCGCCGATGGTCAATTCAAGTATCTGAATGGTAGAAATCTAAAAAAAAAAAATCCTTTCCTCTAAATCTGCAAGTCCAAATGACTTGTAACCAAGTGCAAACGATGCTTGTAGGGTCATCTACAAATATCCTCGTTTAATCGTAATCCTGTCACCCACCCCAAAAAAAACAATAAAAAAAAACATGACCACAATTGTTGTTTCTGATTATTTGGACTTTTTAAGATGTTTTCCATGTGAAGTCCAACACAAAAATAAACGGTGAGCTGTGTAAGTTCCACGCGAGTCATATCGAATCGTTTGTGATATGTAATTTTATATATTCACGTTTGGATTGTTTCCACATAAAGCAAGCAAAAAAAAAATTGAAATTAAATTATGACGGAATTACCTTTAGATGGTCCCCATAAACATTTCTCTTGGTTTTTCCCTACATACGACACGTCCTTCCCATCTTGGTGGCCGGCTTCTATATCTGTTAGTCGAAGATACAAAATCTGGCTTCTACTCGACAGGAGAGAGAGCTCCTAATGACGCTGTTGTAGAGCTGATTTAAACCTCCTAGCTGACTTTGTGCACACTATATTCTCATCCAGCTGGTTCCAAGATATTACTGAATTTACGAAGAATGAGTTCTTATACTGTTCAATCTTGCATGGAGTCATTTCAAGTGCCTTGGTGTGTTACGGTTGATGAGCTCTGCTCTCCTCGACTACTGAAGATCGTTGGTTCGATCAGAGATGGAGTCAAACTAGACTATTTTATGGTATTTTTTTCTTCTGAATCTCCATTAAGCACACGGTATTATTGAGTAAAAATCCAAGCCTCTGTGGTTCGGAGTCAGAATATTGTCCGAGTGGAGTGATATGTCTTTCTGCAATTCCATTCAGCTAACACTTTGAAAATCAACATGAACGTGTTAACTTGGTCTAATATACGAGGGCTATCCGTAAAGTTCGTGGACAAGTCCCAATTTTCCTAAAAATCAACGTGTTTTTCAAAAATGTTAGTGATACCTGTATTCCTTAATTAAATGCGATGTTATATATGTTATATATGCGTATATATATAAACCGTCATAAAAAATTAACCAAGTACTGGTTGTGATATAGCTGGGAGGAATTAATGTTTACTTAACATTCATGATATTACAAGAAAAGTTTGAAGATGCAAAAGGGGTATTCAGAATTTGTAAAGGACAGACAATACAATAGCCAAAAGAAAAAGGACAAAATGACAAACAACGATCTACAAAACATTACACAGAAATATAAAGATCGAACAACACGGACCCTGACGTAAAAACCTGAGGTTAACTCATGATCATGTGCTCCGAAAGTGAAAACAGTTCCTACAGTTGCCGTCACTAGCTCTAGTTCTATTATCCGGACATGTACATCCTGGCATGTAATAATTTAAATAGGTGAAAACAGTAGATCTATATCATCTGGGTTTGACCATCGTTAGGAATAATCGGCGTAGCACGAGTCTAATTGACTGAAAACTCATCTGGATACAGTGGAACCAAAACCCTAGAAGAATCATCTTTGTGGGATACTCTGAAGAAAATCTAACTTTGGTTCCAATCCGACATCGAATATGGTAGTCACCAGAAACTATTCGTCACGTTCTAATTATATGACATTAAATATTGCAATGAGGGGTAGGCTTAGTTACATGTAACACTGTTTGAAGAAAAGAAGTATGAATATTGTTATTTTATTTAGTTGCTGATTTGTATGTGCTTATTTTTCTGACAAGATATTCCATGGAAATGAGTTGATAATTTTGCTTGATTATATCTCCATTTCCATGTTTTTCTAAGTAAACGACACCTGTGATATTACCTGTTTTGCGGATATTTTGCCCGATGTTCGGTTTGTTATTACTCTTATATATGACACTTCCGTTTTATGAAGTGGGCAATCAAATATTTAATAATAATGCCAATGGTATCGGTGTTTGGTTACACTTCTACTCAACTTTGTGGTGATCTAGTACTCATTTTAAAGCCCTTTTTGTCTGACCTAGAAAGTGAATTTTTGAAAGGGTTGCAAGCCGAAACGGGTGTTGAAATCGTCGTTGACAATGTCGATGAAATTGTCTCATTTTCTGGAGATTTCTTATCGATTTCACGTGCTAATGAAATTATATCACAATTCACTAAACAGTTGAATGAAACAATATGCGAAAATATTGAAGATAAGGCACCTGAAACATGTATAACAACAGAAATATCAATGTTGAAACACCACACAAATTCACTAAATTCAGACACTGTTCAAGAGTCTGGTGTAGAGAGATATTCACCAATGCCACAAATGTATGTCAAGGAAAAGCATAATCATAATACAGTATCTAAAGATTTGCAAGGTGAAAATAAGCATACATACAGTCTTAGAAAAGTAACACCAAAATTCAATATTAAAAGCATTTTTGAGAAATGTGATTTAGATCTTGAAGATGAGGGGATGCTACAAAATTCTGATGGTTCAGATGTTGAATATAAGCCAGATGTCACAGATATTGAACAAAATATATGTATACAGGACACCAATGTTTTGTCAACAGAAATCAATATCAAGACATATCCGTTGATAAATTCATTCAAGGTAGAAAACACGGATCATTTCAAAGAAGACCTGGATATCGATTCAAATGATATTCCTGACTCACCAAAACCTGATAGGATCAATTTTGATGGAAGAGATGAGGTTGTATATAATTGGAAGAAAGAAATTGGGAAAATAATAATACAAAATGAAAATGATCAAATAATGGCAAAAGCAAACTGCAAGTTTTGTGCATACACCAATTTCTTACAATATGATAGATCAAAACGAGAGTTAAAAAATCACCACAGAAGGAAGCATGTCATAAGGGATCTTATTTATAATTGTGAAATTTGCAACAAAAAGTTTGCTGTGAGAAGAGATTTGAATAGCCATATGCAAGAACATGAGAGAAAGACTTGTGAAATATGTGGAAAATCGATAGTACGTAGAACTTTTAGTTGTCATGCAAGGCGTCACAGAGAAGGATTCATTGCAAATACTCATGAGTGTGAAATTTGTTTGAAGAAATACCCATCAAGATATCGCTTACAAATACACAAAAATCAAATGCATACTGATCAACGAGAAATGTTTCCCTGTGAAATTTGCAAAAAACTGTTGAGCACAAAATGTTCTCTTCTTGGTCATATGAAATCTGTACACAAGATCAACGAAGACAATTTCACCTGTGAATATTGTGGAAAACATTTTAATAATGCAAAAAGATTCCGATATCATAAGCGTCAACATGATTATAGTTACAAAAAAACTCAATTCACTTGTAATTTATGCAACAAAGTGTTATTCTCTGAAGGTGGCTTAAACTTTCATATGAAATCTCATGCTAATGAAAAAGACCATTTATGTGCTTTCTGTGGAAAATCTTTCATTCAAGCATGTTCCCTTCAACGCCACATCCTGATACATACCGGGGAGAAACCCTTTGGGTGCAATGTTTGTTCAAGAAAATTTAATGATGCTTCTATTCTTCGTCGGCACATGATTTCTATTCACAGAAGAACTGCTGAAAATTGGAAACATTAGGGATCAAATGTACAATTACTTAAAGTTTCGGTATTTTCGCTAACTCTATAACAACCGGAAACAAGACAGTTCGGCACCAAGACATTTCGGTACCGTTGAAAAAAAGTGTCAAATCGGCACCACATTTTCTTTTAAACAAACGTGATTACCTTTTTTAAAATAAAATCAACGAAAATTTAAAAAAAACATCAATGATCGTTTAAATGCAATCAAAACATAATTTATTTAAATATTCTTTAAAAGAAGCCATTATTAACTTAATTAAGATCAAAAGCAGTGATCAAATGTTTACAGCTTGTGTTTGCATTGGTGATTGTTTGCTTTCGAGAAGATCCGGCCTTAAACAAATGCGGTCTTAGTTGATACGGCATTGGTTAATGCGGCCTCAGTTAAGAATGATGTGTATCTATGGATATATACAATACATACGATAAAACAACACATTGTGATGATTTGAGTAAATAATTAATTAATTAATTTGTCTATCAGGTGCCATATAGCATGGTTTTTTTGGTTTACACCATGACAGAAAAATATTAGAAAATTAACGTATGTAGACGTAATTTTAATAAATAGATTATTAAAAATATAATAAAACAAAAACAAAATATTCGAACAAAAACGAATGGCGAGAAGACATTAAACATTTGAACAAGGATTTGAATCACAAAAATTTTTTTTTTGGTAAAAAGTATGGTCGAAATGATTTCCGTCATTATTACCAAAAATTACTAATTAAAAAATTGTTAAAATAATAATGATTTATTATGGGTTTTCATATTCAGTTACGAGTAAATCTTGTGAAATCTAGAAAACAGATATCAAAACATCAGAATCAAGGCTATTGGAAGTTTTGTAGTAAAATCAAAGAAAAAAACACAAGTGCCGAACTGTCTTGGTGCCGAAATGTCTTGCACAGGTGCCGAAATGTCTCACACAGGTGCCGAAGTGTCCTGGTGCCGAAGTGTCTAGCATTCATAACAACCTACCCTAACTTGTAATGCCTACCCTAAAGGTTTTATAGCATTTGTGGACATGCACTGTTAATGTCAGATCCCTGTCCTGTAATCATTGCCTAGGTAACAATTGAAAATAGTCAAATAAAAAGTTTTGTCTGTCTATCTGTCTGTTATACTACCTACCACATTTCTTTTAATAAACACCCTTGGTGTGTTGACAATTTCCAAATGGGGGAGGCATTACTTAGAGAAACATTTTCTACTTTGTAAAACAGACTATAGAAACATACAGGTGTTTCAATGCACTGGCTTCATTGTTTACAAAAAATCAGTCCTCACAATGAGCACCAGTCCTGCTGCCCAAGACCAGTAAAACTTGGTTCTGACCAGTAATTTTTTAAGTTTTTATTTAGATATACAAGAAAATGTATATATATAAAATTAAATTCAAGAACTTTATTTGGACCAGTAAATTCACATTTTCATTTCAAGGACTGATAAATGAAATATCCCAGTTGATGTAATCTTTTTTGCAGGTGAGTTGGATTGATATATTTTTTTATTTCAAAATGTGCTGGAAGTAGAAATACAGGAGGAGGGTGATTATTAGAAGAAATAATTAGGTACCATTTTTTGTTGTTAAAAATATTGTTGGTAGAAACACTGGTATTATTTTCCTTGGCCTGATTTTTTTAGATTACACATTAGAAGTATCCACATAAAAAATGTAATATATATTATAATAACTTTTATCACTTTTTTCAGACCTACATGTAGGTTCCACTCGGTTCTTTATATACAGTGAAAACTGTCTAAACTGAACATCCTTCGGACCAACTTTTGTGTTCTAAATTGACAGGTCACAGGTGTTCCGTTGTGATGTACATGTATGTACAAGGCAACTTTTATATTCATTTAGTTTTATTTGTATCAATAGTGTAACCTTATAAATACATTTGTGTATACATGTATTTGAAAATAAAAAAAATGGTTCACTGACTTCATTTCTATTTACAAAAAAATGTACTGGTTTGTATACTTTTTAATCAACATGGTCAAGGTTCAACCGCATCAGTGGTGTAATGGTTAGCTTGTGTACCCTGATTGTGGTAGATAAGATTGTGGATTCGAGTCCTGATCTGGTCAAACCAAAGACTGAATTTGATATTTGCAGCTTCTCCACTAAGCACACATCTTTAAGGAGTAAGAACAAAGACTGGTTGACTTGAAATCAGGATTATAATGTGTCCAAGTGGAGCAACATGTCTACCCATGGACTGTTGTTTCATCGAGCTAGCACAATAAAGACCATATTACAATTAATGTAAGTGTACTGGTCTAGTGCAAATGGACATCATCATCACTGCATCCAAATTTAACTTTTCTGGTAAGGATATAGCTGAAATATTTATCATTTGGATTAAGCAGTAGTCATTCACTTTCATTCAGTCACTCTAGTCAACATGGTCAAAGTTTTGTTACAGTTGGAGCTTGTTATCTGGAACTCAGATGAATTGATAACTTGTATAACTTGAAGTAAACCTTTGGTCTGTTCGAAGTAGTGTTCAGCTTATAGTACTTCATTGGGGATAAATAAAAAAAAAAACTCAAATATTTTAAACATTTGGCATTAAACAACATTCACTCACTCAAATATTTTGAAGTAGAACCATTGGTCCCTTCAACTTCAACACTAAAAAACAAAATCTGTATTACTCCCATCAAGATCTAAATATTAAGCATTTTATTTTTAAAAGATAAATATTTATATCAGTATATATAAATAATGAAAAGATAGACACTATTATTATGCATCACACAGATAGTAAGTGGCTTAGATTGAGCTCCTAATACCTATGCCATTTATAATTGACACATAACACGAAATTAAAATAAGTTGATTATTAGCTCTTAGTAATAAAACGAATTTCCTTCTAAAGAAATTAGCAAAGTACATGTATATTAGTAAACGGTTTTGTAGCAATAAATCAACTCCTTCAGGACAACAGTTTCTCTCTTGTAAATTTTAGTATGAAATCAACAACCCTAATACAATATCAGTCTGGAACAGTTTACCTCAGTCAATAGCTCTTTCATCTAACCTAGAATCCTTCAAAAGTGGTATCTCCACATTAAGATTTGAAGGATTCCCAACCCATCTTTAAATACATATTGCAAGCCACTGTACATATATATAATTAGTTATTTTTGTTTGGTTATTTTTTGTTTTTGTTTATTATACTTTTAATGTGTCCATGTACATAGCGCACACAATTCCGAGACGTTACACACTCGAACCTTAGAGTTTAGTCTTGTATTTGGAAGAAGAAGAACAACGAACATATGTTGATTCCAAAAGTAGATCCGGCATTAAGCCAATTGGGCCCCGCTATGGAGTTATTTACTCCCGGCTGATCAAGTACACACAACACGCTGCAGGTTTTACAGAGAACATTATTTGGCACCGCATCTCTTAATGCCGTTCCTGAGTGTAATGGTTAGCGTGCCCGTCTCGAGTGCGATAGATCGTGGGTTCGAGACTATATTATAAATTGGTATTTGTTGCTTCTCTGCTAAGCACACACAGCACAAAGGAGTAAGAACAAAGACTGGTTGGCTCGGAATCAGAATAATGTGTCCAAGTGGAGCGACATGAACTATTGTTGCAGCTAGCTCAAAGAGCACATCATCTTTGTTCTCGCCATGATGACGCTGAAAATTTGCTCATTTGGCGTGAAAAAAACTATAACTCGGGCTATAATCCGACAAAAATCACTCTTCACTTAAAGTTTTTTCTAAAGAAACGTGATAATTTTGATTGTGAAATTGCACTTCATATGATGCTGCGGTCCAATGGATGATTATAAGAATGTTCTGACTGCCTTTACATGGATTTCCGTAATCATAGCAATAATTTTAATTTCAAGGGACTTTCTGGGAATCATTGAGCGTTTTACGCAGGGGCGCCGAAGGATTTTCACGCGATTTCAGGAAGAGAGTTTCCAACGAATGAACATCCGGATCCGATATTGATATTATTTGCGGATATATATAAGGATACATTGGATTCAGCGAGCGCGGACGACAAAGTACCTTCTATACGACAGCATAACAAATTGAATGGTGTATCTGTCTGTGTGTTCTTATTTTAACCATGATTCGTGATCTCTTATCTCTGTGTATACTGTCGAGCCACCACCTGAAAGAAGTCAACATTGGATTTAGAATAGCATTAGTTTATTATTCTAACATAACCTCCTTCTTTCGCTTTGTTAACAAACCAGCGAATTATCCATTCGGTATAATCTCGTTAGCACATGCTCCGGTGAATGTGACTTCCTTTTCCATTGGCAGCATACATTGTGTGCGACATTTTCCGCAAACGTACACATATGGATCACGACGCATGCCCAAGGAAATGGACGTCTTGAAATGACAGCTCCGAAAATTTTGTGAAAAAGTCGATATCCTTTGCATATATCATCCAATCTTTGGTTATACACACTCACACATCATCCATATTCATTCCCGTATCCAAAATTATTTGTTACATTTACTAAAACCCGACAAAAATACTTTTCCCATTTGAAACTGTCTGGCGGGAAGAACTGTTTACATTGACAACAAAGAAAATGATACTTCCGGCATAGATGTTATAAATAACTGTGGCTTTTCCAATACAGCAAATGACCAGCAAATTAAGAAAATACATAGCAGAACAGCCACATACACCAAACGGTTTTAGATACAAAACGCCAATCCTTGTATCAGACAGTAAGGGGTTCACAATACGGAACGCTTGCCAAGATGACAAATTCCCAGTAGAATCCTGGTGCATTTCAGGGGCACAAACATCAGTGCTCGTTGACTTGATAGAGAAAAGAATCTCAAAGGCGATCACTAGACACCATCACATTATCATCTACTTATGGTCAGGAACTTGTGACTTAACATGTAAAAAAGGTAAATACATCAGCCTGAGACAGCAAAATAATAAAACAGTAAACTGTATACTTGACCAGTACCACAGAGCTATAAGAATTGTCGTGCAACATCCTAGAGCAGAAATAAAATTTATAGACTGCCCAATCTTGTCCATCGTAAACTACAATCAGTACAAAGGACACGACAAACCAGAAATCTTTAAAGTGGAAGATTTCCAAGTGACCAGACAGATCAAAGCCCTAAATTCAGAAATAGTAAAACTGAACGATAGTCTGAACAAGAAGACTATAAACATCAGCAAGTACTTTTTTCGTGGCAGGAAAATTAAACGAGGCGGAACCCGGAAATCAGTAAACATCGCAATAAATAAAAAAGACGGAATTCACCCTGGAAAACTCCTAAGCCTAGCCATCACAAAACACATCCTCCTTGATACATACAAGGAATGTTACCAAGTCATCCACGAATCTGAAATAATCCAGCTACACGTGGAAGAGGAAGAACTGCTGATATTATTCTAGAGATCAAGTACCTAGAGAGGGACACCATTGAAAGCGGATGTTGTAGTAAGGGGTGTAGGTGAGTTTATCTTATCAGTCTTTACTACAATCAACTTTTCATCAATGTCTAAATCTCCAAAATTTACTTGATATTTTTTTTTTAGAAACAGCAGGATATTAATAGCAGAAACCATGAGATTACTGGTAACATTAACGACAGCGTTCCTGTTTGCTGCCCTCTTCTCTATACTGCCAAGAAACATCATAATAAAAGAGTCCAAGGAATTAAATTACACATTTGTCAAGGTAGTACCATGCATAAGCTACAGCCATCATCTTATCCTAAATATGCTAAAGGAAAGACCAAAAGCAATAGAGAACAGGACTAAAAGTCATACCACACTACTAGCCTATCTCGCTTTACTAGTTCTAACAAATGCGAACGACATCCACCTAAATCCAGGTCCAGAAAGAGACTACCTATGCGGAACATGTGATAAGACTGTGGATTGGGAAGACAGGGGAATCATATGCGAGACTTGCGACCAATGGTACCATGCTGGCTGCCAAAACATACACACTATATCTTACCAACAGCTGGGTGACTCAGAGCTAAACATCAGTTGGTACTGTATAGTGTGTAACAACCCAAATTATAGCTCGACAGTACATGACTACCAAAGTATTGAGGTATCAGACATGTCAAATATGTCATACTCATGCATCTCGGACATACCTCCACATAGCCCAGAAGCGAGTCTGCCCATACGTTCTGTTCACTCATCAACACCCACCAGGAAGACAGGACCAAAAACTTGCAATCAACCATTGACGATTCTGAACATAAATTTCCAGTCTATTAAATCAAAACTGTGCAGACTATCAAATGTTATCGATAGTGTAAAACCAGACATTATTATTGGTACAGAGACTTGGTTGGACAAAGACATTAGAGACTCTGAAATCTGCCCTAGAGGTTACGTCCTACACCGGAAAGATCGAACAAATAAAACAGGTGGAGGTGTACTTCTTGCAATAAAGAACGAATATAACAGTGAGCATGTCCCAGAATTAGACACCGACTGCGAAATTGTATGGGCCAAAATGAACCTGAAAGGAAACGGTACCATCTATATTTGCTCCTACTACCGAAGAAACGTCTCGGATGAGGACAGTTTAAAATACTTTGAGACATCAGTCCAAAGAGCAAGCGCCATAGAAAATGCAACAATCGTAATAGGAGGTGATATGAACCTACCTAGATGGGACTGGAAAGAAAACATCCTGAAACCGAATGCAGTATTTACCAACTTACACAACTATTTCATGGACATCATAAATAACAATGCACTATCTCAACTAATAGACCAGCCAACACGTCTTACAAATACACTTGACTTGGTACTCACCAACAGACCAGGAAAAGTACTCAGAACAGAAACCATACCAGGGATCTCAGACCATGATATTGTATATACAGAGTTTGATTTCAGGCCTGTCAAACTAAAACAAAAACCACGTATCATCCCCTTATATAATAAAGCAAATTGGAATAATATGAAGAATGACATCACCAGCATACTAGACCAACTACTTCAGATGTTTAGAGACCCTGACTGCAATGTAAACACCATGTGGGAATTCTTCAAACAAACCCTCAGCAACTCAGCGAAACAACACATACCACAAAAAATTCCAAGGACAAAGATCGTCAACCTTGGATCAACAGGGACATCAAGAAAAACCTCAAAAGACTACACAGATTATTCAAAAAGAAGAAGAAAACTGGTGACCATCAAACTCAAGAACAGTATAACAATCTCAAACATCATACTCAAAAGATAACCAGACAGGCGTACTGGAAATACATTGAAAATGTAGTAACATCAGATGAAAACGAACCACGATCAGGGATGAAAAAGTTCTGGACATATATCAAACACAAACGTAAAGACATAGTTGGAATCTCATCACTAAAAATGGATGGTAAACTGTACTGTGACCCAGTTACTAAATCAAACATATTAAATCGCCAGTTTAAATCGGCCTTCTCTGAGAAAACATCATATACCACTGAGGAATTCCTGAATTCAAACCGTATGAAATCTTTTGATATCACCTGCAACGGTATTACACAATTACTAAAACAGCTAAATCCATACAAGGCACCAGGACCTGATAACATATCACCTAGGATTCTAAAAGAACTAGCTACGGATATTTCACCACTACTGCAGCTTATATTCCAGAAATCACTAGACACTGGTGTAGTCCCGGATGACTGGCGCATTGCAAGCGTCTCGCCTGTATACAAGAAAGGTCAAAAGTCGTTAGCTGAAAACTACAGACCAATATCCTTAACATCAGTCTGTTGTAAAACTATGGAGCATATATTGGCCAGTAAAATCATGAAACATGGAGAAGAAAATAATATCCTGTATCCGCTACAACATGGATTTCGAAAGGGCCACTCCTGTGAAACGCAACTCATTGAATTCGTGGATGACATCTCCAAGAACTTACAAGAAGGCCAACAAACAGATATCCTCATATTGGACTTTGCTAAGGCTTTTTACAAAGTCAACCATAGCCTACTCATACACAAACTGCAGCATTATGGTATCATAGGAAAATCAGTCAGGTGGATACAAAACTGGCTTGCAAACAGAAAACAATCTGTAGTAATTGATGGATCTACCTCTGATGCAGTCGGTGTGGACTCAGGAGTTCCCCAAGGCTCCGTCCTAGGTCCAGGGCTCTTCCTCTACTACATAAACGACCTCCAATCAAGACTAACATCAACAGTAAGACTCTTTGCCGACGACACAATAGCGTACCTGACAATATCCAATAACAACGATGCTGAAACCCTACAAAAAGATCTAGATAAGCTGGGACATTGGGAAAATGAATGGTGCATGAAATTCCACCCTGATAAATGCACAGTACTCAGAGTAACCAACAAAAAGAAAATAATTGATGCCAAATACCAACTCCACGGGCATACGCTAGAGTCAGTTACATCCGCCAAATATTTAGGCCTCACGTTCACAAACAAATTACAATGGGACCAGCACATAAATTATATTACCAGCAAAGCAAATAAAACTCTTGGCTTTCTGCGTAGAAACCTGAAAATCCCATCTATCAGGATAAAAGAACAAGCATATTTCACTCTTGCACGTCCACTAGTAGAATATGCTAGTACAGTCTGGGACCCATATACACAAGCTGATATAAACAAGGTGGAGGCAGTGCAGAGAAGAGCGATTAGATATGTAGCAAACAATCACAGAAATAGATCTAGTGTAAGTAACATCATACAAAGACTAAAATGGAGACCACTTGCAGACAGAAGAAAGGACGCTAGACTTGTGATGCTATATAAAATCGATAGAGAACTTGTAGCCATCAACAAGAAAAACAGGCTAATTCCAACAGGCCGAAAAACCAGAAAATCACACAACAGGTCATTCCAGATACCATCCTCCCGTATTGACACCAGGAAAATGTCATTCTTTCCAAGAACGGTACGAGACTGGAACCTACTAGCTCCAGACATTGTTGAATTGGACACACCTGAGGCCTTTAAGGCAAGGATCGTGTCCCTATAGTCCAGACAGTGACAACTATATATAGTTTTAATTGTAAATTCAATTTAGTTATTATTACTTATTATCATCTATTTGGAAACTTATTTAAACTTTGGCTTCACTATTCGTTGGGCATTCCGCACAAAAATCAAAATTGCATAATCTTCAATATGATGAAGGAGGCAATCATATGGCAGAAGCATAAATTACCGTCTTCCAATCAAAGTATACTATCGTATGTGTACTCTTAGACATATCAGAATCGAACTAAATCATGGAAGCCAGAATGTGTTTTGAGTTTTAACATGGATTGGCGGATATTAGTAAATTTTATCCCTTGCTTCTGGCTCTGGATAAAATACTAATATCCGCCAATCCATGTTAACACTCCCAACACATTCTGGCTTCCATGATTTATTTCTTAAACATCGAGAAGTGTAAAAAGGGAGATAAATCAAAATTAAATCGTTTGGTATTATTGAAATTTATATCATCATTGGACATTCTTGGTCTTAAAACTTTATCGGATACCTTTCTTAAGATTATATTTCTGCGTATAAAGTATCCTTTTTGCATTTGTGAACATGTCACTGAAATTAAGAGTTTTACATAAAAAGAATTTGAATACCATTGGTTATCTTGGTCAGTTACAGTTTCCATTGGATCAAATGGGTTCTGATGACCGAGTCGGTAACTTGCAGTGTAACTTACAGGCCATTATTGACTTATAACCACAAGTCTAACACCACTGACATGGGTTTGCAACCCTATAACCCCTTCAACTGTGAAGGTTGTCTAGTCACATACTCGAGAAAGGGGGTTTCACGATATCACTAAAAACCTGTTGATAGAAAGTGAGGGCAAGTCCTCGAGGAAAACAAATTTCCCCTCAGGTTAACCCTCGGGAAAACAACCCTCCGTGGGTTGACAAATCTGGATGTTTCCCTACACAGAGGGCCGTAATTATATATTGAAACATGCATTTCACTTTAATTCACCTCTTTGTGTCAGATTCAAGCCTCTATCTTCCAGTTGGTACTGGGAATTTCCAGCTTGTTGTGATTTACTTTTCATATGCTGATTGAAAGGCAGTAAGGGAACGACCATTTAACTTGAAGGGAGGGGTTATGGTTTTTTTCTAAAAAAAAATATTCTGATTCCCAATGTTGCTGAAAAAAATATTCTGATTTTGGTGGAGGAAAAAAAATAATCTGATTCAGAGTTTTTGTCATATAACCTAATGTTGAATTCTAGAAAAAAAAATCGGGCTTTGCGCGACAAATATTTTTTATTCTAACTCTTGTGTTGTCCGAAAAAATATTCTGAACGAAACAAAAAACCATAACCCCCCCCCCCCCCCCCCCCTTCAAGTTAAATGGTCGGTTCCTAATTCGTGAGCCTTTAACATTATAAGCGAATAATGTCTTTTTTATGTTCATTTTTGGTACACAACATGTAGATTTGATAAATGGAAATATGCTTTTCTAAAAAAAAAATATTACATTAGCTCACATTTTACTTTAAATCCTAATGTAAAACCCACTTCCTCGTGAAATGTAAAAAAAAATACAGTTGATCAGATACCAGTATGCACAAGACACAGGAGCTTGCGGGATTCCCTTTCAAAGTGAGGGGGAAACTATGTTTCTGCCCCACCCCTCCTCACTATTTTGAAAAAAATTTAAGAAAAGCAGAATATTTATTATGGAAACCAAACAAAAGAGGTATAAGGGTATGCTTTGAAACCAAAAAAAACCTTTCTCTTTCTTTCTTTTTTCTTCTTTTTTTTTTTTTATTATTATTTTTTTTTTTTTTTTTTTTTTTTTTTGCACCCCATTGCCCGATCATCTCCTAATCCAGTGGTATGTAAAAACTTGATGACATTTATTTCTATTGTGACTATCTTTGCCCTCTTTTGACATTTGTATGCTTTATATTTTCGTGAACGTATTTAGCCTCAACAAAGACTATTATCAATATATTCACTTTATAATAAATCGTATGAACTTCTATAGAAAACGTTAAACGAAGTGGGTAGATTCTTTCTTGCATTGTGTTGAACAATTTGAATAAATTCCGTGAAAAGCCCAATAAACTCGTGTACGTTGACATTTGCAAAGTAAACATTCATTTTAAATCATAAAATGTCGATTTGTATGTTTACTAAATTAAAAATGCAAGTATAATAATAAAAGCCATACAGCTTACGATTTTGACATATCTTAATATAATACCCAAGGAGTTATATATAAAAAAACATTTCTGAAAAAAAACTAGTTTTTAATGCAATATCTTGAATTTTGTTTTGGTTTGTTTTGTTTTAATCTTGAATTTACTTTTTTTTAAATATGCAAGTCTTCACAAGGGTTGTTAAAAGACGCCTGTATCTTTAGTTTTCTGTGCAATGTTTTGTAGATCATTGTTTGTCCTTTCGATCACGTTGTTAAAAGACACCTGTATCTTTAGTTTTCTGTGCAATGTTTTGTAGATCATTGTTTGTCCTTTCGTTCACGTTTTCCGATTGCCCATATGGTATCTCCAAGCTATTCCTCCACGTGATTTTAATATTACCTCAAGGTTTTTGTAGCTGATTCCTTGGACCACTTTGACTATTTTTTTCTCATACCAGTTAAGGAAATATAAACCGCATTCGGTGGATTGTCTTCATACAACTTAGGCCTAGCTCTCGTAGATGGTGACGTTCCTTTGACACATCTAAACTTTTAAAATCCTTGAGAAATCATATTCGTAAACTTTAGTTGACCCTTTGAGACAGGTTTACTTTGCTAAAAATATAGACAATATGCAGATACAATTAGTAGGTCCAACTAGCAATTAAATCAGTACCTTTATATTCCATTCCATTTTATGTTTAGTATTTAATTCCAACAAATTGATGACTTATTAATTCTATTCTCTCACGAAGACCATTAATTTCTTTAGATGTTTATGATTAATTGGTATTAAATCTGTTAGAAGTATCCGTTATGATATTGTTGTCATAAGAGTAATAAGATTCTATATTCTTAGCTAGTAGTCAGTTGACTACGAGTATTTATTGACACTGCTATTATGCTGGTCATGCTTATGTTGATATTCGTATCTTAATAATACATTAATGTATGTAGTCCTTTTGAGTATAAGCGAATGTGTGTAGTTTTTTTTTTTTTTATCTTTTGTTTATGCAAAGCGCAGGGGCGGATCCAGGTGGTGTGCGCTCCCCCCCCCCCCCCCTAAAATTGGAAAAAATATGATTTTTTGGCGTAAAATCGTGATTTTTCACACGAAATACCCCCAAAATTTTCGCGCCCCCCTCCGCTCGGCGCAATTTTTTTAAGTGTGCCCCCCCCCCCCCTAACTTGAAATCCTGGATCCGCCCCTGAAGCGCATGTCTTGCCTTTGGAGAATCAATTATCAAGAGAGTATGGTTATAATCCCATTACTAGGTAACCGGTTTAACTCGGCCTCATTTTTGTGCCCGTCACAAACTAGGACATGGATTTCCAAAATCATATGTCGTACTCTTTTGTTATATTCAATAAATTGAGGTGAGGGATGATTGTTCGTTTGTTGATATCGGTGGAATTATTGACCATCACTAATTAAACTATCTTTTCATAACTGATTTAATAGTTAGCTGGACCTACTAGTTGCATTATGATGCCCTATGACACGAACCCCACTAAAAACAGGAGATGAACTCATGTGCTCCGTTGGGTAAGCAGTTCATTCTCCACTTCTGGCATCCGTTGTGTTACTCTTGTAACAAACCGGGTGATAAGCCGTGAATAAGGAAATGACCGGATTGTGATTTACGTCAATCAGACCATATCCCTGGCCATTCGTGACACAGATATTCCGTAACTGTTAAACAAGTCATTGTGGCGACCTTAAACTTTCGAAGTGATGACTAAAAATATTCCACTGGAAACTCTTGGTCCAGTAACTTCCTTGGTTCAGTAACTTCATTGGTTCCACTAATCATGGTGAGATCACTCGCCCCCAGAGAAATAAGAATGATGATATTTTCCATTCCATAAACTTTCAATTACAATGGAGTCGTACCTACTTATTATATCCCGATGTTGTAACTCGCACCATAGATTTACATATTGAAATTCAAGATGTATTTTTGAAGAGCAACCATGTCATTTTATCCAGTAATGCGAACCATGAAAATTATAATCGATTAAGTCAGATATTATGCTCGGCTATATAACTGAAATACGATTTGTGTGTAGTTAATGTATTATTGAAAGCATATATTCATTTCACAGTGCAACTAACAATAAAGATGCGAAATAGTATACTAGCAGGAGCAAGTTTTGGTTTTGGTTATATAACTTTTTTTAACTGAATATGGTAAATGTGACAGATGGCAACCTCAGAATTATCTTGGATCAACCTTCGACCAACCGTGAACGATTTCGTTACATTGGTCCAAAGACACATTAGTACCTATGTCCCTTTGGCTGAAAGTCAGCTAAGCATGATGAATTGTTTTGTTTTTATTCATATGACTCATTAATTTAATTAACATTAAATGTTTTCTGCATTTTTATGTTTTTTTTTAGATCCATTAACTTCTAATGACATTCCGTATGGGGTCATATTAGGAGTCAGATTTTCAACAGACCAATCATCGATGAGCCTACTAGTATTAAAACCGAACACTCGCTGAGAGCTGTTGTTCGATTGGTCAATATACGTAATTCTGTAACTCTTGCGAACAATTGAACAGTCAACGATGAATGTAACGCAAACTGACATGACCTCTTACGGGATTTCGTTAAATGTAAGTATATCGCCAAAAGATATAATATATATATCTTTTGGTGGTATATCTTGATAATATATAACTAAAAATTACGATTATCTGTAGTTTTACCAATGCAGTATGTATGAATCGAAAGTTTAAACAGTGACGTTCCAATTCCACCAATATCAACAAAACGAACTATTATTTCTCATCTTAACTAAACTCACTGAACACAAATAAAACCACGACATATAACGTGACGTTGGAAATCCAGGTCCTGGCTTGGAACAGACACAAAAGTGTGGCGGAAATAAACCGGATAATGGTATCACAACCCTCCCATCATGATAACTGGATCTCCAACGGCAATATATATTTATAAACAAATGATAAAAAAAAACCTGCACAGCTTTGCTTCTACTCAAAAAAAACCCCACACTATCACAAAAATGAATGACAGCATACACATGGACAGTACAATAACAGACTATGAAACCCCAAAGGGAACTTCTAAATTCTCCCTTTTTGTTTTTACTTCTTACTTCTTTCCTCGAACTGCTTACTCCTTACTCAAATGAACTTTAAGTATGTATAAAACACACTCTTTAAGAAGATAAAATTCGATATTCTCCGTTCGATATAAGTTAACAATTAGAGCCTCTGTTCCTTAAAGGGTGTAGACCACTGACAATACAGAATAGAATTAAAACACGTATGCTTCGCACCTCAAAATAGAATTTCTACAATCAAAACGTATTATAATGTATTTATAAGATTATGTAGTTCCAAAAGTTAAAGGGGTCGTCATGGTCGTGATCGTATGGTAGTTGTTTTCTCCTGGTACTCCGGTTTCCTCCACCAATAAAACTGACCGCCACGATATAGCTAAAATATTGTTGAAAGTGGCGTTAAACACTAATAATTTAATTTGATTTGAATATTTCAATCTGATTGGCTAATCCACCTGGAGAAAATTTTGGTTATACTCGATAACCTGGGTTGGTATTGTGACCGTCACCAACGTGTTCATCCGCCAACGCCGACAAATTCAAATAGTCACATGAAATAATCGTAATTAAAATCGAGCAATCATTAAATTTTGTTGTAAGAATTAAATTATAAGGAATATTTGAAATTGTTGAACAGGTTATACTTGCATAACCTGGTTTGGGTCAGTTTAAGCTTTTCATAAACCGCTTCGCGGTTTATTAAGCGTAAACTGACCCAAGCCAGGTTATATCGACTCGTATAACCTGTTCAACAATTTCAAATATTTCCTAATAAACCAAAACCAGGGATTTGTATAGTAGAATTCTACTATACAAATCCTTGCCTAAACCAAACCTATTTTACTTAATTACGTATCAGACAACATGTGTAGGTTTACAAAGGGTGCCTTGTTAATTAGAACATTGAACAAATACTACCAGTTTCGATAAATAATATTTCATGATTTGAGCAGATTGAAAATTTGTAGGTAAAACTGGAAATTTCAACATTACCGTGTGTTCTTAATGAAAATCGATATTAATGTTTATTTTTTAAAGGTCAATCCCGGACAAATATTGAATTATTATTTTTTCTTTGAGTAAGAAAATTAATCATACGTTATGAAAAGTAAATTGATTCATCCTTCTCAAATTATATAAAGGTGAATGTTACTGGTAAGAACTGTACTGATGTATGTAAACAAGCATCTAGCGTTACTCGATCTCTTAAATACATATTGTACGATGTTGCATTTATTTGACGATCTATGATTGGATAAAATCATTCCTAAGAATAACGATAGATACAGAGCCATATATGGAAATCTAGAGAATAAGATTAATACGCTTTACTGGCCAGTGAAAAATTCCATTCATAAAAATAACGATGCTGACGATAGATAAACGTGCAGTTACGAAACGATGCAGACGGAAAATTACAAAAGGTCAGTGGGCGGTGCTTATTTTTGTGTAGTGACCATTACGTCTTTAGCCTTAGAACTTCCAAGAAAGTCCGTCAAACATAGTTCGTGGAAAAAACTTAGTTACCGTTTCAAGTCATAGATCAGCAACATCGTACAAAAATGTTCTAAGCTCTCGTGACCGACTATGATTATTTGGACGGTCAGTAAATAGTTGAAGGATTCGTGCTAAAGCGCTCACCCTTCACCAACAATTTATCGACCGATCTCTTAAATACATAATTAAACTATCTGTAAACTTTTGTCGTTATTACTCACACACAACATGTTTTTCTGTTAACAGGAAGGGTACTCACCGACCATCTGCCATTTTTAAACATTAAATAAAACCACAAAATAAGAAAATATGACGCTCAAGACGCTGTTTGTATAAAAGAAGAAGATAACTAAACAGAAATACTAACAAAATAACAAGGCAATAGTATAATCTGTAATATTATATCATTACACATGAGATGCCTTTGATCAATTTTGTATTGCTGACCAAGAGTTTGGGTCAAATTCTTGTTCGCAGTTAATAATATCGTCGTTTTTTATGCTTTGGAATTTGAGGTTTGGCATTATAATATTGAAAAACGAATATCTGTTTTGAAAAGAAAATTTATAAACAGTGATGGTCAACAATTCTACCAATATCAACAAAACAAACAACGATCTCTCACCTCAAATCATTGAACATATAAAAGACTAGGACAAATATATACAAATGTGCTAGTATAAAAGATGGTCCATTACACAATGTGAAACTTTCACATTCCGATCAAAACAGGTTCTGACGTAATGTCACAAGAAAGAGCAATAGTGCAAATCAAAAATTATTATAAACTAGTTTTTTTTCAAAAGTCCAAGGACAAAAATATCAATATCTTATGTGTTTACCTTTGTCATTGATGACAGATTGTAGACGACGTGTGATTGACATGACGATGCTCGAGAATACGGCATGTGAAATTGTGTTCTGCTAGCCCAGTATGGATTGTCGAAGATCTGGTATGATCTTTGTTCTTTTTTTGTGATCTGCGACGTTCACAGAGCTAGGTTCAGTTCGTCTCTGATGTGATTCAAGTGTCTTGTGTCCAGTGTTGCATGTGTCTCTTGATTGTCCATTATTGGTTGCCCTTTCTATTTTCTCTAACGTCTATTTGACGGTTTTGGTATGACATCATTGTCTTGTTGCTCACGAAAGACCATATATAGGCATGCAATGTGTGGTCTTCTATTGTCTTGCTTGAACGTAACGCAGGGTTCCTTCCGATGCATCAAATTTGACTAAACGGTATCTATCTGACGGCATTTAGCGTAACGTATTATCCTACTTGGCGCGATTCCATTCCACGTCCGCCTCAAAATCGGTTATGCTGTTGAACTTAGCAGTCAATAAATCTGTTTCTAATCTTTAATAAATTCGATCACGGCCATCTGAATGCAAGATTGATAGAATTTGTTGTTCAGCAGCCAACGTAATCATGCATATCACAATCTCAAACGCCTCCACGATATAACTGAAATATTGTTGAAAGTGACGTTAAACACCATAAACCACTACCACAACAATCTCAAACGTTGGTGTCGATGTAGTTGAGCAACAGCCCGGACTTGATTTGCACGCCTAGATTTGCATTATGAAAAACTGACTAGTGAGCCTTGAACAAAGTCATTAGTCGATGCTGTGGAGAGAAGGAACATATTGCGTAAGTGAACGTAAGCGAATAAACCTATCTGGTTTTTGGTTGCCCAGAACGGGGTCGATCTTTTGTGGAACCATTCTGCTAAAACCGACGTTGGGGGCAGTACAACGTCAAATGTCTACATTATATAACCACTGCGACAAATGTGACACCAATGCAAGCCAGGATCATATTTAGGGGCACGTTCTATCAAATCTTAAAAAGGCGTTACATTCTGTTTATATTGATGCCGTTTTCTGATGAGCTGCGTGTTAGCCAGAGGGTAATGGCATTTTTCAATATTGCGCGCGAGATAATTAGAAAATGATGAAACCGTCAACAAAGTTTTGTTAAAAACGCACAACTTTTCGTTCGCAAGTGAAAATTGATATTCGTTGATTAACTATTCCATGGGTGGGTGTAAGTTTGAAATATCACAAAGAACTTCTATTAATTAAATTTTATATTTTGAAAATATTTGTGTATCACGTCTTTTGTTCGGTAGTATATGTTCGATTTTCAAAGCATTCTAATTTATCTGGTACAAAATCATTGATGAAATCAATTAATAATACGTGTAGAGGGCGTGTTATCTCGGGTTTAAACTCATTGTTGGATGGACTAATGAGTGCGTTTACCTTTATTGAAAACATGAGATTCCAGAGTCACACGATTTATTTTAGCACAAACTACATAACATTCTGTCTGTGTCCTATGTCATTGACCATGAACAAAGTTAAACAGTGTATGACATACAATCTTACCAATCACAACATGAGAGATATATCATTTTATTTTGTCAGATTGGGATTGTCGGTGCTGAGGGCAGACCATTTAACTTGGGGGGAGGGGGCTATGTTTTCCACTGAGTCAGAAATGTTATTTCACGCTTAGCAAAAGTAAGAATATTTTTTGCTATTGACAATATTTTTTTTCTTCAAATTTACCAAAATTTCTCATTGAAAAACTGCATGGTCAGATTTTTTTTTTTTGCATCTTTCAGGTAAAATTTTTTTTGTCTATTAAATGTGGAGAGGGAATTTAAAAACATCCCCTTCCCCATTAACATTATTTAAATGGCCGTTTCTTTAGCGCTACTTTCCACAATATTACAATGATGCCGTAGCGCTCGGATTTATTGGTGGAAGAGACCGAAGAACACCACGACATTGGCGGAAGTCTAACTTACAAATCTTAGCGGTGATAGGTACTCATCGAATTGCGACCAATGTGACATCTGACCTGTTTAGGATCTCTTATTTATTTTAGATGATTTCATGGTAGTTATGGTTCAAATATACGGAATCATAAGATATTCCGAATCAATATTAAAAAAACTTGAAATTCTTTTCGATTTGAACACGCACCCATGTACTATTAAACAGATTAAAAAAATATATGATTCATGCCCATAAAATCCTCAAGGCAACCGCCCAGACGACAGTAGACCACAACAAAACTGATAGAAATATTGTGTCTGGCTTTGAACAGGTACATTAATATAGCATGGTGATACCAGTTAATGAGATTCAAATACCTCTTACTTATAATAATAGAGTTCCTATTGAAATACAATACATATATTGCCTCAATTCAAAGGAAGGCGATCATTTAAATTTGAGAATTTGCGGTTAGTTGAAACGATACATTTTTATCTACATTTTTGACAATATCTTCTGATTGGTGTTGTCATGTCTATCTCGTGTGTCATTTCAATGTTTGTCTGTTTACTGTAGATCTTGTCTTGTGGTTACGATGATTGATGATGTCTTCTTATACATTTGTTTTCTTAATGTTTTCTTATTGCAGAAAAGTTTGAAGCCGTTAATTGAAGAAGAACAGACAATACAATGGTCAAACGAAAAGGAACAAAAAGACACACTCAATGATCCACAAAACATTACGCAAAACACTAAAGATTGAACAACACGAATCTCACAGCCTTCTTCAATTTACGGCTTCTGAATACCGGTACCCTTTTGGTATCTTCAAACTTATTTTTCTACTAAGCACCGGTGGTGAACCCAGGTGCTCCGGAAGGGTTAGCAGATTCTGTGTGTCATTCTATGTTTGTGTTTTACTGTAGATGTCGTCTTGATTGTTATTTGTTATTTCTTCTCATCTTTTTATTGAGGTGCTGTATTCTGGTAAGAAAAGTTTGAAGATACCAAAAACAGGTGTAATCAGAAGCCGTAGATCGAAGAAGGGCAGACACTACAATGGCCAAAAAAAAACCAGAACAAACAATGATCTACTTAACACTACACAGAAAACATAAGATTGAGCAACATGAACCCCACAAAATTTAATTCAATATTTCTTCTTAGCTTTTTTTACTGTAGAGACGGTATTGCAGTGAGTTAATATTTGTCCTTAATCTTTTTGTCTTTTTACTGTTAGTGATATATTGTATTTTTGTATTTTGCAGTGTTTAGATATTTTATCTTAATCTGTAGGTGCTGTATTGTAGTCATTGTAGTATATTTTTTCTTATTCCTTTTTTATGCTGTATTGCAGTGAAATAATATTTCATCTTACGCTTTCGTCATTTTATTGTTGATGATAAATTGTGGTGAGTTTATGCTTCTTATGCTTCTTATGCTTCTCAATCTTCATGTTTGTGCTGTAGATGGTGTCATGTAGTGATGTTGATTATGGTCAAAACGAGTAAGAGGGGGAGGTTGACACCCTTTCAGATTAGGTTAAAGCTGTGATGGCAATTATTCACATTCGAATCAACATATTCAAATCATTTCAATGAGTACAAACGCAACATCTGTATCAAAAGAGCCATCCTGATGTTGTTGAAACCCTGTCAACGATTTACGACATGTATGTCGTTCTTCCTGCAGTTAAGGCCCTTAGAAACATCGTTTATATCTGCAAAAAGTATTACATTGATTTCTGAGACAAAATTAGACTTGGATAGCTTACAAGGTAACTCTTCTATATAGCAGCTACGTTATCAACAGAGAAAATCAAGATAACTCGCAAGTCAGTCTTGTGTTGTTTGTCTGTTTGTTGTTTTTATCTTTGTTTGTTTGTCTGTTGTTTTTTCTTTTGTTTTTGGTCTTTCCATGAAAGATAGGCAATATGATCATCCGTTATATCGCAGGATCTGCTTGGTGTTCTATTTTCTAAACTTTTAACTTCTATTCTTATTGCTTCCAAAACCAGGGATATCATGACACTAATTTTCCCAGAAGTGGCATTAATCAAATGAGGATAGTTATAAACTTGATGTAGACCTATAATATCTAGATCTCATTACTTTTGTTACTTTTGTTACATCATTAAAACATTTGATTTCTCTATATTATGAGCCACCATTCAAAATCTCAAGGAAGAACGAAGAATAAAGGAACCAGTATCTTAGCTTGTTATTGGTAGAGATAAATCTTACTCTGCCTATAAAAATCTAATAATACATATAAACAGGACGAATTCATTCAAAAGTTAGATTTTTGTATCAGCAATGAAATATTTGTCCAGTTTGGTGGTGATCGGTATTCCAATGGGTACTAATTGTATTCCACTACTCGCTGGTTTGTTTCAACACACTTATGAGGCAAATTTCTTTCAATGGCTTCTCAAGAATAAAGATTACAAAAAATATCCCAAACCTTCAATTCCAGCCTCCGCTATATAGATGATATTCTGCTAATGAACAATTCTCGATTCGGGGATTTTCTGCATTTCCCCTATCCAAATGAGCTTGAAGTAAAGGATACTAATGACACTCGAATGTCTGCTTCTTACCTTGAAACTGATAACGGAGAAAGGTTATAAACGAAGCTCAACGGCAAATGTGATGATTTCACTTCTCCAATAGTCAACTTCCCATTCATCAGTACCAATTTTCCAGCAACAATAAGACAAGGAGATTACAATTCACAACCCATACGTTATTTTACGCCTTATACCCAGTACAGTCATTTTCTTGTTTGAGCTCAGCAACTGACGCAAAAGCTACTCAAACAAGGATATGCTGTCTCTAGATTGAAGTCATCACAAAAATTCTATATTCATCATCACGAACTGGTTGACAGTTATGAAATATCCATTTCTCAAATGACAATAGCTTTTTTACTTAAACGCAGATTTGTTTTTCCCTACCCCAGGCACGACTTTTACCGGAATTGACTATGAGTACCACGGAGGATGTCTTAAACGAAACAGTAACTGCTTACCCTTCGTGACCATCATGATTCACTCCCGTGTTTTAGTGGGACGATATTGCTCATATTTCTAGTTTTCTGTGTTGTGTTTTTTATTTTGTTTTTCGTCCTGTGTCTTCTGCCCAGTTTTGCTTGTATCTTGTATTCTTGATTGCCTCTTCGGTTGACGCAAAGATTTATTAGATTTTTCTATTTGGTCTTGTACTTTTGTCATTTAACGATATATAAAAGCTGTATTGTGGTGACTTAGAGAAGAATAATACTGATATTAGTCAATATCTATCTTTTACAAATAAAAATGTTTGCAGTTGGTATACTTTAATTAACAAATACATTCGGTAATGACGCATATTGATGGAACAGGAACTGCCTACCCTTCGGAACACTTGAGTTCACCCCCGGTTTTTAGTGAGGTTCGTGTTACTCGATCTTTAGTTTTTATGTGCAATGTTTTGTAGATCGTTGTTTGTCCATTTGTCATTTTTCTTTGGCCATTGTGTTGTCTGTACTTCTTCGATTTACTGATTCTGATTACCTCCCTTTGGTATGATCAAACTCTTCTTCATCATAAGTAGTATATCTACCACGGGTCTTGCGAATTAACATATTTAAACAAACAAATCAGAAAGATGCGCTTGTTTACATAAGTTCATGAGCAAGACAGGTGGTAAATATGTTTTGTAACTAACAGAAATAGAATGATAGACATTTTACATTAACAATAGACAATAACTGTGAAACTATGAAATACGAGCATGGAAGTACGTTTGGTGCCATTTGCACTCGTGTCTGAAGAAGAAGACAAAAAATGAGGGCGGACTTCTTGGGTAAAGGAGACGGATCGTAAGCTATGGTACAACATTCAGATATACATATTGTACCATTGTATAACTGCGGTGTAATTGCATTCAAGAAAGTTTTAATGGCTGGATAATTGAGTATGGTACTATATCAATTCCAGATAATAAACCATGGTCTTTTGCAAACGCATCTTTAAGCTGATTAACGCATAAAAACATCAAAGTAAAAACATATCAATTATGTTAAAACCGTTTTATATTATTCTAATATGATAAAATAACTTGCTGCTGATCATGAATATGAGGGACGTTTTTTGAAACATTTGCAAAGAAATAAAATATTCATATAACGTTTTTATTGTAATATCTTGATGAGTTAACTTAATATTTCATATTCATATAATTAGATGCAAACAGTTGTTGCACGATGGCATGATAAAGTATGCTGTGTGTACATTATTAAAATGACTGCATGTGGTGACTTGGCTCTCTGAAGCAACTGATGCATCAGAAGTGAAAATCCTATGAAATATAATTCGCGCATTGTAAAATTTATTCATATTTGTGGATCGCTTAAAAGTGCAAGAATGCCCGTGGGAGGTTTTATCTCATGTTCAGAAACATCTGTCTATTTGATGTTATTTTTAGTTTTTGTCACATTTCTTGATATACGTATATTTATATAATTGTTGTTATTTTAGCAAGTATAAAATAGCAATAATCATGTAATTATCAAGTATTTCAATAAAAACAAGATATATTTATTATCCTCAAATGTATCAGTTTTAAAAAATATTCATTTATTTTTGGATATTGTTTTTGCTTTGTTTGTTCTTGGGTGCCGTAGTAATGCAAAAATCCACTTGTAAAAGGTCACGTCCTTTCTTGTGATAAAATAACTCTGATGAAACACAATGCTATTTTGAATTGTTGTACAAAAACAATAACTATAAAAGGTCAATATAAGTTTAATTAAATTTTAAATTTCTGAGCTTTCTCCTTTTTTTTATTTTGAAGACCGTAAACACAATTCCTAAGAAATCTTAGGAAATATATATGATAGCAAAATAAAATTAAGATCAAATTTACAAATAATTGACCGTTAGCTCTGAAAATATTTTTAAATAAACGAGTCGTCATCCATTTTAATTACGCTTCATTTTGAAAATTTTATAATAAAACAAAGGATTTGTTTTGAAAAAAAATATATATTTCTACTGCGTATTGCCATGTACAAATTTGAAATGTTGTTGAAAGTGGCGCTAAACACCATAACCCTAACCCTCATTTACAAATTATGGTGTTTCCTAACTTGCAAAAATAATATAGCAAACAAATATGTCAAATTATTTATTTTAATTGACAACATTATTTGCAGAATTTGTTTTAATCATTTTTGGGGTTTAGCCCGAACGGGGATCAAACCCACGATATACCGTACTCAATTTGAGCACGCTTACAATTACACTGACAAGGTGGTTTCCTGCAAGGATATGCCGTTATAATAATGATGATATTGTTATCTATTTTTTTTTCTTTTAAAAGTAGCAAATTGAAATTTGCATGGAATACATTTGCATTTTGTTTATACAATATATCAACGTTTGTTAAATTTCAGGATTGACGTACTAGCATTTAATTTTTTGGCATAATTCGAATGTTGAGAAAACAAATGGACATTCCAAAGAGGTAATCAGAAGCTCTACCTCTAAGGACAGACAATGCAATGGTCAAAAGAAAGGGGACAAAAAGACTTACAATGAACTACAACATACCACGCACAAAACTAATGATTGCGTAACACGAACACCACAAAATAACCAAGGGTGAAAATCAGGTGTTCCGGAAGGATAAGCAGTTTCTGCTTCCATCAAGGCACCCGTCGTGTTACTCTTGTTACAAACTCGGTGGTAAGGTATGTCAATCAATGTGACATATCAATTAATAAGTAGTCTGGTACATTCATTAATCCGTTGATGTTGTGTTTGCTTGATTGACGATTTATTTACAAAAAACGGGGATGAACTCCGGAAGAGTTGGCAGTTCTTGCTCCGCTAGTGTCACCAGTCTTATTACTCTTGTCATAAATTCGGTGGTATGTCATCAATAAGGAAATAAAAGGATTGTTAATACGAGAACAGGAATATACTCATCGTCAATAATGTATACTGTTGTGACTGAACTACCACTTGATCTCAAGGCCGATGATGTTAGCTTAGAAATATATTGATTCATTGATTGATCATTTCTCTACGTCCAGCTATATTCAGGACGAAAACAAGTTCAATAATATATTACAACTATATAAACATGAGGCAAATGATAGGTCAACCGGAACAACGACTTGTCACTGCCCCCTGCAAAAATTATGGAGAGTTGGGTAGGGACGAAACATTTAGTCCTATAGCGACTACAATGCGCTTACTTGTTCAAAACATACAAACGAGGATTTTAGCGTGCAGGATTTGTGGCACTCTTCAAACAAGCTAACCACCAATGTCCACAGTCAGGATTTCCGAATTATAATCTGACACCCCCCATAATCAAGAGGGCACTTCAGCAGCGGTGTGGGCTGAGCCCTGGGAATCTTCACCAGTACCCAGGCATGGAAATAAATGTTCCTTATCTTAATACTGATTGCAAATTACTTGACCAAAATAGATATGAGACCTAGTTTTCTGCAGTCCTCTGGTTGTGTGGCACAAATCATGTACACAACTCGTCCTTATTGAACGTGTGTTAATAAGTGTCTCGTGTGTGTACAGAGACTGTTACATGACGGTGCGTCTAGTGGAGCAGGAACAGCTTCCGGAGCATCTGCGTTCACCTCCTGTATTTTTCCAGGTTCTTGTTGCTTAATCTTTAGTTTTCAGTGTGGTGTTTTGTAGATCATTGTTTGTCTTTTTGCTACTCTTATCTAGGCCATTTTATTGTTTGTCCTACTTCGATTTATGGCTTCTGATTACCCTTTAGTATCTTCAAACTATTCCTTGTATCAACTCCTATTGGGCAACAGTTTGTTAGGAGTAATCATTGGTGGCACGTTGATAGGCAAAATTTATCATCTATGTTATCCTCTTTTTTCCCTGGTAGCAATCTGAACTTCTGCGCATTGCTACCTATCTACCTGTAAGATGTATTGTCGGTAAGCGCGTTCACGTTCTAAATATAGTTGAAATACTGCTGGTTTGGCGTGAATCGACAATTAACTAATCAATCAATACGACGTACAGTGTGGATTGCGTATAGAACATTATTTTTTTTGTCAATTTCCTTCTGACATAGGTAACCATAGCCGATTTATGCAATCATGTTTAGACTCCGTGGTTTACTTGCTCCCAAAGACTTCTAAGCTATTTGGTCTTCCAATATATTTGACTATGGGCTTTCAGATGTGGGTTGTGCTGGTGATGTACGTGTCCTAATATTCTAAGTTATCATGATTTCCTAGATAAAAGGTACTGCACTTATTATGTGGGTTTTTCTTTTTCGAATATGTTTATCTAAAGTTGTTCAGTACAGAAATAAAATATTCTTGACCGTGAAGTTCTAGTATGACATATTACACAAATGTAGCTTGTGGCTGTTAAACAAAAGATAACGTTAACTATTATTATTGACTGATAATGTCCAGCTGACTTACTGTCATAACAAACTGACCACAATAAAAAACTTTATGAAAAACTCAACATATGCCTTGGGCCAATTTATTCTTAGAGAAATATACTTGACCATGTCAAATTTGACATATAAATAATATCTGTATATATAATTAGACTGCAAGTTACAAGTCTGAACAGTTCATGTAATGTAAAAAAAAAATACATCTTTTATCTTTTAGTTGTTTTGATCGATAAAACTAGCTTATGTATAATGTTTTGTTGATCGTTGTTTTTTATGTTGTCCTTTTTCTTTTGGCCATTGTGTTGTCTGTCCTTTTTCTTTTGGCCATTGTGTTGTCTGTCCTTTTTCTTTTGGCCATTGTGTTGTCTGTCCTTTTTCTTTTGGCCATTGTGTTGTCTGTCCTTTTTCTTTTGGCCATTGTGTTGTCTGTCCTTTTTCTTTTGGCCATTGTGTTGTCTGTCCTTTTTCTTTTGGCCATTGTGTTGTCTGTCCTTTTTCTTTTGGCCATTGTGTTGTCTGTCCTTTTTCTTTTGGCCATTGTGTTGTCTGTCCTTTTTCTTTTGACCATTGTGTTGTCTGTCCTTTTTCTTTTGGCCATTGTGTTGTTTGTCCTTCTTCTTTTGGCCATTGTGTTGTCTGTCCTTTTTCTTTTGGCCATTGTGTTGTCTGTCCTTTTTCTTTTGGCCATTGTGTTGTCTGTCCTTTTTCTTTTGGCCATTGTGTTGTCTGTCCTTTTTCTTTTGGCCATTGTGTTGTCTGTCCTTTTTCTTTTGGTCATTGTGTTGTCTGTCCTTCTTCTTTTGGCCATTGTGTTGTCTGTCCTTTTTCTTTTGGCCATTGTGTTGTCTGTCCTTTTTCTTTTGGCCATTGTGTTGTCTGTCCTTTTTCTTTTGGCCATTGTGTTGTCTGTCCTTTTTCTTTTGGTCATTGTGTTGTCTGTCCTTTTTCTTTTGGCCATTGTGTTGTCTGTCCTTTTTCTTTTGGCCATTGTGTTGTCTGTCCTTTTTCTTTTGACCATTGTGTTGGCTGTCCTTTTTCTTTTGGCCATTGTGTTGTCTGTCCTTCTTCTTTTGGCCATTGTGTTGTCTGTCCTTTTTCTTTTGACCATTGTGTTGTCTGTCCTTTTTCTTTTGGCCATTGTGTTGTCTGTCCTTTTTCTTTTGGCCATTGTGTTGTCTGTCCTTTTTCTTTTGGCCATTGTGTTGTCTGTCCTTTTTCTTTTGGCCATTGTGTTGTCTGTCCTTTTTCTTTTGACCATTGTGTTGTCTGTCCTTTTTCTTTTGACCATTGTGTTGTCTGTCCTTTTTCTTTTGACCATTGTGTTGTCTGTCCTTTTTCTTTTGGCCATTGTGTTGTCTGTCCTTCTTCTTTTGGCCATTGTGTTGTCTGTCCTTTTTCTTTTGACCATTGTGTTGTCTGTCCTTTTTCTTTTGACCATTGTGTTGTCTGTCCTTTTTCTTTTGACCATTGTGTTGTCTGTCCTTTTTCTTTTGGCCATTGTGTTGTCTGTCCTTCTTCTTTTGGCCATTGTGTTGTCTGTCCTTTTTCTTTTGGCCATTGTGTTGTCTGTCCTTTTTCTTTTGACCATTGTGTTGTCTGTCCTTTTTCTTTTGGCCATTGTGTTGTCTGTCCTTCTTCTTTTGGCCATTGTGTTGTCTGTCCTTTTTCTTTTGACCATTGTGTTGTCTGTCCTTTTTCTTTTGGCCATTGTGTTGTCTGTCCTTTTTCTTTTGGCCATTGTGTTGTCTGTCCTTTTTCTTTTGACCATTGTGTTGTCTGTCCTTTTTCTTTTGGCCATTGTGTTGTCTGTCCTTTTTCTTTTGGCCATTGTGTTGTCTGTCCTTTTTCTTTTGGCCATTGTGTTGTCTGTCCTTTTTCTTTTGACCATTGTGTTGGCTGTCCTTTTTCTTTTGGCCATTGTGTTGTCTGTCCTTCTTCTTTTGGCCATTGTGTTGTCTGTCCTTTTTCTTTTGACCATTGTGTTGTCTGTCCTTTTTCTTTTGGCCATTGTGTTGTCTGTCCTTTTTCTTTTGGCCATTGTGTTGTCTGTCCTTTTTCTTTTGACCATTGTGTTGTCTGTCCTTTTTCTTTTGGCCATTGTGTTGTCTGTCCTTCTTCTTTTGGCCATTGTGTTGTTTGTCCTTTTTCTTTTGGCCATTGTGTTGTCTGTCCTTCTTCTTTTGGCCATTGTGTTGTCTGTCCTTTTTCTTTTGGCCATTGTGTTGTCTGTCCTTTTTCTTTTGGCCATTGTGTTGTCTGTCCTTTTTCTTTTGGCCATTGTGTTGTCTGTCCTTTTTCTTTTGGTCATTGTGTTGTCTGTCCTTTTTCTTTTGGCCATTGTGTTGTTTGTCCTTTTTCTTTTGGCCATTGTGTTGTCTGTCCTTTTTATTTTGGCCATTGTGTTGTCTGTCCTTTTTCTTTTGGCCATTGTGTTGTCTGTCCTTTTTCTTTTGGCCATTGTGTTGTTTGTCCTTTTTCTTTTGGCCATTGTGTTGTCTGTCCTTTTTCTTTTGGCCATTGTGTTGTCTGTCCTTTTTCTTTTGGCCATTGTGTTGTCTGTCCTTTTTCTTTTGGCCATTGTGTTATCTGTCCTTTTTCTTTTGACCATTGTGTTGGCTGTCCTTTTTCTTTTGGCCATTGTGTTGTCTGTCCTTCTTCTTTTGGCCATTGTGTTGTCTGTCCTTTTTCTTTTGACCATTGTGTTGTCTGTCCTTTTTCTTTTGGCCATTGTGTTGTCTGTCCTTTTTCTTTTGGCCATTGTGTTGTCTGTCCTTTTTCTTTTGACCATTGTGTTGTCTGTCCTTTTTCTTTTGGCCATTGTGTTGTCTGTCCTTCTTCTTTTGGCCATTGTGTTGTTTGTCCTTTTTCTTTTGGCCATTGTGTTGTCTGTCCTTCTTCTTTTGGCCATTGTGTTGTCTGTCCTTCTTCTTTTGGCCATTGTGTTGTTTGTTCTTTTTCTTTTGGCCATTGTGTTGTCTGTCCTTTTTCTTTTGGCCATTGTGTTGTCTGTCCTTTTTCTTTTGGCCATTGTGTTGTCTGTCCTTTTTCTTTTGGCCATTGTGTTGTCTGTCCTTTTTCTTTTGGCCATTGTGTAGTTTGTCCTTTTTCTTTTGGCCATTGTGTTGTCTGTCCTTTTTCTTTTGGCCATTGTGTTGTCTGTCCTTCTTCTTTTGGCCATTGTGTTGTCTGTCCTTTTTCTTTTGGCCATTGTGTTGTCTGTCCTTCTTCTTTTGGCCATTGTGTTGTCTGTCCTTCGATTTACGGATTCTGATTACCCCTTTGGTATCTTCAAACTCTTCTTAACCCCGCCACTTTTTATTGAAGTGCATGTATCAAGCGTAGAAAGTGAGCAGTCATGTATATGTGTATCAGGGGTAACGATATGTCTCTTTCTACGATTTTTCTATTGGATTTATTAACTGTTCTAACAGTATGGTACTTGTTTTATTTTGTTATTATTTAATCATTTGTTGTTGTATATAAACGAAACACGTTTGTTTTGTGTATGTTTTCTCAAAACGTTATATTTCGGTTGGTTTGGTTTGGTGTATGGTGTTTAACGCCACTTTCAAAAATATTTCAGTTATATCCACAGGCACTTGTTTCTGGTAAAAAAAATATACCTGGATACTAATTATACCACAAGGTAAGTAACCTTTCATTTGTAAAAAAAAATTTATGTCATCGCGATTTTCGCAATTTTTCAACTCGACGGACGCCAGCATCTGAAACTACGATAATTTATCTACAAAATGATGTATAAAACACCTACCTTTGCTGAACCTCAACAATACAACAGACCTTTTTCTTCGTGTCACTTATCAGGTTTCATTATTGCAACAGGAAACTGGCAAGTTGCTACCCCGCAGTGAAAGAAAAAAGAAGAAAAGTTGTAATAAAAATTCTATGAAAAATACTGAGATGCTAGAAAAATATATATATTGCATTCCAATCAAATAAAATAATAAAAGTGTTTTAATTTCTTAGAATAAAATTACAACTTTTCTTTTTTCTTTTTTTCTTTTACTGCGGGGTAGCAACTTGCCTGTTTCCTGTTGCAATGATGAAACCTGATAAGTGATCCGAAGAAAAAGGTCTGTTGTATTGTTGAGTTTCAGCAAAGGTAGGTGTTTTATACATCATTTTGTAGATAAATTATCGTAGTTTCAGATGATGTAGGCCATTTCTCCATGCTGGCGTCCGTCGAGTTGAAAAAACGCGAAAATCGCGATGACATAGATTTTTTACAAATGAAAGGTTACTTACCTTATGGTATAATTAGTATTTAGGTATATTTTTTCTACCAGAAGCAAGTGTCTGTGGTTATGTCGTGGCGATCAGTTTTATTGGTGGAGGAAACCGGAGTACCCGGAGAACACTACCGACCTGCCGCAAGTCACTAACAAACTTGATCACATATTGATGTACATGTATTGAGTACACCTCGCAATGAACGGGTTAGAACTCACAACTTTATAATCACTGATTGATCAGGTAGTTGTACTGCCAACTACTGTACGATCACCACCACGACGGCCCCTAATTCATAAGTAGATATATGAATATAAATGAACACGAGTGAAATTTCACAAGAAAGGATCTGTGACTGAAATACAAAATATTAAAGATTTATATTCCGAGCCACCTATTCCGAATGGCAATAATTGTCTCATTGTTGCGCGATGAGTTAGTATTCCGAATGTTTTTTCACTGAAATCATTTATGATAAGCCAAACATATCCACATTTTAAAATAGGATATTAATCTTTTGTATGTCATTACAGACGGGATTATGTTATATCAATATAATTCTATAAAACCTTGTATATAATTATATTCATAGTCACTTTATTTGATTGTGGACTTCTTTATAAATTTCAATCTTGTGTTTTACCAGGACTAACCATCAATTAATTGGATTGTATCTCTGAATAATGGGCAACTGACCTGTGTAACATTTTGTGATATCAAGTAAAGCGTTTAATAAGGTTATGTTACGTCTTGTATTTAAACTGGTATATTATATGCAGGGGTTACACAGGGGTCAATACTGGTCCTCTCTTGTTTCTGGTATATTTTAATGATATTGTTGACGATATATTGAGATTATGGAGTTTTTTTTGCTGACGATACATTAATTGGGCATCATGCTTTAGATAACCAAACTCTCACAAGCATAATGAACATTGATTTAGAAAACATTTAAAGTGGCCGATAGACTGGTCAGTGAAATTTAATCCCGACCAAACATATATAATGGGTTGTAATCTATAAGAAGCACAGTGGAAATGTAATATAGATACAATTATTTTTGTGGGTTCTCTGCAGTCACAGAAATGTTTGATTATCTACAGTTATTGTTGTTTAACACCACGAACAATATTTGTGTTATATCGCGGTTGTCAGTTTATTTGGTGGCAGAAGCCGAGTTTTCCCCCAGAGAAAACTACCGGCATGCCATACGAACTGACAAAGCTTCACCACGTAAGTTGTATCGAGTACATCCTGTCATATGTGCTGGTCGAACTGTTACAACATTCATGGTGCTTGGGACAGATCGAATGGGTAGACGTATATCCAACTACCATACGATCGAGGCAATGACTTTAATCCTTCATGCTTGAAGACATCTTCCCTGATCAAAAACAGTAAGCATAGAATTACAACGTCAAAGATCAGTTTCAGTTTACTGGAGTTCAACCGCTGTATCAGTCAAGAAGGAAAGAAAAGAAGGAAGAAAGAAAAAAGAGAAAAACATATAACTTCGAATACAGTGTAACTTCAGAGAGACAAGAATAATATCTGGAAAGAAAGGTAAAACATATACATTTTCATGAAAATGACACAAAGATTAAAAAGTAAGACTACCAAAAGAATAGGAATCCCACTCGTAGCAATTGGCTGTCGGCAATCCTCGTTAGATAAATAAAGAATTAAACTAAAATAATATGAAATACATATAAACCATTATGATTTAGACAAACATTAAACAGCATGATTTTTACCAGATTCAAGTTATACATTTTCACATCTTCATTCTTTCCTCCGCTGAAAGTAACTTGGCACGATCTAAATTGACCGGCAAGTTGTTTTAATCGGTTGTAAGCATGTGTGGTGAAATAGATATTTCGTTTTGTTTAAGATTTTTTCTTTTTAATTTTAACTAACTATAAGTTAATTGAGATGATTGGTATCCCATTAACAAGCCACATTGTGTGCATATCCCACGCAATGACCTGGATTTCCATTGGCACATTTGGTGGTCTATTTGTGTTCATTGATTGTGGGCAGGGTGAAAGGTAGTCGTTCGTTTTTCAAACGAAATGAAGCTCACCCGTCCTCTAATTCACGTTTGGTTATGTCGATGATGTCCTTTCACTAATTAATTCTAGATTTGGTGACTATGATGATCGCATCTATCCCATTGAACTTATAATTACACCAATAAAATACACCTCAAACACAGCTAGATCTGCTTTATTCATTGACCTACACATAGAAATTTGCAGCGAGGGGCAGTTAAAAACCAGTCTTTAGATCGAAATAGATGATTTCAATATGTTCACATTGTCAACCTAGGGCCCGGGTGGCTCAATGAGTTAGCTAGTTGGATTACCTAACAACTCATACAAGCCTATCACCAATACGGCGTGGGTTCGCGTCTGGCTTTGCAATTTACAAAAAAGGGTGCACTCGTGATAAAGCTTACCAGTTGCTTGCCCATGGTCGGTGGTTCTCTCCGGGTACTCCGGCTTCTTCCACCACTAAAACTGGTCGCCATGACATAGCGGAAATATTACTGAAAGTGGCGTTAAACACCAAAAATCAAATCAAATCATTGTCAACCTTCCATATGCATTGCAACATTTCAGCAGACCCTGTATATGCAATATATATCACACAGTAGGTATGGTAATCAACAGCTGATGGTGCCTATCAGTATCTGTAATGGCCACGGGGATATGTTCTGTTTGTCGTAATCACAATCCTGCCCTGTCCTCATTCATGACTAATCACCGGGTTTGTAACAAGAGTAACACGACTGGGGCCACAAGTGGAGCAGGAATTGCTTACCCTTCACATAAGTTCACCCCCGGTTTTTAGAGGGGTTCTATCTTTAGTTTCAATCCGTGTAGTGTATTTAGATCATTATTTGTCCTTTTTTCTTTTGGCTGTTGTATTGTTTGTCCTTCTTCGATTTAAGGCTTCGGATTTGTATATTCAAACTGTTCTTAGTGACACAGGCTGATTTGAACATCTAGTGTTTTAATACTCCAAGATAGAACGCACCGTCACCATACAAATTCATTCTCTTCGATTGTAGCACATAAGTCTGATGTGGAATTTAATCAGCGGAGTATGTGTAGACCGCATAGATTGGAGAAGAGTTAGGAGAAGACAGGACTGTCAAGCAAAGAAAGAAAAGAATAAAGCTCAATTTGGTTTCAAAGCACATCCTTATACCCCTTGGTTAACTGCACAATCATTTTCGTTTGCTTCAATTCTAAAAGTTCAGCTGTTTCTTAAATTTTTGCCAAAAAGAGTGCAGAGTCCACTTTTTAATTATCCCCTCGAGGCATTCCCACTCCTGACTCCTACATCCATGTAAATATTGACTCCCCCAACTTAATCGCGTGGCCGCTTGTGATTCTTCCATATAACACAACTAACTACCATATAATCTATCTAAGATCGGAATACATTGAATAATCTATATTTCAAACGTATTGAACTAACCAATTGGTGTCGTTAATTAGGAGTCATTCCTTTAAAAATCGTCGATACATGAGCATTCGGGGAATAAAGAATTTATTATTTAATTTATGTTGTTATTTTTTTAGTGTTCTGTATTTTGTCTTTGAATGAATATTCTTCCAATGACAAAAAATGGCCCACAAGTTTATAATGAACTTAATGGTTGATTCTAGAAAAACAATTTGTAGAACGTTGTTTATTTCAGAGAAAATATAAATAAAATTGCTACATATAGTGTGATTGTTGTTTAACACCAATTCAGCAATTGTTCAGCTATATCATGGCGGAGACAGTTGTACTTGAAGATATATTTTTAAACAAGCAATGATCATAACTCCTTAGTTTTGGATAGGCTATATATAGAAAATGATACTCATTTTAATTCTCTGTTTTAGCGAGTTGGTTCTTTCTAGATATTACTTACCAACGGTCATGAGAGAAGTACGTCTTTACTTCCATTTGGTTTGTAGGGGGGTTCATGTTTTTGTTTTTGTTTTTGTTTTTTTTTATTATTTATTTACGTATACTGGTATTCAATATCATATGATGTTCAAGTCGTTTAAGTAACACGACGGGCATCACCAGTGGAACAGGACATTGTTATCCTTCCGGAGTACCTGAGTTCACCCCCGGTTTTTAGTGAGGTTCGGGTTGCTCAATGTTTAGCTTTCTGTGTAGTGTTTTGTAGATCATTGTTTGTCATTTTTTTCTTTTGGCAATTGAGGAGCCGTCGTGTCCGTGATCGTACTGTATTTGGATTTACAACTACCTATGCAATCAGTGTCAATCACCACTGATGTTGTGAGTTCGAATCTCGATCAGGGCGAGGTGTACAACATTATGTGATAAAGTTTGTCAGTGACTTGCGACAGGTCGGTGGTTATTTTCCAGGTCCACCGGTTTCCTCCACCAATAAATCTGACCGTCACGATATAACTGAAATATTGTTGAAAGTGGCGTTAAACCAACCAAACCAACCAATCTCTTGGCAATTGTATTGTCTGTCCATCTTCAATTTGCGGCTTCTGATTACCACTTGGGTATCTTCAAATTTTCTTTTCGTTATAAATTCGGATTCCGGCATTATATTGAAGCCACGTCGAATTGGTGGAAATCCCTTATCTCAACTGATGTACATACGTGTTTCCACCACCCCGCTATAATATACACCGGAACTTGTATACCGGAAGTAGAACTCCATGACGAAAAGAAGATACTGTCCTTTTTAAGGTACTGTATAATACTCCCAGATCTTTGAGGGAGTTTGTGTTGTTACAGCTTTGTGATTTGTTTTGTGTGTTTACTTGTTCTTGTCTGAAATATTGGAAATATAATGTTAAACAACAATCAGTGTATACCTGCCGTGTTACATCGAGATCGAGAATTACTCTATAAATCATTGGGCGGTGAATAGACATAATATTCATACACCGAAGTTGAGGAATACTTGCTGGTAATCCACCTCATGCTTATGAATTAGGAGGGCTAACCCGACCTTATGCATAAACGTGAGGTGGATTACCGTTATATTCAGTTGGTTTTATTTATACAGTCTGACCTTCCTTACTATCTGTCAAAAAATATATTTTGAGAAAAATAGAATTAAAATGGAATTAATTAGATTCACATACAACAAGGGTCCGTCGTGGTCGTGATCGTATGATAGTTATATTTACAACTACCTGTGCAATATGTGCCTATCACAACTAAAGTCGTGAGTTCGAACCCCGTTCATGGCGAGGTGTACTCGATACAACATTGTGTGGTAAAGTTTGTCTGTGACTTGCTGCAGGTCGATGTTTTTCTTCGGGTACTCCGGTTTCCTCAACCAATAAAACTGACGTGCCGTGACGGCCACGATATAACCGAAATATTGTTGAAAGTGGCGTTAAACACCATAAACATAACACTTGCTATCTGTCAAAAAATGTATTCTTAGAAAAATGGAATTAATTAGGTTGGCATACAACATCATCTGATAAAAAAAACTGTTTTCTAATTGGATATAGAGCAAAATATATCCTCATTAATATGTATTTACTATAGAATAATATGTTTAACTCACAAACGTTAATGAAAAGTTTTGTCATATCTTGTAAATTCGTAAGATTTATATGTAGTACATGTAATGTATTGAAATACGAAAACAATAAATGGGAATGGGTTTATGTTAATTTAAAATCATCATCAGATGTGTAGGAACCAAGGGGTGAGGGCAATCTAGTCCCTACTTTTATTGTACAGCAATCCAAGAGTACATTGTATATGGATATACGTCAAAACCACCGGTGATACAATGGTTAGCATGCTCACCTCGAGTGCGTTAGATCGTGGGTTCAAGTCCCCGGTCGGGTCAAGCCAAAGACTATAAAATTGGTATTTGTTGCTTCTCCGATAAGCATGCAGCATTAAGGAGAAAGAGCACCGACTGGTTGGCTCGGAATCAGGATAATGTGTCCGAGTGAGGCAACATGTCTATCCGCTGACTGTTGTTTTTGTGAGCTAGCACTATACAAATTCAACTAAGAGTGTTGGTCTAGAACATCATTTCATTTAAAATTAACTTGTTCTCGCCATAATATAGCTGAAAAATTGCTTAGTTGGCGTTAAAGAACAATCACTTATTATACTTTAAAACCAAAATGCTTTTTTTTTACTTGATAGTTTTGGAAACTTGCTCCCTCCCCCATGTTCCGGTCCACCCCTAAAACTGCCCCACACCAACTGGTCAACTCCTACACCGCTGACAATGTACTTAAAACGTTCAATTGATCTGACATGCTTTGATTTTCCTATTGAGATAATATATTCATAAACCTGTATGAATTCTAATATCCATGTATATGATATTATCTTTCAATTCTAAACTTGAGTTTGTGTTCATAAATAACTGAGACGCGTGCATTTATATTTTAATGAAATATATCTGCTTGAGTTATGAACCACAAAAATATGCTTTTTTTCTAAAGAAGACTATAGTAACCCGGGGTCATTTTGTCCCCCGCCAGACCACACTGCCTCTATCCCCCACCTGCCTTTTATTGACAGCTGATAAGTGAAATTGTGGTCAAATAACAGACAGGAGACACGTGCACGGGCGTCCAGCGTGTGCCACTATACAAAAAAAATATAATAACAATTTTTATAATACATCAATCACTTTAAAAATCATGTTTGATATTCATTTAAAAAGATGTTATCATTATATTTTCATACTTTAGCAGAGAAATGTTTCAACCGATTATAAAAATTTGAAATTTAATGACCAGTAACAAATATTTAACATTTATTAAACACACCTGTCCTGTAATTAGTTAAATAGCACTGTTCATATTTTTATGATTAATTTCTACAAATAAAATCGTTCTTATTCTTTTCCAGTTTAGATTTTCTCGTTGCTCATTAATTTTTTTTTTATTAAATCATAAAAGAATATTGACATATTATGAAAATATATTAGTTGTATAAATATTTAAAATGTAGTGTTTAATTACACCTTCAGGTATAACTGTTATGTTCAGATACAGAACAGATAATGGTACGTCTATTTAAACGTTTGAGAGAAATATGACCATTTTTTATTAGGTTAGAGTTGCTACAAGTCCCTTAAGCAAGTCTAAAATTTGGTATGCATTTTCAAATTTTGCGGTGCATCAATAATTTTATCATTTCTTACTTCGAAAATCTGAATCTTTAAAATATGTATACTGTAGAATATTCGATGAAATCATGACTGAATTTAGTACAGTGGATGTAATTATATATACATGTACATTGTATATTGCTCGCAACCAAGTACAATGTAGTTGCCATTTTCCAAATACATCATTAGTGAAGACCTGATATAAACCAACCATGTTAAATCTGAAAATGCTTCATCTTAGTTTCCGGTCTTCGCGGAAGCAAGTGTTGCTGAAACTTTGTGGGCATGCGACCTTTGTCAAAGGGGAATATGTTTTAAACGATTCGAAAATACAGCACGTTTTGAAATTGTTTGGTTATTTCCCTTGAAGTTTTTTGTTTTTGTTTTTGTTAGGAGTAAATTAATTCGTGGAAACTACAATTTGTTGAGAGTTTTAACACGGATAGGCAGGATATTAGTATTTTATTCCTTGCGTTGTACATGAATTGTGTGACGTAGTTGGTTGTTCCAATTTCCACCCTGTCAAATTCAACAAAGTTTTCACCCGTAAGTTAAATTGGAGTGCATAAATGTAAAGATCAACAAACAAAGAGACAGGAAATAATATTTTCATATATCAGATTTGACAAAATATGAAGTGAAGGAGTGTGCATTAAAATACACCAAATCGCTTTGAAATGATACCCATAATTTGTCATGCAATACGCATGCGCAAATTAAGAATAACCTGGAGTTTTATCACGGCAGTGTTGACATAGTCAATAAACTTCGGGACATCATACTAGAATTTATTTTTCTGATCATTTCTGATTTTACGTCATATTTCATGATGTACTTAACTATTAATGCATTGTTTTCTTTAAATGTTCATTACCTTGACTTATTTGTACTTGTTAGACCCTTTAACGATTGGCAAGCCATGTGGATTAACAATACTAAAACATCAAACGGAATTTGAATTACTGAAGTGGAGTTATTCTTTTGTTCGTGGTTGTATAAGCTTGATATAAGAATAATTTTGTGTTTTCGGTGGTCTTCGCAGATAAAACCATACGCTTATAAACCTGACCAGTACAAAGCTATAAAACCATCACGCATGAGTAATCTTTTTGCTTGGATGTCAAATTTCAAAGAAAATTGGAAAAATATCTTCCATGCTCTGAACAACTCATTTATATTATTTTAATATTTATTTTGTAAGTGTAAAGGAAGATACGCAGGAAACACATTGTATATTTATACGGGAAATAAATATAATATAAACAATATGCATTTTTAGCGGAACAAGTTTTTGCTCGACTGCTTTCCCAAATTAGAAACACAATAATTAAAACCATCTGCATTCGTCTACAAGAGGTGATGAGTTTTCTCAATGAAAAAAAGGTGGTGCTTGCTTCGATGGAGGTCAAGAATCTTGCAATTTTCTGGACCAAAAACAATCATTTCATTTTAATACCCTTTTAGAAATACATTGTATATGTAAGCGGAATCCTAATCTAGAAACAAGTATATTTTTGCTACCATGTTAAGGCCCTTTGACTTTCTTACTCCCAAAATTTTTTCTAAAATCATTTGGCTTTCCAATCATTCGACCTTGAGCGTACCTAATGAAGGTTATTCCAAAAAAACGCGTCGTGCGCACTAATTTGGTTCTCTACGTTTGTATCATATATGATAGAAAAGTGGACTGGTAACGGAACCAAGCAGGATATTTTTGTCTAATGAACTATGAAAGTTATATTTTTGTGTCATATAAACGGAGACTGAAGCAAGATTTCCAACAACTACAATGAATGCATTTTTTTTTAATTTGGGGTACAAAAAGGAGCGAAAAATAATAATTTGTATTTATTCATTTATTTTACGACAAACAAAATTATTTTTATTTATCTTGCATCCAATTGCAACTGCACCATACATAATTTCATTTTTTTTCTTCAAATCACAGCTTTATTCTAAAATTATGAACGCATACTGCAAATTGTTTGTTTTTATTACGGATCTTAAAACTACCATAAATACACAGTACATGTCATTATAAACCTAATATCAAGATTAAATTGTATCCTATAGTAATATTTATTGATTTGCTTGATCTATTTTCATTTCAAATACATACCCGATTACGTTATTTAATGTCTTTATCTGAATACATGTATTTCCATATTTAGAGATCACATGTTGATATGACACCTTTGAAATATGGCACAATAAAATCGAATGGCTTGACAAAAATAAAAAGATGCTCTACAATTTTAATGTAATTGGTGTTTGTCGACAGTGCAATGTGGAACAAAACATTTTGACCAAGATATTATTATGTACATTACATATTTTAATTCCGTAATCTTTGGGCCATCGAGTCGTGAGAGATTATGTCATTTAACACTAATAAATACAGTATTTCTTTAATTTTCATTGTAATTTCTTGTCATGTAAATGTTCAATGCTAGTGAATATCCCTTGTAGGTTACATTTTTAGACATGCCAATAGACCTTCAATAGATGCTTCATACCAAGTTTCGGTTCATTTGGCCAAGAGGTTTCAGAGGAGAAGATTTTTTAAAAATCAACCAATCAGAAACAAGAATGGCTTGTGGCGGCCATGTTTGTTCACGGATCGGACCGAAATGAGCAAACTTTATAGAGGACCTTCCAAGGATGCTTCCTACCAAGTTTAATTCATTTTGCCAGGCGGTTTCAGAGGAGAAGATTTTTTAGAAATCAACCAATCAGAAACAAGAATTACCTGTGTCAGCCATGTTTGTTAACGGATCGGGACGAAATGGGCAATCTTTATAGAGGACCTTCCATAAATGCTTCCTACCAAGTTTCTGTTCATTGGCCAAGCGATTTCAGAAGAGAAGATTTGTAAAAATCGACCAATCAGAAACAAGAATTACCTGTGGCGGCCATGTTTGTTAATGATCGGGACAAATGAACAATCTTTATAGAGGACCTTCCATAGATGCTTCCTACCAAATTTCAGTTCATTTAGTAAAGCGGTTTCAGAGGAGAAGATTTTTTAGAAATCAACCAATCAGAAACAATAATGGCCTGTGGCGGCCATGTTTGTTAACGGATCGGGACGAAATGAGCAATCTTTATAGAGGACCTTCCATAGATGCTTCATGCCAAGAAGTTTCGGTTGATTTGGCCAAGCGGTTTCAGAGGAGAAGATTTGTAAAAATCGGCCAATCAGAAACAAGAATTGCCTGTGGCGGCCATGTTTGTCAATGGTTCTGGACAAAATGAGCAATCTTTATAGAGGACCTTCCATAGATGTTGCCAACCAAGTTTCAGTTCATTTGGCTGAGGGGTTTGAGAGGAGAAGATTAAAATGAGAAGAGTTAGCAAACGACAGACGACGGACGACGGACGCCAAGTGATGACAAAAGCTCACATTGCCTTTGGCAAGGTGAGCTAAAAAGTACAAGCAAATATAAAACCGCATAAAGCATGTGCTGTGGCGAAGTATTTTCCAGAATTTCGAAGTGATGCCAAATAAATTATGTTGTTGATCTATGCAGCATGGTGCGATATGACAATATACAATTATTATGTGACAAATGCGGCAAACATTACCAAAACATCATCTAACATTTACTCGTATCATGTGATAGAACAAGAGACAAACGAGATGACTTCTGGCAGGACATTATTAACATTGATCCAATAGATTTTAGTGTGTATATGGATAACTTATCTTCTACTGACTTTATATGCACTGTGCTATTCTGTGACACTACATATGAACTCAGCCAAGACGAACTGTTATTTTTCTCTCAAATTTGTGTGCATCACGTGGCTTCCATATGTAGACAGTTTGATCAGAGTCACTATTAACTCTTTTGAGACAGTTTCTCTATAAGTTTTTTTTTCTTTTTCTTCTCTCCTCTAGTTTCATGACATTAATTGCTCTTTACATTGTACATTTGTTCTAATTTTGCAATATTCATGTAAATTGCTGTAACAGAGGAATACAATTTAATATATAATTTAATAAATTGTTTTGTAAACTCGTTTTGATCATGAATATAGCTGAAATGTAGTGCATGTGACAATATGGTTCACAGAGATTATACATGCATGATAAGCGTTAGCATTTTTCATTATATCCTTTACTGTGAATTTTTTGGCATATTTTTTCTATGTAATAAATAGTTCTTTCGGGGTCGTGATATTTGATAATGTGTCCGAGTGGAGCGATACGTCTACCTGTTTGCTGACTGTCGTGTCAGTGAGTTAGTACAGTAAATAATCCGACTCAACCTGTTGTTCCAGAACATATTTTGCATCTACATCATCACCATCATCATCAAAAAGTAAATAGCTCTCGCTATGATATACAATATAGCCGAAAAATGCTCATTTTGGCGTTTACAACAACCAATCGTTCACCAAACAGATTTGTTCGTATCACATTTTTTATTTTAGAGTTATCTCTCTTTGTAAGTTGGGCTATTTTTTCACGAACCAAAAATTATATAAATTGATACCATATTTTGGAGTATCCTTTTTTGAGAAAAATTGAAACAATGTCCACAAAAATTATGAGAAATACTTTAAATATGGCATTAAAATGTAAGATTATCTATGTGAAAATGCCGGAGAATATTTTCAACTGAGTGAGTACGGAGATATATCATGGCATTCTACGAGATGATTAATGATGTCCGCTTTGTACTAGATCAACACACATAGCTGGATTTTTATAGTGCTATCTCACTGAAACAACAGTCAGTGGGTAGACATGTCGCTTCACTCTGACACATTATCCCGATTCCGAGCCAACCAATCTTTGCTCTTTCTCCTTATTGATGTGTGCTTAGCGGAGAAGCAACACGTACCAATTGTTATTATCTTTGGTATGACCCGGCTGGGACTCGAACCCACGATCTACAACACACGAGTCGAGCACGCTAACCATTACACCACTGTTGCGGTTACACCGTGTGATAGAGTCTTAATTTCAATGCAGAATATGAGTGAGTGAGTGAGTGATTGTTGTTTAACGCCAACTCAGCAATTTTTCAGCTGTATCATGGCGAAAACAAGTTAATTTTCAATGAAATGATGACGAGGTCCGCTTTGTAATAGATCAACACGCTTAGTTGGATTTTTATATAGCTCACTGAAACAACAGTCCGCGGAAAGACATGTCAGCCCACTCGGGCACATTATCCTGACAGAATATGAGAATATCATAAATTTTATTTCCTTGTTGGTCATTAGTTTTGTTTTTGACTATAAGGTCATGTTTAATTTTATTAATAGTGTCCGATTAATTCTGGGGGGTTGCTTTTTTGTTTGTTTTTGTGTTGGTTTTTTTTTTTTTTGGTGTCGTCATTTATGACCTTGTTTTTCTTAGGTTTTTGTTTATAAATTGTAGGTATTTCTTTTCTTTTCTAGTTTTTGTCAATAGATATTAAGAGTATAGATGGAATTGAACCGAATAAGTTTTTGAAAAGATGATCTCTCTTGTTAATAGGTGTACAATTAAAACGTTAGTTCATTCACCTTCGCAAAAAAGGTTTCCAATTTTTAACTTCTATGATATATTTAAAAAAAAATACACAGATCTTTTAACTTAGTCTGTGATACACTTGAATGTTTTAACAGTGATTTTCTTGTACAATAAAGTATGGTTTGGGTTTATGGTTTTTAAGGCCACGTTCAACAATATTTCAGATTTCAGTTTTATTGGTGTAGGAAACCAGAATACCCGGAAAAAAACACCGATTTGCCACAAGTCACTGACAAACTTTATCACATAATGTTGTACAAGATGAAATATTTTCAATAAAGATTAAAAAAAAAGTCTCACTTTGGGGGAAAAAATTGTAAAAATGTTGAATGTCCTATTTTACAGGTCTATACATACATGTATATATATTATGTATATCGAGATGTGTTTCTCATTCAAATGAGTGTTAATGGTAATTTAGCTTACTGGTTCGACTGGGTCACAGTGACCCGCATTTACACGCCGAAGTTTGGTAGTATTGAAAATAATCAATGATCACATGTTTCTGTGATTAGTAAATGCATCAGTTTTATTGATGACTTCGATGATCGATATCTCCATAATAAGTATTGTCTGAATTTAACTGTGTGTGTGGATTGTTGCTGATCATGATCACAAACAACTGACCCTAGCAGCCATTTTATCTGTGCAAGTTCATGAACTCTGGACAAAATATTTACCTCAGATAAAAATCAGTGAGTCATGCATCATAATATCTCACTCATTCAGACAAACGAAAAATCTTCATATTTTTTTTCTTAAACACTTTTATTAAAATTTACCAAAATATTCGTCCAACAGTTGGATATCTATATATGGTAATCAAAATATGCACCAATAAAAGAAATGAAAACACATTAATGATTTAAAATGATTCGAGGTAGAAAGTATAGAGAATAAAAACGCTCCCACTATTATCACCAATATAGCACTAATATAACTTCTCATCATCAACACACAAAAAAACAATTTTCAATAATAAAATAGATTAGGTGAAACGTGACTTTCGAGTCTCCATGCCAATGTTTTTATTTTTCATTTATTCGGATTACCAATTTGAATTGAATTTCTTTTCTTTCAATTGTCATGATCAGTTGAAATCGAAAGATGGAGAAATTTGTGTTGTAATTCGATTAAAAGAAATAAAAAAATTATTTCTAAGCAATTTTGAATGCAAAAAATGTATCCTTTCCAGCCGAAATTTGGAGAAATAATTAGACATACTTTACAATAAAAACAATGTACATGTATATAGATCTATTATATTTTTTCTTGCACTTGGAAAAAAATATATAGAATAAAATGAAAAAATTGATTGATAAATGAAGTGTGCTTTACGTTTGTTATAACAAATTGCTGTAGAAGTAATTTAATGTATTCAAAAATAACAATATCACATAAAATGTATCTTTAAATAATTATTTACCTGATAATGTAAATTTACTGGGGCAATTAAAGCACTATATTAGTTGGGAAAACAGGTAAAACATGTACACGATTGTCCGACTTGATTGTAAATTATAATGTATATACATCTATGCATTTGATTTCCATAAAACAATCTATTTCTATTAGAGATGTGAAAACACTCAACAGTCAAAATGAGGTAGCTTTCGAACATGAAAGAGGTACTTTGGTAAATAACATATAAGTATATTAATAAAAAAAAAACTTTAATTAAATGAGCAAGCACGAATTATTCAGAATACATTCTTGAAAGATGGCGTCAGAAAAATAATATAATTTTCTAATCGTTTGAGCAGTATTTGTGTAACAACAATGCATACGTAAACCAATAACATTAGGGATTTAGATATGGTACTCAATTCAATTTCATTTAACCCGATGCAATTATATAAAATTGTTTTGGTATAAACAAAAAAACAACAAAAAACCGATATGTGGCATGTTGTTTGAAAATTGAGGCATTTGCATATATCGATTTTCTGACATGTTTTATCAAGAATTTCTTCCATTCCTGAGAATTATGGATACAAAGTGCTCAACCAGCGTACAGAACAATATAGATCAAAAACTATGAAAAATTTAACAAACGTTTACACAAAAAAATACAATGTAATTATATTAATCTCCCTGAGTTTGTCATTAAACAATATATATAATATATATATAAGGAACATGCACACTATATACAAAATAACTAAATATAATTACGATCAAGCACTGTATTGTCAAGTAAAAATGTCTTTCAATTTCGTTACGGGAGGGGGGGATTAACTGCACTTTCAACAATATTTCAGTTATATCGTGGCGGCAATTTCTTTGGAAAATTGATGTCAAGAAATCATATATTTTTTTTAAATATATCAAATATCGGTTTTTAATTAACAGTATTTAAGGGATCGTTTACAGATCTAAAAAAGGATACTCCTATTTCTCCTTCTACCAAATACTGACCACCTTCAATAAGTTGAAGAGTTTGCACATGAAAATGTTAAAAACATTTTTTTTTATAAAATCTGAAAATTCAAACCTCAGTGGAATTCAAATAACATAATACTCTAATTGGCATTGTTTTGTTTCGGTAAACAAAATGTTCAAGACCACCCAAAACAAAACAAAAAGAAGTGGACGATATGAATGAATTGATTGTAAAACAGCAGTTTAACAACGAGGTAGAAAAATGCCAGTTCAGTGGCATGGAAAATACGTTCAAATTACCATTCAAATCTCAAGTAACATGTCAAGGTTCAGTTATTCTTAAGTTTTTTGATGAGATAAGGCTGCCTTTGTAACATCTCTCTGATTATACAAGAGTACAAAAAGTTAAATAAAAAAATACCCGCATGGACAAAAATGAGTCATCAAAAAATAGTCTTACAAATTCCTGAGAATGAGTAAAATACTCACACACATCAACTGTTATACAACATACATCTCAACTTGGCAGTTTCTGTCTTGAGTGAAGCTACCTCTACTCGTAATTTCAAATTTTCTTGTTCAAGCAATGCAGCACGGATTGCAATCTCGTCCTCTTTCGCCCTTCTCATATCCCTCGATCTCTTCGCAGCTTCGTTATTTTTTCGTCTCCTTTCCCAATAAGATTCGTCTTTTTGCTCGTCGGGTAGCGTTCTCGGACGTTTTCTTGAAGAAGTGTAATTTCTACGTTCGGATGACATAGACGACATCCCTAATAGTTGAGCGTGACAATTCCTGTTGCCATTCGGACTGAGTGTTGAACTAGAACTAGGTGAGCTAGTTGTAACTGTATTTGGTGAAGGTTTTGATTGAGATGGTGATGTTGATGATTCTAAAAGTTGTTCACGTTCTCCTGCAAGCATCATATGTTGCCTATATAAATTGATGAATTCTTCACTATTAAGATTGAGATTATGAAGAGGACTATTGTCCGAAGAATTTATGCCAGGTATGCCATAACTGCCTACAGATAATGGATCTTTAGGATACGATTTGAATGGACGGGTTGATGACTTGTTGTTGCTTTGTGAAAACCTTGGACCCATGAGTGCTGCCATTGACGGAAGAGGTCCAAGCATTGGGCTCGGAATTAATCCAGCTTGAAAAGCGGATATCATATTAGCTACATTGTGATTTATGGACCAATTCGTTTGTTCAGGTTTATTATTATCAGTGTCAAGTTCCGTCTTGATTTTGTTAGATAATCTATTCATGAACGTCTTATCCTCATTATCAGAAATTGACATTTTCCGGTCATCCAGTTGAATACCAGTATCATTCGTAGAAGTGGGAGATGGAACGGAATCTGACCCTGAAATTTCGTTGTCACCATTTTTACGTTTGAATGAAAAATCTAAAGGCGAATTGCTTCTTTCTTCCGAGGAATATCCATTTATACGAGAATTCTCTGTGTTACATATCGATTGCCAATGCTGATTATTGTTGATTGGGGTTGTGTAGTGCATTTCTCCGTTATTTGGCGAAGCATCATCTGCCATATCAATACATCAAAAATCCAAATATTACGCAAACCCTTCCGGATCAATCAATCTACAATAATAAAAGGGAAGGGATACGTTATTAAATGTTAATTTAAATTTAAATACACACACCGAAGTATTTATATAATATTCATCAATACACACACAATAATAAATAATAAGGCTTTCGTACGTAAGTAAACAAATGGAAAATAATTAAAGTAAATAACTTACCTTCTATTATCACATTTGTACAAAAAAATTCATCCTTCGAAAGAAAACAAACTGTAACGGAAACTTGTCAATACAGGGTTGAAATGTGCATTCCCATTCATGTCCTTGAGTTAATGTTACGTGTTTTCTCAATTGCCTAACATATTCCAATTGCCTTTAGTCCCTGACCTCAGTTGACGCTGGTAACTTATTCTAAACTATTCGATAATTCACGTAATCCAGAATTAACTAACCAATCGCGCTGTCCAATTGGATTATGGGCATGTCCATGCCTTCATTCAAGCCTTAAGCACTCATAAAATACGCCCCTATTGGTCAGTTCTAACTCCATGTTGCGTAAGGTCAAAAACAGTTACATGTCAGAAAAATATCAAGCCTCGCTTTCAAGTGTGAAACTGTAGTAATTCTGAAGATCCTACGCAAACATTTGTTCTTGTGATAATATACATACTTGACAAGGATAGGTGAATAGTGTAATGAATATAATACTTTTATTTTTGTAATATTATAAAACAGAATAGGTATATAACTACAGTCATATTTTTCTTTCTAAAAGTTCATGTGCTTATACATTTAAAATTCAATATGGCCATGTATGATTGTGTGGTCAGTTAAGTGGAAACATCCACCTTAAGGTCAGGTCAAATTTGTGTATTTTTAGTCATACCAGATGGTTATCGGTAAAATACACAGATTGATATATTATTAAGTCAGGGTAAATACTCATTTTCTGGACTACCAGATGTGATATATCTTACAATGTACGGCAGTATAATTTTCTGAATTTCTGTTTATTTAATTTTTTTTTCTTGTAGATTTTAAATGTCCGCATATTGAAATTTAAATACAATGTACAATATAAAATTATATATATAAATAAAAAAAACAAGTTAAGGTAGATTAAAAAAAAAATTAAATTTTAAAGATAAGATAGTTTATTATAGTGTCACATATTGATCAACAATATATAAATATGTACAAAACTACATCATAAAACAAAGATCAATATCCAGCCTTTATAGACTTAATCAACCATTTTTTGTACATTTAAATATGAGTTTGGTTATTTATAATACCACGAATTCAATTTAGCCAATCCCAATTCAAAACCCTCTCAAAAAACCTTTTTAATGATAAGAAATACTCAAAGAAAATGTCATATCTATCAAATTAAAATGTAAATATTTTTTTAATTTCGATAAGAACATTTTCACAAAATCAGGGCCCCGGGAGGGCATACAACATAAGACAATATGGTTGAAAGTAACATACATTTGTATATACAAAACAAAATCAGGGCCCCGGGAGGGCATACAACATAAGACAATATGGTTGAAAGTAACATACATTTGTATATACAAAACAAAATCAGGGCCCCGGGAGGGCATACAACATAAGACAATATGGTTGAAAGTAACATACATTTGTATATACAAAACATCTTTAGTTTGTAGTGTATTCAATAGTTTAAAAATTTAAAAAGTAACATATTAAAATTGAATGATGTGTACATTATTATTTTGGTGAAGAGTATTAGGAGGAGATATGTATGTCCAGAGGAAGAAGACGGTGGGGGGGGGGGGGGGGGGGGGGGGGGGGGGGGGGTTGACATGATGTTTGAAATTTATATACAATGCGAAATAACCAAAATTATGTCAGACTGTTCCAAAATGGTCTACAAACAATTAAAGATCAGTTCCCAGTTTAATTTAATTGTCGTGTATTAAACAATATATTTCAAACAGAAAAATGTAGAACAATAGGTAGAATCGAAATTTAAAAAATGAGTGCATTGAATTTGGGCGGATTTTGAATTTTTTTTAAATTTATTTGGGTGGATTTTCATATTACATTTATTATTATTATCATTATTTATATGTATATCTCTAAGCCATTGTAATTACAGTGGTTTATGAGAATAAAGTTATATTTAGACCGAATTATCATAAAGATAAATTTCACGGCTAAAATATGAAATGAAAGATAAACTAAATTAGTTTTGTTTATTTATCAAAATATTTTTCTAAAGACCAAAGAAATAGAGAACACTAAAGTATATATATAGGTCATCTTCTTGCTTGACAAAAAAGACAGAATCTTACTCAAGAAACAAAACAAAATTTTCACAAAGGAATACTTTGCGTTAACCATAGTACCGATGTCGCATGATGTTTTTAAGATGGGGTTCATTTCATACTCTCAGAAATCAATAGAATTGATGAATGAAATTATATTATATCGATACTCATAATGACAGTTGTATAAACATTCTTGATGACGGCAAAAAGTCACATCTTTAATTAAGCACTTAAGGAACTTTGGTCTGAAATCAACATGACTAACAAACGGTTAAACATGTTTATTGCATCATGACTAGCCCACATACAAAGGATTGTTTGGTAGTTAATTTGTGACGGTAATAAATTATATATAACTGTAATTTCTTCAAGATTTATTTCTGGTAATTAACTTTTTAAGTATAATTTCCATTCCTGCTGTGCTACGTTTTTTGTGTAGCTAAATACTATAAATTTGTAATGTTTCCCAGTAGGTGAAGATTATTCAATGATATAAAGGGCATTACATATTTCATTGATGTGCAAAAATTATATCCATAATAAAATTAAGACGTTATGTAGTATATTTCTATGTTTATAGAGAGGTTAAATACACACATAAGATGCAGGTCATCATTGACATGTTCGTATTCAGGGGCGGATTCTGGATTCCAAGTTAGGGGGGGGGGGGGGGGTGCGCACTTAAAAAAATTGCGCCGAGCGGAGGGAGGCGCGAACATTTTTGGGGTATTTCGTGTGAAAAAATCACGATTTTACGCCGGGTGCGCCCCCCCCCCCCCCCCCCCCCTGGATCCACCCCTGGTATTAAGCACAAACATATAAATAAGAAATATACTTGAATGGAAAATACAAGATTTCAATAAACGTTAGAGAATACCACAGGGTCAACAGGGTCAATCAAAAATGGACAATCCAGAGAAACTGTCCACAAGACGAAGACAAACACAACAAAAACAAAACACAATATGTATTGGACACCACAAGTGTGATATCTCATAGATAAAACACAATATGTATTGGACACCACAAGTGTGATATCTCATAGATAAAACACAATATGTATTGGACACCACAAGTGTGATATCTCATAGATAAAACACAATATGTATTGGACACCACAAGTGTGATATCTCATAGATAAAACACAATATGTATTGGACACCACAAGTGTGATATCTCATAGATAAAACACAATATGTATTGGACACCACAAGTGTGATATCTCATAGATAAAACACAATATGTATTGGACACCACAAGTGTGATATCTCATAGATAAAACACAATATGTATTGGACACCACAAGTGTGATATCTCATAGATAAAACACAATATGTATTGGACACCACAAGTGTGATATCTCATAGATAAAACAAATATGTTTTTATATTGCTAATTATTTTGTATTGCAAAATGTTGATTGATTGATTGATTGATTGATTGATTATTAATGTCACATGTACAGTATATCACCTATATTCACCAGGAGAAAAAGTTTATAAACAAAACATAAGGTCCTTATTAAGATATGGCTCAAAGATGGTTATACGAATGGCCACAAGTTAAATGGGGGTATTATAGACATGACAGGTAAATTGTGCCTTGCAACGATCCACAAACGATCATTCCTACAAAGTTGTCTTTTACGTTCAAGGAGCGAAACGGTCTCCAATCACGAGATGCTGATTAATGTCTTGTCCTAAGGGATATTTGTGTTTTGGTTCATCCAAGCGGGGGACGATTTCGGAGGGGTCGTACTCCGCAGCAAAGACACGATGTCCTATTTATATAACCCGCGGTTCCATCGAAGGATACTATAAAATAAAATGGTCTATTTGGATATCAAATGTATGGCGTCATTATACCTTCGTTATTGCATTATATTTCAAATGTTCAGACCTACTTAAAAAAATTAATAGAATTCCACAAAACAAGAATCGTCGGTAAACCACGGTCTGACTACGCTCTGATACTCTCCACTCATCATCCGTGAGTCATTTTAAAACATTTTGATTAGTTCCGACCCAATGTTTTACAGCCAATCAAATTACAGTTTTTAAATGAACAAATTCATTGCAAATTAATATGATATGGGGATATGAACAGGTCGTAATTGCCCATGGGTTATCGACGATGAATGCTATATCGATCGTTTATCTACTAGTAAGGTCGTATCCTTCATAGCCTGTTCAATCCGTCTAATGCGAATATTGAGTGATGTTTTTTTTTGGAACGCACTAAATACAGATCATTCACGGAACAGTCCCTAAACGGATTGCCCCGTGATGATGAGTGGCGAGTATCGGAACGTGGTTTTACCAACGCAGCAAAATAAGAGAAATTGACTTACATGTACTAGAGTAAGCTGAATTTGTCGACAAAGAGCTAGTTGGATGGTATGGTTTCACCGATGTTGGGGTTTTCACGTTGTGGTGCAAACAAACAGTTGGTTGGCTATTATAAATGTGTCGATTGCTCTCCTTTCCGATTGTGTTTTGAAATAACGATGTTCTCCTGAATATAAAGTTTAAGCACCAATTAGAAGGAACAATATAAAAAAAGCATAATGCGGAGAGAAAAAACATGGGAAAGCTAATAAAAAGCAAATAATAATGATGGTTAGACAACACAACCTCACATTCCCAAAATGAGACCTGGGTGTGTTCAAGATCGTAGAATATGTGCCAACGCCTTCATTGAAGTTTTAAAGTTAAACACTTATCTGCGAAACATTGATATCTTAAGATGTCTTTGTAGATGATTAAGACGCTATTCAAATTGGCAAACAAAGGAAAATGTGAGTAATTTTTCCTGATTTTCTTATGCACACGGAGTTTACATTTGCCGCATTCGGTTTTTGGCAGTTATTTTATAATCCAGTTGACATAAACTTGAAATGCAAATGTTGACAAATCATAGTAAACGCATGAAAATATAATTCTTCACCACCATTTGAAAAAAAAATCTACAAAGATTTATCCTTCAATTTTAAACTTTAAGATTCTACGACCTGGAATGCAACCCAGGTGCCAAGGAAAACACATTTAACATGTACAAGAATAGCACAAAAGCCACATAAAATTATCGACTCTTGTCACTTTCTGCGGAAAGGATAGCTGTTACATGAATGACACTAAAGGTGACATTTATAAATGTCAATATATTATTGAAATCGAACCAAAGGGGACAATGTCTAAAACATAAATTATATTATGATAGGTCAAGGACCACCTCGATGGAGTAACGACTAGCATATTCGCATCAAGTTCAGGTGGCGGTGAAACCGATCTCAAGTCGGTCAAGCCAAAGACTACAAGACTCGGAGGCAGGAAAATATGTCCGTGTGGAGCGACATGTCTGTCTGTAGACTGATGTTTCAGTGAGCTAGCACTAAAAATCTCAGCATGTTAGTCTAGTTCAAAACAGACATCATCGTCGTCTCATCAAAAACTAACATGTTCTCGCCATGATGTAGAAGTAAAAGTGCTCACTTGGCGTTTAGCTATCACTTACTCACTTGTTAATAGGTCGAACGGCAGTTGATATTGTTGTAACACTGTACCATAGCGATTAGTTCAATCGATATCGTAATATATGTACACAAAATGTAAATCGATCACGATCAATTCTGTTCATGTTTTGACAAGAACGTCTAAATTCCACGTTATTGGTAAATTCGAATACAATAGACATACCCCGTCGTCAAATCCAGGCTCCCAACCAACACTGACGATTTCTGTGTAGTTATTTTTGTTTTAACTGAAAATATTATATGTTGTGCTTTCGTTGTTGACAATACTATAGAGGGGAAATTCTATAATTCGAGATGAGTTGTTGGAAAATTATTTTGTGCGTAAACAATAATATATCAAAATAAACCAGTATAATTCTTGAAAATTTCGATTTAGTTTACAAGAAAAACAATTATCTATTTGGAAAATCCTGATAACTGGTAAAGGGAAGTTTACAATGAGAAAACTAAGGAATCATGTTTGTATTAATTCTATGATTCAATATAAAAAAAAGTTTGAAGATATCAATGAGGTAATCGAAAGCCGTGAATCTAAGAAGAACAGACAATGGCTAAAAGAAAAACGTTCAAAAAGACAAACAATAATCGACAAAATACTACACAGAAAACTAAAGATTGGACAACACGAATCCACTAAAAACTGGGGAAACGTTGTATATAGTGAATTAAAGGGATATTAAAGCTCATTTTGGTAATTTTTTGTATCTCATGAAAACTTGCAATTGGTTCAATAAATGATATTTATGAAACATTAACCCGGTTTTTATCAATGAAATTTTGTAAAAGTGACATAATTAGTTGATAATTCTGTCATATCTTCCGGTTTTCTCGGGTTTTTTCCAATAATTGAATTTTTGCTTCCTGGACAAAAATTCATTTCGACCATTTTAAGTAATATTTTAACGATATTAGGGATTATATGGGGGTGCAAAGTATTTTTGGATTGTTTTTACAATTAAATTGAAAAGAAACAACCTTCGTCACGAGTTGAAAAAATATATGTTAAAACGAGCTTTAATACGAATTAGATGATCTTTATCATTTTCTGTAAATTTCTAGAAATTTTTTTAAAAATGTGAGTCAGACTTGTTTGTGTAAGTTCAAGTTCAATGTAATATACAATACATATGTTATCAGTACAACTCGGAGGGAAATTATGATCTGTGTGTCAAAGGTTGAGGTAGGGGATGGGTAATATTTTTTTTATTGTTTTGTTCGTGAATAAACTTCCGGCTCGTAATATTATATTTTAAAAAAAAACATGTTAGAAAACAGTTCTGTGTCCTTTGGAATACTACCATTGAGTTGAACACTCCGTCATATTAAACAAAATACAAAGTACACAAATGTATTGTCATTTTCGTTATGAGTTTTGTGTTTCACCATAAAATACGACTTTGCGTGAACTAAAATGGAATACAAGACAGACACCAACACACAGACAGTCAATAAATAAAGCAGAGTACATATTACAGTCAATAGATATAAAGCCGAGTACATTCAATGAAGTCCGCGTACTAAACCATCACGGATATACATGTCGCTCCACTCTGGCAAATTATCCCGATTCCGAGCCAATCAGTCTTTGCTCTTACTCCTTAAAGCTGCGTAGCGGAGAACTAGAGAAACATCAAATACCAATTTTATTATCTTTGGTTTGACCTTACCGTAACCCGAACTTATGATCCACCGTACTCGAAGCAAGCACGATAAACATGACCATGACAACACCGATGCGATTCTGTGAAAAGGATAAAACGATAACAACGCAATTTACAGGGTCATTACGGTTTTCACAGTTTTCCGATTGTTGACTGATTTTGTCTGTTTATATACTTGAGTTTTGACTTTCCCTTTGGAAGATTGTTCGGAGTTCGGTAATTTTGTTATTACCCTTTTTTGACTATTAAATATGTCATTGTTGAAACATTTGATTGGTTAATATGATTTATGGTAACCTGCGTATCGAAGCAAATCTTTATTTAGAAATACTTTCACATAATACAATCACTATAGCAACATGTCAACACAAACTTTTGCAAGTTGAGACAAAACAAACACTGCAAAATGGAGTGGAACATCATACAAAAGTAAGATGATGAGTATACGTTAGACTAAATATATGCTATAAAAACCATTCCATTATTTTCTAAAACAGGTAATCAATAAGAAAATAACGCTTAAATGAGTATATCACGAACACGTATAAACACAACCTTGAAAGATGAACGAAACACAAAAGCATATTAATTTATATTGACGCTTTAAAAAATATATATACTGCCTGACCGATTTTCTACTGATATACACTGAACTCCATTTGAACTTTGCGTGGGAGAGAGTTCCCTCTTTGCTCGTTAGTGATTGTTTTATACTTCAGCAGCACACGATCAGTAAATGAAAATGCAGGATTTATCATCTAGTATCTGATTAGATAATGAAAAACAACTTATACAGCCATGAAAACCTTGCCTTTGTAATCGACATATGATGAAACTCCACATGAAAGAAAAATATAACTCTTATAGAGACCCACCATCTTATATATAATATTATCTCAACAAATAAATATTTGATAATTACGTCACTGGAAATGAATTGATGAAGAACAAGAAGATGCTTCATGCTCAATATTGACAAAACGGACAATGGCCACTTATTGAAATCCGAACAAAGCGGTTGTCGTAAAAAAAAGAAAAATTTCATTTTTTTAATATGATGTTATATAATTAAATAAAAAATAGATCTAAATCAATATTACACTAATACATTATTAATAATGAAATAATTAGGTGTATATGTACTACTAATAAACAACATATACTGCAATATGGCCTTGTGCCGACCACAACTTGTATTTGTAATTTTTCTATGTCTTAATATCGATCATGACAAAACGTACATATCTATCTAATAAGATGAAACTACTTTCTAGTGATAAATATAGAACTATTCACTACGAATAAACCTTGAACCATGACTTTGGCAAATATCCCTAATTATATAACATATTTTTGTTATTATGATGTACAAAGAGAAAATTACTGACAGGTATATACTCCTGAAATAGTCATTATCATGTGTTTATCGAATATATTAACTGACAGTTCAAATGTTTTCGTACATGTGGGAAGTAATGCAATAATATGCTTTTTATAACGAAATTAAAACTGCATTATTAAACTGTAGGTAAACCAGAGTTAACAAGGAACAAACCCAATCAACGCAAGACACATCAAGGAAAAATACAGAAATCTAGAAAACTAGAGGCTCACCTGAGCCTTTATCGCTCACCACTCAATGAGTATTCATGCTCGGCTTGGATTCAATCTAGTCTAGGGTTTTTTAGGTAAACAAATTATTCATTTTCACAGCTATACCTATGTCCTACGACGGTGACCATTTTGGATTTCAAAGCAAAATTGTAGAAGAACATCTTAGGAACTTTACAGTCAAGTTTACTTTCTAATGATTCATTGATTTCAGAGCAGAATAATTTAAAAGCATATTCCCAATAAAGCACGTTGCTAAATTTTGGGAGAATGCAATAATTTCTCTTTGTTATTCCCTTTTGACCTATTTTATTTGAGATGTTGTCTTTCTAAAAAAGTAAGTCATTCGCTATTACTTGTTCTTGACGGATCGACACCACGATAAAGCAATTACTAGTATCTAGCAAAGCAAGGATATTTTCTACAATATTTGGTCTCAATACGTTCAGCAGTTATTTAGATCTTTGAAATATTACCTTATCAGAAGCTGGCAGCTGTGTATCGTAAGTTGGTACCAAAGTAACAACATTTGATCAGAACCTTGTAAGAAACAATTCAGTCGAGATTTTACCTACAGTTGTTAGTTGGAGGGATCATGTCTTATTTACGTTATTTGTCTTTGTTTGCGCATAGTGGTGACCAACACATATTGTGTTGTGTTTTTGTTTTGTTTTTCTTCGTCTTGCCAGTTTATCTGGATTGTCAATTTTTGAGAAACCTGAAATGTGAAGTTGACTGGTGATCAACGCCAAGTAAACAAAATAGCTAACAAAACCTTCTATGTTAGGGAAGCTGAAATGGACAGCACAATACCTCATTAAAAAGGGGATTCACATGCTTTAGAAGGCCTTTTTAAATTGATTGGCTTTCCAACCTATCGACATTGAGCGTACCTGATGAAGGTTATTCCAGAAACGTGTCGTGTGCACTAAATTTGATATCTACATTTTTATTTTTTTAAATAGAATATGATGTGATTAAGTTAGTTATGATTCAAGTAACGTTTGCTTAGCAATACCAGAATGAACAGACAACAACATCTTGTACATAAAGTTAAGCTATTTGAAACGTATTTCAAAATGAACACAAAGTACCAGAATCCAGATGAAGTTGTCGAGTAAAAGCAAAATCAGGAACGGTATAAAAACAATGGTTAAAAAAATCATATTCGTCATTTTAGCAGCTAAATTAAACTAAGCTCACAATTATTGTAAAATAATATGAACTTTATCGTTATTTTCTTTTGCTAAAATTATATTGTATTGCTATATTGTACTGGTCTTATCGTATCGTGGACAAATATTTAAACCCTTTTTCAGGAGGATCAAGGCTTATGCAAGCTTAATCTTTTTATGTCCTCTAATTGGGGTCCTTTTTAAAGACATTTTAAACATGTGTACATGCGCTGTGCATGATAGAATTTCCTGAAAATAAAGGTAAATTACAAATTTAGAGAATTGATTGATTGATTGATTGATTGATTGATTGGTTGATTGGTTGATTGATTGATTGATTGATTGATTGATTGATTGATTGATTGATTGATTGATTGATTTATTGATTGATTGATTGATTGATTGATTGATTGATTGATTGATTGATTGATTGATTGATTGATTGATTGATTGATTGATTGATTGATTGATTGATTGATTGATTGATTGATTGATTGATTGATTGATTGATTGATTGATTGATTGATTGATTGATTGATTGATTGATTGATTGATTGATTGATTGATTGATTGGTGTTTAACAGTATTTCAGCTATATCGCGGCGTTCCAAATTAGAGGAAACCGTGAATATAAAATCACAATTCAGATAGACAAGACAGCAAAACCAACCATAAAATCAAATAGAATTACAATGTAAATGTTGATATCAAATTTTAATGCACACGACTCGTTTCTGGAATAACATTCATCAGATACGCCCATAATAACATTAATCAGATACGCCCATAATAACATTCATCAGATACGCCCATAATAACATTCATCAGATACGCCCATAATAACATTCATCAGATATGCCCATAATAACATTCATCAGATACGCCCATAATAACATTCATCAGATACGCCCATAATCAAAAGATTTGAAAGCCAAATATATTTTTCTTTAATCTTTGGGAGCAAGTAAATCGAAGGGCCTACTAAACAGGATAGCCAAAAAGAAAAGAATGTTGGCTGGGGCACTATACCTCACTAGACAACACTATTGGAAAACAGTTCCCACAGGAGAAGACAATATTAAGGGAATAATAATTTATTATGAATATGTGTTAGTAACTCGTCCTAAATGAGATATATTTTATGGTTAATAAGACTTATATAGGAGAACGTGTATATTGTATATCTTCCTTTATTATTATACTGTCATATTAAAAATATATTATCATACCATATCATGTCCATTAAGACAAGTCTTCTGAAATGTTGCGGGAACATCAATTCATTATAGTGGCGTTAAATACAATATATCCAATCAAATCAAACAATTCATTATAAAAAGAAAACTAAAACAGTATTGGTCAACAAGTCCACCAACATATATATAAAAAAACTAAAACAGTAATTGTCAACAAGTTCACCAACATATATATAAAAAAACTAAAACAGTAATGGTCAACAAGTCCACCAACATATATATAAAAAAACTAAAACAGTAATGGTCAACAAGTCCACCAACATATATATCAAAAAACTAAAACAGTAATTGTCAACAAGTCCACCAACATATATATAAAAAAACTAAAACAGTAATGGTCAACAAGTCCACCAACATATATATAAAAAAAACTAAAACAGTAATGGTCAACAAGTCCACCAACATATATATAAAAAAACTAAAACAGTAATGGTCAACAAGTCCACCAACATATATATAAAAAAACTAAAACAGTAATGGTCAACAAGTCCACCAACATATATATAAAAAAAAACTAAAACAGTAATGGTCAACAAGTCCACCAACATATATATAAAAAAAACTAAAACAGTAATGGTCAACAAGTCCACCAACATATATATAAAAAAACTAAAACAGTAATGGTCAACAAGTCCACCAACATATATATAAAAAACAACGAACAATTACCTGTCACCTTCACTCATTGGGAAAAGAGGGAAACGACATGTGACGTTGGAAATCCAGGTCCTGGCTTGGGATAGGCACAAACATGTGGCGGTGTTAAACCGGGTAATTAGATCCAAACTCTACCCTACTGATGATTGGATCTCTAACGACAATACATATATAACAAAGCGATTTAAAAATCTGCACATATCGCATTTTTGAAAGAATTTGACATTTTTGTGATAAAAGTCCTCCAATAAAACACATATTATCTTCCCATTGGAGAAGGGTTTATACATTTTCACATATTTAGTGAAACAATCAATAAATTTGAAATATGACTTCATAAATTTTTTATATTAATCATCATTGGATTTTGAAATATAAACATCACAGCAAATGGATTAATCTTCACAACTTTTGTACCAAATTAAACGAAATATAATATAGACATCTCGCCATTGTGGTTTTTTATATAGATTGTTAATATGTTGTCTGTCTCAACTAGGCTTTATTTATTAATCAGGTAACCATATGTATTTTAAGGGTATTTTATGATCTATTGATTCCAATTCATGTCCTTGGTTGGTCAAGAAACTGTGTGTGAACTATGTTAATTGAATAAAAAAAAAAGTGAAATTATTGAAGAAGAAAAAACATGGGTGATTTATATTCATAAACCATATTTCTATTTAAGAATTACTTCTTTTTTTCTATACAGCACAAGCTGATACATGTCTCATTCTACCTGTACCAGCAAGGCAATCAATCAGGTATTTAAAAAATAAAAAAACATGTCGCACGCGTTGTATAGTAGTATTTAAATGATTACAGTGGCGTTACAAAACACATTATATTTTTTTTATCAATATTTATCAAGATTTTGAAGGAATGATGGATAGTACTGATAGTACAGAATCTCCAGAATTTTCGTTCAAGTGGAAAATTGATCATAGGCGACTTTAATGGTAAAACTTATTAAACTAAATTTAAATATAATCTTTAAAACACTATACCAACATGTTCTGATCTTGTCGTCTTTCTAAAAATGCTCTTTAATATATTTATCTCCTGGTTTGTATATTATCACATCCGGAATTTCTTGTCCAATCAACAAACTGATTATTCTCACTGTGTTGTTATTTCCGGTTATTACATTCGATTATAACGTCATACAATTGTACCGAAACAAACAAAAAACAACAAGGTACTGACAGCGGGTCAGGTTTTGTTATGTCTTCATTGTCAGCAATATAGTTCAATTGTTGACGTTGCATACCCCATTTTTTTTTCACTTAACTTCCTACCCTTCCGGAGCACCTGAATTAACCCCCGGTTTTTAGTGGGGTTCATGTTACTCGATCTTTAGTTTTATGTTTTGTAGATCGTTGTTTGTACTTTTTCTTTTGGCCATTGTGTTGTCTGTCTGTTCTTTTTCGATATACGGATTCTGATTGCCCCTTTGGTATCTTCAAACTCTTCTGACAATTTGAAGGTCTTCGAACGTTTTAGATTGTTTAGATGACCGCTCATTTCACTAATAGAGGGGGTTTGGGACCATAAAACTAGTTTAACCCAGACAGACACTTTTCAATAAAGTGCCTGTACCAAGCCAGGGGACTGTATTTGTTTGTTAGAGATATCGATTTTGCCTCTTCGCAAAATTGGATATTGGAACTGTGTCGACATTGTGGTATTTTTTGTTTTTCAATATACTAGTATTCTAGAATCTTATTGTGTTACATTCATATAAATTAAATATCTTACGATTACGTCAAATAACATTGTTTTCGTGTCAAGAAACACTATCAAGGACACCTTGTAATGTACTATTGTACCAGTGAGACCATCCATTGGTCACCTGTGAAATAATCACTATATTAAATAGGAAAACACCATGGTATATGTGTTGTTTCAAATGACTTAATCGCCAATCAAATAAAAACAACTCTAGACATACTAATATTTAATTTATGTATCACCGAGGGTGACAAATAGAATGTTATAATGGATACTATGTAAAATTAATTACACAAATTGATAGACTGAATACACATCCCGAGTGAAATCAAGTTAGTATTAAAAAGTTATGAAGCAACCATTTGAATATTATATGATAGGCGGTCTGGAATATATTGAATCCCAGGCCCTGATAATGCAGAAAAAATGCAAGGGTATCCAGGTGTTGGAATAAACGTTAGAGAATACCGAAGGGGCATTCAAACATAATAAACGTTAGAGAATACCGAAGGGGCATTCAAACATAATAAACGTTAGAGAATACCGAAGGGGCATTCAAACATAATAAACGTTAGAGAATACCGAAGGGGAATTCAAACATGAACAATTCGAAGAAATTGGTAACATAGGGGTATACAAGACGAATAAAACAAAAACAAAAACACAAGATTATATGTGTTGGACACCACTATACGTAAACAAACACAAATAACGTAAATAAGGCATAAGGTCTACTGCAAACAACAGATTTCTACTCATTTATTGCATTCATTTTTTTCTTCTGATTTCTACTCATTTATTAATTTCATTCTTTTTTTTTATTTTTATTATTTCCTTACGTATCTATAGCCAATTCGGAAAACTCAGGATTCGAATAAATTTTAAAAGTTTCCATGACGACTATTCTGAGAGAGAGAGAAAAGTTATAATCTAACTGATCTGCAATTCCCCTAATCAAATCAATCGGTTGCTCTATAACTACATGCATATAAAATCACTGTCAATCATTGACAATGCCAATCCTTCTAGTTTTGCGTTGTTACTTTTTTAAGCATTTATTATGGGGCTTGGGTCCATAAAACTAGTTTAACCCGGCCACTTTCTATTGAAATGCCTGTACCAAGCCAGGAAAGTTAGCAGTCATGTATTTGTGTGTTAAGGGTATCTATTTTGCCTATGATTTTTTTACTTGGATTTTGAAACTGTTCCGACAGTGTGGTATTTTTTTTTTTTTCATTTCATTACCTAAAAAGATACAATATTTCGTTAGCACATACATACAAAATATAGGTTATTGTTATTTTGAACACAAACAGGAAGAAGGAAGTTTGTCATTGTGATTTTACGTTGTTACAGGACATGACAGTGACCTACCTTATAATATGCTTGATGTAACATATAGCGTGTAGAGTGGGTGAAAATTTCCTGTTAATTGTTTCACAAGTATTCAATTTGTTATTTCATTAGTTAGATAATTGGAAAAACTTTAAAAAATTAAATTTTAGGAATTTTCAATTTTAGGAAACTTTATTATATTGGAAACACTCTGTAACACAAAGTACTCTCATTAGTGGTATCAATTGTGACAATCTCTCGCCAATGGGAACTTTTTCAGAATTTAAATTTTGTAGGAAAGGATACGGATGTAATGAGAGACTATCCAACATTACAGTTGGACACAAATAAACAACGCTTTGATTGCAGCTCACAGTATGGTTTTCAACGATGAGCATAACTCGTACCCTAATTTTAACTCCTAATAAATCCTGATCGCTCTCAGACGAAGAACAGGAATAGAAAGACATTCCCTTGACTGGTGTCGTTTAATTTCTTTCCATATGATTACCAACTAAAGTAAACTTCCATCAACATTGGCTGTATTTGGGTAATAATCACAGAAGGGTTTTCAACAAAGAGCATAACTCGTATCCTAATATTTATCCTATTAAATAATGAGCGCTGTCAGACGAAGAACAGCAATAGAAAAACATTTTCTTGACTGGTGTCGTTTAATTTCTTTCCATAGGGTTACCAACTAAAGTAACCTTCCATCAACATTGGCTGTATTTGGGTAATAAAAACGTAGATATCTTATTTAGTGCAAACGACGCGTTTCTGGAATAACAGATAATCAGATACGCTGAAAGTAAAAATATTGGAAATATAAATACTTTCAAAAACCATTTGGGAGCCAGTAAGACAAAGGGCATGAACAGGAAAGCCAAATGGCATGAACAGGAAAGCCAAAGGGCATGAACAGGAAAGCCAAAGGGCATGAACAGAAAAGCCAAAGGGCATGAACGGGAAAGTCAAAGGGCATGAACAGGAAAGCCAAAGGGCATGAACAGGAAAGCCAAAGGGCATGAACAGGAAAGTCAAAGGGCATGAACAGGAAAGCCAAAGGGCATGAACAGGAAAGCCAAAGTTTGCTAAGGTCAGCTATGACATATCTACTATCAGAAAACAATGACTGTCTTCGGACGTAGAACGGTAACAAAGGTATATTTCCTAGACTGCTGTTTATAGCTTCCTTTCATTGTGACTTGTTTTGCCTTTTACTATCTATTTTCATTAGTTTTTGTTTGTTTGTTTGTAATGATTTTGATATTTTTACTCTAGATTTGTGTTATTTGTATTTGTCGGAAACTATGGTTACGTTTTTGTTAAAATTATGCATGTTTTAATTTCCACAATATATACTGACGGGATAGGTAAAGAAAGAATTTACAATGCTGGACAGTAATATCACTAACCACAAATCAATATATTTATAATGATTCGTAAATTATTACCAAATATTCTGATACCTGTCAAATTCCAGTAATTCATTTTTTTATGCTACATGATATCTACAAATTTCTTAAATAACTGGTTTCCTAAAAAAATATGACATTAAAACGTTTAAGTTGAACCAGGAAGTAATTACCAGGTTTTCATGTACATTCGCGAAATAAGTACACGTGCTAATGAATATTATGAAAAGCTGTGATAATAAAAGTATTGTGAAATGAAAGAAAGTTTAAACAGTCATGGTCAACAAGTTCACCAATATCAACAAAACGAACAATCACTTCTCATCTCAAATCATTGAGATTGAAAAAAAAACATGGAACGTTGGAAATCCAGGCTCTAGATTGGGAGAGCCACAAACATATTTTGATATTGGCGAAATTGATGACCATCCTTGTTTAAACTTTATTTTCATAACAGGTTTTTTTGCTTTGAAACCCTCTTCGCTGAGCCACTTGTTTTCGCAGTGAATAAAGATGAAATAATGCTTAAGTTGAATTTAAAGAACAAGCAATTAAAATAAATATAAAATAAAGCATCACCTTCATTGGTTAACCTAAAACATCATACTACAAGTTTAAATAACTCTACTAGGCAAAAACAGAGCAAAACATACAGGTATGCGTGCAACAATAGAGACAAAGCATTCAGTAATCATGAAACTAAAACATAAACACATTTTAATTGAAAATTTACACTTAATCAGCCATAAAAAAGCTTTAAAACAGCGAAATCATTAATATTAATTGGAAATGGACATAATAAAATATACAAAGATAAAGAACAATGAGAGCAACACATCATGTGATAAATACATAACACGGCATTATTTATTATATAGAACAATATGACCATACAATTATGCAACGTAAAATCCTTGTAGTAATATATTGTATTCATTGCATTTATCAATGTTAAGTAAAGAATTAGATGGTACAACATCATCAGCTATTATACATAATATAACAGATATCGTAGCCGAAACATATTACTACGAGACACTAAATAACAATGAATAATTTGTGAGCGGTCGTGTATTTGTGTTGTGTCAAGGGTATCGAATTTGCCTATGTTTCTACGATTATTCTATTGGTTTTAAGAATTGTTCCCACTTTTTGGTATTTTTTGTTTTTCAATTTAATAGTGGAGTTAGTAAGATTATATGTTGTATCAACATACCCGTATATCTAACTTTCAGAATAAACCAAATAACGACTTAGAAATCCAACAAAGGAAACAAACAGTGTATTTGACGTGTATTATTACATAATTAAAGGATCAATAATAATATTTCTACTGATCAGATCGATTTGTTATGCTTTTTGTTAACGTGATATGATGTAGGGAACGGTTTTGTATTTATCATTGTCAAATGTATTGGTCTAATTTGATCAAGATTATTTGGATAATTGTGGTTTAAATAATATATGGAATAACAAACCACATTTCAGTTCAAATTGGTTACGATTCAGCATAAAACAAATGTTCTATGATCAATTTCAGTAGAATGGACATCCGATATCTGAATATAACAGAAATTGACGATCACTTCCATTATATACTTCATTCCCCATCTTCGAAAAACGACACGAGGCATGTTTTAGGCACACATTAACATTACAGAAATGATAATTAAAAATATGGAAATTTATTTGCATAAAAAAGTAACCCTAAATTAATATATATACATTTTGTGTATATATATATATATATATACGTCTGAAAATTAAACCAAACAGTGTTAGAATTAGATTTTAGAGCTGTCAAATTTTTGTTCTTCCCTCGACGGGATTTGAACCCACACCATTGTTACACTGCAGCACCATTCGCTTAGCCTTACGTCCAGCGCCCTAGACCACTCGACTACATCCACTCCATGTATGACGTTTATATATATATATGTGCAAGCTTATCATAATAGTCTTGTGAAAAGCCTGTTTGCCCGGTTAAGCACTTTTTGATGCCTTGATTTATGTTATATTTTTTTATTTTGTGGTGTAAAAGATTATTTATTTTCATACATCTGTTGTACATGTTGAAAGTAACGTATTGTATTGTCTCTGTACCATGGTAATTTGATGTTGTTTATGATAAATAAAGAATCGTGTGAACCTTGAATTTAGATAATCAAATTTTTAATTTTCCGATATCATAAACATGCTTAGGTGAATATAAGAACAAATAATTACACTATTAACTGGATTAACCAACCAAATTGTTACCATAGAAACATAATTTTACTAACAAAAGGACAAATTAGGGGAGTATTTTTAACATTTGATATAAGGTTTCTAAATTGGGTGACAAATTCTCTACATTGCATTTGGAATTTGATCACTTTGGTATAAATTCTAAGAAGACACCTCAATACTGCAAAATTTCATTTTAGATTTCTTATGAATATTACTGCTTGAATAACACGCATGTTTTTCGTCTTTTATTTAGATAATTAATTCATTTATTTTGTTTTGCAAAAAGAAAACTTTTAGATCATTTTTCTTAAAGGAGAAATAGTAACATGAAAGGGGAGGTTTTGGCCCATAAAACTAGTTTAACCCGCCACTTTTTATTGAAGTGCCTCTACCAATCCAGGAAAATGAGCGCTCGTGTACATTTGTATTTGTGTTTTAGTGGTATCGATTTTGCCTCTTTCTACGATTTTCCATTGGAATTTGGAACGATTTCGACAGTGTAGTATTTTTCGTTTTTCATTTGATTCATGGTGTTTATTGAGTTTTTCATTTGATTCATGGTGTTTATTGAGTTTTTCATTTGATTCATGGTGTTTATTGAGTTTTTCATTTGATTCATGGTGTTTATTGAGTTTTTCATTTGATTCATGGTGTTTATTGAGTTTTTCATTTGATTCATGGTGTTTATTGAGTTTTTCATTTGATTCATGGTGTTTATTGAATTGCTGGTATTTTCTATTAACAATAACACCATGATGAAGCAAATGTTGATCAAAGAAAAACGAAATCGTAAAAATAAAGAAGAACAAAAGACAATCAGAGATCAAACAACGTGAGTCTAGAACGAGACCAGGTGTTTCTGAAGGGTTTCAAAACATTATTTCTAGAATTAATACACATTGATAAGAAAATGTTATTAATATTACTCACTCAGTAACGTGTACTAATTATAGATTATAGATCTAAACGTTTGTTTATAAATTGAATATAAAGAATGCAATAGTAATGATAGAAGTACCTCGTATTGTTACGAAGTACTTCTATGTCGAAAACAAACATTGGAATTGCATAGCTAATTCCATAAAACCAGCTTAACAATATACATGTACAGCAATCAAATAGAAAATACAAGTTGTAATTGAAACGTATAACGATTGATTGATTGATTGACTGATTGATTGATTGATTGATTGCGTACTTGTTTAACACAACTTTCACAAACAAGTCATGTCGGTAACAGATATAAAATCCACATAAGGTCATATAAGAATTTGTAAAAATATTATTTACTATACAGGTTGGCATATGTAGGTTTTCACAATTATTGTTTAGACCCTTTGATTTATTTGCTTCCAACGACTTTTAAATTATTTGGCTTTCCAATATTTTGACAGTGAGCGTACCGGATGAAGGTTACTCCAGAAACGCGTCGTACCCAAGAATTTAGATATCGAATGTTGTTAGTGTTAGTTTTGTTTTCTAGACTTGGTATGATATAAGATCTCCAGAAAAAAATGGAATAAATCATTTACAAACAAGATAGACCAAAACCAAACAATTGACTTAAAGCATGCATTATTTGTTTTGAGTTGTCCCTTCTTTCTTTCACAAAAATCACTATACATATAAAAAAAATGATAAGTTTTCTTTTGACTGATGAATTTGACATGATCGTCTGCATAATAGTATCTTCTTCTTTTCTTTTCTTGTTTGTCTTTTGTTTTAAGTACGATTGATGTCAACAACAACAATTGAATGGTCGAAATTGGAAACACTAACAGGCAAAACATTTCCAGTATTCAATCATATGCTTTTGTGTCACATTGTAATGAAGTCTATATTAATTTTTGTTATTCATTCCTACAGAACATTAATCATGGAATCCAAAAGAATGTTGTTTATGCAGCGCTTTCTATGAAAAAATCAATATCCATTCGTGAACTTGGGAGAAAATGTTTCTCTAGTAAAATTACAAAGGAAACAACTGACCAGAGTGACGTATAGCTAGGGGCTACATAGAGGATATTCTATGTTCGAGTTGTACAATGGGATGCTAATAAAACATGTTCAATACCAGTAATGCACATACTATGATCAATATCAGTGACGTATATATAGTTGGGGCAACATAAATGAAATTCAACACCAATGATGTCCAATAAGAGGACACCAATGGTTTACAATTAGAGCAACATAAATAGAGTTCAACATCAATGGTGTACAATTGGGGTTCTACATCAGTATCACATAATTGGGGCTGCATAAAAAATAATTCTCCTTCACTGACTATGAGTTTGTTTTTTGGTGATTTGTTTACTGTTTTGTATATAAAGGTAATAACAAAATTACCGAACTCCGAACAATCTTATAAAGGGAAAGTCAAAACTCATAATTATATAAACAGACAAAATCAGTCAACAACCGGAAAACTGTGAAAACCGTAATGACCCTGACTTTTCTCCAAGATTTTATCACGTGTTTTGTATGTGTTTTCTCCAAGATTTTATCACTAGCTATACAATATTTTAAAATAATAATGTCTTGATAATAATATGCCTACCTAGATTATTTTATGAGCATAACTTTTGGAAATAAATTGAACAAGTTGGAGGGGGTATGGTATTTAACGCCACTTTCAACAATATTTCAGTTATATCGTGGACGTCAATTTTATTGGTGGAGGAAAGCGGAGAACCCGGAGAAAACCACCGACCTGCTGCAAGTCACTGACAACCTTTATCACATAATGTTGTATCTTGAAAAAGTTGGAGAATAATTTAAATCATTATAAGATAAAGGAAAAATACCAAGTACAAACAAATCACAATTCGTATATTCAAAACACACATAAATGAAACATAAACTCAAAAACAAATGAAAATATATATATTGTCTTGTCTGTACATGTATATTATGTAAAGTGTAATGCTAAAACCCAAATGGGTTACTTGTGTGCGTTAATAAAATAAAATACATCTTTGCTATTTATCTTTCCAGTCTTTTGTCATTGAGTACCTGATGTGATGAAGATTATTCAGGAAACGTGTAGAAAGTATTAACTTAAATATCTACGTTTCTATAACAAAAATTGGAAAAACAAGACAAAACAATCAAACTGGAAATAATACCAGATGCTTCTAAAGAGGTTAGTTTCAGACGTATAAGCAAAGTTTGACAATTACAAAGCGGCAATCAGAAGCTGTAAATCGAGGGACTGACAACACAATGGCCAAAAGAAAAAGAACAAAAGGACAAACAACGATCTACAAAACATCACACAGAAAACGAGAGAACGAGCAACACCAAACCCACAAAAAAAACCGGGAGGACTCAGGTGCTCCGGAAGTGTAGGCAAATCTTGCTCCACATGTAACAGATGCTTCGAAAGGGTTAGCCTCAAAACTGTTTTATGCTAAGTCCATCTTTGCTCATGTGTGTTGTAGCCTCAAGACTGTGTTATGCTAAGTACATCTTTGCTCATGTGTGTTGTAGCCTCAAAACTGTTTTATGCTAAGTACAGCTTTGCTCATGTGTGTTGTAAAGGAGAAAATACTCATAATATTATGCATAAAATGTGTTGTAACGGAGAAGACACTCAAGCTCTTATGCATATTGTTAACTATATAAAGGGGGAAATAAATGGTTTATTTTAAAATATAACTTTCTACCTAACTGTCAATATAGTTTCAAAATATTTCACCGAAGAAAGACAACAGATATAATAAAATTGAATATAACCCAGTACTGTAAGAAATACAGAATATTATGAGAAAAACAAATTGAACAATGATGGACAACAATTTCATCAATATCAACAAAACGAACAATCACCTCTCACCTTAACCTGAAATATTGTTGAAAGTGCCGTTAAACACCATAACCCTAACCCTCACCTTAACTCACTGAACACAAAAAAAACACGACATGTGACGTTGGAAATACAGGTCCTAGCTTGGGACAGGCACAAAACTGTGGCGTGATTAAACCGAATAATTGGATTCCAACCCACTCCACTGGATCTCCAACGGCAATACATATATAAACAAACGATAAAAAACATGCACGGAAAATAGATCAGCTATAGCTGGGATTTGTAAGATAAACTAGTATTACCTTCATTCTATAGCCACTCGTGTGTCTCGTGTATTAATAATTGTATACATATAAACCACCAGAAAAATGTTAACATGGGACATAAATTCTGGTCCGCTGCTCTGTTGATGAATAAATGTCGATTTAAAGTCTCATCGACACTGGTATTATTATTAAAAAATACAAAAGGGTCAGAATATCCTCCGATAAATTAAACCTCTTTCCAACTAAAATTTCCCAACACATTAATGTTAAATTCGACACAATCTGCAATTTAAATATAGTTCCGAGATAAGATGTTTGATCAGATTCAGTCTTCACATTAGTAATCGTAACTTATATGACCGGATCATTTCATTAAGAGGTGAGGTTTAGGTCCATAAACCTCATTTAACCCCGCCACCTTTTATTGAAGTGCCTGTACCACACTGGAAAGTGAGCGGTCATGTATTATACGATTTATCTGTTTGATTTTGGAGACACTGGTTTGATGGTATGATATTTGCTTTCGTTTGAAAAAGTAGAGATTTATAGAATGAAACGTTAAAAAATCGCAAATTACTATTAGGTATGATTTATGTGTGGATTTATGACCGACAACAATTCAGAATGTTGTAAATAGAATTGAGTTAATTCTTACTGAAGACTAAAATTTGTGATTGAAATATTTTTTATTCAATCTATCCAGTTTGCTGTATTTTAGATGATGGTATCTTGATTGATTGATTGCATTGATTGATTGATTGATTGATTGATTGATTGATTGATTGATTGATTGATTGATTGATTGATTGATTGATTGATTGATTGATTGTGGCATAATGTAACAGTAATAAAAAGAAAAACAAAAAATACCACTTCGTCGGAACAATTCAAAAATCTAGAAGAAAGCAAAAAAATATCACTCTGTCGGGACAATTCCAAAATCAAATATCAAAAACGTAGAAAGAAGCAAAATCAATACCCTTAGCACACAAGCATAGCTTCTGGCTTGTACAGGCACTTCAATAAAAAGTGGCGGGGTTGAACTAGCTTAGTGAAATGATGAGGTCATGCCAGTGCTTTCCACTTGTGAGTAAAATGTCAACCCTTACATATAACCTGGCGAACATGTCAACCCTTACATATAACCTGGCGAACAGTGTCATCATGAAGAACGATATATAATCTTGAACATTATACACAATGTATTTAATCTTCCTGACACAGAAGTTGTCATACATGTATATATAATATTAGTTCTATTAAAGGGATATTAATGCTCGTTTTAACATATATTTTTTCAACTCGTGACGAAGGTTGTTTCTTTTCAATTTAATTGTAAAAACAATCCAAAAATACTTTGCACGCCCATATAATCCCTAATATCGTTAAAATATCACTTAAAAGGGTCGAAATGAATTTTTGTCGAGGAAGCAAAAATTCAATTATTGGAAAAACCCCGAGAAAACCGCAAGATTTGATAGAATTATCAACGAATTATGTCACTTTTACAAAGTTTCATTGATAAAAACCGGGTTAATGTTTCATAAATATCATTTATTGAATCAATTGCAAGTTTTCATGAGATACAAAAAATTAACAAATTGAGCTTTAATATCCCTTTAAAGAGAGTCAATGGCCTCAAACATTATCTAAATATTAGATAGTACACAAGGCAATTGTATGATATAATAGTGAAATAATAATCAACTTTGAGACACAAACTAAATGCCAACATCATCTTTCGTCATCTGTATGCAACTACAAGAATACTTTTCAGAAAATAAACGTTAGAGAAAACCGAAAGGGCAATCAAGAATGGAAAATCCAGAGACATAAGTTTATTTGAAACCAAGCAATATCTAAATAATTATATAAAACCAGTACAATTGGTGGATTCAAACTTGTCTGTTGTAGTGTACTATTTTAAATGAACTTCCATATTCAAATAGTATGCCTTTTATTTTGTGAACTATTTTCTACTCTCTATTGCAACAAATATAAGTATGATCTTGCTTGTTTTCAAAATTATACCCACACACTGTAGTCAAACAGGAAGCAAGTGCATGGTTTATACAAGTTATTTTTTGCTATTCTGCTAGATAACAATTTCAGCTAAAGAGACAGTACAATATAATTCCTTTGTAATATTTTACATGATCATGAAATCATACATTAGTACAGGGTATAACACAGATGTGGTAGTACAATTGTATCAAAATTCACAATGCATAGGATACTCTCAGTACAAGAAAATGTGGTAAGAATTGACCATTGCATCTTTTTGGCGGGAAGACATACAGTGCTCTTTGATTCTGAGCACCTTGTTAAATCTATAGCACTGCATTGTCAATGTTACACTTGAACTGTTCGAATTTATATGTACTGAATTCAAAGTATGACAGCTTGTACATTTGTATGTACTTATCATTAATTGATAGCGAATGGAAATTATTGAAAGAAAGTTCAGACAGTAATAGTCAACAATTCCACCAATATTAACGAACCAGCAATCACCTCACAACTTAACTCACTTAATACAAAAAAGAACATAACATATGAAGTTAGAAATCCAGGGGCTGACTTGAGACAAGCACAAATATGTGGCTGTATTAAACCGTTTGATGGGATCTCAATCCTCCTCTCTTGAAAATAATTAATTGCACATATTCGTTTTCTAAAAGTTTTTTTAATTGCTGATAACATTTGATCATGATTTGTTCAAACTTACCTAATCTTGTCCTTTTTGTTGCCCCTTCAGTATACTTTAACGTTTATTTACGATACAAGGATATAGCAATACAAAATTATATTTTAATAATTCCATTATCTTAATCTCATCGTTAATGAAAATATTTGCTGAAACTTAATATTGCCTTTATCAAATAGGTGAAAGTTTTGTACCTGTTGGTAATATATTTTTGGGGGATATGGCCTCAATTGTATGGTTCTTAGATATATATCTACATGTACTTGGTTTAATAATATCTAACAACACAATTAGTGCCAATCATCCAACAATGTTGTTGGTTCGGTTTCCTCGTGGCGAGGTGTTCTCGTTACAACTTCACGATTTAAGTTACTTTTGACAGGTGGGAACTCTGGTTTCCTCCCTCCAATAAAACTGACCGCAACAATATTACTGAAATATTGTTGAAAGTGGCATTAAAACACCCATTATCATATTTCTAATCTGAAATTTTCATTTTTAAGTGCATTTTCTTAATTTATTCCAGATTGTGCCTGTTACAAAATAAAAAAAGGATAATTATTATCAAAATCATCAAAGCAAACTAAAATTACCCCCCAAAACAGAAAGAAAGAACGTCCTACTGCAGCTGAATTTAACAAGCTAACGTAAAAAAAAATCAAAAATGAACAAATTACATGTGTACATTTTAATATAGCAAAAATAATCATGTAAATGGGAATATTTTTCAACATGTATACAAAATATATTACATCGTATTAATAACATGTCAAAACATAGCATAATCAAGTTGGCATTTATATTCCCTTTAGAAAAAAATATATATATTATACAAATCAGTTGATTTATGCATCAAAAGTCCACATCTGGACTTTTCTATCAAATCGGTTTACAATTAACATTTTATGTATATTATCGAACTAAATGGTCACATGATCAATTACAGATGCAATAATGTATTACCTGCTTCGTGGCATGTTGTATATAATTTAACATTGAAGGTCAAATACAGGTCAAATTTTTTAAATACTTACATACATATCAAGCATCAATCAAAAACTCCTGCTTCATATCATAATATATCCATGAACCAACCCGAAACCTCTACATATTGCTAGTAAATGAAACTAGTTAGGATATAATGGAGCATCTGTTTAAATAAGTTAAAGAGGGTACATGTCAAATGAAACAAAGAAGATTGTTTTAATAGCAGACGAGAATGGTTGCATTTGCCAATCAAAAGTGCACATCGATATGCCACAGACACGGGGGCAATGAAAGGTCACGTGTCCTTACAATCATAATTCACACTTGGTCTCGTCTATCAGCACAAGACTAGATTTAGAAACTGCAAATAAATTCCCTGCAAAGTTATTCAGCATTGACCCGGTAAAAAATAAAGTTGAAGGGTTTATTTACGGTCAGCCGGCACTGACCGCAGCCTGACCCGACACTGACCATATTTAAATCATCATTGGTAGATGAAATAAAATGATATTTGAATTACACATTTTTATCTTTTGTGGCCGTCATTCAAAATTACTTTTAAAATTTCTAAGCCATTAAAACATGCCTCAAATTACAAGTTGCACTTCTGATGACCGATGTCGTGTCCTCGGCGACCTAGTATTGGTCCATTGTGTTGTGCACATTAAGTTTACTGGGATCGATCGTCATATTGACTAAGATATATTATTTCATCTGTGTATATAACACGACATTGTTGTACACATTTTTCTTCTTCATTTTTAATCATCGGTATTCATTAATGTATATTTCGTTATATATATTCACATACATTTATACTTAATTATTGTATATCCATCACTGCACGTAATGGAAAATCTCTTTTGCATTAATATTGAGACTTAATTTAGAAAAGAAAAAAAAATTAAATAATCTTTTTTTTTTTCTTTTTTTTTTTGTTGCGAAATTAATAACATAGAGAACTGTTAGACAAGACATTGATCATTGCATATTAAAAATTCGATTTAATTTATTTTCGTAATTGAATGTAATATAACACGTAAACATGTTGTGACTACGTAATCACTCACCGTTACTGTTCGATTTCTATTGAACTTAGTTTGAACTTTAAAAAAGACAATTATGAATCAATGGTAAATGGTTTTATCTGGTAATGTATTGTTTTATGAGAGACGTCTTATTTCAGCTGTATCAAGGACTTCAATAAAAATTATCTGTAAATATATAGATTTCAAAATCATATTCAAAGCGTATTACTAAAGTATTGTTATAGTCGAGGTTATTTTATCTATTGAATTACGTTTTTTTTCTCTGTTGTGTAAACAAGTATTAAATTGATTGATGCATCAAAATGGTGTTTATAATTTTTTGTTTTTACGTCGGGGTGAAGTGTTGTGGCAGATAATAAAGTTTTGTCATTAGTTTTACTACATGTATACTTAATAATGAACGGGTTACTTAGACGCTGACCTGAACTGTGTCATTTACCCAATTACCCTCGGTTTGGTCATCTATTTCTTTCTAGGTTTAGATTTATGGTGGTTCTTTAACCATAAATTTCAACAATACTAGTAGTTCAGCTATATCGTGGCGGTCAGTTTTATTTGTTGAGGAAACTGGAGAAAACCATCGACCTGCCGCACCGTGTCTCCCGTCACATTTGGGGACATGGCTTTGTGAAGGTGGGGGACACGGATCTGAAGCGGCGGTTTCAGGTAAGCTGGTGTGAAATCATAAATTATAGCATTATTACAATTATTTAAAATATATGACTTATTTAGCGGAACACCAGGTTCATTTCGGGAGATGTTGATCCCATTTTACCCACGTTATTCGTCCGGTATATAGGTGAACAGTTCTGCAATGTATGACGAGGGTGGTCAAAATTGAAAATTATCACAAGTCTCTATAATTTATGATTTCACACACCAGCTTACCTGAAACCGCCGCTTCAGATCCGTGTCCCCCACCTTCACAAAGCCATGTCCCCAAATGTGACGGGGGACACGGTGTGCCGTAAGTCACTAAGAACACGATTTAACTCTCTTGTCAGTTGTATATTTAGGTATTTAAGGGGTGAAATTAAGTAAATTTTGATATTGTAGTTGAAAACAATCTGGTATTATATTTGTCCGGATACAGAGCAATCAACCATTGTTTGCCATTCGAAACGAGAAAGATGAAGAAATATTTCCAGAGAAGATACCGTATACTTCGTGAATTGACAGAAACTGAGATACATTTGTATTTGTTGATATTTGAATTGGTGGATTAGAGACTGACAAATGACTTCTCTGTATTTTAACTCATTTCGTTGTGCACTAAGATTCTTGGTTTGATTGAATCAACGAAAATTACGAAATTTGGTATGCAATGAATTAAAATGAATTCACAGAAACATCCTACAAAATTGACATAGGGATGGAACAGTTTGTTCTCATGTGGGTGCCGATGATTTGTTGAAAAATATGCCTTCTGATCTCGACAAATATGATGTCGTAGGAAATAATAGACATCTGTAGGTGTTGGCGTGGTTGTATGGTAGTTGGATTTACAACTACCTGTGCAATCATTGCCTATCATCACTATAGTACAAGTCTACATTTCATTGCACGAATTGATTCCTTAAAAAAGGTAAAATTACCTCCCTTGCTCCGGTTCTAAATAATATCATTTGAATAGCCATTCTTTATTTTAAAGGATGGAACCGCCTAGCGCATGAATGCGTACAGCAAACATTCAGCTGTTGCACTATTTTTTGCCCACCTTGATAAAATACATACACTTTTTACTATATTAAAAAAAAAAAATCTGAATATTCATGATTACCAGGAAACATTTGAATATACACGCATAGGCGGATCCAGAGGGGGGCCCAGGGGGTCCGGGTCCCCACTTTTTGAGCTAAGTTATAGACTGGTTAAAACATGTCTTAACAGAATATTTCCTATTTCGTCCTTGTCATTGTCTTTTTTTTCTCTCCATGTTTTTTAATTCTCGCTTTGAATTATGCTTTGGTGTCTTTTTATTTTTCCCAAAGCAAATTGTTTTGAAATCCGGATATTTCACAATTCATCTGCGAAGAGACAAACAGCTTTGGAAGATTCGTTAACAATTATCAATTCGCAAAGGAAAGAAAAGAAGCTTGATGAAATCAAATCATACGATATGAAAACTCTATGCGAAACAAGATGGGTAGAAGGGCACACAACACTATGTACATTTGAGACACATTTATGAAGCGGTCATACATTGTTTGACAACGATTTCGACAAGGCGTAAAGGCACATGTTACTGAGGCCAATGGTTTAATGACACAGTTAACTTTTACGACGTGGATGGCACCCTTTTCTGTTAATCTTCATTTTTCTGGATATTTAAGATCTTTGAGTCTCCTTTTGCAAGGTCCAACATTAAATATCATAAAGGCACACGAAAAAATAAATCTCGTTAAAGCTGAATTGAAACAAATTAGAGAAAATTATGAAGTAGAATTCAAAGATGTATGGAAAAAAGCTATTGGTATGGCAGAAAGTGTAGAAACAGAATTGACAATGCCACGGACATGTGGAAGCAGACACTTAATAGGAACAATGTAACAGCCAATAATGCTTTTGAATACTGGATATATGCACTATTTCTTCCATACCTCGACCACTTAATAATGGAATTTGAGAGTCGTTTTTAAACCACTCAGGGGAGACCGCTAGACAAACTTTTTGTGTACTTCCTTCTAATCTTCATCTGCTAACTGATGAAAGAATAAACCTTATTAAAGACTTCTTCAAAGATGATTTGCCATCTAGGATGAGCCTGAAAAACGAACTCCGTTTGTGGAAGAGAGAGTGGGCCATGGTCGAAGACAAAAATGATCTACCCAAAACGATTGAAAACACAATTCAAAAGATGAATGTAATATTCTATCCCAACATTTCAGTAGATTTGCGCCTTTTGCTGATGCTGCCCGTGACAATTGAAAGGAGCCATTCGTCACTGGAGAAGAGCGTCGACTTAACGCTCTTATTTTATTGTACATTCATGAAGATATTATGTTGAATTACGGGACAAAATCCCTGAAAAATTTAACTTATTAATCCACTGGAAGCCACAGAAAATGAGACCAAATCTGTCTGACAGTCACATGAAATATTTCTGTTCACATAATTAACGAATATGGTTATGATGTTTAACGCCACTTTTAACAATATTTCAGTTATATCGTGGTGGTCAGTTTTATTGGTGGAGGAAACCGGAGAAAACCACCGACCTGTCACAAATCACTGACAAACTTTATCACGTATTGTTGTATCGAGTACACCTCGTCATGAACGGCATTCGAACTCACAACTATGATGGTGATAGGCACTTATTGCACATGTAGTTGTAAATCCAACTACCATACGATCACGACCACGACGGCCTCTTGGTTAACGAATATACCAATATACAATACCAACATTCTGTAAAACATCTTATCGTGTTTGCTTTTTCATTAGTAACACACTTATTAGATTTACTGTTGTAATAAATGTTTATTATATTGTATTGTGATTTGGACCATTTAACTTGATCATGCTGATACTGTTGTTATCTCCTGTTACCACTTTGCTTCATTCATCATATAACTCTGATTTTGACGCCTTACGAATTGAGACGTAACAAAAAAACATTTTAGCTTTTTACATCAGTAAGACTTTGCGTCCGTCGTAGTTAGATGAAGATCCACGATTACTTCTGCCATCACTTTGTTTCCGTCATCGTTGGATACTAAAATCTTCATCTCATCCACCACTGATTGACATGGGTTTTAATACATATACATTTGTACCCAAATTAAGTTTTATGTGTTTTAAGCTTTCACCGGTCAATTTGGTAAAACTCAGGCCTTACTTTTGCTTAATTAGTCTGATAGTTGTGATATAGGTTGAACATTTTCGAAAATGACGATAGCTGCCATGTGTAACAATTTGAAGTAAATCATACAGTAAAACAAGTTTTAGTTTAAAAATAAAAACTTGTATTAATTTTGATAAACTAACTCAGACTCTGGAGAATTTTTCTAAAAAAAAAAAAAACGGGCCCCCCCTTATGGAAATGTCTGGGTCCGCCTCTGAAAATCTAGATTTCAAAATCATATTCAAAACGTATTACTAAAGTATTGTTATAGTCGAGGTTATTTTATCTATTGAATTACGTTTTTTTTCTCTGTTGTGTAAACAAGTATCAAATTGATTGATGCATCAGAATGGTGTTTATAATTTTTTGTTTTTACGTCGGGGTGAAGTGTTGTGGCAGATTATAAAGTTTTGTAATTAGTTTTACTACATGTATACTTAATAATGAACGGGTTACTTAGACGCTGACCTGAACTGTGTCCTTTACCCAATTACCCTCGGTTTGGTCATCTATTTCTTTCTAGATTTAGATTTATGGTGGTTAACGCCACTTTCAACAATACTAGTAGTTCAGCTATATCGTAGCGGTCAGTTTTATTTGTTGAGGAAACTGGAGAAAACCATCCACCTGCCGTAAGTCACTGAGAACACGATTTAACTCTCTTGTCAGTTGTATATTTAGGTATTTAAGGGGTGAAATTAAGTAAATTTTGATATTTGTAGTTGAAAACAATCTGGTATCATATTTGTCCGGATACAGAGCAATCAACCATTGTTTGCCATTCGAAACGAGAAAGATGAAGAAATATTTCCAGAGAAGATACCGTATACTTCGTGAATTGACAGAAACTGAGATACATTTGTATTTGTTGATATTTGAATTGGCGGATTAGAGACTGACAAATGACTTCTCTGTATTTTAACTCATTTCGTTGTGCACTAAGATTCTTGGTTTGATTGAATCAACGAAAATTACGAAAATTGATATGCAATGAATTAAAATGAATTCACAGAAACATCCTACAAAATTGACATAGGGATGGAACAGTTTGTTCTCATGTGGGTGCCGATGATTTGTTGAAAAATATGCCTTCTGATCTCGACAAATATGATATCGTAGGAAATAATAGACATCTGTAGGTGCCAGCGTGGTTGTATGGTAGTTGGATTTACAACTACCTGTGCAATCATTGCCTATCATCACTATAGTACAAGTCTACATTTCATTGCACGAATTGATTCCTTAAAAAGGTAAAATTACCTCCCTTGCTCTGGTTCTAAATAATATCATTTGAATAGCCATTCTTTATTTTAAAGGATGGAACTGCCTAGCGCATGAATGCGTACAGCAAACATTCAGCTGTTGCACTATTTTTTGTCCACTTTGATAAAATACATACCATTTTTACTAATAGTTTACCATATTAAAAAAAAAATCTGAATATTCATGATTACCAGGAAAACATTTTATGACACGCATATGCGGATCCAGAGGGGGGCCCAGAGGGCCTGCCCCCCCCCCCCCCCCCCCTTCTTTTGAGCTAAGTTATAGACTGGTTAAAACATGTCTTAACAGAATATTTCCTATTTCGTCCTTGTCATTGTCTTTTTTTATTATCATGTTTTGTAATTCTCACTTTGAATTATGCTTTGGTATCTTTATTTTTCTCAAAACAAATTGTTTTGAAATCCGGATATTTCACAATTCATCTCCGAAGAGACAAACAGCTTTGGAAGATTCGTTAACAATTATCAATTCGCAAAGGAAAGAAAAGAAGCTTGATGAAATCAAATCGTACAATACGAAAACTCTATGCGAAACAAGATGGGTAGAACGGCATACAAACTATGTACATTTGAGACACATTTATGAAGCGGTCATACATTGTTTGACAACGATTTCGACAAAGTGTAAAGGCACATGGGATGCAAAATATGCTACTGATGCCAATAGTTTAATGACACAGTTAACTTCTACGACGTGGATGGTACCCTTTTGTGTTAATCTTCATTTTTCTGGATATTTAAGATCTTTGAGTCTCCTTTCGCAAGGTCCAACATTAAATATCATAAAGGCACACGAACAAATAAATCTCGTTAAAACTGAATTGAAACAAATTAGAGAAAATTATGAAGTGGAATTCAAAGATGTATGGAAAAAAGCTATTGGTATGGCAGAAAGTGTAGAAACAGAATTGACAATGCCACGGACATGTGGAAAACAGACACTTAATAGGAACAATGTAACAACCAATAATGCTTTTGAATACTGGATATATGCACTATTTCTTCCATACCTCGACCACTTAATAATGGAATTTGAGAATCGTTTTTAAACCATTCAAGGGAGACCGCCAGACACATTTTTTTCTGTACTTCCGTCTAATCTTCATCTGCTAACTGATGAAAGCATAAGCCTTATTAAAGACTTCTTCAAAGATGATTTGTCATCTAGGATGAGCCTGAGAAACGAACTCCGTTTGTGGAAGAGAGAGTGGGCCATGGTCGAAGACAAAAATGATCTACCAAAAACGATTGAAAACACAATTCAAAGATGAATATAATATTCTATCCCAACATTTCAGTTGATTTGCGCCTTTTGCTGAAGCTGACCGTATCGTCAGCGACAATTGAAAGGAGCCATTCGTTACTGGAGAAGAGCGTCGACTTAGCGCTCTTATTTTATTGTACATTCATGAAGATATTATGCTGAATTACGGGACAAAATCCACGAAAAATTAAACTTATTAATCCACTGGAAGCCACAGAAAATGAGACCAAATCTGTCTGACAGTCACATGAAATATTTCTGTTCACATAATTAACGAATATGTTTATGATGTTTAACGCCACTTTTAACAATATTTCAGTTATATCGTGGCGGTCAGTTTTATTGGTGGAGGAAACCGGAGAAAACCACCGACCTGTCACAAGTCACTGACAAACTTTATCACGTATTGTTGTATCGAGTACACCTCGTCATGAACGGCATTCGAACTCACAACTATGATGGTGATAGGCACTTATTGCACATGTAGTTGTAAATCCAACTACCATACGATCACGACCACGACGGCCTCTTGGTTAACGAATATACCAATATACAATACCAACATTCTGTAAAACATCTATCATGTTTGCTTTTTCATTAGTAACACACTTACTAGATTTACTGTTGTAATAAATGTTTATTATATTGTATTGTGATTTGGACCATTTAACTTGATCATGTTGATACTGTTGTTATCTCCTGTTACCACTTTGCTTCATTCATCATATAACTCTGATTTTGACGCCTTACGAATTGAGACGTAACAAAAAAACATTTTAGCTTTTTACATCAGTAAGACTTTGCGTCCGTCGTAGTTAGATGAAGATCCACGATTGCTTCTGCCATCACTTTGTTTCCGTCATCGTTGGATACTAAAATCTTCATCTCATCCACCACTGACTGACATGGGTTGGAATACATATACATTTGTACCCAAATTAAGTTTTATGTGTTTTAAGCTTTCACCGGTCAATTTGATAAAACTCGGGCCTTACTTTTGCTTAATTAGTCTGATAGTTGTGATATAGGTTGAACATTTTCGAAAATGACGATAGCTGCCTTGTGTAACAATTTGAAGTAAATCATACGGTTAAACAAGTTTTAGTTTAAAAATAAAAACTTGTATTAATTTTGATAAACTAACTCAGACTCTGGAGAATTTTTCTAAAAAAAAAAAAAACGGGCCCCCCCTTATGGAAATGTCTGGGTCCGCCTCTAAAAATCTAGATTTCCAAATCATATTCAAAGCGTATTACTAAAGTATTGTTATAGTCGAGGTTATTTTATCTATTGAATTACGTTTTTTTTTTCTGTTGTGTAAACAAGTATCAAATTGATTGATGCATCAGAATGGTGTTTATAATTTTTTGTTTTTACGTCGGGGTGAAGTGTTGTGGCAGATTATAAAGTTTTGTAATTAGTTTTACTACATGTATACTTAATAATGAATGGGTTACTTAGACGCTGACCTGAACTGTGTCATTTACCCAATTACCCTCGGTTTAGTCATCTATTTCTTTCTAGGTTTAGATTTATGGTGGTTAACGCCACTTTCAACAATACTAGTAGTTCAGCTATATCGTAGCGGTCAGTTTTATTTGTTGAGGAAACTGGAGAAAACCATCCACCTGCCGTAAGTCACTGAGAACACGATTTAACTCTCTTGTCAGTTGTATATTTAGGTATTTAAGGGGTGAGATTAAGTAAATTTTGATATTTGTAGTTGAAAACAATCTGGTATCATATTTGTCCAGATACAGAGCAATCAACCATTGTTTGCCATTCGAAACGAGAAAGATGAAGAAATATTTCCAGAGAAGATACCGTATACTTCGTGAATTGACAGAAACTGAGATACATTTGTATTTGTTGATATTTGAATTGGCGGATTAGAGACTGACAAATGACTTCTCTGTATTTTAACTCATTTCGTTGTGCACTAAGATTTTTGGTTTGATTGAATCAACGAAAATTACGAAAATTGGTATGCAATGAATTAAAATGAATTCACAGAAACATCCTACAAAATTGACATAGGGATGGAACAGTTTGTTCTCATGTGGGTGCCGATGATTTGTTGAAAAATATGCCTTCTGATCTCGACAAATATGATATCGTAGGAAATAATAGACATCTGTAGGTGCCAGCGTGGTTGTATGGTAGTTGGATTTACAACTACCTGTGCAATCATTGCCTATCATCACTATAGTACAAGTCTACATTTCATTGCACGAATTGATTCCTTAAGAAAGGTAAAATTACCTCCCTTGCTCTGGTTCTAAATAATATCATTTGAATAGCCATTCTTTATTTTAAAGGATGGAACCGCCTAGCGCATGAATGCGTACAGCAAACATTCAGCTGTTGCACTATTTTTTGTCCACTTTGATAAAACACATACACTTTTTACAAATATTTTACTATATTAAAAAAAAGATATCTGAATATTCATGATTACCAGGTAAACATTTGAATATACATGTATTGAGTATTGACTAGTAATGCTGGTATACATAAAATAACTGTGCCCTTTGAGATATTTGTAACAAGAAAAATAATAATCAACTCTTTCTCCCATGCGAGATCTCATCAAAGACCTTTATAATTACAAACAATTTGCTAAATAGATGGTAAAGCTGACCACTTTTACTCACATTATCACGTACACAAGAATTTACATCTCAAAAAAACGTAAGAAAAATTATTTTCCCCTCTAAACCATTTTTCTTCAGCTCATTTCGTATAAATATTACCAAAATTAAAATTCCAATTGTTACATGCGATAACTGCTGTTGTTTCTATAAATATACACGAGTGGCTCGGTTGAAACATTCAAGGCTATTGTCTCTTTTATCTAATACTAATATATAAAACCTGTGATTAGATTTAGCCATTTTCTATTCTCATCGGATACCTCTGAGCTTGTTGAAGTTGTTTAGTATCTGGTAGATGTAGAAGTAAAAGTACATATGTTGCTATATTGGTACTTTGCCTAGGAATAATAGTTTCTGTGAGTCTTCCAAGATTATTGCCAATGTTAGAATTTAAATATATTGAAATCAAGTTGTTTGGTGGGGGCCCGTGTTTCTCATCTTTGTAGTTTTCTGTGTTGTATATTTTGCTTTGTTTGTCTTCGTCCTGTGTCTTGTGTACCCAATGTTGCCAGTGTTTTTGGATTTTCCATTCTTTATTGTCCCTTCGGTTTTCTCTAACCTATCATTTTCAAACATTTCGTATATTTTTACAGTTCCCCACAATGTTAGTACGACCTCATGGCGGAGGTGTACTCGATACAACATTACGTAATAACATTTGTCAGTGACTTACAACAGGTTAATTGTTTTCTCCGTGTACTCCTGTTTCCCCCATGAATAAAACTGGCCGCCATGATATAAGTGATATATTGTTGAAAGTAGCGTTTAAAACCATAAACATAACCCCCTTATATATTATTTTATAATTAATTGGTTGTTGTCCATATTAGGGTATGAGGTATGAAGGTGAACGAACACCTGTGAAATATACAACTCATGGTCTTTCAATAAACAGATAATGTTATTAGTATATAATCAATAACTGCTTCATCCATCTTTTTTCCCCTTTATCATGACTAAAGAAATATTTCAAGGTGAACGTGTTTAGAAATATAAAATAATCGATGCTTTTGAGTCATAGTGTCTTATAATTAATAAAGAAAAACATTATCTTTCATAAATGAGAAAAGAAGGTGCACATTTTTACACGAACTACTATTTTATACTCCAACTGAAGAACAAAATGGTTGTTTATCGATGTTGAAGTAGACATGGTTATTTTTGTAACTATTGCTTGTTGAATGGAGAACATGTAATGTACAATGTGATGTGAACATTAAGAGAGGGGGTTACGGAGTTTGACCTTCATACAACATAAATCGTCTTACTTGCATAGTTGCCTCGGTACAACATGCCCTGGTAATGTACTTATGAAAAGGTATAATATAAGCAAATGGAGACCATTGATATCATTGTATTATGAAAATTGTATAAATATCAGTTTGTTTATGAAATCGATTCATTCAATCTTCAACAGAACAAACCTGGAAGGTCAACTTGAACAATTTGGCCAAATAAACGTAGATATCTAATTTAGTGCACATGATGCGTTTCTGTAATATCATTTTTTTAACTACGCCCATAGATAAAATATTGGAAAACTAAATAATTTTGTAAGTATTTGGAAGCCAGAAACCCAAAGGGATTAACCAGGAAAGCCAACAGATTGTCCATGCCTGAGGGAGATTCCCTTTAAGCCAAAAACTCAAAGGGGTTAACCAGGAAAGCCAACAGATTGTCCATGCTTGAGGGAGATTCCCTTTAAGCCAAAAACTCAAAGGGATTAACCAGGAAACCCAACATATTGTCCATGCCTGAGGGAGATTCCCTTTAAGCCAAAAACTCAAAGGGATTAACCAGGAAAGCCAACAGATTGTCCTTACCTGAGGGAGATTCCCTTTAATTTTTAATTATTATTTTTTTACATTATTTAGGAACTGTAGATACCAAACACACATAATTAATTATAACAAAATCGTCCTTTTAAAGAACTTGAACAATTCCTGGCTGTGCAGTTTTTTCTTGGATCAAAGCCCTTTTTCTCTCATTATTTATTTCTATTAAGAAGTGTTTGAAGATACCAAAGGGGTAATCAGAATCCATATATCGAAGAAGAACAGACAAAACAATGGCCAAAAGAAAAAATTAAAGGACAAACAACGATCTACAAAACATACACATAAAACTAAAGATCGAGTAACACGAACCCCACTAAAACCCGGGCCGACCGTAAAATTTTCGAAGTGACGACTTCAACTTTACCAAAAGGAACCCTTGCTTCAGTAGCTTCTTTGCTAGCAGCAACCCTCTATCAAGGAAATCCTGATAGGAACCACAAGCTCTGGAATATCGTATTAACTGAGAGATATATACTTCATATGCAGGTGCTGCTGGAATGTTGCAACATATAAATGGAAAGTTCACAATGGGAAAATTGAAAACCTCTCTTTTGTCGTATAGTTTCGTTCTTAACCGCTCCTCTGTCAATTTCGAGGTGTAGGTCAAGGTATGAAGCCGACATATATAAATATTGTGTGTCTCGGTAAATACGGGTTCCATGTTGTCCTGACAGGATTGGTAAATTTGGAAGTGATCGCCTTTTTGACCATTGATCTCACTCTTTGCTATTCGGTTAAAAACGTAGATATCAAATATAGTGCTCAAGACCCGTTTCTGGAACAACTTTCATCAAGTACGCTGACAATCGAAAGATAGGAAAGCTAAATAATTTAAAGTTCAGAGAGCAATAAAACCAAACATTGTGGGTACCGGTGAAGATTTCCAGTGCTCAAATCACTACTCAGCGCGTTTTCAGGTGGCGGATAGGGTGGGGGCTCTCTCTCAGTGGGTGGGGGTTTTGTCAGGTCATAACATGGAGGGTTAGGGTTAGAGTTGTGGTGTTTAGCGCTACTTTTAACAATATTTCAGTCATATCGTGGCAGTCAGTTGTATTGGTGAAGAAAACCGGAAAAAACTACCAACCTGCCGCAAGTCATTTGACCTAATTTACCACATCTATGCTAGTATTTAATAGACAATAACTTTTATGCAAACCATATGCAATTTATGCTCTTACACATGTTTATATGAAATGTAATCGGATATGATGCAATTCATAATGAAAAGGTCAAATCCATGATGGATCTCCTACAGAGATCAATTAATGCATTATATGATAATAGAAGCTAACGTGATTGCCAGTGAAAACCCTCCATGTGATCATAATAGTAAAAACCTATATACATGTAGGTCATTATCAAAAAATGGTAAAAAAAGTAAAAAAAACAATTGATGTCTCAGATTTTTATTCAGTGAATATAAAATACTTGTATAAGCTTATAGTTAAATCTGACAAAATATGCAACCTTAAACTCAAGTATTATTTTCTATAAATTCAATGTGGGATGAAGATATGAATCAGTTTATGTCACTGATGTTACCCAGCTTTGAAAATAGAACAGCAGAAATAAGCAAACCATTTGAAAAACTTAGCTCATTATATATGTAAAAGGATTAAATAAGGGTAATAACAAAATTACCGAACTCCGAACAATCTAACAAAGGGAAAGTCAAAACTCATAAGTATATAAACAGACAAAATCAGTCAACAACCGGAAAACTGTGAAAACCGTAATGACCCTGACTTGGTACAGGCATTTCTAAAGAAATGGTGGGTTGAATCAGATTTTAAAGCGCCAAACCTCCCCCTTTCATTACGGCTCAAAGTCTCCGGCTGTCACTATAACAGTATTTACAACAATACTTGAACAAAACAGGTAAAACAGTTGTCAAATCAGCGCCAAACTCAGTGAAGTAAATGTCAAAAACACTTTTACGTCACACATTGATAAAACAAATATATTTTTGATATTTTTGTTGAAACCTTATCTTTATACATTTTCACTATATGAAAATCCATCGTTTATAATCTTTTCTGCAGACGGAATATATTTCGACAAGATCTTGGTATCGGAATATAAACTTTTTAAGAGATCGAATAAGGCGAATCTTTTTATAGCCCTGGTCCAGTAGCCTGTTTCTCAGATGAAGATGACGTTTCAGGAAATCAGAATAATTGCTACTGGCCCTTGCATAGCGAATCAATTGCGAGATGTAAACACCATATGCAGGAGAAGCTGGTATATTGCTGCACATATTTGGAAAATTTATGATCTTAAAATTGAAGTCGTCCCGTTTATCATAAATTTTAGTACTGATTTGACCACTGTCGTCAAATTCGAGGTGCAAGTCCAAAAATAATGCGGACGAAGCAGTATCTGTGGTCTCTTTAACTTCCAGCTCTGGAGGATATATCAATGGAAGAAATTCTGCAAATCTAGAATTATTGATAGATAAAACGTCATCAATATACCTGTATGTGAAATTAAAGGCTCTAGCCTCATGAATCCTCTTATCTTTTACAAGCTTTTGAAGAAACTCCGACTCATATGAGTATAAAAATAAATCGGCTAGAAGAGGGGCACAATTCGTACCCATTGGTATGCCGACGACCTGCTGAAACAGTATCCCTCCAAAGGAGACAAATATGCTATCGATGAGGAACTCCAGCATACTGATCACTTGTTCCACGTAGTTTTTTTTTTAACTTTTTGAATTTGTTTGAAAAATATGCATATAATAATAATAATTCGGTTTTACTTTCTTCTCTGATACGTGAAACTGCCATCTGATGTCGCTTGTCAGGAAACATAAAGAATGTCAATATTTTACATGATTTATTCTGGGAATATGGTTTACCGCAGCAAGATTTTTCTTTTAGAGAATATAAAAAAAGTCTTAAATTATATTTAGTATGCTACTTTAAAAGACAATCATGCTATAGAAATAACCCACAATTTCTTTATGGTAAGAAGAGTTTGAAGTTACCAAAGGGGTAATCAGAATCTGTAAATCGAAGAAGTACAGACAACACAATGGCCAAAAGAAAAAAGACAAATGGACAAACAACGATCTACAAAACATACACATAAATCTAAAGATCGAGTAACACGAACCACACTAAAAAAACAGGGGTGAACTCGTGTGCTCCTGAAGGGTAAGCAGTTCCTGCTCCACTAGTGCCACCCGTCGGGTCAATATAGTTACAAACCCGGTGATAAGTCACGAATGAGGAACATCGTGGATATGAAGTAACATCATGGACATTAATTAGTAACGTCAGAGACATTAATTAGTAACATCATGGACATTAATTAGTAACGTCAGAGACATTAATTAGTAACATCATGGACATTAATTAGTAACATCAGAGACATTTCAACTTAAAAAGTTATTTTTCGTGTTATTTTATATGATAAGTAACTAGGACGTCTGTATAATTTATTAATATCCAAAATACAATGCAATTACACCAGGTTTAATTAATGCACTCTGGACTTAATTTATATTGGCAACTAAATAAGGGTAATAACAAAATTACCGAACTCCGAACAATCTTACAAAGGGAAAGTATATAAACAGACAAAATCAGTCAACAACCGGAAAACTGTGAAAACCGTAATGACCCTGACTTGGTACAGGCATTTCTAAAGAAATGGTGGGTTGAATCAGATTTTAAAGCGCCAAACATCCCCCTTTCATTACGGCTCAAAGTTTCCGGCTGTCACTATAACAGTATTTATAACAATACTTGAACAAAACAGGTAAAACAGTTGTCAAAGCAGCACCAACCTCAATGAAGTAAATGTCAAAAACACTTTTACGTCACACATTGATAAAAAATATTTTTGACATTTTTGTTGACACCTTATCTTTATATATTTTCACTATATGAAAATCCATCGTTTATATTCTTTTCTGCAGAGACGGAATATATTTCGACAAGATCTTGGTATCGGAATATAAACTTTTTAAGAGATCGAATAAGGCGAATCTTCTTATAGCCTTGGTCCAGTAGCCTGTTTCTCAGATGAAGATGACGTTTCAGGAAATCAGAATAATTGCTACTGGCAATTTAACCAATATCAACGAAGCAATCACCATTCACCACAATTCTATGAACACAAAAAGACACTGACGTTGGAAATCCAGGTCCTGGGTTGGGAAAGGTATCAAAATGAGTCTTCTCTAACTTTCTTTTTGACATAGACGTTCAAAGTTCCGGAGATTACGGGTTTTGACATTTGAGGTATGATCTTTGCTGTAACCGGAGATTACGGGTTTTGACATTTGAGGTATGATCTTTGTTGTAACCGGAGATTACGGGTTTTGACATTTGAGGTATGATCTTTGTTGTAACCGGAGATTACGGGTTTTGACATTTGAGGTATGATCTTTGTTGTAACTGGAGATTACGGGTTTTGACATTTGAGGTATGATCTTTGTTGTAACCGGAGATTACGGGTTTTGACATTTGAGGTATGATCTTTGTTGTAACCGGAGATTACGGGTTTTGACATTTGAGGTATGATCTTTGTTGTAACCGGAGATTACGGGTTTTAACATTTGAGGTATGATCTTTGTTGTAACCGGAGATTACGGGTTTTGACATTGAGGTATGATCTTTGTTGTAACCGGAGATTATGGGTTTTGACATTTGAGGTATGATCTTTGTTGTAACCGGAGATTACGGGTTTTGACATTTGAGGTATGATCTTTGTTGTAACCGGAGATTACGGGTTTTGACATTTGAGGTATGATCTTTGTTGTGACCGGAGATTACGGGTTTTAACATTTGAGGTATGATCTTTGTTGTAACCAGAGATTACGGGTTTTGACATTTGAGGTATGATCTTTGTTGTAACCGGAGATTACGGGTTTTGACATTGAGGTATGATCTTTGTTGTAACCGCAGATTACGGGTTTTGACATTGAGGTATGATCTTTGTTGTAACCGGAGATTATGGGTTTTGACATTTGAGGTATGATCTTTGTTGTAACCGGAAATTACGGGTTTTGACATTTGAGGTATGATCTTTGTTGTAACCGGAGATTACGGGTTTTGACATTTGAGGTATGATCTTTGTTGTAACTGGAGATTACGGATTTTGACATTTGAGGTATGATCTTTGTTGTAACCGGAGATTACGGGTTTTGACATTTGAGGTATGATCTTTGTTGTAACCGGAGATTACGGGTTTTGACATTAGAGGTATGATCTTTGTTGTAACCGGAGATTACGGGTTTTGACATTTGAGGTATGATCTTTGTTGTAACCGGAGATTACGGGTTTTGACATTTGAGGTATGATCTTTGTTGTAACCGGAGATTACGGGTTTTGACATTTGAGGTATGATCTTTGTTGTAACCGGAGATTACGGGTTTTGACATTGAGGTATGATCTTTGTTGTAACCGGAGATTATGGGTTTTGACATTTGAGGTATGATCTTTGTTGTAACCGGAGATTACGGGTTTTGACATTTGAGGTATGATCTTTGTTGTAACCAGAGATTACGGGTTTTGACATTTGAGGTATGATCTTTGTTGTAACCGGAGATTACGGGTTTTGACATTTGAGGTATGATCTTTGTTGTGACCGGAGATTACGGGTTTTGACATTTGAGGTATGATCTTTGTTGTAACCGGAGATTACGGGTTTTGACATTTGAGGTATGATCTTTGTTGTAACCGCAGATTACGGGTTTTGACATTTGAGGTATGATCTTTGTTGTAACCGCAGATTACGGGTTTTGACATTTGAGGTATGATCTTTGTTGTAACAGGAGATTACGGGTTTTGACATTGAGGTATGATCTTTGTTGTAACCGGAGATTATGGGTTTTGACATTTGAGGTATGATCTTTGTTGTAACCGGAGATTACGGGTTTTGACATTTGAGGTATGATCTTTGTTGTAACTGGAGATTACGGGTTTTGACATTTGAGGTATGATCTTTGTTGTAACCGGAGATTACGGGTTTTGACATTTAAGGTATGATCTTTGTTGTAACCGGAGATTACGGGTTTTGACATTTGAGGTATGATCTTTGTTGTAACCGGAGATTACGGGTTTTGACATTTGAGGTATTATCTTTGTTGTAACCGCAGATTACGGGTTTTGACATTTGAGGTATGATCTTTGTTGTAACCGGAGATTACGGGTTTTGCCATTTGAGGTATGATCTTTGTTGTAACCGGAGATTACGGGTTTTGACATTTGAGGTATGATCTTTGTTGTAACCGGAGATTACGGGTTTTGACATTTGAGGTATGATCTTTGTTGTAACCGGAGATTACGGGTTTTGACATTTGAGGTATGATCTTTGTTGTAACTGGAGATTACGGGTTTTGACATTTGAGGTATGATCTTTGTTGTAACCGCAGATTACGGGTTTTGACATTTAAGGTATGATCTTTGTTGTAACCGGAGATTACGGGTTTTGACATTTGAGGTATGATCTTTGTTGTAACCGGAGATTACGGGTTTTGCCATTTGAGGTATGATCTTTGTTGTAACCGAAGATTACGGGTTTTGACATTGAGGTATGATCTTTGTTGTAACCGAAGATTATGGGTTTTGACATTTGAGGTATGATCATTGTTGTAACCAGAGATTACGGGTTTTGACATTTGAGGTATGATCTTTGTTGTAACCGGAGATTACGGGTTTTGACATTTGAGGTATGATCTTTGTTGTGACCGGAGATTACGGGTTTTGACATTTGAGGTATGATCTTTGTTGTAACCGGAGATTACGGGTTTTGACATTTGAGGTATGATCTTTGTTGTAACCGGAGATTACGGGTTTTGACATTGAGGTATGATCTTTGTTGTAACCGGAGATTATGGGTTTTGACATTTGAGGTATGATCTTTGTTGTAACCGCAGATTACGGGTTTTGACATTTGAGGTATGATCTTTGTTGTAACCGCAGATTACGGGTTTTGACATTTGAGGTATGATCTTTGTTGTAACCGGAGATTACGGGTTTTCACATTTGAGGTATGATCTTTGTTGTGACCGGAGATTACGGGTTTTGACATTTGAGGTATGATCTTTGTTGTAACCGGAGATTACGGGTTTTGACATTTGAGGTATGATCTTTGTTGTAACCGGAGATTACGGGTTTTAACATTTGAGGTATGATCTTTGTTGTAAACCGGAGATTACGGGTTTTGACATTTGAGGTATGTTCTTTGTTGTAACCGGAGATTACGGGTTTTGACATTTGAGGTATGATCTTTGTTGTAACCGGAGATTACGGGTTTTGACATTTGAGGTATGATCTTTGTTGTAACCGGAGATTACGGGTTTTGACATTTGAGGTATGATCTTTGTTGTAACCGGAGATTACGGGTTTTGCCATTTGAGGTATGATCTTTGTTGTAACCGGAGATTACGGGTTTTGACATTTGAGGTATGATCTTTGTTGTAACCGGAGATTACGGGTTTTGACATTTGAGGTATGATCTTTGTTGTAACCGGAGATTACGGGTTTTGACATTTGAGGTATGATCTTTGTTGTAACTGGAGATTACGGGTTTTGACATTTGAGGTATGATCTTTGTTGTAACCGGAGATTACGGGTTTTGACATTTAAGGTATGATCTTTGTTGTAACCGGAGATTACGGGTTTTGACATTTGAGGTATGATCTTTGTTGTAACCGGAGATTACGGGTTTTGCCATTTGAGGTATGATCTTTGTTGTAACCGGAGATTACGGGTTTTGACATTGAGGTATGATCTTTGTTGTAACCGGAGATTATGGGTTTTGACATTTGAGGTATGATCATTGTTGTAACCAGAGATTACGGGTTTTGACATTTGAGGTATGATCTTTGTTGTAACCGGAGATTACGGGTTTTGACATTTGAGGTATGATCTTTGTTGTGACCGGAGATTACGGGTTTTGACATTTGAGGTATGATCTTTGTTGTAACCGGAGATTACGGGTTTTGACATTTGAGGTATGATCTTTGTTGTAACCGGAGATTACGGGTTTTGACATTTGAGGTATGATCTTTGTTGTAACCGGAGATTACGGGTTTTGACATTTGAAGTATGATCTTTGTTGTAACCGCAGATTACGGGTTTTGACATTTGAGGTATGATCTTTGTTGTAACCGGAGATTACGGGTTTTGACATTGAGGTATGATCTTTGTTGTAACCGGAGATTATGGGTTTTGACATTTGAGGTATGATCTTTGTTGTAACCGCAGATTACGGGTTTTGACATTTGAGGTATGATCTTTGTTGTAACCGCAGATTACGGGTTTTGACATTTGAGGTATGATCTTTGTTGTAACCGGAGATTACGGGTTTTCACATTTGAGGTATGATCTTTGTTGTGACCGGAGATTACGGGTTTTGACATTTGAGGTATGATCTTTGTTGTAACCGGAGATTACGGGTTTTGACATTTGAGGTATGATCTTTGTTGTAACCGGAGATTACGGGTTTTAACATTTGAGGTATGATCTTTGTTGTAACCCGGAGATTACGGGTTTTGACATTTGAGGTATGTTCTTTGTTGTAACCGGAGATTACGGGTTTTGACATTTGAGGTATGATCTTTGTTGTAACCGGAGATTACGGGTTTTGACATTTGAGGTATGATCTTTGTTGTAACCGGAGATTACGGGTTTTGACATTTGAGGTATGATCTTTGTTGCAACGCAGATTACGGGTTTTGACATTTGAGGTATGATCTTTGTTGTAACCGGAGATTACGGGTTTTGACATTTGAGGTATGATCTTTGTTGTAACCGGAGATTACGGGTTTTGACATTTGAGGTATGATCTTTGTTGTAACCGGAGATTACGGGTTTTGACATTTGAGGTATGATCTTTGTTGTAACCGGAGATTACGGGTTTTGACATTTGAGGTATGATCTTTGTTGTGACCGGAGATTACGGGTTTTGACATTTGAGGTATGATCTTTGTTGTGACCGGAGATAACGGGTTTTGACATTTGAGGTATGATCTTTGTTGTAACCGGAGATTACGGGTTTTGACATTTGAGGTATGTTCTTTGTTGTAACCGGAGATTACGGGTTTTGACATTTGAGGTATGATCTTTGTTGTAACCGCAGATTACGGGTTTTGACATTTGAGGTATGATCTTTGTTGTAACCGGAGATTACGGGTTTTGACATTTGAGGTATGATTTTTGTTGTAACCGCAGATTACGGGTTTTGACATTTGAGGTATGATCTTTGTTGTAACCGGAGATTACGGGTTTTGACATTTGAGGTATGATCTTTGTTGTAACCGGAGATTACGGGTTTTGACATTTGAGGTATGATCTTTGTTGTAACCGGAGATTACGGGTTTTGACATTTGAGGTATGATCTTTGTTGTAACCGGAGATTACGGGTTTTGACATTTGAGGTATGATCTTTGTTGTAACCGGAGATTACGGGTTTTGACATTTGAGGTATGATCTTTGTTGTAACCGGAGATTACGGGTTTTGACATTTGAGGTATGATCTTTGTTGTAACCGCAGATTACGGGTTTTGACATTTGAGGTATGATCTTTGTTGTAACCGGAGATTACGGGTTTTGACATTTGAGGTATGATCTTTGTTGTAACCGGAGATTACGGGTTTTGACATTTGAGGTATGATCTTTGTTGTAACCGGAGATTACGGGTTTTGACATTTGAGGTATGATCTTTGTTGTAACCGGAGATTACAGGTTTTGACATTTGAGGTATGATCTTTGTTGTAACCGGAGATTACGGGTTTTGACATTTGAAGTATGATCTTTGTTGTAACCGCAGATTACGGGTTTTGACATTTGAGGTATGATCTTTGTTGTAACCGGAGATTACGGGTTTTGACATTGAGGTATGATCTTTGTTGTAACCGGAGATTATGGGTTTTGACATTTGAGGTATGATCTTTGTTGTAACCGCAGATTACGGGTTTTGACATTTGAGGTATGATCTTTGTTGTAACCGGAGATTACGGGTTTTGACATTTGAGGTATGATCTTTGTTGTAACCGGAGATTACGGGTTTTCACATTTGAGGTATGATCTTTGTTGTGACCGGAGATTACGGGTTTTGACATTTGAGGTATGATCTTTGTTGTAACCGGAGATTACGGGTTTTGACATTTGAGGTATGATCTTTGTTGTAACCGGAGATTACGGGTTTTAACATTTGAGGTATGATCTTTGTTGTAAACCGGAGATTACGGGTTTTGACATTTGAGGTATGTTCTTTGTTGTAACCGGAGATTACGGGTTTTGACATTTGAGGTATGATCTTTGTTGTAACCGGAGATTACGGGTTTTGACATTTGAGGTATGATCTTTGTTGTAACCGGAGATTACGGGTTTTGACATTTGAGGTATGATCTTTGTTGTAACCGGAGATTACGGGTTTTGCCATTTGAGGTATGATCTTTGTTGTAACCGGAGATTACGGGTTTTGACATTTGAGGTATGATCTTTGTTGTAACCGGAGATTACGGGTTTTGACATTTGAGGTATGATCTTTGTTGTAACCGGAGATTACGGGTTTTGACATTTGAGGTATGATCTTTGTTGTAACTGGAGATTACGGGCTTTGACATTTGAGGTATGATCTTTGTTGTAACCGGAGATTACGGGTTTTGACATTTGAGGTATGATCTTTGTTGTAACCGGAGATTACGGGTTTTGACATTTGAGGTATGATCTTTGTTGTAACCGGAGATTACGGGTTTTGCCATTTGAGGTATGATCTTTGTTGTAACCGGAGATTACGGGTTTTGACATTGAGGTATGATCTTTGTTGTAACCGGAGATTATGGGTTTTGATATTTGAGGTATGATCATTGTTGTAACCAGAGATTACGGGTTTTGACATTTGAGGTATGATCTTTGTTGTAACCGGAGATTACGGGTTTTGACATTTGAGGTATGATCTTTGTTGTGACCGGAGATTACGGGTTTTGACATTTGAGGTATGATCTTTGTTGTAACCGGAGATTACGGGTTTTGACATTTGAGGTATGATCTTTGTTGTAACCGGAGATTACGGGTTTTGACATTTGAGGTATGATCTTTGTTGTAACCGGAGATTACGGGTTTTGACATTTGAAGTATGATCTTTGTTGTAACCGCAGATTACGGGTTTTGACATTTGAGGTATGATCTTTGTTGTAACCGGAGATTACGGGTTTTGACATTGAGGTATGATCTTTGTTGTAACCGGAGATTATGGGTTTTGACATTTGAGGTATGATCTTTGTTGTAACCGCAGATTACGGGTTTTGACATTTGAGGTATGATCTTTGTTGTAACCGCAGATTACGGGTTTTGACATTGAGGTATGATCTTTGTTGTAACCGGAGATTACGGGTTTTCACATTTGAGGTATGATCTTTGTTGTGACCGGAGATTACGGGTTTTGACATTTGAGGTATGATCTTTGTTGTAACCGGAGATTACGGGTTTTGACATTTGAGGTATGATCTTTGTTGTAACCGGAGATTACGGGTTTTAACATTTGAGGTATGATCTTTGTTGTAACCCGGAGATTACGGGTTTTGACATTTGAGGTATGTTCTTTGTTGTAACCGGAGATTACGGGTTTTGACATTTGAGGTATGATCTTTGTTGTAACCGGAGATTACGGGTTTTGACATTTGAGGTATGATCTTTGTTGTAACCGGAGATTACGGGTTTTGACATTTGAGGTATGATCTTTGTTGTAACCGGAGATTACGGGTTTTGACATTTGAGGTATGATCATTGTTGTAACCGGAGATTACGGGTTTTGACATTTGAGGTATGATCTTTGTTGTAACCGCAGATTACGGGTTTTGACATTTGAGGTATGATCTTTGTTGTAACCGGAGATTACGGGTTTTGACATTTGAGGTATGATCTTTGTTGTAACCGCAGATTACGGGTTTTGACATTTGAGGTATGATCTTTGTTGTAACCGGAGATTACGGGTTTTGACATTTGAGGTATGATCTTTGTTGTAACCGGAGATTACGGGTTTTGACATTTGAGGTATGATCTTTGTTGTAACCGGAGATTACGGGTTTTGACATTTGAGGTATGATCTTTGTTGTAACCGGAGATTACGGGTTTTGACATTTGAGGTATGATCTTTGTTGTAACCGCAGATTACGGGTTTTGACATTTGAGGTATGATCTTTGTTGTAACCGCAGATTACGGGTTTTGACATTTGAGGTATGATCTTTGTTGTAACCGGAGATTACGGGTTTTGACATTTGAGGTATGATCTTTGTTGTAACCGGAGATTACGGGTTTTGACATTTGAGGTATGATCTTTGTTGTAACCGGAGATTACGGGTTTTGACATTTGAGGTATGATCTTTGTTGTAACCGGAGATTACAGGTTTTGACATTTGAGGTATGATCTTTGTTGTAACCGGAGATTACGGGTTTTGACATTTGAGGTATGATCTTTGTTGTAACCGGAGATTACGGGTTTTGACATTTGAGGTATGATCATTGTTGTAACCGGAGATTACGGGTTTTGACATTTGAGGTATGATCTTTGTTGTAACCGCAGATTACGGGTTTTGACATTTGAGGTATGATCTTTGTTGTAACCGGAGATTACGGGTTTTGACATTTGAGGTATGATCTTTGTTGTAACCGCAGATTACGGGTTTTGACATTTGAGGTATGATCTTTGTTGTAACCGCAGATTACGGGTTTTGACATTTGAGGTATGATCTTTGTTGTAACCGCAGATTACGGGTTTTGACATTTGAGGTATGATCTTTGTTGTAACCGGAGATTACGGGTTTTGACATTTGAGGTATGATCTTTGTTGTAACCGGAGATTACGGGTTTTGACATTTGAGGTATGATCTTTGTTGTTACCGGAGATTACGGGTTTTGACATTTGAGGTATGATCTTTGTTGTAACCGCAGATTACGGGTTTTGACATTTGAGGTATGATCTTTGTTGTAACCGGAGATTACGGGTTTTGACATTTGAGGTATGATCTTTGTTGTAACCGGAGATTACGGGTTTTGACATTTGAGGTATGATCTTTGTTGTTACCGGAGATTACGGGTTTTGACATTTGAGGTATGTTCTTTGTTGTAATTGATGTATCTTTTTTACCGAAACCATTTCTTCCTGTATATTTTCATTCTTCTTTCCAAATCAGTTATGTTCATGTTTTTAGTTTGTGGTCGTCTCGATAACACGTTGCCTTCTTTCAGTATCTGATTTTATTTACACTGTTGCAGTGGGTATTTTTGTCTTTTTAACAAACCTGATATATCTTTTAAAATAATGTTTGAACAGTGATGGTCATCAATTCCACCAATATCAACAATCACCCCTCACCTCAACTCATTGAACACAAAGAAGACCACAACGTTGGAAATCCATAGGCACAAGAAAGGAGTGTTCTTTAAACTTTCCTTTTGACTTGGATGTATAAAGTTCCGGAGAAGATTATCGGTTCTTTTCAAAGCAGTTATTTTCATATTTTAGTTTGTCTTTGTCTCTATAACTTGGTTCATGACGATCTGGCGAGTGTGGTGGTGTTACTCACTTCATCATGTCAGTTTCTTTCAACTTCTTTCTTCTTTTTTCTGTCTATTTCTCCACTGTCTTGAAAATTTAAGAGTACAACAGAATTATTACATTTCAACTTCTTGAATGGGACATAAAATGAGGACTGGAAGATAATAAGATTAATTTTGTAGATAAAAAACAAACGATGTCATACATAAGATTAAAACTAATAGGATGTGTCACTGATGTTACCAAAATGGTCACTGTTTCTCCTTTTTAGAGCAATGACTGTAACAACAGTGACATATTTGAGAAAGTTAAATATTTTTGTTCTAAATGATTGCTCCCTGTCATTTGAAATGACATGCCTTCTGTTCTTGATAATAATTAGTTCATAATAAGAGAAATAGATTAATTCTGTATAATCTTTGTAACATCAAAGACTCATTTCCAAAATATTATAAAAATCCACTCACCTTTTTGACAAAATTCTTGAAGTTCCGTTGTTGTCTGCGACCTTTTACGGTAAGTAGTATGAAAGGGAGTAACCATCAATTTATTTTCAAACAAAGAAAGATAACTCTTATACATTCACACAATTTCCCGTGGTAACATCAGTGTTACAAAACAAAGGACACACACTTAAAACTAAATGTCATGGATTTGTGTTGTATACAAACTGCTGATAGATCAAAATTGCAATCTTGACAATATTTGTAAAACAATGGGAAAGAAACAAATTATATAAAGATTATCAAAATTAAGGGACACATGATTTATCCCAAAAATAGAGCATACAACTATGTATATTTTTTCTTAGAGAGCTGGAAATATATAATAACTGTACTTAAATCAAAGTACATCACCATATTTAACTTTTCTGAGTTTAAAATGAAAACCAACAACGGTGATTTCCAGAAAAAAGGGAGATGACATCAATTCCTCCATTTTTTATAGTGCGCACAACACGTTTTCTTGTCTATCGTTGTTTGTCCTTTTGTTCTTTTTCTTTTGGTCGTTGTGTTGTCTGTCATTCCTCAATTTACCGATTCTGATTACCCCTTTGGTATTTTTGAGCTCTTCTTCTTCATGTGCGTTCAGAAAATTGGAAAGCTAAAAATAGGTATTTGGGAGCAGGAAAACAATAGGGCTTAAACAGGATAGCCAAAATCGGCTAATATCACTGACCTATTCATGAGAGAGGAGCCCCTTAATGTTATTAATAATTTCATTATTTAGAAACTGTGAATGTTAAACATAAATAAACATAAGTAACGATGTCAGTTCCGGAGCACCGACAACTGGGTGGATGAAAACCTCGGGGACTATTTGTCCATCAGCAATGTTTTCGACCCAGTGATTACTTACATGTACAAGATAAAGTTATTCAGAAAACTAAAGATCGGGCAGCACGAATGCCACTAAAACCGGAATATACTCACGTGCTCCGAAAGGGTTAGTAGTTCATGTTTGACATGTGACACCAATCGTAGGTATTGGGGAGTAAATCCATGTCAGTGAGGTTATGATAAAGGTCAGAAGTCAACGACCTGAAATACTCGCCCTCCCGGGCTCGTCCAGGTGTCGTAACTACATCTATAGCAAATAACATAAAACCATATAAGCGTATAACAAATTGTGCAATGATTAATCTTTTAAACATTTTATAGCAATCTTTAAAGATGAAATAAAAATAAAATTTTGTATAACAATCTTAAAAAAGAAGAAATGAAATCGCACTTAACTATTATATATATAATTCAATTACGCTAGTTTTTAGAGGATAGTTTTAATATGTACAAATTCTATAGTCGAGATGATAAAGTTGTGTATCTACTCACTCTTTATAGGTACAGCTTTAGTAAATATATTCTTGTTATGATAAAAGATGGTAAACAATTAAACTTTGGCTTAATTTTGCAAGACGCATCAAGATATCATATGCACAATACATAACATGTTCATACATCTCTATCATAATGGTTTTGTTTGCTGATGACAATAGTACATTTTTAGAATGATCTTCAGAATTAATTTTTTCGTATTTTTATATAATATATACATTTTGTATCAGCCATGTTTTATGGTACGCGGATAGGGAAAAGGTCCAACTAAACACATTGTCAGAATTTGTAAAACCAATTATTTGTTTGCTCTTCATGACAGTCGACCATGGTTTGTATTTTGTCCTTGTTCTTTGGTCATTGCATTGTCTGTGTTTCTTTGCATTACGGGTTCTTATTACCCTTTTGATATCTTCACACTTGTCTTATAGGACTCTATAGAGTTGGGTAACGAATTAACTTGTGCTATCCAAACGAATCAAAAGACAAAATGTGCTACATGGAAAATGAATTCATCAATTTATTGGAGTTCCTTATCGATAACATATTTGTCGAGTTCAGAGGGTACATATTTTTTAATCATCCTCAAGTGCCCATCTCCTTGGAGATATTTTCCTTTACTACGATCAGGCAGAGTTTATACTAAAAAACTAATCAAAGATCATAGAAAATAAAATACAGAAGCTATAGCCTTTAATCTTATATTCAGGTATATAAATGATGTCTTTTCAATCAATAATTCACACGTTGCTAATTGGATTTCATTAATATACCCATTAGAATATGAGAAAACAAATACAACATCCTCGAATTTGACACAAATGGTCATCTTTCTACCAGAATCAAATACAAACAAGCGACTTGAATTTTGTCATTACACATTGCCCAACCTTTGATATGTATCATTTGCTCCGGCGAATGCGGTTTATATCTAACAACTCATACCTTATGATCGAGCTTGTAGTTGCATGTGTTTATACTTCTTACAACTGCAAGTTGTCTTCGGGGTAAAGAAATATAAAGTCAATGATGTTCAAAGATCGTCTCATCTCATCTTCCAAAAAATTTTGTCTTAAAGATAACAACACCGTGTGTAAAAAAAAGAATGTTGTCACTTGCATACAGATGATCGAAAGATGGTAATGGCAATTAGATTATAGTTCAAAGTTGACCATTGTTTCCCAATTATGTCTTCCGACAGCCTTGTGTAACTATTTAACAGATACATGATGGTCAAGGCATCAGCTCTCTTTTGAAGAACTATCATTAAATACATATACTCTTGGATCACAAAAAATAAATATATTATGTATCAAGTTAAAGATTTTGATTCACCGTTCTTTATAACAACGATGGTCAATCACCCAGTTATATGCGAGGCTCGACTTGTTATTGACTGGTAGAAAACACTTACATGACTGTATCATTTCACTAAGAGGAGAGGTTTGGTTTCATAACACTAGATAACCTCGTCACTTTTTCTTTTTATTCAAATGTATGTTACGACAGGAGGGTGATTGGTCGTGTATATGTGTGTAAGGAGCATGCCTGTTTTTACGATTTATCGATTGAATTTTGGTGCGAAAACCCCGCTAGTTCGCATTTTTGTGACTATCATCTGGAATTCGTGTGTATGTAAGCAATCGCATATAACTGGATGTAGTGGTGAATCAGATTTTATTCAAACACTACTGTAAGTCAAATTGGTCATTGGCATTTTCTTACATCTAACTTTTTTTTTTTCTTATTATGTATATCAAGTTGTTACTTCTCATGTATATTTTTTTCTTGTTTTTGTAAACATTTTAATTACATTATCAATTTTACAAACAAAACAGTACTTATATGGGTTAAAGATGCCTCGTTATATATAGTTTTACGTTCTTCTTGATAATAACAATTGCCACCTAGAGTAATATTGTGTTTTAAGATATATTTTTCATTTCTCATGGTTTCTTTTTCACAAACCAAAGAAAATAATCTGCTTAAATTAGTAACGATTATATATCAAATGTTTTTATCACGATTTTGTGACGTAAGCAATTCCAGTGGCCTACAATAATTTATCAAGAAATTATGTTACTTCCGTAATCATAAAGAAAAACTTACTTTAAACCTGTTTTATCCTGCACTTATTCTATTTGAGCAGGCAAATGGCATAGGCTGAATAATTTTTGTTATATACTGTCACTGACCGAAATATAGCTTTTTTCTGGTACCCCTGTCACATGTTACCTGTTTGAGCTTTGGAAACCTAGTTGTAAATATAGTTCACTTCCTGTTGACAGAAAATATCAAAAAGGGCAGTCAAGGGAAAATTATATTACGAGGTACATGGGAACAAATATAATAATATATTTTATGTAAATTACGCATTTGAAGTGCCGGGAAATGTCGTTGACATAAGTTGACATGGGTAGTCGACCTTCCCATTGATAGAAACAAAAGTTTGTATGATTCGTAGATTTTCAAAACCCTAAACTTCTTAACCATAGAGAATAATGGTTCCACTAAGAAATTAAACAATTTCAGTTGTAATATTATTTAAGTGATGAAATGTCATCATTTATAATGATTACAACACTATTCCTGGTTTGTTCAATGACGTAAGACACACAAGGTATTCAACTTAGGGGCTCCTGTATTAAGCACAAACTCATTTGTCCAGAGAAAATGCAGACGAGTCTCTAAATAAACATTACAAAATACAGCACAACTTCCTATCATTAATTACAGTATCTGCTAAGTATATTCCGATGGTTCCCTACAACCAACTGTATCTTTCTGTTTATTGTTTAATTACTGTGTGATTTTGACTTTTTCATTTTTATTTTTATTTTTTTTTTTAATTACAAATTGTATTTCATTCAACATTTTTATTCAATGGCTTCAATTTATTAACTCCTTACTAAATCAATATCTTTTGATTCAATTCGTGTGGTCTTTATCCGGGTAGCAATATTTATCCTTGAACTCTCTGTGTTAATTAACTTTGTATAAGAAAAATATAATAATAAAAATAAGTAACAGTGTTCATTTCTTCCTTCATTTCCTCAAAATCTAGGATGCTACAATAGATACTAGTATTACAAACAGTTTTAATAATGTGAGTATAGTCATAAAACAAAATGGCAAACGTCATTATGTATATTTACTAAAAACAGATAATACATAAAAAAAAGTATATAACAACATAATAAAACTACCGGGGTAGACGTCTGGCGTACGTATTAGAAATTCACAGGAAAGATCTAAATTTGTTATACTCCGCCATATTTCATATAATTATGACTTGTAAAACAAATGAATATATTTATATCACGCGATAACCGGGTTTCTCGCACGGAAACTCCGATTTCCGATTGGAATCGAAAATTAATTTACGACCGGAAATTGATTTTCGCATGTTTGTGATTATTTCGTCTGTCATACAATACATTCTGATAGGTAACACCGGTTTCCGTATGAGATATATCCTCGTGGAACCAGTAATGACGCACCTAAGCAGATAATTGTTTGTTACCGTTTGACGATAGATTGTTGTTTTAAAATTTCTGCATAAAAATAAATAATTTATTCTTTTCTATCGATTTAATTTGCAATATGATTAATAATTATTTTGTTTTCATGCCATTTTCAACGTTTTCTTGGTACACAGGTAATGTGTTTACATTTTGCTCAGGGACCGGAAATGACGCACTCCTATTCTATCAATATATTATCACTACAGCTTACCTTGCTAATCAAAAAAATGCTTCCATTCGAAACCACTGTCTTTGACGAATGTCCAAAGTTATAAAATCCAAACAACAACATCCAAATTAACAACTTAAATGTCAAATCCAACAGCACTGTCCATAATGAACGTCCATTTTTTTTTAGTAAGTTACATTATGGTAAAATCTATTAATTCAATATTTTAGACATGTTTAACATGATATATTTTAAATATTGATCAGTGAAAAATGTCATAACTGTATTAAAATAATTTTCAGTTCTATATATTAGTTCTTAATTGCTCCAAAGAAAAGATTTATTTAAACAGTTCTTAATTCCTGTTTGCCATATTTCGTTATATTCATTGAAAATCATATAAGGAATTGTCACACTTTGACAGTGAATATTGTTTTAGTACGGAATGCTCACCACATGACAGTCGAGTGACCTAATATGCCCAACCAGCCTGTCAGCAGACGGAAACTTTTGACAACACTTTGAAGGGTTTTAGGCCAATCGTGGGTCTATTTTAGTAAACGATCTTTTGGACGTAAGGAAAAATGGCGGTTTTATATGGATAACAAAACTTGATGATTTCTAACCTTGTTTATGTGTGATTTCCACCTGCTGTAGGATACAACAGCGAACACTGACGTCAACGTGAAGAAACCTCAAACTCTGAGGTCATAGGTTTTGCGGTTCATAAATAAAACCCGAATGCATCTCGGTGCGTCATTTCTGGTCCGCGTCAAAATAGGTACCCGCACCTGTAAAAAAATATTTGAATTTGGTCAAAGGGAGGTAATTTCTTTCTTTACGTTAGTTACTAACAAGGGAGAGTACTCTATTATTTACTCAAAGTAAACAAACATTGACTGGAAGAGAGCCTGAAAAAAGAATCAAACACCGTGAAAGGTGCACGTTAACTAGCAGAATATAATACATAAATGAATTTAAAAATACTTATGTAGTAGAATCGTGGTTAATTGTTTATTTTAAAAAGGAAAAGCATGGAGAATCGGGGGGCAGTTGACATAAACTGTACAGCATGAATTTGCCGGTAAAACGCACGTGATTTTTTTGTCTTGCACTAGTGCAGGATAAGAAAATCTCACATCGCTAAAAATAGGAACTGGTCTGTCTCAAAAGTGAGAAACCTAGTTCTTTGCACGAAACACTTGGTATTCCGCGAAACTGCAGTTTTCGAATTAAACATCAGATACTTCGAATGTAAACTGAGTTGTCGTGCGAGAGACCCTGTATTTTCCATTATTGTGACTATCGTCTGTCATATAATTACCATGTATAGTATTTTCTTTTGTAAAAACTGTTATAAATTGTTCAAGCTATCATCGTGAATTCTTCACGGATGTCCAGTAATGTTGATAAAATTTTTAAAAAAAAGAGAAGACATATTTAACATATACTCACTCGTTAAGGGTGTCGTCGTGATCGTGGTCGTATGGTAGTTGGATTTACAACAACCTGTGCAGTCAGTGACTATCATCGCTAAGGTTGTGAGTTTCGAACCCCGTTTATGGCGTGGTTTACTCGATACAGCATTATGTAATACAGTTTGTCAGTGATTTACGACAGGTCAGTGGTTTTCTCAGAGTACTCCGGTTTCCTCCACTAATAAAACTGAACGCCACGATATTACTGCACTATTGTTGAAAGCGGCGTTAAAACCAAACCAACTTACTGGTTGATTAATAGTTATCATAACTAGAATGTTTCTTAGAAAAGTGTGATTCTGAGTGCATGTTGTTTAATATTGTCGTGGTTATAAAAATAACAATTTTTGATTTATGTAAGCGATGTCTTCAAATACCGGAATTATTGATAACTTATCGGGAATTCAGAGATTGACGCATTATTCTCAGGTTTAATAATAATTACATTGTGTAGGAACAGTAAATTTCGATAAAAAAAAATACATTTATGTATATCTAATAACCCGTGTAAATTACATTAAATACATTTGTTGACATTTTACAATTATTACGACTCTCATTAGGAATATTCTGGTAATGAGTTATTACTATTGTAATTATTTATTATGTGGAGAGGACCCTTGTAAATTGTTATAATTTGTGTCCAATCCAATTGTTATAATATTTAGCAATAAAATATGTTTAATCTAATCTACTAGAAAAAAGTAATGATGACGTCACTTGAGCATGAATGTTATATTTTTTTTAACAAACCATCGATGACGCGTGTCTCTTAATCAGGTTAAAATAAGCTTAAAAATACAAATATGGGTTCGTGCTAAACGTATTTCTTAGTAATTTATTTTTTTATGTATCTGTGAGTGTTTTTCATTTCTTTTTTATATACAGAAATCCATATTCCAAAGCCTTTGTTTTTGTGTCCACAATCTAGGCTGAACGACCTTGACTGGTACATATGACTTAATGTAAGCATGAAAACATAATAATTATACATATGTTATTACAAAACAGAAGTCATAATATATTGCAATTGTCCAGTTGTCCCATTAAACTAAAAATACATGGCGTCCAAACGTCTAAAAGGCAATTAATTTATTTTGAACGGTAATAAAGAACAAGTGGGCGACCTTATAGCCAATACACTTCTTACACAAGTTTTCTCTTTGATGCAATCATGACCACTGGTTCGTTATGATTTAATACGACATGAAGGAAGAGATTGTGTTAGCTATTCTCATATAAGGTGACCTCTCCTGTCATGTTTAACGACACATGGACATCCATTTCTCCGGCCGACATGGTCAGTTATGTCCAAATGATATGTTATCATAGGTTAATCTGTGCTTTTTTTCTTTAAGCAACATTTTATACAGATGTAATCAGGTCGCATATTTTACCTGCATGGTTAAACAATGACCAGTATTACGACGTTTTATCAGATAACAGGACATATTTTATGTTTACCTATAATTGTATAGCCTTGTTGACCAACATAATTTCACGTTGTTTACTGGACTTAAAAACGTGATCATCTTTTTTTTTATAAATGAAAGAAGGATGTTCTTAATATTTACATGATATTACAACAAAATAATAAACATTGGTCATAGAAAATATATATTGTTTTGTTTTGTTTTGTTTGTTTGTTTGTTTGTTTGTTTGTTTGTTTGTTTGTTTGTTTGTTTGTTTGTTTGTTTGTTTGTTTGTTTGTTTGTTGTTTTGTTTTCTTGTTTTTAACTGAAAAAGGGGGGTACTTAACAGGTTGTTCAGCATCCTAGTATTAACTTTGTAATATACAAACAATATATTTAACTGACCTATATTTTTTTTTTCTGTCTGGATCCTAAAATTTCAGCTGTATGCTTCAATTTATCTTTCATTTTTTCAAATAAAGGTTCAATAAAATTACATTTAACTTGATATACAGAATAAGATAACCAGAAGGTTATATACAGAATAAGATAACCAGAAGGTTATATACAGAATAAGATAACCAGAAGGTTATATACAGAATAAGATAACCAGAAGGTTATATACAGAATAAGATAATCAGAAGGTTATGTACAGAATAAGATAACTAGAAGGTTATATACAGAATAAGATAACCAGAAGGTTATGTACAGAATAAGATAACCAGAAGGTTATATACAGAATAAGATAACCAGAAGGTTATATACAGAATAAGATAACCAGAAGGTTATATACAGAATAAGATAACCAGAAGGTTATATACAGAATAAGATAACCAGAAGGTTATATACAGAATAAGATAATCAGAAGGTTATGTACAGAATAAGATAACTAGAAGGTTATATACAGAATAAGATAACCAGAAGGTTATGTACAGAATAAGATAACCAGAAGGTTATATACAGAATAAGATAACCAGAAGGTTATATACAGAATAAGATAACCAGAAGGTTATATACAGAATAAGATAACCAGAAGGTTATATACAGAATAAGATAATCAGAAGATTATGTACAGAATAAGATAACCAGAAGGTTATATACAGAATAAGATAACCAGAAGGTTATGTACAGAATAAGATAACCAGAAGGTTATATACAGAATAAGATAATCAGAAGGTTATATACAGAATAAGATAACCAGAAGGTTACATACAGAATAAGATAATCAGAAGGTTATATACAGAATAAGATAACCAGAAGGTTATATACAGAATAAGATAACCAGAAGGTTATATACAGAATAAGATAATCAGAAGGTTATATACAGAATAAGATAACCAGAAGGTTATGTACAGAATAAGATAGTCAGAAGGTTATATACAGAATAAGATAACCAGAAGGTTATATACAGAATAAGATAACCAGAAGGTTATATACAGAATAAGATAACCAGAAGGTTATATACAGAATAAGATAACCAGAAGGTTATGTACAGAATAAGATAACCAGAAGGTTATGTACAGAATAAGATAACCAGAAGGTTATATACAGAATAAGATAACCAGAAGGTTATGTACAGAATAAGATAACCAGAAGGTTATATACAGAATAAGATAATCAGAAGGTTATATACAGAATAAGATAACCAGAATGTTATATACAGAATAAGATAACCAGAAGGTTATGTACAGAATAAGATAACCAGAAGGTTATATACAGAATAAGATAACCAGAAGGTTATGTACAGAATAAGATAACCAGAAGGTTATGTACAGAATAAGATAACCAGAAGGTTATATACAGAATAAGATAACCAGAAGGTTATGTACAGAATAAGATAACCAGAAGGTTATATACAGAATAAGATAATCAGAAGGTTATATACAGAATAAGATAACCAGAAGGTTATATACATAATAAGATAACCAGAAGGTTATGTACAGAATAAGATAATCAGAAGGTTATGTACAGAATAAGATAACCAGAAGGTTATATAGAGAATAAGATAACCAGAAGGTTATGTACAGAATAAGATAACCAGAAGGTTATGTACAGAATAAGATAACCAGAAGATTATATACAGAATAAGATAACCAGAAGGTTATGTACAGAATAAGATAACCAGAAGGTTATGTACAGAATAAGATAACCAGAAGGTTATGTACAGAATAAGATAACCAGAAGGTTATGTACAGAATAAGATAACCAGAAGGTTATATACAGAATAAGATAATCAGAAGGTTATATACAGAATAAGATAACCAGAAGGTTATATACAGAATAAGATAACCAGAAGGTTATATACAGAATAAGATAACCAGGTTATATACATAATAAGATAACCAGAAGGTTATGTACAGAATAAGATAATCAGAAGGTTATGTACAGAATAAGATAACCAGAAGGTTATATACAGAATAAGATAACCAGAAGGTTATGTACAGAATAAGATAACCAGAAGGTTATATACAGAATAAGATAACCAGAAGGTTATATACAGAATAAAATAATCAGAAGGTTATATACAGAATAAGATAACCAGAAGGTTATGTACAGAATAAGATAGTCAGAAGGTTATATACAGAATAATATAACCAGAAGGTTATATACAGAATAAGATAACCAGAAGGATATATACAGAATAATATAACCAGAAGGTTATATACAGAATAAGATCACCAGAAGTTTATGTACAGAATAAGATAACCAGAAGGTTATATACAGAATAAGATAACCAGAAGGTTATGTACAGAATAAGATAACCAGAAGGTTATGTACATAATAAGATAACCAGAAGGTTACATACAGAATAAGATAATCAGAAGGTTATGTACAGAATAAGATAACCAGAAGGTTATATACAGAATAAGATAACCAGAAGGTTATGTACAGAATAAGATAACCAGAAGGTTATATACAGAATAAGAGAACCAGGTTATATACAGAATAAGATAACCAGAAGGTTATATACAGAATAAGATAACCAGAAGGTTATATACAGAATAAGATAACCAGAAGGTTATATACATAATAAGATAACCAGAAGGTTATGTACAGAATAAGATAATCAGAAGGTTATATACATAATAAGATAACCAGAAGGTTATGTACAGAATAAGATAATCAGAAAGTTATGTACAGAATAAGATAACCAGAAGGTTATATACAGAATAAGATAACCAGAAGGTTATATACAGAATAAGATAACCAGAAGGTTATATACAGAATAAGATAACCAGAAGGTTATGTACAGAATAAGATAGTCAGAAGGTTATATACAGAATAAGATAACCAGAAGGTTATATACAGAATAAGATAACCAGAAGGTTATATACAGAATAAGATAACCAGAAGGTTATGTACAGAATAAGATAACCAGAAGGTTATGTACAGAATAAGATAACCAGAAGGTTATATACAGAATAAGATAACCAGAAGGTTATGTACATAATAAGATAACCAGAAGGTTATATACAGAATAAGATAACCAGAAGGTTATGTACAGAATAAGATAACCAGAAGGTTATATACAGAATAAGATAATCAGAAGGTTATATACAGAATAAGATAATCAGAAGGTTATGTACAGAATAAGATAGTCAGAAGGTTATATACAGAATAAGATAACCAGAAGGTTATATACAGAATAAGATAACCAGAAGGTTATGTACAGAATAAGATAACCAGAAGGTTATATACAGAATAAGATAACCAGAAGGTTATGTACAGAATAAGATAGTCAGAAGGTTATATACAGAATAAGATAACCAGAAGGTTATATACAGAATAAGATAACCAGAAGGTTATATACAGAATAAGATAATCAGAAGGTTATATACAGAATAAGATAATCAGAAGGTTATGTACAGAATAAGATAACCAGAAGGTTATGTACAGAATAAGATAACCAGAAGGTTATATACAGAATAAGATAACCAGAAGGTTATGTACAGAATAAGATAACCAGAAGGTTATGTACAGAATAAGATAACCAGAAGGTTATATACAGAATAAGATAACCAGAAGGTTATGTACAGAATAAGATAGTCAGAAGGTTATATACAGAATAAGATAACCAGAAGGTTATATACAGAATAAGATAACCAGAAGGTTATATACAGAATAAGATAACCACAAGGTTATATACAGAATAAGATAACCAGAAGGTTATGTACAGAATAAGATAACCAGAAGGTTATGTACAGAATAAGATAACCAGAAGGTTATATACAGAATAAGATAACCAGAAGGTTATGTACAGAATAAGATAACCAGAAGGTTATATACAGAATAAGATAACCAGAATGTTATGTACAGAATAAGATAACCAGAAGGTTATATAGAGAATAAGATAACCAGAAGGTTATGTACAGAATAAGATAACCAGAAGGTTATATACAGAATAAGATAACCAGAAGGTTATATACAGAATAAGATAACCAGAAGGTTATATACAGAATAAGATAACCAGAAGGTTATGTACATAATAAGATACCCAGAAGGTTATATACAGAATAAGATAACCAGAAGGTTATGTACAGAATAAGATAACCAGAAGGTTATATACAGAATAAGATAATCAGAAGGTTATATACAGAATAAGATAACCAGAAGGTTATATACAGAATAAGATAACCAGAAGGTCATATACAGAATAAGATAACCAGAAGGTTATATACAGAATAAGATAACCAGAAGGTTATATACAGAATAAGATAACCAGAAGGTTATGTACAGAATAAGATAACCAGAAGGTTATATACAGAATAAGATAATCAGAAGGTTATATACAGAATAAGATAACCAGAAGGTTATATACAGAATAAGATAACCAGAAGGTTATTTTACTAATTGATGAAGCGTAACTTGATTCAAATTGACAGTATTCGATATGGAATAAAATGAAAAATCTTGACAAAATTAATTTTTGTTTAGTTTGCGAATTTATACATTGTAAATAGCGTGATTCTTGCACAGTAATATTGTTATTACTCTTTAAATGGCAATAAAATGTCACACAAGACCCATAACGACGAAATACAACAACAGCACATATTAAAAATATTTTACATGTGGATGTTTTGTATAACATTAAAAGGAAGAAATGCAAAACGGTTTGTGCAGAATTGGCATTCGCCAAGTCACCTTCGACAGAATGGTCATGATTTTGTATAGAACTTTTAATTATTTTTCTTTATTTGCTATGCAGTTGAATTATTGCAATATTCAAAGAGTGCTTGATCAAAAGTAGGAACTCTCACTGTTTATATAGATATCAAGTAACTCTTATTGTTTTGGATTAATTTTTGTTTTCAAATAATATATTGAAGGACAATAAAAAATATTTGATTAAAAAAATTAATAAAAATTAAATAAAAATAGGGAACCGCATCGGTAGCGTAATGGTTAGCTTGCTCGCCTCAAGTGCGATAGATTGTGGGTACGAGCCGTGGTCTTGTCAAACAAAAGACTATAAAATTGGTATTTGTTGCTTCTCCTCTAAGAACGCAGCATTAAGGAGAAATGGCAGAGACTGGTTAGCTCGGAATCAGAATAATGTGTCCGAGTGGAGCGACATATCTACCCAATGACTGTTATTAGCTCATCTTGCCAAAGACAATGTGAGCTTTTACCATCACTTAGCGCCCGTCGTCCGTCGTCTTTCGTCCATTAACTATTCACATTTTAATCTTTTCCTCTGAAACGCCTCAATCAAATGAAGTGGAGCTTAGTAGGAAGCATCAAGCGGTTCTTGTTTCTAATTGGTCGATTTTATCAAATCTTCTCCTCTCAAACTGCTTAGCCAAATGAATATGGGTAATAACAAAATTACCGAACTCCACTGCAATCTTCCAAAGGGAAAGTCAAAACTCATAAGTATATAAACAGACAAAATCTGTACACATTATTTCACTAAAGCTAGATACAATAAAAACCGAAACTTGGTAGGAAGCAACTATGGAAGGTCTTCTATAAAGATTGCTCATTTCATCCCGATCCGTTGACAAACATGGTCGCCACAGACTCCTCAACGGCTATTATACTGATAGGATTCATCTGTAAAGAAAATTTAATGTATAGCAGATACTAGTAAGTGAATGTTGAATGGAAAGATACACAAACATCTGTATGGCGCTCACAATATAATATAAATGTAGCAATCAAATTGTCTGAAGCTTATACAAATAAAATGAGGATAATCGCAAGATTGAAACATAAGATGTTTTTATAGTATTTCTTCGCTGCCCAGTTAATGTTATTTTTGTATCCTGCACTTGTTCTATTCGAGTAATCACATTGCATTGACCAGATATTTTTTTGCTATACATTTGTATTTGGTTTCTGACCAAGATATCTTTTTCTGGTACTTGATTCATGTTGAGCGACGGTAAGAAACAGTAACAGGATTTATGCTTATAAACTTATAAGCGCGGACTTCACAGAGGACACAATCAAAAACGATAAGAACAACGCTTGTTTCTGCTCTTTTTAGACAATTTGACAGTTTCTTTGGGGCGATAGATACAATATACGTACATTGTCGGAAAATATATAATTCATTTCCACTCGCTGCGAAATAGGTAAGAAAAACTCGTCAAAACTCGTCTATATAAATTTTATATTTTCGACAATGTATATATATATTGTCTATTTTTTTCTCTCCCTCGTTTCACTCCTCAGAAAATATTTTTTTATTAACTAAAATAACGTAATATAAATAAGACTCGAGACAGTGTAGGATTGTGCGTTCGTTACAAGATCGCATAGCATTTATTATAAATATATATCAACATAACAAATTCATTGAGTCTGTCATTTCTATTTCCCCCCCGAAAAAAAATGCAAAATATATACGAGTGATTGAAATTCTTTTGGCATTAACATTGGTGGATGGGCGGGTGTCTATAACATCCAAAGAACGAACTTTTGTCGTATTACAACTTGTAACGAACGTTGCATTAATCGAGTACACCTAACATTTTCTTTGTATACAAACTGCCAAAATCGTCCGTGCGGAAAGGAATTCAATACTACAGCCTTTGTTAATTTGCTTATCTGTAATGTTAATGTAAACATTATACTGTGAAGAAACTTAAATATCGTATCCATGAAGTTATTTCCACAGAGTGACTTACTTCGTTATCAACGAGTATAAAATCAAAATATTACCTTATAAAAAAAATCTCCCACTACTCAATCGATGCGCCTGGACAGCTACTTAAAGTGAGTGTAGCGTATTGAGCACCAACCGTGATGTCAGTGCCACAAAAAGCATAAAAAAAATCAAGTGTTCGCGACAGTAGCAATTTAACATAGAAATAACGATTTGTTTTATTGTACAAAGTAGCTGATATTAGCAGCCATGGCAAATATTCATACTATTGATCAGTATTTATCGCCTTTGAGATATTTCCTAATCGTAACTATCGTTAAACTGCAATATAATGCTCAATAACAATAAGATCAGTGGTATTTACATACTGACAAACCCGGCTATTTTTAAATGACCCAACCGGTTTGTATACATGTTTACATTTTGACCAATCCGGATTTCAAAAACATCTGTTGACATCATGTTTTAGGGTATAGTCCGTTTGGCCAGCCTAAAACAGGACTAAAAAATTAATTAAAAATCAACAGTTCAACTTATTGATTTTTTTTCTTCACACATTTACTTGTATATCATCTACCTAGTGGGACAAATAATTTCAGAATTTTGACACTATTTTCCAAAAAGTTGCCCATTAGGTCTCTATGTTAAATATTTGTACCAATTGTGGATATGTGCAGAGGGAGTTAGTATGCTTGTTGTAACCAACTTCCAGTGTAAACTATAACAACAACACCTGTGGTTTTATTTATATTTCACTGTCATGTGATTACCTAATTTGAATGTGTTGCCAGAACCCAAGCATGCATGAGATGTTCATTTCACTTTCAAGTGACAATAGGTTATTCTATAAACAAACCCAAAGATTTTCACCCAAAGTCTAACTTTTTACATTTTATTGGAAATTATTTTAGAAATTTAAAAGTAAAAAGTATAAATGCAAGCCTTTGAATTTTAAATCTTTTTCTTTAAATTCTAAATAAAATCACTTTTGTTTTGGTGTTTTCTAAAGCCCAGTATGTGAACTCAAAGAACATGGTTATAAAGTAAGCCTATGTGTATTGACAAGACATACCATGTAAATAGCCCATGCTTTGTGTATACTTTTAGAAAATGAAAACAAGTTTTATGTATGTTATTTAAGCATAATAAAAAAAAACAAGTAATTAATATATATTTTTTTTGAATATAATAGAAAAAATATAAAAAAAAAGGTAGAAAAAACCAACATTTTTTTTGTCTTTTCATAAATTAATATTTACAAATTAAAAATTATCTGCCCTTATTTAGAACTCTACCAATACTTATATAGAAAGGATAGTCATGCCTCTCAAAACTTCAGATGAAAAACAGGATTTAATACTAAAAGTGTTTGATTATTTTGAAGCCGAATCAAAATTGGTGAAAATGAAATGAACATCTCATGCATGCTTGGGTTCTGGTGACATATTCAAATTAGGTAATCACATGACAGTGAAATGTAAATAAAATCACATGTGTTGTTGTTATAGTTTACACTGGAAGTTGGTTACAACAAGCATACTAACTCCCTCTGCACATATCCACATTTGGTACAAATATTTAACATAGAGACCTAATGGGCAACTTTTTGGAAAATAGTGTCAAAATTCTGAAATTATTTGTCCCAGTAGGTAGATGATATACAAGTAAATGTGTGAAGAAAAAAAAAACAATAAGTTGAACTGTTTATTTTTAATTAACTTTTTAGTACTGTTTTAGGCTGGTCAAACGGACTATAACTAGTTACTAATTGACTTTTCATCAACAAAATAGTATTTTTAAGTAAAATCAATCATTCATCAATATTTTTTTCTTTTTGGGCAACATTTAATTCATTCGTAAATGCAAGATATAGCGATATTTCAGTTGATTGTAATGATTTTGAAGCCGGATTCCTTATAAATTATAGAAAAATCTAATTTTACACTGCAAAAATAAATGATATTTGGACAAAAAATGAAATTAATAATAATAACAATCATAAAGCATCATAATTCAAAACATTATATACACAGTTTATTCATAAATACTTACGATAATTATCTGTGTCTTCTTTAAAAATACCGCTTTAAAATATCCCGGATGTTGACCAAGCATTTTCGATCGGAGCTCTTTGACGACAGTGTAATATCTTAATCCACCATCATCAACACTGTTGACAGACTTAGACATTTAAACAAGCTTTTGTCAATCATTATACATGTAGCTTACACTGTCGGATGTATTTGTTTGTTTGTTTGTTTGTTTGTTTATATGATGTAAACAAACACCTTCATAAAAAAAAAATTTTTTTATTTACTTTGTGTTTTCTTATGACAGTCACGGAAGTTTTCCTTATAAAATTGTCATGTCGATCAGTTAAAACATCAAGACAAGTTCGACCACTGCAGAATCTTTATCACTATCGAAAATTGATAAGGAAACAACCATTTAACTTTATTTTTATATAAATTTTACAGAAAACGTATCTTGACCTTAAAGAAATCTTAGCCTGCAATTTTCATCAAGAAATTTTGGAAACATTTGAAGAAAAGTAACCGATTTTTCAAGTAAAAAAATAATCTGATTTTTGTTTTGGGTGAAAACAATTGTCTGGCTCAGGAGAAAAACATAACCTTCCCTCCCCCTTCTAAATTAATTCGTGGTCCCTAACAAATATAATATATGTAAATTTAATTAAGTTTCATCTACATAAAACAACAATTTCAATCGAAATATTATTTCTTTGTGATCTTATTGTTTTGTTTTTCAATAATTTTATTTATTTATTTATTTATTTATTTATTTACTCTTTTTTTTTAATTATTATTTCATTATTTATTTATTTTGCTTCATATGAATTACGCCGACATGTTTTACATATAAATGACATGGAAGCATAATAATGGCATAACACATATATTGACATGCCAATAAAATATGTTGGTTTAACCTATTTTTGAAAAATGGCGACATTAACTGCGAATACACAAATGTTATCTATTACATTGCATGATCATTATGAACATTTATTTATTGCAATACATGTGAATAAATCTATTTATATCTTCTCATTTATCAAGTACACGCGGGGCTATAGAACACGTTCGTGATATTTTATCAGCAGACGAATGTAAACTACTCGAATCCAAAGTGATTTTGTAGTAAAGAAGGTTTGGGATACAAAAACCAACAATCACAAAGGTAAAACAAAATACGAGACATGATGCGACGTGTGCCACTAGTGGAGCATGAACTGCTCGACCTTTCATGAGCGCCTGAGTTCAACCCCGGATATTAGTGAAGGTCGTATTGTTTAACCTTTTAATTTCTGTGCAGTGTATTGTAATCATTGTTTGTCCTTTTGTCCTTGTTTCCTTTGGTCATTGTATTGTGCGTCCTTCTTCGAATTACGGATTCTGATTACCCCTTTGGTATTTGTAATCTTCTATGATATTCTGGAGTGAGTGATTTATTGATTAACACCATGTGAATTGCATTATGTGGTAGTTGATTAAGAGTATGAATCTGCAGAACCGAAAGTTTACATGATCTCAAAATGACTTCAATCGTGGGAAAAACTGGAAGTAGTGAGTGATTACTGTTTAATACAAAAGGATGATTTGTTCAGCTATATCGTGGCAAGAATGAGTTGCTTTTTCATGAAATGATAATGATGTCAGTTTTGTACTAGACCTTACTCTTTAATGTTGCTTTCTTAGCGGAGAAGCAACAATTACCAGTGTTATAGCCTTGTAGCTTTACCCACTCGAGGAGAGAACGCTGAACATTTCACCATCGAGATGGTTCCATGTTCTCGGAGAGTCAATCAATATAAACTGCACTCGCAATATATAGAAGATGCCATTTTCGTTTTTACACGGAAAACAAGAAATTTTGAGGAATATAATTGAAATACTATAGTAATCAACGAATTTGGCCTTTTTTAAATAAAAAATATTTTCCGATGAAATGACACACACAATGTACCGGATGATGATTATTCCAGAAACGCGTTCGTGTGCACTAAATTCGATATCTACATTTCCATGAATTATTACGACGTCATTTTATTGATGAAGTCATCAATAGTTAGATATAGATACTGACAAGACCAGACGAATAAAAGATAAAACGCGGAAATTACCGAGGTAATGTTAATAATTGTACATCTAGAAGCTAAACATATGCAAAACTTGTATACATGGACAAACTAAATGTTAACACTTGTACGAATATTCAGTATTTTTACTTTTAAGTTTAATAAATTGGAGACTGTCGGTCGGAGGTCTACAGACGTATATATGTCTCTTTTTATTAATAGTTACTATTAAATAAATCAAAACTAATGAAAAGTGTGACTATGTAAACAGGAACTCGCTCGATATCAACAGATATACTCGAAGCGTGACCTTAGCCCCGTTTGGTCATTCTGTTTAGGCCCTTTGGTTTTATTGATCCCAAAGACTTTCAAATTAGTTGGCTTTCAAGTATTTTGACTTTGAGCGTACCTGATGAAGGTTATTCCAGAAACGCGTCGTGCGCACTTAATTTAATATCTACGTTTTTATTCAATGGTTATAAGCGCTGCTTGCTCCGTTAACTATAAATTAGCTTCCATTATGATCGCGCCCCGGACGACCCTACTATTTGTAAGGAAAGGTTTGCTTCTGGAAAACAAAATTTCGAGATATTGATAATCCCTTATAATTTTATTTTTTCTAATACACAATATTTTACATATGTATATTCCATTTTAAGAAATCGTCCTCGTCGTCATTAGATTTGTAACCGCACAAGTGGTGTAATGATCAGCGTGGTCGTAGGATCGTGCCCTTGTTCGGTCAAGCGTAAGATTACAAAAATTGGTATTTGCTGCTTCTCAGCTAAGGACCCAGAATTAAGGAATAAGAGCAAAACCTGGCTGCTTCCGAATCAGGATAACGTGTCCGAGGGGCGGGCATGTCTATCCGCGGACTGTTTTTCCCCTGTATTCTGGCACTAAAAATCAAATCCAGCGTATTAGTCTAGTACAATGCCGACATCTTCATCTTCTCATCGAAAGTAACTTGTTCTCGTCGTGATATGGCTGAAAATTGATTCCTGGTTTGCCGTTAAGCAACAACCATCAGTATGTAAAAATAGTAACATTTCAAATTACATGTACACCGACAATTCAGTGTTTACAATGTCACTGACCAATTCAGCCCCTTTTCTAAATATGACTGGATTGTTCAGATACAAGGGAAAATTATGGATCTAGATATTCTCCATCATGCTTAACTCTATATTCATAACGAAAAATCAGTTGTTGTGCACTATATAGGATTTTATATCTTCATATGTCATACGTGTTTTGTACAACACTAAAATATACGAAGGAGAAAGACAAAAGGGCAAGAAAGAATGGACAATCCAGAGTCATGGGGCAACATTGAACACAAGATACAGAATGAAATAACCAAAACAAAGCAAAGCAGAACACAATACAGAAAACTATGATAAACACCGACCCACCAAGCACCCCGAGTGAATACAGGTGTTCGCAAAGGGTTAACAGCCTCTTTTGCTCATTGTCAAGTCCGGTAAAAGTCTTGTCGGTGACAGAAGTAAGATAACATATACGTACAATGGAAAAGATCCATTCATTGCCATTTGAGAAACATTTTAAATCAAATCATTTTCAAAAGTCAACGGATTTTCAAATTAGTTAAAGCAACTGAAATAAAGTACTGAAAATATGTGTTTATTAAAACAAAGGTCAAATTAAATGAGTGTCCGTTGGTCCCTTCATATTTGTCCATGCCATTTATAACATTGTAATTTCTAGCGCATTTACACAGATAACACAAGCTCAAAGAAGATGTCACTTATTACGCCACAAAATGATTAAACGATGCGCAAATGAAGTTTGAAAGCAAAAATGTCACAAGGTCGAATGAAATAACGCCATTTTTTAACATATAAGTATGAAAATTGTTGAAATGTCCAACATTTTACAACGGTCAAGGATGGTTTTCACGAATTTTACCGACGCTCCATGCCTTCCTCGTAAGAATATTTCAACTAAATCATTTATGATCTGATTTTACAATCACAAGAAAGTGTGTCATGTTAGGTGTTGTTCACAAGCTTCCTTTTTAAATGGCTCAATATAATAGCGTTCTTTATCCTTTCCCCATTCATGACTTATCATAGGGTTTTTAATTAGCATAACACAACGGGTGTCACTAGTGGAGCAGGAACTACCTACCCTTCCGGAGCACCTGAGTTTATCTCCGGTTTGAAGTGGGTTTCGTGTTGCTTGATCTTTTGTTTTCTGATCTAAAAATACATTACACAGAAGACTAAACATCGAGCAACACGATTCTCACTTAAAATCGAAGGTGAACTCAGCTGCTTCGGAAGTGTAAGCAGTTCCTGCTCCATTAGATAAGACCAAGGTTAAAAGGGAATCAATGATAATTGACCACTCGGGCTTGGAACAAGAATCTTCCATGATGGCTGAGCATGTGGGATGCACTTGCAATTATCATTACAAATATAGTATGATATTTAAATAATATTTGGCTTCATAATCTCTTGACTAAGATCTACAGGGGCTAAAATTGGAAAAAATATGATTTTTTTGGCGTAAAATCGTGATTTTTCACACGAAATACCCCCAAAAAAATTTAAGTGCGCCCCCCCTAACTTGAAATCCTGGATCCGCCCCTGACCTAGCATACCCGATGAATGTTAATCCAGAAACGAGCCATACACACTACATTAGATATCTACGATTTTATTATTGTATCCTCTTGTGGAGCTTACATTATGCAGTTAGTTCGTTTGTCTAAATCTCTTGTGGAGCTTACATTATGCAGTTAGTTCGTTTGTCTAAATCTCTTGTGGAGCTTACATTATGCAGTTAGTTCGTTTGTCTAAATCTCTTGTGGAGCTTACATTATGCAGTTAGTTCGTTTGTCTAAATCTCTTGTGGAGCTTACATTATGCAGTTAGTTCGTTTGTCTAAATCTCTTGTGGAGCTTACATCATGCAGTTAGTTCGCTTGTCTAAATCTCTTGTGGAGCTTACATTATGCAGTTAGTTCGTTTGTCTAAATCTCTTGTGGAGCTTACATTATGCAGTTAGTTCGTTTGTCTAAATCTCTTGTGGAGCTTACATTATGCAGTTAGTTCGCTTGTCTAAATCTCTTGTGGAGCTTACATTATGCAGTTAGTTCGTTTGTCTAAATCTCTTGTGGAGCTTACATTATGCAGTTAGTTCGTTTGTCTAAATCTCTTGTGGAGCTTACATTATGCAGTTAGTTCGTTTGTCTAAATCTCTTGTGGAGCTTACATTATGCAGTTAGTTCGTTTGTCTAAATCTCTTGTGGAGCTTACATTATGCAGTTAGTTCGTTTGTCTAAATCTCTTGTGGAGCTTACATTATGCAGTTAGTTCGTTTGTCTAAATCTCTTGTGGAGCTTACATTATGCAGTTAGTTCGCTTGTCTAAATCTCTTGTGGAGCTTACATTATGCAGTTAGTTCGTTTGTCTAAATCTCTTGTGGAGCTTACATTATGCAGTTAGTTCGTTTGTCTAAATCTCTTGTGGAGCTTACATTATGCAATTAGTTCGCTTGTCTAAATCTCTTGTGGAGCTTACATTATGCAGTTAGTTCGTTTGTCTAAATCTCTTGTGGAGCTTACATTATGCAGTTAGTTCGTTTGTCTAAATCTCTTGTGGAGCTTACATTCTGCAGTTAGTTCGTTTGTCTAAATCTCTTGTGGAGCTTACATTATGCAGTTAGTTCGTTTGTCTAAATCTCTTGTGGAGCTTACATTCTGCAGTTAGTTCGTTTGTCTAAATCTCTTGTGAAGCTTACATTCTGCAGTTAGTTCGTTTGTCTAAATCTCTAGTCATTATGGTACAATATCTGTGGACAAATCGGTGAATCAAGGTTTTGTTTCCATAACCTATCGGAAAATGTTCTTGTCATTCATATTTTATCTGTCTACAATTTAAACTCGAATTACAAAAATCTCATAAAATGGATCACACATATAAATGCCAAAAGCTCAAATGCAATATAGCACTAAAATCTCCTATTTTTATGTTTGGAAGGATTAATATCAGATTATTATTAACTCTTTCAGAATGTAATGGACCATCTTAATAATTCATCTATTAAAGTTTTATGCCTTACATTTTATGTTTTTAGATTGTGTGTTCGAGCCGGATCTGATCAAACCAAAGACTATAAAATTGATATTTGTTTCTTCTCCACTTAGCAAGCAGCTTTAAGGGAAAAGAGCTAAAACTGCGACATGTCTACTCGCCGACTGTTGTTTTAGTGAGCTAGCACTTTAAAAAAATCCAAATAAGCCTGTTGGTCTAGTACAGAGCGGACCTCATCATCATCTCATTGAAATTAACTTGTTCTCGCTATGATTTAGCTGAAATATTGCTAAGTTAAGTAACAATTACCCATTCGCTCAAATCTAATAAGTTGTTAATTAAATTATCTACAACAATATATTAGTATTTCTTATTGTGATGTATATTATATTTTTCTTATTTTGATATAAACTATTCCCCCCCCCCCCCCCCCCCCCCCCTCCCCTTATTCTATCACAATTTACAAAATTCCAGTAGAAAATTAAATTATCTTTCATGTTCTGTAACATGTTTTTACATCTACCTGGCTAATAAAATTACTTCAGTCAAACAAAGGTCAACATCTTTCCTGATCTTTTTTGGACACTGTCCAACTCTACTCAGGTGACTGTGCCATGTCACATGACAAACTACTTTTACCTGAATTCAATTAGGTCATATAGTCACTGAAAAGCTTTACCACGGTGCACTTCGCCATGCGCGGAGGTAGAATTTACAATTTAGGCACTGATTGCGTATGTCAGGTTAACATTGATGTCATCAGAACTACCACACGATCGCGTCCAACAATAGCCCCTAAAAGTGTTTTTATAGTAACTCGAGTTTACGTGATTTAAACGATTACATATCTTATGTGTTTCCATATCCTTGTAATGCATGTCAAATGTTTATTCTTGTCGGTTTTTATGAGTAGAATATACTGCAGTTATGCGTATTGCATAGTTGTACAACAATTCCCTATGGCGGGATGCAATTAAAGGCATCGTTGCACAACCAACCTAAATAAACAAACAATTATTCAGTCGATAAACACGAAAGTACAACTAACCTAATTGAACTTGCCATCTGATATTAAAATTAATCTGATGCCAGGGCTAAGTATAAATATCGAGGACAGCATTGACCTTTATTTGACATGAATATTTGTATTAATAAAAACGTTAGGCTGCTAGGGCAAAATGCCAGAGAGAGAGTAAGGTTTGTTACATGCAACATCAAAAGGAAGGAAATTGATTTAATCATTGGTAGTTCGTTATCTATAAGAAGGCTATGATCTAAGCGGACCATCCAATGACCAAGATCTAAAACATTTCAAAGAGTGAGTGAGTGATTGTTGTTTAACGTCAACTCAGCAATTTTTCAGCTATATCATGGCAAGAACGAGTTATTTTTTATGAGATGGTGATGAGGTCCGATTTGCACTAGACCAGCACGCTTATTTTGATTTGTATAGTGCTAGCTCACTGAAACAACAGTCCGCGGTAGGTAGGACGTATCATCCTGATTCCGAGCCAACCAGTCTTTGCTCTTTCTCCTTAATGATGCATCCTTAGAGGAGAAGCAACAAATACCAATATTAAAGTCTTTGGCTTGACTCGATCGGGGCTCGAACCCACGATCTACCGCATTCGAGGCGAGCACGTTAACCCTTACACCACCGATGCAGTTTTTCAAAGAGCATATGTATTCCATATACGGTATCGAAAATGTTTTATGACTAACCAATATATTTCCCTATTACAATCAAATTGGATATTCTCACCAGAAAGGACATCATCTTTATAAATAGTAAAACGTTTTTCTTGAGAAGCCCCATGTATGAAGTGTGAATAAAATGCATATTCTCCTCGCCGACATACCCCGACTACAATTAAAAATATATATGCTTTTACCTAAATATCCCTTCATTCTTCTTCCCAAAACATATCTATCACAGTAAAATATAAATTATCAACACCAAAATACCCCTACAATAAAATATATATTCTCCTCTCCAAAAACAAAAAATGATTCTGCTCAAATCTCATCAAAACATCCCCACTACAATAAAATATATATTCTCTTCAAAAACAAAAATTGCTTCTACACAAAAATATATATTCTTGTCATCAAAACATCCCTACTACAATAAATTATATATTTCCCTCTCCTCACCAAAATGCTCCTCCTGTAATTCAAAATACCAGTTCTCGTGGGTTCATGTATACCCCTTTTCACAAAATCCTACCTTAGATAATTTCAAATTTCATTACATGTCATAAATCAAACTTATGTATAGGCGTATGACCAAAGACATGTAAGAAAAGTTTGAAGATACCAAAGCGGTAATCAGTACAAAGAGCAAACAACGATCAACAAAACATACATATAAAACTAAAGATCAAGTAACACGAGCCCCACTAACAACCGGGGGTGAACTCGGGTGCTCCGGAAGGGTGAGCAGTTCCTGCTCGCATCGGTGGTGTAATAGTTAGCATGATTGCTAAAGTACGATAGATCGTGTGTTCGAGTCCCAAACGGGCCAAACCAAAGACTAAAATTGACATGTGTTGCTTCTCCTCTAAGAATGCATCAGCATTAAGAAGTAAAAGCAACGACTGATTGACTGTGAATGAGCCCGGTTGGAGCGACCTGTCTACCCGCGGGATTTTGTTTCAGTAAGCTAGCAATATAAAAATCCAAATAAGCGTGTTGGTCTAGTACAAAGCGGACATCATCATCATCTCAAAGAATGTAACTTAGTTTTCGCCATGATATAGTTGAAAAACGCTCGTTTGGTACTAAACATAAATGACCCACTCACTGCAAAATCGTATTTTACTGACACAACCTATCACACATCAATAATATATTAAGGTTTTAATATCTAGTTGCTGTAAATGTTCGTACTGTAGTAGGGATATTGTGGTGAGGAGACTATATATTCTGATCTAGTTGCTGTAAATGTTCGTACCGTAGTAGGGATATTGTGGTGAGGAGACTATATATTCTGATCTAGTTGCTGTAAATGTTCGTACCGTAGTAGGGATAATGTGGTGAGGAGACTATATATTCTGATCTAGTTGCTGTAAATGTTCGTACTGTAGTAGGGATATTGTGGTGAGGAGACTATATATTCTGATCTAGTTGCTGTAAATGTTCGTACTGTAGTAGGGATATTATGGTGAGGAGACTATATATTCTGATCTAGTTGCTGTAAATGTTCGTACTGTAGTAGGGATATTGTGGTGAGGAGACTATATATTCTGATCTAGTTGCTGTAAATGTTCGTACTGTAGTAGGGATATTGTGGTGAGGAGACTATATATTCTGATCTAGTTGCTGTAAATGTTCGTACAGTAGTAGGGATATTGTGGTGAGGAGACTATATATTCTGATCTAGTTGCTGGAAATGTTCGTACCGTAGTAGGGATATTGTGGTGAGGAGACTATATATTCTGATCTAGTTGCTGTAAATGTTCGCACCGTGGTAGGGATATTGTGGTGAGGAGACTATATATTCTGATCTAGTTGCTGTAAATGTTCGTACCGTAGTAGGGATATTGTGGTGAGGAGACTATATATTCTGATCTGGTTGCTGTAAATGTTCGTACAGTAGTAGGGATATTGTGGTGAGGAGACTATATATTCTGATCTAGTTGCTGTAAATGTTCGTACTGTAGTAGGGGTATTATGGTGAGGAGACTATATATTCTGATCTAGTTGCTGTAAATGTTCGTACTGTAGTAGGGATATTGTGGTGAGGAGACTATATATTCTGATCTAGTTGCTGTAAATGTTCGTACCGTAGTAGGGATAATGTGGTGAGGAGACTATATATTCTGATCTAGTTGCTGTAAATGTTCGTACTGTAGTAGGGATATTGTGGTGAGGAGACTATATATTCTGATCTAGTTGCTGTAAATGTTCGTACTGTAGTAGGGATATTATGGTGAGGAGACTATATATTCTGATCTAGTTGCTGTAAATGTTCGTACGGTAGTAGGGATATTGTGGTGAGGAGACTATATATTCTGAACTAGTTGCTGTAAATGTTCGTACTGTAGTAGGGATATTGTGGTGAGGAGACTATATATTCTGATCTAGTTGCTGTAAATGTTCGTACAGTAGTAGGGATATTGTGGTGAGGAGACTATATATTCTGATCTAGTTGCTGGAAATGTTCGTACCGTAGTAGGGATATTGTGGTGAGGAGACTATATATTCTGATCTAGTTGCTGTAAATGTTCGCACCGTAGTAGGGATATTGTGGTGAGGAGACTATATATTCTGATCTAGTTGCTGTAAATGTTCGTACTGTAGTAGGGATATTGTGGTGATGAGACTATATATTCTGATCTAGTTGTGTAAATGTTCGTACCGTAGTAGGGATATTGTGGTGAGGAGACTACATATTCTGATCTAGTTGCTGTAAATGTTCGTACCGTAGTAGGGATATTGTGGTGAGGAGACTATATATTCTGATCTAGTTGCTGTAAATGTTCGTACTGTAGTAGGGATATTGTGGTGAGGAGACTATATATTCTGATCTTGTTGCTGTAAATGTTCGTACCGTGGTAGGGATATTATGGTGAGGAGACTATATATTCTGATCTAGTTGCTGTAAATGTTCGTACTGTAGTAGGGATATTATGGTGAGGAGACTATATATTCTGATTTAGTTGCTGTAAATGTTCGTACTGTAGTAGGGATATTGTGGTGAGGAGACTATATATTCTGATCTAGTTGCTGTAAATGTGCGTACTGTAGTAGGGATATTGTGGTGAGGAGACTATATATTCTGATCTAGTTGCTGTAAATGTTTGTACCGTAGTAGGGATAATGTGGTGAGGAGACTATATATTCTGATCTAGTTGCTGTAAATGTTCGTACGGTAGTAGCGATATTGTGGTGAGGAGACTATATATTCTGATCTAGTTGCTGTAAATGTTCGTACTGTAGTAGGGATATTATGGTGAGGAGACTATATATTCTGATCTAGTTGCTGTAAATGTTCGTACCGTAGTAGGGATATTGTGGTGAGGAGACTATATATTCTGATCTGGTTGCTGTAAATGTTCGTACCGTAGTAGGGATATTATGGTGAGGAGACTATATATTCTGATCTAGTTGCTGTAAATGTTCGTACTGTAGTAGGGATATTATGGTGAGGAGACTATATATTCTGATCTAGTTGCTGTAAATGTTCGTACAGTAGTAGGGATATTGTGGTGAGGAGACTATATATTCTGATCTAGTTGCTGTAAATGTTCGTACTGTAGTAGGGATATTGTGGTGAGGAGACTATATATTCTGATCTAGTTGCTGTAAATGTTCGTACTGTAGTAGGGATATTGTGGTGAGGAGACTACATATTCTGATCTAGTTGCTGTAATTGTTCGTACCGTAGTAGGGATATTGTGGTGAGGAGACTTATATTCTGATCTAGTTGCTGTAAATGTTCGTACGGTAGTAGGGATATTGTGGTGATGAGACTATATATTCTGATCTAGTTGCTGTAAATGTTCGTACTGTAGTAGGGATATTATGGTGAGGAGACTATATATTCTGATCTAGTTGCTGTAAATGTTCGTACTGTAGTAGGGATATTGTGGTGAGGAGACTATATATTCTGATCTAATTGCTGTAAATGTTCGTACCGTAGTAGGGATATTATGGTGAGGAGACTATATATTCTGATCTAGTTGCTGTAAATGTTCGTACTGTAGTAGGGATATTGTGGTGAGGAGACTATATATTCTGATCTAGTTGCTGTAAATGTTCGTACCGTAGTAGGGATATTATGGTGAGGAGACTATATATTCTGATCTAGTTGCTGTAAATGTTCGTACTGTAGTAGGGATATTGTGGTGAGGAGACTATATATTCTGATCTAGTTGCTGTAAATGTTCGTACCGTAGTAGGGATATTATGGTGAGGAGACTATATATTCTGATTTTAGTAGTTGTACTGTGGTAAGAATATACAGTGAAGCCTGTCTAAACTGAACCCCTTGGGACCAATTTTTGTGTTCGGAATAGACGGGTGTTCGGTTTGTACAGGTAAAATTATCAAATATTTCCTACTTTAGAACTTTACCTAAAGTTCGGTTTATGCAGGATTTCAGTCTATTCATGGTTCGGTTTAGACAGGTTTCGCTGTACAATAAAATGAAAAACAAAAACATATCACATTGTCTGAACATTTCTAAAGTGAAATAGAAAAGTCGTAGAAAGAGGCCTAACCGATACCTCCGAAAAAATACATGACCCCTCTCTTTCCTGTCTTGGTACAGGCACTTCAACAAAAAGTGGCGGGGTACGACTAGTCTTAATTTCCCTGTATTTTCATATGCACGTCCTTGGCTTGATGCAAAATAATATGAGCAGTTGAACATCCGGTAAAAGACAATAAAAAACAAAGAGAATCTTAATATCATTTTTTTTTAATAACATATGTACATGTTTAATGATAACAACTACTGGTATATTTATAACAACTGAGATGGTTTTTGGATATTGTTGTTTTAGTAATAAAAACGTAGATATCAAATTTAGTGTGCACAATGCGTTTCTGTGATAACCTTCATCAAGTACGCTCAAAATAGAAAGATTGGACAGGCATATAATTTAAAGGTATTTGTGAGTAATAAAATCAAAGGACTTAAACAGGATAGCTAAAATTAGATCAGGTCACATACGACTGAGGAAGGAGAACCTTAGTTTTGATTAATAATTACATTATAGCTCCCCTGGGCTACATAGGGTAATTATATAGCAGGGCTTTTGAATATAATGATCTGAAATTTAAAAAAAAACACAAAAAACCCAACATTATTTAGGAACTGTTTATTTCAATAATAAATATATTTAATAAACCATGCCGAAACACTGACTACTGGGCGGATGATACCCTAGGGGACTTATATCCCACCAGCAGAGGTATTGACCCAGTGATAGTTATAAAAACGTAGATATCTAATTTAGTGGGCACACTACGTTTCTAGAATAATATTTAGTAAATAAGATGACAAGTACCGTTTTGATAAAAGTACAATTGTAGTTGTTAATTCAATCATTTGAAATTGTATGCAAATTATTATTATTATGAACAAAAAGAGATATATCTGATTGGTCTAAATGGGTTAATATAGGTAGGTGGCGAGCGCCTCACAACATTACAGATTATATTTTTGATGAATTATCTCCATTTTTGTACATAAATCATGTTCTATCAATATTCTTATAATATAAAACATAAAGTATTTCATAAATTGACACTAATTTCACTTTTCATTTTACTTCACATTATTTCACAACAAATCAGGGACCGGCGTGGTTGTGATTGTACGGTATTTGGATTTACAACTACCTATGCAATCAGTGCCAATCACCACTTAACCTAGTGAGTTCGAAACCCGCTAATGGCGTTGTGTACTCGATACAACATTATGTGGTAAAGCTTGTCAGTAACTTGTGACAGGTCGGTTGTTTTCTCCGTATACTCCGGTTTCCTCCACGAATAAAACTGATCGCCACGATATTACTGAAATATTGTTGAAAGTGGCGTCAAATACCATATCCCTAACCCTAGCCCTATATTTAGCCATGAATATCTCATCTTTTTCCTTTTACACAATGTGTAATATTGGTTTTCTTTTTCATTGTGTTTTATTCCTTTGCGTTGGTATCTTTTTAATCTCTGGCTGGCCATGTGGTATTATCCATTTTTAACTTTATCACACTGTTCACACGGTAAAATGTCTTACAATTTTTGATTTCACAATCATAATTATAAAAGTAGAAATTTCGTCACAAAAATATTAAGATTTTATTTTTTTTATATTTTGCTTTGCTAATTACAAAACTATTTAGAAGGATTCATTTAGAATCTTTATGAAATTTTGGTGCGTAACTAGTAAATATACACAATAAGGTTGATTCGGTATTTGTTGCAATTGTAATCGTTGGAAAAATGACAACGAAACGTGCTTGTTGACAGAAATTGATGGATTCGTTAGCTTGTTTCTTACTGAAAATTCTTCCCATTCAATAAAAAGGATAGGTTTAAAATATCCTGATATTTGTAAATTATCAACAATAGCATGAATTTCAAAGTCTCAATTAAGAAGGGCATAGTGGAGGTGTTGTTAAAGGAACTGTAATACATGATGAACCAGTTGTAATTTCCATCACTAATAATATAGTATGGTGTGGAATTTTTGCTTCATTTTTGATAAAAGGGAGACAACTTATGCTATTAGCAGTATACCAATGATAGAAAATAAAATGTGACTTTAAAAAGAATATGAAACCGGCACGGCCATGAATGCTCGCGCATCTGAAAATCATCTGGCAATTTCACTCTCATCCAGTGCATAAAAAAGTGTCGAGATTTTTTGGACCGAGATATATTGAGGACGACTTTTTTTTAGGGTGGGTGGGTGAGTGAGTGAGTGAGTTATTTACATATGTTTCAGCTATATCATGTCGAGAACAAGTTAATTTTCAATGAGACGATGAAGAGGTCCGCATTGTACTAGACCAACACGCTTAGTTGGTTTTGCTTTTATAGTACTAGCTCACTGAAATAACAGTCCGCGGATAGACATGTTACCCCACTTGGACACATTATCCATTATGCAAAGCCATCCAGTCTTTGCTCTTTCTCCTTAAAGGGGAATTTGCGGTAGTGCCTACCGACAAAATTTCTGGGCGGAGCTAATCATAAAAAATCCTCGTATCTGCGGAACCGTAGCTCTTTATGGTCCTTTTTCTTTTCTATTTTTTTTTTGGCGAACCGCCAAAAAAAAAAAAAAAAAAAAAGGACCATAAAGAGCTACAGTTCCGCAGCTATAATCCCCGTTGATATGAACAGCATAATATTGAAACTGTATGTCACATGACCAACGTGACCTAAAGGTCACATACCTCAGTAATTTGAATTTTCGAAGTGATTTTTGTAGATTTTAGACTGATGAAGAATATTATTTGTAATAAGACTGAAAGTTTCGTAGGGAGGAACACTTGTGACCATGCCTGTCAAACATTTTGCTCCAAAAGTAACTGTGAAACTATGTATCATTGATTTTTCCTCTTCGAGATAACGTGGTAAAAATAATGAACAATGTGAACGTTTGCTCCGCCCACAGCTATTTATAGCCACGGTCCCGGTTTAATGCTACGTTCTTAGCGGAGAAGTAACAAATACCAATTGAATAGTCTTTGGTTTGACCCGATCGGGGCTCGAACCCACGATCTACCGCACTCGAGGCCGAGCACGCTAACCACCGACGATGTTGCTCTGAAAGTTGAAATGCTGACTTGCAACTTATATTTACTCTCCACATGTGACCAGTAAAGAAATGTTGTTAGTAAATACAAGTTGTCAATAAAGATTTGAACTTTCATAGCAGCCATTTTTAAGGGATTTTTAATAAGAAATAATCTTGTAGCAAGTCTACCCACAATACGAATACTACAATAAAATATTTATCATAATAAAATCCCACCTATAATCAATATATATATATTCTCCTCACCAAATGAGTAAATACTAAAATCAAAATACATGTATATGTTCTCATCACTAAAATACCTCTACTACAATCACACATATGCCCTCGTCACAACAGTACCCATTCCATAATCAAATTTCAAGTTCTCAAGAGGCTACGCATTTTTTTCCACAAAAACGTACCTTAGAGAAATTCAATTATCGTTAGATGTAAATGGTCATTTTATAAATCAATCTATGGTTACATATAGCCGCGTGACTAAGAGACATAAAATGAAATTATAATGCACAAGCCTAACACACATCAATATTATATAAAAGTCGCTATATCTAGTTTCTATAACTGTTCGTAAAATACAACATAGTCGTGTTTCTACTAAACTGAGATCCAATGTCATGTTCCCACGTGTTCATTATAGAAAATTTATATTAATAAAATTAATGTCATTTTCCTCACGCATATGTATTCTTAGCGACTTTGGCCAACATGTGTAGGCCCTTTGGACCTATTGCTCCCAAAGCCTTTAAAGTAATTTGGCTTTTCAATCTTTTGACTATTCGCGTACCTGATGAAGGTTATTCCAGAAACGCTTCGTGCACACTGAATTAGATGTATACATTTTATTACTACCGCTGGTTGATACCTCTGCTTGTTGACTATTAATCTTCGAGTGTATCATCCACCCAGTAGTCAGCGCTTCGTCACTTACATGATTATAGTAGAAATATAAAATTCTTAAAAATTCAATTATTTTTAAAACTAAGAACAATCTCTCCCAGGAAACCTTGATCGAGATTGGCTCTTCTTCATATACCCTTCGGTTTTCTTGTTCCTAAAGACTTTTAGATTAATTTTTAAATTAGACGTTTAGATAATAATATCGCATTTATTAACATAACCAACAAAATACTACCGGCAGCAAATAATTCCGAACTGTGTACACGTTAGAGAACACCGAAGGGGCAATCAAGAATTGACATTCCAGAGACACTGGCAACATAGAACACACAAGACACCGGACGAAGACAACCAAAGCACAAAAGCACAACACAACACATAAAACACGGACCCCACCAAAAAAAACCAGGGGTGTGTAACATACTGGTGTCTGTAAATTATTTTAAGGTTGAAAATATCTACAATGTATATCATATAGTCCTCATGCTTGCTTGAGATACGCAACATAAATATTCAAGGTATTCGTTTCCAAATTACAATTAGACAAGTTTCCCAACATGTCCATATTAGCTAATGCTGTATTTTTGTTTTAAAATAAAGGCGGTAATGATTTTTAAATCTATTTATATACCCGTATACTATTGAAGTAATGAATAAAATATATATTTAAATATGGCTTGTAATATAGTTTTATATACCAAGGTTTCAACCAGAATTTAAACAGAAGAATCGATTATAAACCATCTTATTAGTGTCAAAAATAATGTTGGTGAACATATTAAGGAAGGCAACAAAATTAGGTATTGTGTGAAATAAACAACGATTTCGACCGATTTTTAGCACAAATGCCATATAAACAAAATGGCTTGTTTGGTTGTTGATAATGAATATGAAGCTGTTGAACCGAAAGTATACATGGTCTCATAAATGACTTCACTAGCGGAGACAAAGAAATTAAGCTAATCTTGTGTGAAATAAACAAGGCTTTCAACCGAGTTTTAGCACAAAGGTCTTGTAAACAAAGTGAAATGACTGCAATAACAAAGGTAAAAATAGGCTAATATTGTGTGAAATAAGCAAGGTTTTCGACCGAGTTTTAACACACATGTCTTATAAACAAAATGGCAATGACTTCAATAGCGAAGGCAAAGAAATTAGGCTAATATTGTGTGAAATAAGCAAGACTTTCGACCGGGCTTTAGCACAATTGTTTGGTTGTTGATAATGAATATGAAGCTGTTGAACCGAAAGTATGCATGGTCTCAAAAATGACTTCAATAACGAATGCAAAGAAAGCAGGCTAATATTGTGTGAAATAAGCAAGGTTTTCAACCGAGTTTTAGCACAAAGGTCTTGTAAACAAAATGGCTTGTTTGGTTGTTGGAAATGAACATGACGCTGTTGAACCAAAAATATGCATGGTCTCAAACATGACTTCAATGGCAGAAAAGTAGTGAGTGAAAGATTGATGTTTAACGCCAAATGAACGTTTTTCCCAACTATATCTAGTCAAAAACAAGTTATTTTAAGATGCGATGATGATGATGATACATATTTTGTACTAGACCAACACGCTTTTTATTTCTTTTCTTCTTTTTTGTTTGTTTGTTTGTTTGTTTGTTTGTTTTTGTTTTTGTTTTTTTCTCTTTTTTTGTTTGTTTTTTTTGGGGGGAGGGAGGGTTATAGTGCTGGCTAAATGTAACTTAGACATATCCTTCTGATTAAATCCGTTTTTGATATTACTTCTACACTTTATCAGAGAAACATCAAATCCTAATTTCAAGGTTTTTGGTTTTGCCTCGATCTAGGATCGATTCTAAGATCTACCGCGCTCGAGTTAGGCACGCTAACTATTACACCACAGAGAAGGTTAACTTAAAGTATGACTAACTTTAAGCAAAAATGCAAACCACATCACACACTTATTTATATAGATAATGTAATTATAAAAGCGTTTGAAGACCACATCTAGGGCTAAACAATTGCCAGAGGGTAATAATTAGAATATGGATGTTAATAATATCATTGACAAGATATTAACGCGCTAACCTTTGCTGGGTATCATTATATTTAAATGATCTCACCTGCAAAACATTTACTTCACTTTTATTGGACTACTCATAGATTATGCTGATATTGTATTGGATATTATATCCGACAATAGAAAAAGTGAATCTTGAAGCTGCACGTGTACAATTACAGACGACACAAAATTAGCGTCTAAACAACTTGTTAATGATCAAGCTGAATGAGTAACTCTTCAACCTCGTAATGACAAAAGCAAGTTGATCAAAATCTGTGAAATGTTTCCGCATTTTTATCTGCAATGCATCAATACAGCACCAGAAGATCAAACAATACTTGCTTTTAGTAAATTGTAAGATTTAGTTCTACCAAAATTCTTTTCTACCATCTTCATTGCGACTATTGAATAATCCCCGAATAATATTAGTTAAAATGCGTAAAAGTGTTGTTTCAAAATATACTTAATTAGAAATTTGGCTAAAGATACAAAAAAAACATGTATATAAATATTTAAATAAATGTAAGAGAAAACCGAAATGGCAATCGGGAACTGACATATTCCAGAATTACGGGCAATATTAGGCACAAGACACAGCACGAACCCCCACCAAAAAAAAAAAAACCCAAGCAAACACACACGCACGTATGAATTATATTGTCCTTCACCAAATATTATACATTTATTGACTGGAATTAGGATAGTAGCAAGTTTATTGTACCCCGAGATATCAACTATTGCCTGTGGTGAAGACAATGGCAATAGTTGGTATCAAAGGGAACTGTTAAATTGCGATCCCCAGAATATCCAGTCAATAAGTGCTTTATTATACCGAACAGCATAAGATATTACAATACCATGGACAGACATAGAACCTACTCGAGATTTTAGTTCAGCTTAGGAAAAATCCTAAGAATTTTAAATGTTCATTGCTATGTTTCTTCCAATGACTAAAAGTCCGCGAAAATATATCGCGGCTCCGATGAATAACCCAAAATACGATTCACTGGTATACACTTATTGACTGGGTATGAGGGTAATAGCACTTTTATTGTCCCCCAAGGTACCAATTATTTTCCAGGCAACGCCGAGGAAAATAGTTGGTACAGAGGGAACAATTAAAGTGCTATTACCCGAATATCAAGTCTATAAGTGTTTTATTATACTGAACAACTGTGCAATTCAAAATTCTAAATTATGTCCTTTTCTGATGGATTTCTAGTCTACTTTATTAATGCTTTTTAAAATTAATACATTTTCATGTGTGCATTTGAAGAAGAAATTAATTTTTAAAAAAACAAAAAAAGCCATGTGATTAAAGTGCTATTCACCGGTGAATAGTCATTTGTGCTATTCACCGGTGAATAGTACTTTTCAGACAAATTGAATGAAACTATGGAAATAGTATTTTTATTGCAATAAAATTTATATAGAAAAAAGTATGAGAAGTATAATAATGAATACTAGTACATGTAGTTCATTACACAATACACCAGTAAATATAATATATATGAACATGTCTTCTTAACAGCAAAACTTATACTGAGGTATAACATGTTGTTTTCTTATCATTATTCTGCCGCAATATTATATAACTATGTATAAGAAATGATGTCGTTAGTTTATTTTCAGGTTCTTGTCGTACACAAACCTGTCTTTAACCTTCGGAATTCATTATAAGGTACTTTGCAATGAACCTATTTTTCTCTTTCAGACTTCAATATCCATTCTGGTTAAATTTCCTTACTTAAACAGGGATAAATTCAGCTCAACATTACCATAATGTACAGTATTACATTCGATTAGGGTTAAACAAATCTAATGGCTTAAGAATTGGGATTAGATTAGCATCTCAATTGTATTAACCAAGGACATGGATGTCTATTGAAATTTATCAGATATTGGAAAAAAAAATCCAAAGGAACTCAGTCATCCCGTATTTTAAAAAGCTTCCAATTTAAATCACATTAAGCAAAATAGCCGACATGTTATTCCTTCAAATCATTATGGTATGCAACAGGGAAAAGCTTATCACTGGAAAAAAATGTTTGAATATGCCATGTCATCCTAAGCCGTAAATCAAAGACAGACAATACAATGGCGGCTAAAAGAATAAGGACAAAAGGACAAACAATGATCAACAAACAATACACAGAAACTAAAAATTGAGCAACACGAACCAAAGGGGTAATCAGAAGCCGTAAATCAAGGACAGACAATACAATGGCCAAAAGAATAAGGACAAAAGGATAAACAATGATCAACAAACAATACACAGAAACTAAAAATTGAGCAACACGAACCAAAGGGGTAATCAGAAGCCGTAAATCAAGGACAGACAATACAATGGCCAAAAGAATAAGGACAAAAGGACAAACAATGATCAACAAACAATACACAGAAACTAAAAATTGAGCAACACGAACCAAAGGGGTAATCAGAAGCCGTAAATCAAGGACAGACAATACAATGGCCAAAAGAATAAGGACAAAAGGACAAACAATGATCAACAAACAATACACAGAAACTAAAAATTGAGCAACACGAACCAAAGGGGTAATCAGAAGCCGTAAATCAAGGACAGACAATACAATGGCCAAAAGAATAAGGACAAAAGGACAAACAATGATCAACAAACAATACACAGAAACTAAAAATTGAGCAACACGAACCAAAGGGGTAATCAGAAGCCGTAAATCAAGGACAGACAATACAATGGCCAAAAGAATAAGGACAAAAGGACAAACAATGATCAACAAACAATACACAGAAACTAAAAATTGAGCAACACGAACCAAAGGGGTAATCAGAAGCCGTAAATCAAGGACAGACAATACAATGGCCAAAAGAATAAGGACAAACAAACAAACAATGATCAACAAACAATAAACAAAAACTAACCACGCAAAAACAAGGATGAAATCGGGTGCTCCGGAAGGGAAAGCAGCTCCATTGACGTTCATTTAAGCATAGAATGCAGGCTAACGCAGATCCGCAAACAGCTGATGTTAAGTATTTTCAAGACATGGCCTAAATGTTACAACGATGATTTGCATTAGTTTTGTTAATGTACCCAATGATATATATTGTTTAAAACTGTGTATATGTATTGCAAATATATTGAATATATAACAATGTATTTGTGAAATAATATATTAATAACCGGAAGTTGGGTCGGTTGATAGATTAGTGCTTCAGCTATTCACGAAACAATAAGTTTACTACACCTTAATTAGATGAAACTTAAAATTATGTGACTAATTTTTTTCTCAGTAAATGAATACACCTTGTTTTAAATTTTATCACATATAAACGTTAGCGTGCTCGCCTAGAATGTGGTAGATCGTGGGCTCGAGCCTCTCTGTCAGGTCAAATCAATGACTGAAAATTGGTATTGCTGCTTCATGCAGCATGAACGAACAAGAACAACACTGGCTGGTTGGGAATCATGAAAATATGTCCAAGTGAAGCGACATGTCTACGTTCAGACTGTTGTTTCAGCGAGTTGCCATTATAAAAATTCAACTCAACATCAATCACTCACTATCATACGATAGAGGTCTCAGTTCATCACGCATCAAGCAGTGAAGAATAACAGACTTCTAGTGCTGAAAATGAAGCATAAATTATTACAAGCTCAATTTTGTTCGCAGTGTGACTGACAGACATCAAATACTGCTACATCAATCTGTAACTTTCTTCTCAAAAAACATTTTCATGTTCACCCTCGTTTTTTTGTGTGTTTTTTTGAGGGGGGGGGGGGCGCGTTGCACATCTTTTTTAGTTTTCTGTGGTTTTTTTCTTCTTTTGTTTGTCTTCGTTCTATGTCTTGTGTCCAGTAATGCCCGTGTCTCTTGATTGTCCATTCGTGAATTCCCCTTCGGTTTTCTCTAACGCTTATTGTACAAATACTGTTTAAGCCGATAATACTATCCGAGAAATAAAATTAACAGTGACGGTCAACAATCCCACTAATTGCAAGAAAACGAAAAACCACCTCTCGTCTCACATATATCACTGAGCATAGATAAGACCACTACATATGACGTTGAAAATCCAGATCCTTGGATGGGACAGACATACAAAATGTGGTAAGGATTGACAGTTTAATGAGATCCCAATTTTTTCTCTTTTGATAATTGGATCTACAAACGGCAACACAGATGATAGAAAACCTGCACATATTCACTTCCACTCAAAAAAAAAAAAAAAAAAAAAACATATGAAGGGCAACATAAACATGGACAGTACAATAATTGGTCAATGAATGCTCATAATTCACCAACTACTAGCTAGGAAGGTAGAATCTGTTAGTTAAGGACAAAAATGATAGCTGATATTTTTAATATCAATTCGCCCTAAGCATCTAACGAAAAAAAGTAATCTTTCGATGTCAGTCATTTGGTTGCTGTTTAACAGCAAATTAGCAGTATCGCAGTTATATTCATAACGAGAACAAGTTTGCAAGCGGCGACGCCGAGTTGTGCCTTTAGACAGGTATTATGATAGCCACATATAACATTGAAAATTAAGGATACTGTCGGAAGTATTGCCCTTGCAACATTACACCTGACATTCCAGCAGCACATGCATATGGGGAATACATCTCTCAATTGATCCAATATTCCAGAGCGTGTGGTTCCTTATTATGATTTCTTTGATAGAAGGTTGCTACTTATCACCGTGTTTGTAAAACGACGGTGCAACATGTGGAGCAGGAACTGCTTACCCTTTCAGAGCACCTGAGTTCACACCCGGTTTTAAATGGGGTTCGTGTTGCTCGATAGTTTACTGTGTTGTGTTTTTCATGTCATTGTTTATCCTGTTGTCCTTTTTCTTTAAGTCATTTTATTTTCTGTCCTTAGATTTACGGAGTCTTCAAACTTTTCTTACCACGTAGCATTTAGAAGTAAGAGCAAATACTGATTGCATCGGACTCAGTATGTTTTCTCATTAAAAGTAGCATGCTCTCACAATGATATACCGGTAGTTGCAAGATTACTCACTTGGCGTTTAACAACATCCACTAATATACCCCCTCTGTATAGGAGAATGTCCAAGTAACTCTCCATTCCTTAAAAATAATGGAGCCGAGGCCCATTGTTTTTAAAGAATGGAGAGATACGAGGACATTCTCCAACTTAAAATTCACCCATTGTACTTTATAAATTTTGTTAATTATTAATCTTGTAACAAAAAAAAAGTCTGTGTATAGTATCTAAAGTACAAAGAGAACAATAACTCTCCATTTCTTAAAAATAATGGAGAGTTTTGACAATAGATTTACATCACAGGTGGATTTTAAAGCACAGTACTGTCCAATCATCAAGGGCCTTTATGTATAGGAGAATGTCCGAGTAACTCTCCATTCCTTAAAAATAATGGAGCCGAGGCCCATTGGTTTTAAGGAATGGAGAGATACGAGGACATTCTCCAACTTAAAATCCACCCATTGTACTTTAATAATTTTATTAATTATTAATCTTGCAACAACAAATTTAAATAAATTGTTTGTTATTCCCTTTTGCAATTTTAAACAGGTTGAGGTTTTTGACCTTTAAACTCTAGCTCCGCCCCTGTACATATTGTTCACAACTCTCCATTCCTTAAAAATAATGGAGAGTTTAGACAATAGATTTACATCACAGGTGGATTTTAACTCTCTGTAATGTCCGAGAGCCATAGCGAAGCATGGACGTCTTTACGGAAGTTTTGTTTGCGGTTAACCACATTCCAATTTAGGAATATACGCATAAACTTTATTACAGCATATATTTTATTCTTACGTTTGTGTGTGTTTAACGTAACTTTCAACACTATTTCCGATAAAAACGTTATGTTCAGTTTTATTGTTGATAGACAAACGAACTTCCGTAATTAACTGACAAATTGTATCGAATTAATTGTATCAAATATACCTAACTCAAATTGGGCACGAATCAAGCTCACATATATATATAAACACTTAAAACATTATTCAGTGACAAGTAAGATGACATATTCTGACAAATTGCATAAACAGTATTCATATTGATGCAAATTAAAGGAGCGCAAGAAGTGTGCATTAATTGATTAACCAAACCGTTTTTGAGAAAATGCCACGTAACTGATATTCCGCAATACGTACAATAATTGTTTTCAATGGTGCAATACGTCATGTCAATTTCGAGAAATAAAATTTATCGTTTTATTACACTGAACAGTCATTCCCGTCAGCATTTCTTTTTATACTGATTTACAAAAAAAAATAATTAACGTCAATTAAATGCATGCATGTGTTCATGGTGAAAGACTTTACTTATCTTTTCTATATGACATTTTACTTCTCTGGACAGTCATGGACTACCAAGAATATATTTCTCATATTTACAAGTTTCGGACTTCAATAATTGTAAGAAGAGTTTGAAGATACCAAAGGAGTAATCAGAATCTGTAAATCAAAGGACAGACAAACCCAAATGGTCAAAAGAAAATCAAAACATTTCACATACAATTAAAGATCGAGTAACTCGAATCCCACTAGAAACCGGGGGAGAACTCAGGTGCCCAGGAAGGGTAAGCAGTTCATGCTCTACTAGTGGCACCCGTCCTGTTAATCTAGTTACAACCTTCGTCATCACGGGAAAAAGAATTAACCTTTCACCAAGAATATCGTTTTTATATTTTATTGAAAATTTCCTTGTACATGTTTTTTTTGTATTACAAATTGAACTAGAGGCTCAGGTGAGCCTGTATCGCTCACCTGACATAAATAAGTCCTCTTAAGAATGTCTGCATGCTGAATACATCTAAGTTACTATTCAAATCCCATACTGCCATAGGGTTCTATGTTAAAACTATGTCTGCTCATGGCAGCCATCTTGGATGGAGGTCGTGGTCACCGGACACAATTTTGAAAGTATACTACCCAAGGACCATCCATGCCATGTTTGCTTTAAATTGGCTGACTGGTTTCAGAAGAGAAGACTTTTAAACAATTTTCCCATAGGGTCCTATGTTAAAACTATGTCTGCTGATGGTGGCCATTTTGAACCGAGATCGGGATCACTGAACACAATTTTGGAAGTTGACCACCTAAGGACCATCGATGACATGTTTGCTATATTGGCTTACTAGTTTCAGAGGAGAAGATTTTAAAATATTTTTTCCCATAGGGTCCTATGTTAAAACTACAGTATGTCTGCTGAAGGTGGCCATCTTGGATGGAGGTCAGGGTCACTGGACACAATTTTGAAAATTGACCACGTAAGGACCATCCATGCCATGTTTGCTTTAAATTGGCTTACTGGTTTCAGAGAAGAAGATTTTTAAATATATTTCCCATAGGGTCCTATGTTAAAACTATGTTCGCTGATGGTTGCCATCTTGGATGGAGGTCGGGGTCACAGGACATAATTTTGAAAGTTGACCACCTAAGGACCATTCATCCCATGTTTGCTTTAAACTGACTTACTGGTTTCAGAGGAGAAGACTTTTAAACATTTTTTCCATAGGGTCCTATGTTAAAATTAAGTCGAGTCATGGTGGCCATCTTGAATTTCCGATCAGCAAACGATTCACAAGTTTAGTACAGGACCACCCAATGATCATTCCTGCAAAGCCACAATTCAATTGGCTTAGTGGTTTCTAACAAGAAGATTTTTAAAATTTCGACCAATCAGAACACATTATAGGCCCTGGCAGCCATGTTGGATTTCCGATCAGCACCAAAAACACAAATTTTGTATATGACCATCCAATTAACATTTCTGAAAAGTTTGGTTCAAATCTGTTTTGTGGTTTCAGAAACAAAGATGAAAATGTGAAATTCCCATAGGGTCCAATGTTAAACTAAGTCGAGTCATGGCGGCCATCTTGAATTTCCGATTGGCAAACGATTCACAAGTTTAGTACAGGACCACCCAATGATCATTCCTGCAAAGTCACAATTCAATTGGCTTAGTGGTTTCTAACAAGAAGATTTTTTAAATTTCGACCAATCAGAACACATTATGGGCCCTGGCAGCCATGTTGGATTTCCGATCAGCGCCAAAAACAAAAATCTTGTATATGACCATCCAATGAATATTTCTGCCAAGTTTGATTCAAATCTGTTTTGTGTTTCAGAAAAAAAGATGAAAATGTGAAATTCCCATAGGGTCCAATGTTAAACTAAGTCGAGTCATGGTGGCCATCTTGAATTTCCGATCGGCAAACGATTCACAATTTTAGTACAGGACCACCCAATGATCATTCTCCTGCAAAGTCACAATTCAATTGGCTTAGTGGTTTCTAACAAGAAGATTTTTAAAATTTCAACCAATCAGAACACATTATGGGCCCTGGCAGCCATGTTGGATTTCCGATCAGCGCCAAAAACAAAAATCTTGTATATGACCATCCAATGAACATTTCTGCCAAGTTTGATTCAAATCTGTTTTGTGGTTTCAGAAAAAAAGATGAAAATGTGAAATTCCCATAGGGTCCTATGTTAAACTAAGTCGAGTCATGGCGGCCATCTTGAATTTCCGATCGGCAAACGATTCACAAGTTTAGTACAGGACCACCCAATGATCATTCCTGCAAAGCCACAATTCAATTGGCTTAGTGGTTTCTAACAAGAAGATTTTTTAAATTTCGACCAATCAGAACACATTATAGGCCCTGGCAGCCATGTTGGATTTCCGATCAGCACCAAAAACACAAATCTTGTATATGACCATCCAATGAACATTTCTGCCAAGTTTGGTTCAAATCTGTTTTGTGGTTTCAGAAAAAAAGATGAAAATGTGAAATTCCCATAGGGTCCAATGTTAAACTAAGTCGAGTCATGGCGGCCATCTTGAATTTCCGATTGGCAAACGATTCACAAGTTTAGTACAGGACCACCCAATGATCATTCCTGCAAAGTCACAATTCAATTGGCTTAGTGGTTTCTAACAAGAAGATTTTTTAAATTTCGACCAATCAGAACACATTATAGGCCCTGGCAGCCATGTTGGATTTCCGATCAGCACCAAAAACACAAATCTTGTATATGACCATCCAATGAACATTTCTGCCAAGTTTGGTTCAAATCTGTTTTGTGGTTTCAGAAACAAAGATGAAAATGTGAAATTCCCATAGGGTCCAATGTTAAACTAAGTCGAGTCATGGTGGCCATCTTGAATTTCCGATCGGCAAACGATTCACAATTTTAGTACAGGACCACCCAATGATCATTCCTGCAAAGTCACATTCAATTGGCTTAGTGGTTTCTAACAAGAAGATTTTTAAAATTTCAACCAATCAGAACACATTATGGGCCCTGGCAGCCATGTTGGATTTCCGATCAGCGCCAAAAACAAAAATCTTGTATATGACCATCCAATGAACATTTCTGCCAAGTTTGATTCAAATCTGTTTTGTGGTTTCAGAAAAAAAGATGAAAATGTGAAATTCCCATAGGGTCCTATGTTAAACTAAGTCGAGTCATGGCGGCCATCTTGAATTTCCGATCGGCAAACGATTCACAAGTTTAGTACAGGACCACCCAATGATCATTCCTGCAAAGCCACAATTCAATTGGCTTAGTGGTTTCTAACAAGAAGATTTTTAAAATTTCGACCAATCAGAACACATTATAGGCCCTGGCAGCCATGTTGGATTTCCGATCAGCACCAAAAACACAAATCTTGTATATGACCATCCAATGAACATTTCTGCCAAGTTTGGTTCAAATCTGTTTTGTGGTTTCAGAAACAAAGATGAAAATGTGAAATTCCCATAGGGTCCAATGTTAAACTAAGTCGAGTCATGGCGGCCATCTTGAATTTCCGATTGGCAAACGATTCACAAGTTTAGTACAGGACCACCCAATGATCATTCCTGCAAAGTCACAATTCAATTGGCTTAGTGGTTTCTAACAAGAAGATTTTTTAAATTTCGACCAATCAGAACACATTATGGGCCCTGGCAGCCATGTTGGATTTCCGATCAGCGTCAAAAACAAAAATCTTGTATATGACCATCCAATGAATATTTCTGCCAAGTTTGATTCAAATCTGTTTTGTGTTTCAGAAAAAAAGATGAAAATGTGAAATTCCCATAGGGTCCAATGTTAAACTAAGTCGAGTCATGTGGCCATCTTGAATTTCCGATCGGCAAACGATTCACAATTTTAGTACAGGACCACCCAATGATCATTCCTGCAAAGTCACAATTCAATTGGCTTAGTGGTTTCTAACAAGAAGATTTTTAAAATTTCAACCAATCAGAACACATTATGGGCCCTGGCAGCCATGTTGGATTTCCGATCAGCGCCAAAAACAAAAATCTTGTATATGACCATCCAATGAACATTTCTGCCAAGTTTGATTCAAATCTGTTTTGTGGTTTCAGAAACAAAGATGAAAATGTGAAATTCCCATAGGGTCCAATGTTAAACTAAGTCGAGTCATGGCGGCCATCTTGAATTTCCGATTGGCAAACGATTCACAAGTTTAGTACAGGACCACCCAATGATCATTCCTGCAAAGTCACAATTCAATTGGCTTAGTGGTTTCTAACAAGAAGATTTTTTAAATTTCGACCAATCAGAACACATTATGGGCCCTGGCAGCCATGTTGGATTTCCGATCAGCGCCAAAAACAAAAATCTTGTATATGACCATCCAATGAATATTTCTGCCAAGTTTGATTCAAATCTGTTTTGTGTTTCAGAAAAAAAGATGAAAATGTGAAATTCCCATAGGGTCCAATGTTAAACTAAGTCGAGTCATGGTGGCCATCTTGAATTTCCGATCGGCAAACGATTCACAATTTTAGTACAGGACCACCCAATGATCATTCCTGCAAAGTCACAATTCAATTGGCTTAGTGGTTTCTAACAAGAAGATTTTTAAAATTTCAACCAATCAGAACACATTATGGGCCCTGGCAGCCATGTTGGATTTCCGATCAGCGCCAAAAACAAAAATCTTGTATATGACCATCCAATGAACATTTCTGCCAAGTTTGATTCAAATCTGTTTTGTGGTTTCAGAAAAAAAGATGAAAATGTGAAATTCCCATAGGGTCCTATGTTAAACTAAGTCGAGTCATGGCGGCCATCTTGAATTTCCGATCGGCAAACGATTCACAAGTTTAGTACAGGACCACCCAATGATCATTCCTGCAAAGTCACAATTCAATTGGCTTAGTGGTTTCTAACAAGAAGATTTTTAAAATTTCGACCAATCAGAACACATTATGGGCCCTGGCAGCCATGTTGGATTTCCGATCAGCGCCAAAAACAAAAATCTTGTATATGACCATCCAATGAACATTTCTGCCAAGTTTGGTTCAAATCTGTTTTGTGGTTTCAGAAAAAAGATGAAAATGTGAAATTCCCATAGGGTCCAATGTTAAACTAAGTCGAGTCATGGCGGCCATCTTGAATTTCCGATCGGCAAACGATTCACAATTTTAGTACAGGAGCACCTAGTGATCATTCATGCAAAGTCACAATTCAATTGACTTAGTGGTTTCTGACAAGAAGATTTTTAAAATTTCAGCCAATGAGAACACATTATGGACCCTGGCAGCCATGTTGGATTTCCGATCAGCGCCAAAAACAAAAATCTTGTATATGACCATCCAATGAACATTTCTGCCAAGTTTGATTCAAATCTGTTTTGTGGTTTCAGAAAAAAAGATGAAAATGTGAAATTCCCATAGGGTCCAATGTTAAACTAAGTCGAGTCATGGCGGCCATCTTGAATTTCCGATCGGCAAACGATTCACAAGTTTAGTACAGGACCACCCAATGATCATTCCTGCAAAGTCACAATTCAATTGGCTTAGTGGTTTCTAACAAGAAGATTTTTAAAATTTCGACCAATCAGAACACATTATAGGCCCTGGCAGCCATGTTGGATTTCCGATCAGCACCAAAAACACAAATCTTGTATATGACCATCCAATGAACATTTCTGCCAAGTTTGGTTCAAATCTGTTTTGTGGTTTCAGAAACAAAGATGAAAATGTGAAATTCCCATAGGGTCCAATGTTAAACTAAGTCGAGTCATGGCGGCCATCTTGAATTTCCGATTGGCAAACGATTCACAAGTTTAGTACAGGACCACCCAATGATCATTCCTGCAAAGTCACAATTCAATTGGCTTAGTGGTTTCTAACAAGAAGATTTTTTAAATTTCGACCAATCAGAACACATTATGGGCCCTGGCAGCCATGTTGGATTTCCGATCAGCGCCAAAAACAAAAATCTTGTATATGACCATCCAATGAATATTTCTGCCAAGTTTGATTCAAATCTGTTTTGTGTTTCAGAAAAAAAGATGAAAATGTGAAATTCCCATAGGGTCCAATGTTAAACTAAGTCGAGTCATGGTGGCCATCTTGAATTTCCGATCGGCAAACGATTCACAATTTTAGTACAGGACCACCCAATGATCATTCCTGCAAAGTCACAATTCAATTGGCTTAGTGGTTTCTAACAAGAAGATTTTTAAAATTTCAACCAATCAGAACACATTATGGGCCCTGGCAGCCATGTTGGATTTCCGATCAGCGCCAAAAACAAAAATCTTGTATATGACCATCCAATGAACATTTCTGCCAAGTTTGATTCAAATCTGTTTTGTGGTTTCAGAAAAAAAGATGAAAATGTGAAATTCCCATAGGGTCCTATGTTAAACTAAGTCGAGTCATGGCGGCCATCTTGAATTTCCGATCGGCAAACGATTCACAAGTTTAGTACAGGACCACCCAATGATCATTCCTGCAAAGTCACAATTCAATTGGCTTAGTGGTTTCTAACAAGAAGATTTTTAAAATTTCGACCAATCAGAACACATTATGGGCCCTGGCAGCCATGTTGGATTTCCGATCAGCGCCAAAAACAAAAATCTTGTATATGACCATCCAATGAACATTTCTGCCAAGTTTGGTTCAAATCTGTTTTGTGGTTTCAGAAAAAAGATGAAAATGTGAAATTCCCATAGGGTCCAATGTTAAACTAAGTCGAGTCATGGCGGCCATCTTGAATTTCCGATCGGCAAACGATTCACAATTTTAGTACAGGAGCACCTAGTGATCATTCATGCAAAGTCACAATTCAATTGACTTAGTGGTTTCTGACAAGAAGATTTTTAAAATTTCAGCCAATGAGAACACATTATGGACCCTGGCAGCCATGTTGGATTTCAAATCAGCACCAAAAACACAAATCTGGTAGAGGACCATCCAGTGAACATTTCTGGCAAGTTTGGCTGATTTCTGTTCGGCGGTTTCAGAGAAGATTTAAATGTGAAAAGCTAACGGACGGACGACGGACGCTTACCCATGACAAAAGCTCACATGGCCTATGGCCAGGTGAGCTAAAAACAGATACAAACCGAGATTTGATTGAAAAAAAGAAAATATCACCATTTTGAGAACATGTTTACATTACTTTTATATTGGATACCAAAACTTCACAAAAAATCATATAGAGAAAGATATATTGTCGGTTCTTCTACATGTTCAACAAAATAACTGTCTATAACTACATTTGTATGGCTAAACTATTGTTTGAAGTCAAGGAGACACTGGATGACAAAATATCTTCATGTAGTAGCATGAATACAACTACCTCCTGCAATCGGTGACTATCAGCACAAGTTGGCAGTTCGAATCAGACATGGGGTAATCGTAATTTGTAATCGTAATCGGTTGTAATCGATTATATTTTTCATGTAATCGAATGTAATTTGTAATCAGACATTTTTTAGATTACATGTAATCGATTACATTCATTTTGATCCTGTAATCATGGTTACTTTCTGATTACATTTAGATTACTTTTCATCATTTTGACTTATTTTGTCTTAACTGAAACATATATCTCCTTAGATATTTAATGTATGATTTATGTAAATGAATGTTCTTCATGAAATTTATTAAACAAATAGTGTAGATATTATTATATGCTTAATTGCAATCAAAACTATCACAGCTACAAAAAATATTAAGTATAAATTATGACTTCAAAGACTTGATATCCCAACAAATAATATTTCCATTTCAATTTCTTTAGGGTTTCAAAAATTCAGTGAAAACAGTTTGTTGGCTTGTGTAAAACACAACAAGCTCTAAAATTTTAAATTATCTGACACATCTTTCAAGATTTCATATATGAAATGCTTCTATGAAAGACTATCACCATGTCCTCATGATTCGCATAAGACAAAGAAATATTTTATATAAACCAAAACAGGTATCTCATGAAGATTTCTTATAAAGGTTTAAAAAGAGATTTAAATTTAAATAAAGATATTATATAAAAAGCAAAATGTAAATTATAATTTTCAGAAACATTTATTTATGATGCTGTACATACATGTATATTACAAATTAACTGATAAATAGCAAGTTGTAATATTTGTAAAATTTTGGATTTTTTTTTTAAAGAATATTATAATGGGGCTTGTATTTGATATTCAGATATATGTGATATTTCTGCATTTTATTTTGGTGCTGATTTTCCTTTTAATATTGGCTTATATGATAAATTACTTGTGGGTTGATATTTTATTAAACCTATTTACATAAATTAAGGATTTAGTTTTCATATTTAGACTGAGAAATTGTGTACATTTTTAAGTAAGTTTTTAGAATCAGAATGATTTTTGTTTTTTTATCTTCTGAATTATATATCAAGGACAAACATTCAAATTTTATCAGGTAATTAACTGCTAGTTTATTATTCCCAATAGACTTTCACAGGATGTTTGAAATTATTTGATATATATTATTAAAATGTGCAAATGTATGTTATAATATTTACTAATAGTATAAGATGGAATCAATATTGGTCATATATAGTAATAAGAGAAGACATATTTTATGAAAAATAGGAAAATGAGAATTGCTGTTTATAATTTATAATTTACAATGTATTGTTTGTTATTGCATGTAATGATCACATTACAACTGAATTGTAATTCATAGTTCTGATCAAGAAATACATTAAAAAAAAAAGAGATATTGGACAGATGCACACGAAACAAAATAACATAAAAAACTAATATATTGGTTGTCATGACATTAAATGTAATTGATTACATTTACAAAGTGATTGTAATTTAATCGATTACATTTGAAAATTGATGTAATCGTAATGTAATGTAATCATGAAAATTGCAGAGTAATTGTAATGTAATCGATTACATTTGAAAGTAATTGACCCCAAGTCTGGTTCGAATCCTGCTCATGGCGAGGTGTACTCCATACAACCTATGAGATAACGTTTGTCATTGATTTGGGGTGGTTTTCGCTGGGTACTCTGTTTTCCTCTACCAATAAAACTCACTGCCATGATATAACTAAAATATTATTGAAAGCGGCGTTAAACACCATAAATCTTACCTAACCTAAAGCTGAAAGCAGATGATCACATGACATTTTGTAAAGTTTATTTTTCTATTAGGCTTGGCCAGAAGTTTCTGAGGAATATGAGCTAATGAAAACCATGGGTCATGAAAATCCTGTGTAAAATTATTTAGTTGAAATATGAGCTAATGAGAACCATGGATCATGAAGATCCTGTGTAAAATTGTTTAGTTGAAATATGAGCTAATGAGAACCATGGATCATGAAGATCCTGTGTAAAATTGTTTAGTTGAAATATGAGCTAGTGAGAACCATGTGTCATGAAGATCTTGTATAAAATTGTTAGTTGAAATATGAGCTAGTGAGAACCATGGGTCATGAAGATCCTGTATAAAATTGTAAAGTTGAAATATGAGCTAATGAGAACCATGGGTCATGAAGATCCTGTGTAAAATTGCTTAGTTGAAATATGAGTTAGTGAGAACCATAGGTTATGAAGATCCGGTGTAAAATTGTTTAGTTGAAATATGAGCTAGTGAGAACCATGGGTCATGAAGATCCTGTGTAAAATTGTTTAGTTGAAATATGAGCTAGGGAGAATCATGGGTCATGAAGATCCTTTGTAAAATTGTTTAGTTGAAATATGAGCTAGTGAGAACCATGGGTCATGAAAATCCTTTGTAAAATTGTTTAGTTGAAATATGAACTAGTGAGAATCATGGGTCATGAAGATCCTGTGTAAAATTGTTTAGTTGAAATATGAGTTATTGAGAACCATGGATCATGAAGATCCTGTGTAAAATTGTTTAGTTGAAATATGAGCTAGTGAGAATCATGAGTCATGAAGATCCTTTGTAAAATTGTTTAGTTGAAATATAAGCTAGTGAGAATCATGAGTCATGAAGATCCTGTGTAAAATTGTTTAGTTGAAATATGAGCTAGGGAGAATCATGGGTCATGAAGATCCTGTGTAAAATTGTTTAGTTGAAATATGAGCTAGGGAGAATCATGGGTCATGAAGATCCTTTGTAAAATTGTTTAGTTGAAATATGAGCTAGTGAGAATCATGAGTCATGAAGATCCTTTGTAAAATTGTTTAGTTGAAATATGAGCTAGTGAGAATCATGAGTCATGAAGATCCTTTTGTAAAATTGTTTAGTTGAAATATGAGCTAGGGAGAATCATGGGTCATGAAGATCCTGTGTAAAATTGTTTAGTTGAAATATGAGCTAGTGAGAACCATGGGTCATGAAGATCCTGTGTAAAATTGTTTAGTTGAAATATGAGCTAGTGAGAATCATGAGTCATGAAGATCCTTTGTAAAATTGTTTAGTTGAAATATGAGCTAGGGAGAATCATGGGTCATGAAGATCCTGTGTAAAATTGTAAAGTTGAAATATGAGCTAGGAAGAATCATGGGTCATGAAGATCCTTTGTAAAATTGTTTAGTTGAAATATGAGCTAGTGAGAATCATGGGTCATGAAGATCCTTTGTAAAATTGTTTAGTTGAAATATATGAGCGAGTGAGAACCATGGGTCATGAAAATCCTTTGTAAAATTGTTTAGTTGAAATATGAGCTAGTGAGAATCATGGGTCATGAAGATCCTTTGTAAAATTGTTTAGTTGAAATATATGAGCGAGTGAGAACCATGGGTCATGAAAATCCTTTGTAAAATTGTTTAGTTGAAATATGAACTAGTGAGAATCATGGGTCATGAGGATCCTGTGTAAAATTGTTTAGTTGAAATATGAGTTATTGAGAACCATGAATCATGAAGATCCTGTGTAAAATTGTTTAGTTGAAATATGAGCTAGTGAGAATCATGAGTCATGAAGATCCTTTTGTAAAATTGTTTAGTTGAAATATGAGCTAGTGAGAATCATGAGTCATGAAGATCCTTTGTAAAATTGTTTAGTTGAAATATGAGCTAGGGAGAATCATGGGTCATGAAGATCCTTTGTAAAATTGTTTAGTTGAAATATGAGCTAGTGAGAATCATGGGTCATGAAGATCCTTTGTAAAATTGTTTTGTTGAAATATGAGCTAGTGAGAACCATGGGTCTTGAAGATCCTTTGTCAAATTGCTTAGTTGAAATATGAGCTAGTGAGAATCATGAGTCATGAAGATCCTTTGTAAAATTGTTTAGTTGAAATATGAGCTAGGGAGAATCATGGGTCATGAAGATCCTTTGTAAAATTGTTTAGTTGAAATATGAGCTAGTGAGAATCATGGGTCATGAAGATCCTTTGTAAAATTGTTTAGTTGAAATATATGAGCTAGTGAGAACCATGGGTCATGAAAATCCTTTGTAAAATTGTTTAGTTGAAATATAAACTAGGGAGAATCATGGGTCATGAATATCCTTTGTAAAATTGTTTAGTTGAAATATGAACTAGTGAGAATCATGGGTCATGAGGATCCTGTGTAAAATTGTTTAGTTGAAATATGAGTTATTGAGAACCATGAATCATGAAGATCCTGTGTAAAATTGTTTAGTTGAAATATGAGCTAGTGAGAATCATGAGTCATGAAGATCCTTTTGTAAAATTGTTTAGTTGAAATATGAGCTAGTGAGAATCATGAGTCATGAAGATCCTTTGTAAAATTGTTTAGTTGAAATATGAGCTAGGTAGAATCATGGGTCATGAAGATCCTTTGTAAAATTGTTTAGTTGAAATATGAGCTAGTGAGAATCATGGGTCATGAAGATCCTTTGTAAAATTGTTTTGTTGAAATATGAGCTAGTGAGAACCATGGGTCTTGAAGATCCTTTGTCAAATTGCTTAGTTGAAATATGAGCTAGTGAGAATCATGAGTCATGAAGATCCTTTGTAAAATTGTTTAGTTGAAATATGAGCTAGTGAGAACCATGGGTCATGAAGATCCTGTGTAAAATTGTTTAGTTGAAATATGAGCTAGGGAGAATCATGGGTCATGAAGATCCTTTGTAAAATTGCTTAGTTGAAATATGAGCTAGTGAGAATCATGGGTCATGAAGATCCTTTGTAAAATTGTTTAGTTGAAATATATGAGCTAGTGAGAACCATGGGTCATGAAAATCCTTTGTAAAATTGTTTAGTTGAAATATAAACTAGGGAGAATCATGGGTCATGAAGATCCTTTGTAAAATTGTTTAGTTGAAATATGAGCTAGTGAGAACCATGGGTCATGAAAATCCTTTGTAAAATTGTTTAGTTGAAATATGAACTAGTGAGAATCATGGGTCATGAAGATCCTTTGTAAAATTGTTTAGTTGAAATATGAGCTAGTGAGAATCATGAGTCATGAAGATCCTTTGTAAAATTGTTTAGTTGAAATATGAGCTAGTGAGAATCATGAGTCATGAAGATCCTTTGTAAAATTGTTTAGTTGAAATATGAGCTAGGGAGAATCATGGGTCATGAAGATCCTGTGTAAAATTGTTTAGTTGAAATATGAGCTAGTGAGAACCATGGGTCATGAAGATCCTGTGTAAAATTGTTTAGTTGAAATATGAGCTAGTGAGAATCATGAGTCATGAAGATCCTTTGTAAAATTGTTTAGTTGAAATATGAGTTAGGGAGAATCATGGGTCATGAAGATCCTGTGTAAAATTGTTTAGTTGAAATATGAGCTAGGAAGAATCATGGGTCATGAAGATCCTTTGTAAAATTGTTTAGTTGAAATATCAGCTAGTGAGAATCATGAGTCATGAAGATCCTTTGTAAAATTGTTTAGTTGAAATATGAGCTAGTGAGAATCATGAGTCATGAAGATCCTTTGTAAAATTATTTAGTTGAAATATGAGCTAGGGAGAATCATGGGTCATGAAGATCCTGTGTAAAATTGTTTAGTTGAAATATGAGCTAGTGAGAACCATGGGTCATGAAGATCCTGTGTAAAATTGTTTAGTTGAAATATGAGCTAGTGAGAATCATGAGTCATGAAGATCCTTTGTAAAATTGTTTAGTTGAAATATGAGCTAGGGAGAATCATGGGTCATGAAGATCCTGTGTAAAATTGTTTAGTTGAAATATGAGCTAGGAAGAATCATGGGTTATGAAGATCCTTTGTAAAATTGTTTAGTTGAAATATGAGCTAGTGAGAATCATGGGTCATGAAGATCCTTTGTAAAATTGTTTAGTTGAAATATATGAGCGAGTGAGAACCATGGGTCATGAAAATCCTTTGTAAAATTGTTTAGTTGAAATATGAGCTAGTGAGAATCATGGGTCATGAAGATCCTTTGTAAAATTGTTTAGTTGAAATATATGAGCGAGTGAGAACCATGGGTCATGAAAATCCTTTGTAAAATTGTTTAGTTGAAATATGAACTAGTGAGAATCATGGGTCATGAGGATCCTGTGTAAAATTGTTTAGTTGAAATATGAGTTATTGAGAACCATGAATCATGAAGATCCTGTGTAAAATTGTTTAGTTGAAATATGAGCTAGTGAGAATCATGAGTCATGAAGATCCTTTTGTAAAATTGTTTAGTTGAAATATGAGCTAGTGAGAATCATGAGTCATGAAGATCCTTTGTAAAATTGTTTAGTTGAAATATGAGCTAGGTAGAATCATGGGTCATGAAGATCCTTTGTAAAATTGTTTAGTTGAAATATGAGCTAGTGAGAATCATGGGTCATGAAGATCCTTTGTAAAATTGTTTTGTTGAAATATGAGCTAGTGAGAACCATGGGTCTTGAAGATCCTTTGTCAAATTGCTTAGTTGAAATATGAGCTAGTGAGAATCATGAGTCATGAAGATCCTTTGTAAAATTGTTTAGTTGAAATATGAGCTAGTGAGAACCATGGGTCATGAAGATCCTGTGTAAAATTGTTTAGTTGAAATATGAGCTAGGGAGAATCATGGGTCATGAAGATCCTTTGTAAAATTGTTTAGTTGAAATATGAGCTAGTGAGAATCATGGGTCATGAAGATCCTTTGTAAAATTGTTTAGTTGAAATATATGAGCTAGTGAGAACCATGGGTCATGAAAATCCTTTGTAAAATTGTTTAGTTGAAATATAAACTAGTGAGAATCATGGGTCATGAAGATCCTGTGTAAAATTGTTTAGTTGAAATATGAGTTATTGAGAACCATGAATCATGAAGATCCTGTGTAAAATTGTTTAGTTGAAATATGAACTAGTAAGAATCATGAGTCATGAAGATCCTTTGTAAAATTGTTTAGTTGAAATATGAGCTAGTGAGAATCATGAGTCATGAAGATCCTTTGTAAAATTGTTTAGTTGAAATATGAGCTAGGGAGAATCATGGGTCATGAAGATCCTGTGTAAAATTGTTTAGTTGAAATATGAGCTACTGAGAACCATGGGTCATGGAGACCCTGAGTAAAATTGTTTAGTTGAAATATGAGCTAGTGAGAGCCATTGGTCATGACTATCATGTGTAAAATTGTTTAGTTGTCCCTATTGTCCTTTATTTTATTTAAACAAATAATATAATACACATCTATGACATTCCAGGTAGAAAATGTGTTCCTTTTAATGGAGTTGATGTCTTAAAGTCTGATGATGATGTAACTCCATGACTGTGACCATGACCATGACTGTGACCATCACCATGACCATGACCTTCAATATGAGATTTCAATCCGAGTGATCCACTGTCTAGTATTGGTGATGGACCATGTTGTTGATGCTGTCCAAAATTTGTGGAAAATGCTGGACTTCCTAACACACCAAAACCAGATGCTCTTGTCCAGTCGTCTTTGAATATTTGTATTGTAAGCATGTTAACCATATTGGACAGTCTGCTGTATACATGAGCCAGTACCATTTGTTCATCAGCATCTCGTCTGACACGAACCTGTACTGATCCAGCCTACAACCAGTAATTATCAGTCAAAATAAATAATTTAAAAAAATGGTTTTATTATTCACTTAAGATATATTTAGGATACTTTTTTTAACAGTATTTCTTTTATTGAAAAAGCTGTTAATCTCCTTCAACGTTAATGTTTAATTTGTCATCATGCACTAGATATATTGAAAGTAAAATGTTTGGCCCAGTTACCATTGATAAAAGTAAAATGGTTGGCAAAATCACCATTCATGACAGCAGTTTTTATGCACTATTTATAATTTACACTCATATGAAGTACAGTGAAACTTGTCTAAGCTGAACCCTGAATAATTCTCTAGAACTTTGTTGTAGCATTATCTTACCAGAACTCCAAATGACAAGGTCCAGAAATGTTCATGTCTAAACTCCAGAACTCCATCTAATGTAGAGGCTTCACGTAGCACCTTATCTAGATGACTTAGCAAATGTGATGGTGCTGTCTGAAAACAAAACAAAACGAAAATGCTTTGATACCTAAAGTTTTATTTATTTTGTATAAATTCCAAGACTTATACATTTGACAATTTAAAGAAAAAACATTCCTTAAATCTGAGGCTCCAAGAAGCCTCTAATGACTCACCTGGTTTTCAATATAATCAAAAATAAAAATAAAAAATTTACAGAAAAAGTCAGAATAACTATCATGATTATGTTGAACATGTTAAAATTCAAATATCAGCTGATTCCAGCTTAAAATTAGCCTATTCTTGCAATTTAAAGAAATTTCAATTTTTAGTAACAGCAGCCATCTTGGATGGAAGACAGAGCTGTCAGACAAAATTTTGGATGTGGTCCACCAAACCACTTTCCATTCAAATTTGGATAAAGGGTATCTTTGAAGATTTTAAAGTGATTTTTTTTTAAATCAAAATAAGCCTAATTTGCATAATGGGTATAAATCAGCTAGATGGCCAATTGTATTTAGGGTTGTATAATGCACAGGATTTTGCCCAGATTCTTTAATTTGTAGGAGGGGTGCACATTATAAACGGGAACAATGTGTTTCACTCTTTCCCAGACCGGGAAATCACATGTCCGCCAATAAAACCCAACACATTTAATATTTTGCAACTTTATTGAAGATGAAAAGAGATAAATGGTTCTTAAATTCTCCCAGCAAATGAAACATGCTCAAAGGACTGAAAAATATATACGATTGATATTTAATTCTTACATTTCCGACGAGGGGGTGCACATTATGCACCAATGCACATTATACAACCCTAAATACAGTATGTTCTATTTATGGTAACAGCAGTCATGTTGGATGATTAGCAGGATTATCGGATACAAAAAGTTGATTCATCTCAACTTTGGTTCAAGTTGGCCCAGTGGTGTCAGAGAATTAGATTTTTTTTAAAGTTTATGATGGACGGTCGCCAGGTGATGGCAAAAGCTCATATGACCCTTTGGTCAGTTGTGCCAAAAAATAAATTATGTTTTCTATTTACTACATGAGTGCAGAGTTATTGCTGGAATAATTGTGTATGGAGATGGTGGCAGCAGGGATTTGAAGTATATCCCACATGCATACAGTCATACTGGGTTGATACCGTTGCTGGTGAACTATTAGTCCCCGAGGTTATCATCCACCCAGTAGTTTCGGCACTGACATGGTTTATTAGATATGTTTATTATTGAAATTTTCAGTTCCTAAATAATGTAATTATTATCAAAACTAAGGTTCTCCTCCCACAGACATAGGTGACCTTAGCCGATTTTGGATATCCTGTTTAAGCCTGTCTAGTTTATTGCTCCCAAATACTTTTAAATTATTTGGCTTTCTCATATTTTATATTGAGCGTACCTGATGAAGGCTATTCCAGAAAAATTTCATGCACACTAAATTTGATATCTACATTTTTATTCACTCGATATAAAAATACTAACCATTGATATCTTTGTAGTATGAAAATCACACCCATTCACCTATTGTAGATGAATAATTTTAAAATAATCAAACCTTTGACCAAGTCATTGACATCAAGCTGTCATATACTATTGAATTAGATTAAACATGTATTTTTATATTCTACCTGTGGTAATTACCACCCATAGATATACTGAAGTGTGAAATTTATAATCCAATTTTATATTGGAGAGCTAATAAAATTGACCTATACCAGCGACACCTTTGTATATGTGGTAATAACTACTCATTGTCATGTGTATCTGCAGTTAACATTTGAGCCCATTTTTACTTATAATATAAAGCAGCAATAGGCAATCAAACAATTAAACTGTAAATATCATAATAATTGACTTGGTAACAGTTTGTTGTGGTCAAAGTGTCAAAATCAAGTGACAAAACAGAAGGGTCATGGATATGGTGTTAAACACCACTTTCAACAATATTCATATCGTGGTGGTTAGGGTTATGGGGGCCGTCATGGTCGTGATTGTGTGGTAGTTGGATTTACAACTACCTGTGCAATCAGTGCCTATCACCACTAACGTGAGTTCGAACCCCGTTCATGGCGAGGTGTACTCAATACAACATTATCTGATCAAGTTTGTCAGTGACTTGTGGCAGGTCTATGGTTTTCTCTAGGTACTCCGGTTTCCTCCATCAGTTAAACTGACCACCATGATATAACTGAAATATTGTTGAAAATGATGTTAAACATCATAACCCTAACCCTACTTTTGCTACTTATATTAACTCCCTTTTTTAATGTTAATGTTAATTTACCATAAGTTTATGCCAAGCCATATATTATTAAACATTGCTTATAAGACAATGATTATAGTAAAAAAACTAATCTTGCAGTCAGAATACCACAAATGAGTAACTGAACAACACAGTAATTCATAGGCGTTAGCACATGAGTGAATTATTTTCGATATTCTAAATGCTAGAGTAGTTATACTTTATATTACATACATTTAACCCTTTTGTTTGTGCTAATAAGACATTAAACTAGAGGCTTCCAGGGGTCTGTAATCGCTCACCTGGTTTTCAATTTGACATCTAATCAATCCCAACCTTTATTCTGTGACAAGGATCATTGCATAAAAATTCAGAAGGAACTTTCAACTAGAATAATCGTAAATGTCATTGCTTGGAAACCTTTGCCTTGCATCTACAGACTGAAGATAATGACAGACCCAAAACATAATATGACTCTCCGTTTTGCAGTCATATAAATAATTACCAAAGGCTTGTTTTTCTCCCTGTTTCTAAACTCGTACAAATAAATTTTATATTTTCCGACAATGTATGTATATTGTGTTTATCCAGTAATGTCAAAAAGTCCAAAAACAATGGCCAAATTATCTGAAAATACCTGAAACAAGTGTCGTTCTAATTGTTTTCAGTGGTGTTCTCTTTGAAGTCTGTTCTTATACCGCTACCATTTCTTATTGTCGCTCTACATGAATAAAGTCCCAGAAAAGTTTTATTAGGCCTATGACTAAATAACACAAGTTTATTTGACCCCTTTTATTAGTACTTAAAATCACACAATTGCAGGATATATGGCCATATAAAAACCTAACTGTAGTTTCCCTTACCTGTAAGAGTATTTTACCAGTATAAGCACTCATAGGAAACATTGTACCACATGTCATTATAGCTATACACACTGCTGCCCATGTATCAGCTGAATGATATAACCTAAAAATAGATATGATGTAATATAGTACCATACTTCATTGTAGCTATACTCTCTTACATAGTTATATTTCCTTACTCTTTCATATACTTCTGTCAAATATCATAAAACTAGTATTATTAGATGACTTGTTTCAATTTTATACCTCATTTATTACTTAGTAAGTGTGAACTTGGAACCCAAGACAAGATTAACATCTGTAAACAACTATAATTATGGATAGTTATTGATTTTTAAAAAAAAAATAGGTTGAGAAACAATAGCAAATTTAGGTCTGTTATGCAACACAACACCTCATTCTCAAAGAGTCATGCTAGTATGTTATGACTGTTTTATTCATTTTGTATCAAACAACACCTCATCCCTAACGAGTCACACAAATATGTTTTACTCACTTTGTATCAATGAGAATATATGTTATTAAGAGTGCTATTCCTCCAGTAAATCCTATCAATGCCATTGGATTCAGTCTTGGTAACAACAGCTTACTCAAACCAGGTACACAGTGACAAATACTGAAATATATTAGAACAAAATCATCAATTTTACATATGTAATTTTCAACTGTTTAGATGTCTAAAGTCAGTCATATCATTGTGCATGTCAAAACTAATAAACAAATTTGGCTGTATCACACTATTAAATTGCAATATGGCATATATGTTGGGGGTCCCTTAAGCCATGGCCCATATTGGCCCATACATTAATAAGGCCCTGGCTCACCTGCTTTCAAACAGAAATGTCAACAAATATGTCCTGCAGAGGACAGTAAATAGCTCAGTAAAATCAGAATTTTTTTTTCTCATGTCAAATGGAAGCAACCTTGAATTTCCAATCAACATAAACTACATAAACTTGTTAAAGGACTCATACAATGAACATATAAAAATATATTTGGTTCAATCAATTCAATGGTTTCTGAAATAGCATATTTCTTATAGACTTGATGTCAGCAGACAAATTGGATTTCTGGTGTCAAATTAATCTTAAACTTAAAGTTAAATCACTTTAACTTTATCCCTTTTAATTCTTTTAAAAAAAATCAACAAATGATGACAACATTAACAATGAAAAATAACCTGACCTGATTTAAAGGGGCATTATCTGCCAAAATCGTAAATTTTTGTTACCCATAAAAACTATCAGATATGATTGATGCCTTAATAAAACGTGTTTCTGTAACTTATACATGTTATGAAATGTACGTGCATTGGGGGGAAAAGGTGCAACTGCTCGTGTTTTGAGATCGATCAAGAAATGGACGCCATCTTATTAATTATCGGCATTGTTAACGGGGTTTGCCGAATCGTCATTAAAACAGTACAACAATGCACTTATTTCTTATTTTCTGTGAATCTGCTTTTTGTCGGCGTTAATTACGGATAAAGAACCATGCAAGTTTGCAGTTAATAAACGACAAAATACAAATTATTCGTTTTTACCTGTCACTAGTAAGGTCAGAGAAAGCGAGGTCAAATTATTTGCTTGCAAGGAAATAATAAATCGATGGTAATTTTCGTTCTCAAAAGTCGAAAAGTGGTACGATAAGCTGCTTAATGTGAAATATTTACCTTTATTTCATCATTTTAAAGCTATTTACCAATTTTCAGAACATATAATTTTTTTGGTCAAAATCGTAGCTAATGCCTCTTTAAGGTCATTATAGATTCTACTTATTTATTAAATTATGAAATAACATGAATAAGGTTCTATAATGAAACCTGTCGAAACCGAACCCTGAATAAACTAGAATCCTGTATAAACCAAACTATAAATAAAGTCGCAATATGAGAAATCTTTCTGAAATTAATCTGCATAAACTGAACACCTGTCTATTCTGAACACAAAAGTTGGTCCCAAGGAGGTTCGGCTTAGACAGGCTTCACTGCATTCGAATAAGTATTAGGGTAATATTTGTTTAATTTTATGTAGACCTACCTCTCACTCATATCAGTCATATGTTCTTGTAGCCAGCTAGAACTAGAAGCATCCACCACATGGTTCATAGCTCTGTTGTTAATACTGTATGTCAAGGTAAAGTGTACAATAAAGGCAAATATAGTGGCTATGATCAGTCTACCTCTGAAAAGTCAAGCAAATATAGTGGCTATGATCAGTCTACCTCTGAAAAGTCAAGCAAATATAGTGGCTATGATCAGTCTACCTCTGAAAAGTCAAGCAAATATAGTGGCTATGATCAGTCTACCTCTGAAAAGTCAAGCTGATATAGTGGCTATGATCAGTCTACCTCTGAAAAGTCAAGCAGATATTTGTTTTGTAATCATATAATGAAACCTATACAAACCCAGTGTAACCTGAACTTTAAATTTAGCCTACTACGATGTTGAAAGTGGCATAAAATTGAGTATGAAGATCTGAAATATCTGTAAAGTTAATCTGTCTAAATCAAACACTTGTTTATTCCAAACAATAATGGTTACCCAAATAATGATCGATTTAGACAAGTGTCACTGTATTTTAATGGTAGTTTCGAAAAAATGTATTATAAAAAAAAGTCTTGATTTTTTCATTGTTGCTTTCAAATGAAGCAAAGTAACTGTGAGATGTACAACAGCAATCAAAGCAATGTTGTATCAGCTTGCTCAGGCATATCATGGTCACTTGAACATTCATGAGAGCAGTCAGTGTTTGACTTAAACATATCAATGTTTTCACCTGACATTATCAATACCCTGATACTGAGCTTATCACTTCGTTGATGTCACTTCTGATTTTCTTTGTTCACAGACCACTTGACACATAGAATTCACATTTTAATACAATAAAAGGGTTGGGAAATTTCAAATATCATCTGGATATCAATCATCAGATACTGTCAAATATAAGCTACAATGAAACCTGTATTAAGAGGTCACCTTTGGGACAAAGAAAAAGGGGTCTTTTAAAACGGGTGTCCTCTTAAAAAGGTTAAATTTATGTGAAATTTTCTATGAGAGGAAAGAAAAATGTACCTTTTAATACAGGTGACTACTTAAAACAGGTGACCACTTGGGAAGGTTTGACTGTACTTAATAGAATATGAAGATTGATGGCTCGTTTTGTTAGCACTCACTCACTAACTCAGCATATCTTCATACTCTGTCTCATGTCTGATATTTTGAAGATATTTATATGCAGAGAAGCTGATATCAAATGCAACTTTCATTTTCCTACAACATCATGACCTGTTCTTTATTTAAAATCCTACAATGACTGTGAGATGTAGAACAACATTCAAAATGTTGTTTTTTAACGTGATGAAGTGTAACATAAGATTTTGTTTTTAGTTCATTCATCATTATATCTTTCTTTTATGAGAAAAAAACAAATAATACTTGAAAAATAGCCTTTCCTAGATATACAATGTAACCTCTCTTAACCCTTTTACAATATTTTTTTCCGTACTCAGTCAAATAATGTCAAACTTACGTATGGATATCTGGTTGTATAAACATTCGCTCTACACTGAAATTTACACATAAACTTTATTAAAAATATGATCATTTTAACATTTCATATTTTATAACGTAAAAAAGCTATGACAGGAAAAGAAGATATATGCATCAATTTCAGCCATTCAGAAACCTAAACGCAAATGTTAGAATCCTGTTCATGGCGAGGTGTACATGATACAACATTATGTGATAAAGTTTGTCAGTGACTTGCGGCAGGTCGGTGGTTGTCTCCGGGTACTCAGGTCTACTCCATATATATCCATACCCATAAAACACCATAACCCTATATGCAAATGCATTATTTGTAACTTACGCCACCACTAGTTTTACTGATAGTACAACAAATCATGGATGGAGAAGAAAAGGGAAGTAATTATGTACCACATTTTTGTTTAATACATTATTAAAAAGAAAAATAGAAAGAACAATCAAAACATTTTTCCCTATAGAAATGAGTACCGTATATATCAATATAATATTTAACATAGTCACATTATTTACAACCATCAAAAAGTAAACACAAACATTTCTCAAATAGCATATGAGCAAGGGAAATAACTCTCTACATTTCTTTGGTCTTGCAATCTGTTATAATTAATCTGTGTGGTATATATGCTTTCCAAAATAATTTACAATTGTTTTTGTAAATGATTTTACTCATTTTGCTGCTAAAATTGCATTAAAAAAAAGTAGGTTTATTTGGGATCTGTTACTATGATATTATAAACATATTGCCCTTGGATGAAGGTGTTAGGGTAGATTAACATACGAGAGGGAAAATTATCACCCTCGACTTCGTCTCGGGTGATAATTTTTTCAGAGTGTGTTAATCACCCTAACACCTTCATCCAACGGCAGTATGTTTTTTATTATACTGAATGCCTAATGATTCAGGTGTGCATTATGTTATTAGAAGGACAATTGTTAAAAAAATAAAAAGTCATAAATTAAGATAGTTTACTTACATTAACAACAACAAAACATCAAATAGCAACAACTTTAACTTTATAACAATTAGTGTAAAATGTTAATTGTATATTTTGATAAATATTATCACATGTTTGCTTCTATATTCTGACTATTGCATAAATAATTTTCAAGGTAGGCTATAATTGTTTTATCATTTTTCAATATTATTATTTAAATACATGTCTTAAAATTTTGAAATTTTATGAAAACTTTAAATTTTTTTAAACTTTTTGAAAATTTTATCATTTTGAAATTTTTTGAAAATTTTGAACTTTAAAATAAAATATTATTATTTTTATTTTAGAGTTTTGAAAATCGGTAAACCTTGACCGGAGCGGGTGTCAATTTTTCCGGATCGGCAAACTTCAGGCTCAGCGGGTGTTAATTTTAGGCATTAACACCCGTTGCTAGGGATGGGCGGGGCTTATGAAAGGTTAGTGAAAATTAACAAATGCCACTTGTCCAATGAAATGAATGGATCATGTAAGAAATTTGCATAAAGTATAATAATATATATTATTACCTACCTTTCTTTCAAAATAAATAAGGAACCCAGCTGTGCCAACATGGTACTAGCAAAAACTGCCAACACTTCAAATCTCTCATATCTAGAGTTACAGATTAGAAATGATTAAATATTGATAATCATTTGTTATCATTGTGGAATATTTAACTCTTATTGGTAAATATATAAACACTACAAAAGTCTAAATTTGTGTCCCGACCAAATTCTCCATACATTTGCAGTGGCAGACAAAGTCGTTGACACATCCCTTCCCTCATTTCTATATAGTTATTACTGTACTTGTTCTCTTTTGGAATATAACTAATATACTGCTAGCTGGACGTTAAGCAATAATCAATCAATCAAATAACCATAAACTAATTATTTCAAAAATGCCATATTCCTTTGCATGCCATAATTCTTCAAAAATTCAATTAAAAAAATAAAACATCTTAAGATGAACTGTTGGTTATCATGTGCTTATATGGAAAAGTATAAATACCTTTGGGAAATTCCCTACATATTATTCATGCATCTACTCACGAGTACAGATAAATTAAATGAACGAGACAGGAACAAATCTGTATCATATTCATAATTTTTTTTTTGGGGGGTGGGGATAAAAAAATGATGTCAATGCACATATATTTATTAATAAGTAAATAAGTAAAAGTAAATCAACAAACCAAATTTCTGTAGCAATTGCAACAACAGGGAAAATGTCTCTAAAAAAAATGCTTTTGCATCAAGTATCAGGTGTTGGTAGGCTACATACACCTGAAACAGTTGTACATACCCAAAAGAATATGATGGTGTTGGTTTCTGTATCTGGACCCATAAACTGAGTAGACATATTAATAGACTGAAAAACAAAATATTTTCATATAAAATCTTAAAATTATTAACGCTGAAAATAAAAGCAAGTTAAAGTTTGTACAGACAATTAATTAATTACAAATACGAGTTTTGCAACTGCAAAGCATGCTGAAACAAATATTGATGCTGCTTCAGCCTGTTTGCTTAATATAAATTAAGAAGACAATACAAATATTCTTTATGTATTTAACGATAATATTACATTTAAGCTGATACCAGTTTAAAACCAAACCACATCTAAACCATAAGCCTGTGTATACTGAAAATAATACTGAAATCCTTAGCAAATTTAACGTCCTTAATTTATACAACTGTCTATTCTGTACAAAATTGTTGGTCCCAGGATGTTCTGCATGAAACAGGTTTAACAGTACAAGTGATCTTGCATTTGAGTGAAAGGCTCTATCAAATGTTTCCCATGTTGAGATAAGTGATCATGCATTGAAATTACTTAAATACTTTAGCTTTTTATGCAGTTGCAATTTGTACACTCTTAATCTTAATAAGTTCTGTATATTGTTTGAAGTTTATTGGTTTTGTCACAATATCTGTTTTTCACAACTGGGAGGTGCTATTATGAAAAGAAAGTTTAAACAAAGATGGTCAAAAATTTCAACAATATCAACTAAACAAACAATCACCTCTAACCTAAAAATAAACTATTTTTTGCTCAATTTAACTGTCAAGTTACGTCTGCCGTAATCATAAAATTTTATTTTAACTAAATTTTGCAAAACAAAATAATTTTATCTAATGTTAAATAAAAAAGTAATTCACAACATGTTTCCATATGCAAAGGGAAGTAATTCAAATCATGTTTGTTAGGGGAAGTAACTCACAACAGTTTAAACTTACCTAAAGATATCAAAAAAGGTTAAATATGTGTAGGCCGTTAAAGCTGAAATTATATAATATAGACATTGTTTGATATTCAGATATACAATGATAACTCCTCTATACTAAATATAAAATCAATTTCAGTCTTGATGGGTTTTTTTATGCATAAACATACTATCATTGATTTTTTTGCTTTAAACAGATGATGATGATGCCTTGATCACAAAAATAATTAAATCAAGATCACAAATCACAGAAAATATTTGTTTAAACCAAAGCAAAAGTAATTGACAATGTATGAATTACAGTATAAATCATTTATATACTGAATCATGGGTAATTAAATAGTGCTAATCACGGTTTCTCTTCTGATTAAATTCCGTAATACAAAATGTAGATATATTTGATTCAGTATTTTTATTTATAATTCTTTTAAGTGAATGAGGGAGTAAATATTGTTTAATTCAAATCTTGATTTTTTTGTCAGTAATATCATGGGCATAACATGTCATATTGTTGTATGAAATCTTTTTATCTTTACTTGCACTCGGCAATAATTCTAAAAACAGAATTTCTTATAGTGCCAGCTCGTCAGCTTGCAGTGGAGATGTCACCACAACAGAACATGTTATTTTTACAATGAGCTGGGCGAGTATTTCCTCTGTATGCTTATTTCTGTGTCCTTTGCGGAAAAGCAACCAGTACCAATTTAAGGAAGTCTTTTGTTTGACCTAAGCATTGGCTCAAACCTAGATCTCCCACACATAAGTACAGCATGCTTTCCATTACACAATATTCTCTTGTGTTCTTTTGACATAAAGAGTGTTGCAGTCTCGTATAGAAACCAACTTAACATGTCAAATTTGAACCTTATTAACTGAGAAAGATTTCCACATTTTTCTGTTATTTTTTCCACCACTTAATCTACATGTATGTAAACTAGATAGTTACATAAAGAATAATTTTTTATGACACAACACTTGTATCACATACATGTACATGTAAATTACTGTATTTGGCTATGTATAATACACGCATGTTACCATGGAAACAATGTTGTAGAAGGCATGTGTATAATAAGTCAAAGCATGGCCAGTGACATTTTTTGTTGTGCATGAATGTATCACAATGGTTAAATGTATATACTTATTATACTTACCCATACTGTTTGTTGAGTGGCACCATAACAATAGAATAAATGTACAAATACAATTAATTGCAAGAAACAACAGTATCTTCGTGCTCTGAAAATGAAATAATTGGAATTAGCAGGAATATAACGTATATTCTTCTAATTGTTTTCCATATTTAAACAGACCTGTTCAAGTTATCATGGCAAATTTAGCAAACAATTACTGTAAAAGGATCATAAACTTACATCTAAGAGGACAACACTCTAATATCATATTATAATGTTAAACACCAAAATGATAGATTTAAAGAGATCATTTTATTTTTATGTCACAAAGTTTGTAAGATAAAGGGAATCATCAATTTGTTTGCTTACGATTTATTGTCAAATTCAGTAAGAGTTGCTACCCTTTAACAAATAATTTGAAGGCAACTTCATTTCGCTGGGAAATTAACATTTTGATGGAAAAAAAAGTAATTTTCAAGTTTTTTGACAACTTAAATGGCCATTTAGTGTAAACATATTTTATTAATCAATACATATGAATATAGTACAACAATTTAAATACAACAATAGTAATGACTATGAATTAATTAAGAGGATCCGAAAACAAGTTATTAAACTTATATAAATCCGTATCCCAAGTTTAATTAAATCTACTTTTAATAATCTCAGAAGTTAGATTACGTTGTAAGGATCAGTGAAATGATAATTGTATTTACACCATAGGGGATGAATTGTGCAGGAAAATGAGAGGGGTTGGTGAATTGTGCAGGAAAATGAAAGGGGTTGGTGAATTGTGAATTACGGGGTAAATCGTTTACTACTTAAAATGAACTTTTGTACTGACAAGAAGATTTCTGTGTTCTGGTTAATTGTTAACTCATTAGATCCTACCAATAGAAGTTCAGTGGACAATGGAATAGGAAGGTTAAGGGCAAATATGTGGCGTTGTCTAGGTATGTTATAGTGAGGACAGTTGAGAAGATAATGAGTAGGAGTCTCTATAGCACCACATGTACAATGCGGTGAATTTACAATATTTTTCCGAAATAGATCGGAATTAAGAGCACTACACCCCATACGTATTCTAGCGTGAAAAATCTGTCCTAAACGGCTACCGACGTAAAAAAATGTGGGTTTATCATGTATAATATTAAGGTTCAGTCGCGATTTGAATACATTAATAGAAGGACAGTTTTTTGTGCTATCCGGAAGAAGATTCCAAGACCGTACTGTCTGAGGTAAAAAGTAATGTGCATATAAAGTGGTTCGAGCTCTGACAGGCGGAATTAACGTTGCATGTCTTGTATTGTGATCGTGAATATTTCGGAGGGTGTTAGGGACAAGACTACTCAAATACCCCGGGGTTAAGCCATTATTCATTTTATAAAAATATGTCAATCTATGTTTTTCCCTTCTGTCTTTCAAATATTCCCACCCGGTTTCTGCATATAACTTTAAAAGGGATACCAGGCGGGTACCCCCGGTAACAACCCTGGCAGCCTCTGCTTGTACGCTTTCTAATTTATTCGTATGGTAAACAGTTTTACAGTCCCAAACGACATCCCCATATTCTAATAAAGGCCAAATAAATGTCAAATAAATTTTTTCAAGGGTTCTTCGATCTAAAATGAATTTAAATTTTCTCATAATGTTGACTCTGGTAAAGGCTTTCTTGGTAATCAGGTCTACGTGCTTACCCCAATTTCCATCATTAGATATGGTAAGGCCTAAATGTTTATGTTCAGATACCATGTTTATGATCTTATTATCCATCATGAGTGGTGGATGAAGTGGGCGGTTAGATTTCCTAGATACGATCATACTTTCTGTTTTATCAGGGTTAAATTTAACCAGCCACTTCATAGACCAGTCATGAATTTTCGACAAGTCCGTATTCAAAGTCTCAGCAGCATCAACAGGATCGTCAACAATTATATAAAGACTAGTATCATCTGCAAATAACTTTATTGACGAATTTATGTCTGCTACTATATCGTTAATATAAATAATAAAGAACAGAGGTCCCAGAATTGATCCTTGAGGGACACCCACACAAACATTCCGCCAGTCAGAGCAACAACCGTTCATAACAACCCTTTGTTTTCTATCCAATAAATAATTTTCAATCCAAGACAATAACGGCCCGTGAATGCCAATCGATTTTAATTTAGTCAACAATCCCTTATGCCAAACCCGATCGAATGCTTTGCTAACGTCGCAAAAGACTACTCTAACTTCCTTTCCGTCGTCAAGTGCCTTACCGAATTCGTTCGTTATATATAAAAGCTGATTAATCGCAGAGTCGCCGGGAGTAAAACCAGATTGATTAGACGATATAATCCTATTTTCTAAAAGAAAATTGTAGATGTGCTTGTAGACACAGCGTTCCATAATTTTACCGATTATGCTAATGAGTGATATCGGGCGATAATTTTTCAATATACCAGGACTATCGTTTTTAAATACCGGAGTGACATTAGCCAATTTCCATTCGGATGGAAAAGAAGACAATGACAGTGATATGGCCACCTAGATTAGGCCCTGGGCTGGGTGACATTATATAGCTTCATTCTGTCATACATTGGTTATTTTTTTACCTGTTGTAATCTTGTTACATTAGAGATTTCTTTCAGCACTGTTCTAAAGAAAGATTTCTGTGTAGACAATGGATAAATTGTTCCCTAAAAATAATTTTACAACATATAAAAATCAAAATAAAATAAAACTTTAATTTATGTACAGTTTTGTTTTATTTGGCTCAAGTTTTGTGAGAATTAATACCAAAAGCATTTATGCACAATTTAAAGCTGATATCACCACCAATGATCTTAAAAGATCAGTTGGTACAATAATTGTATTTGAGAAATGTATAATGCTTAAAATGAAATTCTATACATCAGAATGACAGATGCCCACATGTAGTGTTTATCGACAGAAGTAAAGATTATGGCTCAAGTGCAGGCTATAGCTAGGGGTCATTTCACACTCATTCTAGTGTACAAGTTATGCCCATTATTGAAGGTGTTACTGTGACTTCGAGATGTAGAGTAGCAATAAAAGGGCTGTTCCTTTACTTGATTTTGTGTCCAAGTTTAGTACTAAATTCCTTTCATTAACTGATGTCACTCTTCTCATGAGGCCTCTTTTCACTGTAGACGAGGTTACTAATTATAAACAATCTAAAATATACAGGTAGTTATTCTTGAAAGACTAAATCTGACTTACTGATGTATAATACTTTGTACCCTCTCTTTGGAATTTACCATCTGAAAATATTGTACAAAAATATAGCAGTAAATGTACAGGTGTCATATCATATAAGGTATATTGAACCCCTAAAAATTTACCTCCTCCAATGGTATATTGAACATCTTGCTGTCTCTTGATTAGATATGAGGGGGTTTCAAATTACTATACAGGGGGGGGGGGGGGGGGGGTCAATATACCATGGATGAAAATTGACTCTGGTGTGAATATACCATCATGTTCAAAAAAACATATGATACCGGCATATATTATAAAGTAATTCACCAAATGTTGGTTGTGACAATGTGTTATTTCTGACATTTTTATCACATAGTGTTGTATCAAGTACAACTCACCATGAGTGGGATATGAACTCACAACATAGTGGTGATAGGCATTGATTGCATAGATCCAACTACCATACCAATTACCATATACTTGATGTGCTGAGCTATTGACGTATTGCTGACATTTATTGTTTTTTCAAAGTGAAAGTAAGTTTGCAATTTATTTACTTATACAGTAATCAACTAGATGACACCATCAACTTGTCAACTCACGTTACATCGCACTCTAAAATATGGTGACAGACTTTAGGTGGTGACCGATTTTAGGAGACAAGAGGATATATAAACAATTTGAATTGAACTTTTTACCGTAAGAAGAATTTGTATATGTGAAGTTAAGATTGTTTTGTTTCGATTCCATACCATCAATATCTAAAGTAACACTGCTCTGAATGATATCAGGAACAGAGTTATAGGAACTCATAGCTTGCTTCCCCCAATTTGTTTACGTTTCATAATCTGCGTCACATAAACTCCAGGAAACAGGGTCTACATTTCCTCTATAAAAACGCACAAGTGACAAAGATTTAATCCGGATTAGAGATCACGATATTGCGGTTGGCAATAAGTTTGGAAATCTTCACAAAATCTAATGATGTTTAAAAACGGGCCGTTGGTGTTTTATGTCAATGGTAAAAAGGTATGGTATTGTTTTCCTTGTTTTCATATTTGACAATTACTGACATCTTTAACTCCATCTTTGCATTGCATAGAAAGTTGAAACAAGCAACTGTCCTTAAATAGGACAAAACAAACACTTGAAACAGTCAATTGAACTTGAGCCAAGTTGAGTTGGAACTGTAACAGTGGTCTATTTAATATGTCACAGTGATATATTTGTCTTAATTTTTTGAGAATGCATTTTTTGTATTTTATTCAATTTTTGCTAAAATTATTAATCACAATATTTTGAAAAAACTATTTGTTAAAAAGACATCTGCATTCAATGATTATTTTTTTATACACAATTAAGAAAAGTGACATTTTGGCATATTTTTTATCCCCTCGCCAACGAAGTTGCGAAAGGATATAGTAACGCTACCGTCCGTCGGTAGAATGCTAGACATTTCGGCACTTACGAAGACATATCAGCACTGACACTTTGGAAAATTTTTAATGTATTTTCATGTTTATTCTACATTTAGTAAAAGAATAGTCAAATACTTGTTAATGAGGACATATCAATTTGTTTGCCCATTGTAGGAGAAATTTCAGTCAACGATTTCTCCACGGTCTGCCACCTTTGACACCCTTCGCACTGTAGTGCTTCTTGTCATGGATGAACGGTACTATTACCGGTACAATGAATACAATTATCGTCAGCCATTGTGAGTGAGAAAGAAGATCTGCAGTGAGTTTGTCCATTTTAAGATATAGATGGGCTTGTTACTTAAATTTCTCAAAATTCTTCAATAAGACTTCAATAAAAGCAGGGGCGGATCCAGGGGGGGGGGGGGGGGGGGGGGGGGCGCACCCGCCACACGTGCCCTCCCCCCCCTAAAATTGGAAAAAAAATATGATTTTTTGGTGTAAAATATGATTTTTCACACGAAATACCCCCAAAATTTTCGTGCCTCCCTCCGCTCGGCGCAATTTTTTTAAGTATGCCCCCCCCCCCCCCCCCCAAAACTTGAAATCCTGGATCCGCCCCTGAAAAGTACCCCTGTTTCAGCTTGGGCCTCTAAACAAACAAATGTGTAAGCCTCAGATGATGTGTTTCCATTGCGCTATACTTCAAATAAACTAATTAACTATCATTCCTTTGATCAAATTAACTCGTTAGATCTTTTGATCAAGTGAAATAATTAATTAACTATCATTACAAATATTAATTATGTATTACACTACAAATTTTATCATCCATAATTTGGTTTAATCAGATTATTTGCTTGTACCACAGTCGTATGAATTTTAGTCATAAATAGAAAAAAATAGTGAAAATTTAGATGTTGGGGTAATATAATATATACCCCGGTAATATTATAAGGTCATATATATTATATTACCCCAACATCTAAATTTTCACTATTTTTCTCTATTTATGACTAAAATTCATACGACTGTGCTTGTACTATACAGCCATCAGTGATGCAATGTATTGTTGTATTTTAAAATATTTTTATCTATAATTTGTAATAAACTTTATTTTCATAATCAGTGCCGATCTGTCCAGCCAAGTGCCGATTTGTCTACATTATTGAGTGCCGATTAGTCTAAGTGCCGATTTGTCTCGGTGCCAATTTGTCTTGCACCCCGTCCTTCCGTCCGTCCATCCTGCCGTAACATCCTTGTGAACACTCTAGAATCAATATCCTTCAATGGATTTTGACCAAACTTGGTACATACTTAGTCCTTAAGAGAATCTGGAACCCTATTGATTTTCTAGGTCAAAGGTCAAGGTCATTGGGTCAAATTTTTAGGTGAGGGGTATGCCACGCTTTGCATTGCCCTTGTTGCTAATTAATTTAACTTTATTATTATTCATCAAAATTGTCTTGCTGTTTTCATTGACATTATCTAGATCTGACAGATGTTAAAAATTTATTTTATTGTGTTAATTTTAGAGTATAATTCTTACATGACATGTTAATCTGAGTATTTTTATATTTTGGTATAAATAGAGTTAGCTAACCTTAATTTATTTGCATTTTTGTACTTTCTTTTTAAAATTGAAAACTAACTTTTACTTTTAGCATTTTGAACTTTGTAAAGTGATTTTATTTGGAACTTGTTTGGTATCTTCAACGTAACACATACTGAAACAACTTGTTGACATGACTTTGTGGTTTTGTATTTCTATCCATGCATATATACATTTATGCATTCTTCGTAAACATACAATGTAGGTGGGTCGTAAACAAGGCCATGTGCACCATGTGTCAACCAATCAATCCTTTACTAGAAAGATAGGACAATTTTAAATTTATGTTAATAAGAAACTAAAATTAGCGATAAAAAAGGTCACACTGAAGGAAAGAGTTTAAAAGGAACTAATGAGAAAATGTTAAAATATCTTATCAGAAACCACAAGCCTTATCATGCTTATTGAATCCAACCTGTACCTTAAATAATGTTTTGATAATGCATACAAATGTATGTATATGCAGGTAAACAAATCAGGTGTCGGTATGTTAAAGAGGACATTAAAATAAAGTCTTATAAATTTCAGGTAGAAGAACCAGATCCTGACCCTGGAGTAACTTTACTCTATTATCTGAGGAAAAAACGTATCCTTCATTTAAATTATATTTCAATATTAAGTTAGATGTTTGCAAATCTATACAATTTCTGGATACATTGATACAGTGTACATGTGTTGTTGATTAAAATATAATATGATTAGCATATATACAAATCATTCAAATCATGCTTGACCTTTTCATGAATGGCAACATTAACATTATATATAGAACAACATTAGTGACAGTACATATAAATATAGATTTTCTATATTAGACATAGATATATTTTCACACCAAAAAATGGGACATTTTACTAAAGAGAGTGGAAAATAACTTATCCCCTGTTTGATACAAATGTGGGACATTGATTGGTCAATGACCCGAGCATACAAAACCCATGCATTAGGCTTGTAGTTATGTACCGTCACAGGGGCCTATGTTGTTATACATGTCAAACTCATATAACCTTAAAGTGCTTTGCATCATCATTTCATTGAAAATCAACTTTTTCTTGCCAGGCATGATATAGCTGAGAAATTGCTGAGTTGGCGTTAAGCAACAATCACTCACTCAAAGTGCTTTGCATCCCACAAGGAGAAAGGAGGACAAAATTCTTGAAAAAAAAACAACCCAAAAAACCTACCTATCAATACAGAAAAAACAACAATGCAGCATATTATATTGAGATATTTAATATCCCTACTGTATTGATGATCATGTAACATTTGTTGATTTGCTCTACATGAAACTTTGCTTTTGATGTTATTTATGTCTCTCCCCACTTTGGTGGGAGACATATTGTTTTTGTCCTGTCCGTCTGTCCATCACACAGTTTGTCAGTGCAACTCCTCTGAAACTACTGAACAGAATTTCATGAAACTTGGTAGGTAGTAAGGACACCATATGTAGTTGTGCATATTACCAGGAAATTTTGATCACCTGAATTTTGTGGGAGTTATGCCCCTTTGAACTTAGAATTTCCCGAAATATACTTCTGAAGCAGCTTGTCAGCACAACTCCTCGGAAACTACTGAACAGAATTTCATGAAACTTGGTAGGTAGTAAGGGCATCATATGTAGTTGTGCATGTTACCAGGAAATTTTGATCTCCTTAATTTTGTGGGAGTTATGCCACTTTGAACGTAGAAATTTCCCGAAATATACTTCTGAAGCAGCTTGTCAAATATGGAATAGAATGTGTCACTGTGCATGTCAAATCTCCTCAGATCTTCGTTATCAATATTTACAGACCACCAGATCTACCAGTGAAATATTTCTGTGATGTGCTAAATCGTCTCTTGAAAGACTTGACACCTGGCATTCCACAAATAGTCATGGGCGATTTCAATGTGGACCTTTTATCCAGAAAAGATGATGTAATCACACACACATTTTCTGCTTTTGAACAGAATATAAAATCTTCTACTACTCGTAAACTGATGTGCCTAGATCATATTTACACTCGACATTTGAATGCTCAACAAGCTGGTGTAGTGCCAATTTATTACAGCTACCATGATATGACATATATTTCTGTAGATATGCAACAACTTCAGTAGAATCATTTTATAAATATATTCAGGTATTACTCATTTTAAGTGGACACTGTTATTTGCAAACACTAGTGTAATATCCCTTACTGAAACTTGTATATATTTATATGTACAAGAGTCTATCATAATGTCACTATTTCCCTGAAAAAGTTTTTCATCACCAATCCATTGATTTTAGAAGAACAAAACTCCTTTATAATCATTGAAACATAGGCTGAGCAATTTTCTGGAATGGGGAACTTTGCCATGACAATATGGAATAGTACCTGTAACCCTTGCTTTAGCACTTTTGATAAAAAAAAAATTGTGTTTCATGGATTAAAAACAGTTTTTTTTTGTTATTTCACATTGAAGCTTAATTTTATTTGTTACCTAAATAGATTTTTTACCTTTGACTACAGTTTGTGGGACGAGGGGAGACATACGTTTTTGCGGGCAAAAACAAACTTTAATTCAAATTTGTGTCTCAAGTTGCTTGAATACAGACATTTACAATAATTTCACATTTTTGTTATCTGAATTCTTAATTTGTTTTATCATACCACCAGCTCATTCAAAGCACATTTTTTCGTTAATAGAATTCTTGACCCTATCACTGGTGACGTCATGAATATGTGCCATATACAAAAAAGCTAAATTACAACAAAACAAGACCGAGAAACTTTGAAAATTGGCTAATTGTAGGGTGATGCCAAAAGCATCTCAGATCACTGATAATGTATTGAATTTTTCTATGAACATTGGTGACACATAAAGTAGAAAAATAAAAGGGACAAATGTTTTCCAAATATTGATATTGTTACAAATTAAAGCAATTTAGAATGACCTCTTTCCTGCACAGACAAATAATGAGCTTTATTAAATTATCTCCCTTTGCTAAGTTGTAAAATAATATCATGTTACTCAAATCTTCACAAACAGTTAAACCCAATAAAAGATGACAATATGATATCACACCCACTTTTTCCTTGGTTCTTGTAATATTCTTATTGACAATATGATATCACACATACTTTTTCCTCGGTTCTTGTAATATTCTTCTTTTTTTTTCTTGTATATTCATTTAATACATGGCCAAAGTGAAGCCGTGTCAGTGGTGTAATGGTTATCATGCTCGCCTCGAGAGCAGTAGATCGTGGGTTCAAGCCCTGGTCGGGTCAAATCAAAGAGTATGAAATTGGTATTTGTTAGCTTCTCCGCTAAGCACACAGCATTAAGGAGAAAGAGCAAAGACTGGTTGGCTCAGAATCAGGATAATGTGTGACAGTGGGGCGACATGTCTATCCACGGACTTGTTTCAGTGAGATAGCACTATAAAAATCCAACTACGTATGTTGGTCTAGCACGGAGCGGACCTCATCAACATTTCATTGAAAATTAACTTGTTCTCGCCATGATATAGCTGAAAAATTACTGAGTTGGCATTAAACAACAATCACTCACTTATTTTTTTTCTTGTATATTCATGTAATACATGGTCAGAGTGATAATAGATTTCCAGATAAACATTTATTATGGACAATTGATTGCAGTATGTTATTTTCTATTTACTACATAAAAAAAGGATGAGCTGTGCAGTTTTGTACATGTTTTTAAGCTGTTGAATTACTATTGAAGAATGGTATTCAAATGACAGCATAAAGACAGAAGAAAGTAAACCATTAATACATGTATCCTTAACAGCTTTAAGTATGTCTGACAGGAACAAAGCTTGGTTGTGGAGAAGGGGGTTGTGGTGCATGTACTGTAATGATATCAAAATACATATCAGAGACAAAGGCTGTCAGGTATATTATACAGAGATTCAAGGACCTATCAATGTTATAGATTCATTGTTCAAGCACATCACTTATGACAATTGTTATAGATTCATTGTTCACTTATGAATGTATCAGTGACTCTTCTACAAAATCCAGCAGAAAAGACAAGCATGTGTTTTGGGACGTACCTGATAGACACAGAATGTATTTATGTTGACCCCTAATGCTACCCCTAAAGGAACGTTTTTAGATCTCCCAAATCACGACTAGTAAACAGACGATACAGAAAATAGGGAGCAAGTGCATAGATCAAATTTTAATTAGATTGGATATACACATGTACCATGTACTCATATCAACATAGTGAACTATTGAAATATCATCAGGCCAATTAAAAAAACCTAGGTATTATGACATGATTTAACCAGTCAGCTTGTTATATCTTTTTACAATAAGTATATTATCATGATATAGCTGTTATCATACTGAATTTTCCTAATAAATAACCCTAACCTTAAAGGTAGACAACTATGTGTGAAATGCAACAATTTGCAGTGATATACATATGAATTATTTGTAAAAAAAAAATATACTATATTTCTTTTTTAGCTCACCTTGCCAAAGGCAATGTGAGCTTTTGCCATCACTTGGCGTCCGTCGTCTGTCGTCCGTTAACTTTTCACATTTTAATCTTCTCCTCTGAAACCCCTCAGCCAAATGAACTGAAACTTGGTAGGAAGCATCTATGGAAGGTCCTCTGTAAAGATTGATCATTTCGTCCCGATCCATTAACAAACATGACCGCCGCAGGTGACTCTTGTTTCTGATTGGCTGATTTTTCTAATTCTTCTCCTCCGAAAGCCACAGGCAATTCTTGTTTCTGATTGTCCGATTTTTAAAAATCTTCTCCTTTGAAACCGCTTGGCTAAATGAACCGAAACTTGATAGGAAGCATCTATGGATGGTCCTCTGTAAATATTGATCATTTCGTCCCGATCCGGTAACAAACATGACCGCCACAGGTGACTCTTGTTTCTGATTGGCTGATTTTTTTAATTCTTCTCTTCCGAAACCATTTGGCCAAATGAACCGAAACTTGGTAGGAAGCATCTATGGAAGGTCCTCTATAAAGTTTGCTCATTTTGTCCCGATCGGTTAACAAACATGGCTGCCACAGGCAATTCTTGTTTCTGATTGGTTGATTTCTAAAAAATCTTCTCTGTTAAAGGAAAGATAACTCTTGCCTAAGCTGTTAAAAGAAAGATAACTCTTGCCATTATCTCCCTTAGAAATTAACTAATGCTGATATTGTGTAACATGTTTATTCTAAATATTTTAATATTCTTTTTAGCAAACCTTGCCAAAGGCAATATGAGCTTTTGCCATCACTTGGAGTCCGTCGTCTGTCATCTGTTTACTTTTCACATTTTAATCTTCTCCTCTGAAAACCCTTAGCCAAATGAACTGAAACTTGATAGGAAGCATCTATGGAATGTCCTCTCTAAAGAGTGCACATTTTGTTATGGTCTATTACCAAACATGGCCGCCACAGGCAATTCTTGTTTTTGATTGGCCGATTTTTAAAAATCTTCTCCTCTGTAACCGCCTGGCCAAATGAACCGAAACTTGGTAGGAAGCATCTATGGAATGTCCTCTATGAAGATTGCTCATTTCGTCCCGATCGTTAACAAACATGGCTACCACCGAAACTTGGTAGGAATCATCTATGGAATGTCCTCTATTAAGATTGCTCATTTCGTCCCAATCGGTTAGCAAACATGGCTACCACCGAAACTTGGTAGGAAGCATCTATGGAATGTCCTCTATGAAGATTGCTCATTTCATCCCGATCGGTTAGCAAACATGGCCACCACATGCAATTCTTGTTTCTGATTGGTCGATTTCTAAAAAATCTTCTCCTTTGAAACTGCTTAGCCATATGAACCGAAACTTGGTAGGAAGCATCTACATGTATGGAAGGTTCTATTTTAAGTTTCCTCAAAGCAGAATGAATAAATTCTCTTAGATTTGTATTTTTAATTTTTTGTTTTATATTTATAGACACTTTTCATGCAATGCATGCTTAGCACCATTATGTTCAGTACACGGCATGGCTGTTACAACTGTAGAAGGAATTGGCAGTATCAAAAATGGACTTCATCCTGTACAGGTTTGTAATTTACTATATGATGGAGGGGCTGTCGTGGTCATGATTGTATGGTAGTTGGATTTACAACTACCTATGCAATCAGTGTCTATCACCTCAAAGAGTTTGAATCCTGCTCATGGCGAGGTGTACTCGATATAACATTATGTGATAAAGTTTGTCAGTGACTTGCAGCAGATTGAAGGTTTTCTCAAGGTACTCCAGTTTTCTCCCAATAAAACTGACCGCCACAATATAGCTGACATATTGTTGAAAGTGGTGTTAAACACCATAACTCCCTACTATATGATGGCAAAAAGGGTCCATAATCAGGAAGTAGATAGGTTGGAGTTAAGTTTTTATTTTCCAGAAACTTTCCTTGTGGCAGAATGAATGTTAAAGCTTCTGTCCAATCAACATTAAGTCTTGGAATAAAATGCAGTCTCAAAATAAGGGGGCAATATTGATTAAAGTCTTTAAATATGATATTGAAAAACTTTAATCAATATTTTTATGTATTTGGCCATAGATTATGCAAATTTGTTCATATTATGCACCCCTTCTCAGTCCTGAAAATCATGGTAAGATGTTAATTCTGCTGTCTTTTTTCTTTGTTTTTACACAGGAAAGAATAGCCAAATCCCATGGTTCACAATGTGGATTTTGTACTCCTGGTATTGTAATGTCAATGTATACATTATTGAGGAACAACCCTCGGCCAACTTCAGCAGAAATGGAGAATGCTTTTGAAGGTAGTTATTTCACAGTTCTAGTTTAAAATCTTATAATAATTAATCAATTCACAATGTGAGAAAGTAAGGAATTGTAGATTCTTTTCAACTTTGTACAAAAAAATTGTATTCATGAAAATATGTTCATATGTAAATTCATGATATATTGATTTACTTTCCAGACTGCAACTGTTCTGAAGGAAAAAAAAAAGGCCATCGTGATCGTGATTGTATGGTAGTTGGATCTACAACTACCTATGTAATCGGTGCCTATTGTTTTTCTTTTGGTCATTGTCTTGTCTGTCCTAATTACGGCTGCTGATTACCCCTTTGGTATCTTATGACTTTTTTAATGCAAAAATATATTGAATATTTACAGGTAATCTTTGTAGATGTACAGGCTACAGACCTATACTGGAAGGTTTTAAAACATTTACTAAGGTAATTCTATTATATCAACATTTAATTGCTTTTGTCCTGATAAAAAAATCATCTCGCAAAATATAAACGGATCAAGCATCATTGAAAAGGGAATTCTTATCAAGAAACAAGTTATTCATTTATTACTAATAATAGATATACCATAATTGGTCAGGTATAATATGCACCTCTTCTGTTGTCTAAATGTATTAATATATAATATACCCCCCATTCTATCAGGCATCTATTGCCTAGTCTTAATTTACATTTTAGGCATGCTATAATGAACTTGTGTAAATTGTTTCCTTGGATAATTCAAAGTAAAAATTTTGATACCTTTGTAGTGACTTTCAGCTTACTTTATCCTTCATCTCTAGAATATGCTGAAATTCCCTAATAATAACATCAGTCTCTTTGACTTTGACACCACAGCAAGGTTTGAATGGTAATAACATAAGTGTAAATTAGCTTTCTGGCTTATTCTGTTGAAAGCACACCGAAGATGAACAGATATTTTTTTAGAACAAAGAAGTAAATATTATACAGTTGGTTTAGTTTGGTTTATGGTGTTCAATGCCACTTTCAACAATATTTCAGTTATATCGTGGCGGTCAGTTTTATTGGTGGAGAAAATCGGAGTACGCAGAGAAAACCACAGACCTGTTGCAAGTCACTGACAAACTTTATCACATTAAATATTATACATGTACACAACTGTTTACAGTATTTGTAATAAAGAGATAAGATATTTTATATGCGATTGTTAAGATTACTAGATCATGTTTTATTTGATAGGAGTACTGTCAGATGGGAGAGAATTGTTGTAGAAATACAGCAGGTCAATGTAATGGTGCAGGGGAAGATATGGTATGTACAAAACATATATGGTATACATTTACAGGTATTTCAGTGAAGTTTGCCACAACAAAAGGTGGTATCTTTGGAGGTCAAATTTCCAGAAGCAGAACTGGGTTGCACAAGCCTTAATTAAATTTAAGTGTCAATTAAGATTTAATTGATACTTAAAATTACCTGAAATGTATATGAAATTAATTTACACTTAAGGTTTAATTGAGACTTAAATTTAATTGAGATTTGTGCAACCCAGTCATGGCTTGCAATTTAAGGTCTTTCCATTTTATTTTATTTTGGTCTATTTCTTGTGGTTATTAGCTTGAGTTACCCTGTATGACTTGAATACTCTGATAGTTTTAAGTAAAACTGCTTGTCCTTGACACTTCAGAATATATCCTTCAATTATAAAATAGGGTAAATGAAATTTTTTTATATCCCCATCGCTAGGCATCATGTGGCATTAAGTTTTACCCATGTCAGTAAGTATGTCTGTACGTCCATCCGTCCCACATTTGGTTACCTCTCGATATTAACTTAATTTCCCCTGCAAATCATTTCAAATTGATACATAAGATCATGGACCATCAAAGACAGCCTTAGTATATTTTACTCCTCATGCCTGTATTTCATGTTACCAATATTTAGTAGCCACTATAGAAAAGGTCGCTATATTTAATATTTTGTCTTGCATTTCAGGTTGAAAATGGAGAGAAGAGTGAATTTTTACCTTTAGATTCCACACAGGATCCTATTTTCCCTCCAGGATTAAGGGTAAATATCAAAATATTACTTACTTATATATTCATTGATTATTTTATTGTAAGTTTTAAATACATGTATTTTAATGGTGAATTATTTCAGTTAATTGATGGGCTAAAACTTTGGTAAGCATTTTTTTTTTTTACTTTATATTTAATTTGTTTCACTTAAAAATATGGGACATATATTGATAATATTGCTGTACGATATAATATTGTGCAATTTTATTTGTCATTATTTGTGTTAGGGTACATGTTTTGTTTTTTAGTCGTCATGTCTGGGTTTTTAAATTGAAATAAATTTCCCACTCAAAGTTGAAATAATAAACCACTCATAGATTTTAATGATTATCATAAACACATCCATCAAACCATTTCAGACAGCTGAAAATACACATTCATCGCAGATTTACTGGGTTTGTAACAAGAGTAACATGACAGGTACCACATGTGGAGCAGGAAATGCTTACCCTTCCAGAGCACCTGAGTTCACCCCCTGTTTTTAGTGTGGTTTGTGTTACTCGATCTTTGGTTTTCAGTGTAATGTTTTGTAGATCGTTCTTACCCCTTTGGTATCTTCAAACTTTTCTCAATGGAAGAAGCAGGGAAATTTTAAACAATCCTGCACATCAAGCTATCAGCATTAATATGAAAACCACTTTAAATTGAATTAAATTTATTTCGTTTTCAGACAGACGAGTTTAATGCAGAAAATCTTCACTTTAAAGGAGAGAAAGTCGAATGGTATAGACCAACATCACTTAAACAGTTAGTTGAACTAAAGGCTAAATATACAGATGCCAGGCTTGTTATTGGAAATACTGAAGTGGGTGTGTAGCTTAAGTTTTTATTAAGAATATTTTTTTTCTAATTAAGGAAATATAATGTAGAAAAATTGTTTTTTGGACTTATACATTTGTTTACACTTTAATGTTAAAAACCTACAAAACTAGCAGTTGTTTGTTTCCTTGATTGCATACCTATTGTTTTGTCTATGTGCAAAATACCGGTAAATTATTTTTAGTTGCACAAAGAAAACCACCAACCTGTCACAAGTCACTGACTAACTTTATCACATAATGTTGTATCAAGTACATCTTGCCATGAACGGGGTTCAAACTCACAACTTTAGTGGTGATAGGCACTGATTGCACAGGTAGTTGTAATCCAACTATCATACGATCACGACCACAATGGCCCCTTTATTTTTAGAAATGTCTTGTTGACTCATCAAATTGAATTGCTACAAGTATCCCTGTTCATAGATAGCTTTCAAATGTGAATAAAAGTGTACCTGACATGATACTGTTGGATGTTAGTGGATCAGCGGATAAGAAAAATAAAGAGATCCAATCTAATTAAGATTAATTCTCTAATAATATTGCTCCCCCTTTTCTGATATGTTGCACTTAAAGATCTAACCAAACACATTTAAGGGATCTTTTATGATAAAGTTTGAGTGTAGTATTTTATCCCAAGTGGAAGTGAGGGATAAAATTTACTAATATCATGCAAACCCATGTTAAAACTCAAAACACATTCTGACTTCCATGAATTATTTCGATTCTGATATGTCTTAACAGTACAAATACGGTAGTATACTTTGATGGGAAAGACGGTAATTTATATTTACGTTTGTGGACAATGTCGCACACAATTTATGCTGCCAAATTCGAGCAGACGATAACTCATCAACATGTACTTTTACAACAGGAAAGTCAGTCTTATTGATGGAGCATCTGTAGCAATAATATTGTCTTTGCACGTTTTACTTGCACATCACACATTTATTAATTTGGGATATTTTTATTATTTTCAGTGAATATAGATGTTTAAAACATTAACAACTGTGTTTTTGTTATTTTATCACCTGGCTTATATGTGTGTGCCGTGCATGTGCTAATGAGATTTTGTCATCTAATAAATCGCTCGTCTGTTTGCAAAGCGAAAGAAGGACATCATATTAGAATAAAAGTTCAGTTATAAAGGTTGTGGCCCCTATCACCGTAGTTACTAGTGATTAAACATTTTAATGATTTATAAATTATTTCTGTCTTCAACAGGTGTAGAAGTAAAACTAAAGAATATGCATTACCCAGTTATAATAGCTGTGACACATATACCAGAACTTAATGAAATCACAAAAATTGAAAATGGAATCAAGTTTGGGTCATCAGTGACATTAACAGATATAGATCACACATTAAAAACATATATTGATCAATTACCAGGTATGTACACTCAGGAAATTAAACTTATCACTTAACAATTAACCTGATATATTAAAAACATATTGATCAATTACCAGGTATGTACACTCAGGAAATTAAACTCATCACTTAACAATTAACCTGAAAAATTAAAAACATATATTGATCAATTACCAGGTATGTACACTCAGGAAATTAAACTTATCACTTAACAATTAACCTGATATATTAAAAACATATATCGATCAATTACCAAGTACTGTGTGAGATCACTTTTATTCATGGGGTACCAGATTTCGTGGTTTTCGTGGGTAGGCTGACCCACGAAATGAAGAATCCAACGAACAATGAAAATTGGGAAGCTGTTTGACATCGATATATAGCCATGCTGTCCTCGGGTGACCTCGTCTTTCTGAACCAGCTGCATAGGGGACAGTTGACAATTTTAATAACGAAATAAGTAATAGCATACCTTTTAATGGGTTATAATCCACATGCAAATCTTTGTGAATAATTTGATTTTGAATGCATGTTTAAAAACGACAGAAATGTTTATTTGTGAAAAGATATTAACAACTTCCGGTTATAAAATTTACTTCAAAAACCATACACTGACGGTGACACACTTCTGATTGTTGTATAAACATTTTTCTATTAAATGTTAACACCCTTCAATTAATAGCATATTTGATCACCTTTCTTTAAACAATTCTATTAAGTATAAGTTAACTGTACATTTGCCACTGGGTCAGGATTAATCTTGTGACAGACTACGAGTGGTTTCAATCCGAGATAAAAGGTAATAAATATCAAACATTTTGAAGTACTTTTACAAGTACAATCTGTCATTGGAATGAAAATAATGAGAAACTTTATTCTTTTTTAGTTGTGAAAAACAAAAATTGAAAATGAAACGGAGATTAAATATTTGTAAAACATAAAAACAAATTTGATATATATTGATGGAAATTGCCAATGTACGTGCTCATAAAATAATTTCCGATGATTTTTTTTTAATTTTCAAGTTCAAATTCAAAAGCTGATTTTGTTCAGATTCTACGTTGATATATGTAAAAAAAATAATTTAGAAAATGAGCACATTAATATCCACGTTCCACTTCCGATTACATAATTCTACGGCTCATTTATCTAATGTATTGAAGCTTTCTCCAAGTTTTGATACCAGTGAAACTTATTATGTTGAAAATATAAAATCAACAAATTTTATTTTGGTACAAACACAAAATCCACGAATTTACGAATCCACGAACTTGTACTTTTTAACCCAACCACGAAAATTGATACCCACGAAGAAAAGTACTTTCACAGTATGTACATTCATGGAATTAAACTTACCACTTAACAATTAACTTATGACCATGTATGTTCACATTCACAATCAAATGTGAAATTTTATTATGCAGATATAGGATAGCAGATACATGTACAAATGACAAAATTTAATTTTCTTCTTATATTAAAGTTTTTTTATATGGATTAATTTCCAAGTTGTTAAATAAATTGATTTTTTCTTGCATCTCCAACAGAAAGAGTATGTCTAGGAACTGCATTTTATATGCATCTGTTCGTCTTCCCTCAATAACCGATTTTGTGTAATATGTAACTGCAACAGTTTTCTTCAAGATTATTCCAATTTTGCTTAGCGATTGTGCACTCATTAAAGGTGTGCATCTCTTATTTTAATAGATTCGACCAATTAAAAAAAAAAAAATCAGGTGTGGAACCTACGTAGTTTGTGTAATCTGTAACTGCAACAAACTTTTGTCATTGCATGTCATAGAGAGTACCTAGTATAATTTAAACAGATTTTTTTGCAATTTTTTTTAAATTTTCATATGTTGAACTAAGTCATTTAACTAGGTCAATGCATGTAATGTGGTTGTCTTGATTTATTCACAGAGGGTTGGTTGTTTTTTGCAATTTAAGTTAGTATAACTATGAAATACGTAATATTCAACACTACTAAACAAAATTGTCATATCATAAATCTGTCATCAGAATGACTCAGAATAAATACAGGATCAATATTATTTTGCTTTATAATAATATGTTTGATTTATTTAACAGATTATCAGACCAGAGTATTCCAGGCTATAGTAGATATATTGAGGTGGTTTGCTGGTCATCAGATCAGAAATGTAGCTGTAGGTACAACATTTATTGGAGTGTTTCAGGTTTATCTGCAAACATTTTTAATTTGTTGATTTTCTCAATTAGCAGATTTCATCAGAAATTACTAGCAATTCTTTTCACAAAGTTAACTTAGATGTTCATCATATTAAAAAATTGTATCAGACCCCCACCATCCAAGATGGCCACCATTACTTTAAAACAGAGATTGCATCAAATGTCTATAATTAATACATTTTATGAACAGAAAGTGATTTACAACTAGCTTTCAATACTATCACTATCTGATAAGGCCTACTTCTACAACAATTTCTTTTAAAAGTAAAACTATTTGAGAAAAAAAAATTATATGAGAAAATGGAGGCTATTCGAAAAAAGGAAAACTTTTTGAAAAAAAAATTATATCAAAAATTGGAGGCTAATTGAAAAAAGTAAAACTTTTGAAAAAAAAATTATATCAGAAATTGGAGGCTATTTGAAAAAGAATAACTTGAAAAAAAAAATTATATCAGAAATTGGAGGCTATTTGAAAAAGAATAACTTGAAAAAAAAATTATATCAGAAATTGGAGGCTATTTGAAAAATAGAAATCTTGCATTTAATGTTTAATATTTTGAATTTGTTTTACTTCATTAGAATGAACATGACAGAACCGTGATTTCCAACATCATATGTCATGATCTTTTTTGTGTTCAGTGAATTGAGTTTAAAAGGTGAGAGGTGATAGTTCATTTTGTTGATATTGGTGAAATTGATGACCATCACTGTTTAAGCTTTCTTTTCATAATGAGCTGGAATGCTAAGTTACACTTTCACTTATTCAAGTCATCTTCTTCTTCATCTCACAGTATGAACTTTAATATTGAGAGTTAAATTTTTACCTATTGTTTGTAGGCAGTTGGAGGTAACATAATAACTGCTAGTCCTATATCAGACTTAAACCCATTGTTCCTAGCTGCTGGGGCAGTTTTAGAAGTGGAATCAGCAGGTAATTAATGTTAGTCACCAAATTTTGCAAATTTTAATTTTATGCATGTTTATTTGACAAAAACATTGTATAAAATGATAGATATTGTTTTGTATCTGTTTTTTTTTATCCTGCATTTGTTCTATTTGAGCTGGCAAGTTGCATTGACTGGATAAATATTTGCTATATACTGCCACTGACCGAAATATCACTTTTCCGGTATAGCCCCAGTCACATGCTACTAGTTGTAAATCCAGTTCACTTCCTGTTGACAGAAAATATCAAAAAGGGGCAATCAAGGGATAATTATATAATTTTATTCATTAATTCAAACGATAAACGTCGATGGATTAATGTGATTTTTCTGCAGGATAAACACAATATTAATGTAGATAACTTTGGTGAACCTCACCTTTATATATTTAAGACAATGCACTAATATTGTCTGTAATACACTTTTCAATTTTTGAAAAATAGTATTAGACTGTTTTTGTTTGTTATTGTTATTAAATCTTGTCACTTTCAAAATGATGGGCCCAGGTGGCTCAATGAGTTACGTAGTTGGATTACCTAACAACTCATACAAGCCTATCACCAATACGGCATGGGTTCACGCGCGACTTTGTAAATTACAAAAAAGGGTCAAGTGATAAAGTTTTCCAGTTGCTTGCCCATGGTCAGTGGTTCTTTCCGGGTACTCCGGCTTCTTCCACCACTAAAACTGGTCGCCATGATATAGCTGAAATATTGCTGAAAGTGGCGTTAAACACCAAAAATCAAATCAATCAAAATTATGGTATTTTTGTTTTTTTAAAAGTTCACATCCAATGAAACTTACATCTAACAAGTAAAGAGGTTTTGGTGGATTAGAGGTTAAAGTGATAAAATTGGTTATAATGCTCACTATCTTTATACAGATGAGGTATAGATTCTTTCCTAGCTCAGCTACCACATTCTTTTTAGCTTTATATTGTACATTTTTGCAGACGGATCAAAAAGAAATATCACAATGAACGCTAAATTTTTCTGTGGATACAGGAAGACAACTTTGAAACCAGATGAAGTGTTATTGAACATTACTATACCATTTACTAGAAAAGTAAGTAGAATGAGACCTCTGAAATCCAGTCCTCTTTAGAACTGATGAATTCTGATGTGTTTTGGAGGCATGAGTTTTTTAAGAGACCAGAAATATTAAGCGCTACTTAATACGTTTAATGGAATCATGTTCTATTATATCATTCATGTAGGTTACTCACATTTAAACTTTGTTTTCTTGTTGTTTTAAAAGTATTTTCTAGATTTATTGTTTGATAAGAAAAGTTTGAAGATACCAAAGTGGTAGTCAGAATCCATAAATTGAAGAAGGAAAGACAATACAATGGTCAAAAGAAACAAGACGAAAAGACAACCAATGATCTACCAAATAGTACACTGAAAACTAAAAATAGAGCAACACAAACACCACTAACAACTGGAGATGAACTCAGGTGCTCCGGAAGGGTAGGCAGTTCCTGCTCCACATGATCATATAATTTCTCTTGTATAATTAATTCTAACTGATGATGCTAAGCCGGTATTGTTTTGTGTATCAGTATGATTACCAGAATAAATTTATTTTCTGTTTTGAAAGTTCCAAGGTATTTTGCATATATTTAGATAAGAAGAGTTTGAAGATAACAATGGGGGGTAATCTGAATCCATAAATCGAAGGAACAGACAATACAATATGACCAAAAGAAAAAGGACTAACAATGTTCCACAAAACACTACACAGAAAACTTAAGATCAAGCAACACAAACCCCACTAAAAACCAGGGGTGAACTTATGACAATTCTATATTTAATTGCTTTTTATACACAATATAGAAAAACTCTAAACCATTTTCCAAAGTTTCAGTTTTATTCAGCCTTCTTCAGTTCTTTCTACATAAAAACATGACATTAATGTTTATGATCTTATTCGTATGTCCACTCTGCTCCCTTCTGTAGAAATCAATGCCTTTCTAAATTTTGGTGTTTAGTGTCAGCATTTCATACATCCTTGAGTTTTTGTAGAGGCATGGAAAAACAGATAGTCTTAATCAGAGAGTAACCATGTGCTCTGTATATTGTTTTTTTAAATATTTTGCTTTGGTTGCATCAGTCAAAGATGTTCCCTTTTCTTACAACAAAAAAGCATTCCAAAGATATGTATGAAATGGCATGTAAGGATTAAATATTCATTAAAGATATTTTTTTTGACAGAATGAATATTTTGGTGGCTACAAGCAAGCCCATAGAAAGGAGGATGATATTGCTATAGTAAATGCTGGTTTTAGAGTTTTATTTGAAGATAATAGTAATGTAATCAAGGAGATGGCTATGGCTTTTGGTGGAATGGCTCCTACAACAGTGATGGCTGTTAAAACTATGAAGGAAGTCGTTGGAATGTAAGAGAAGAACTTTTTTTATTATTTCCAGATTCAGGGAACACTTGGATGTAGTGGATAAGGTCATCAGTGTTTTATAATAACACTCTCTTTTCTCCGTTGAGGGGCTGGTCATGGCCGTGATTGTATGGTAGTTGGATGTACAACTACCAGTGCAATCAGTCCCTATCACCACTAAAGTTGTGAGTTGGAACCCTCTTCATGGCGAAGTGTGCTCGGTACAACATTATGTGATAAAGTTTGTTAGTGACTTGCGACAGGTCGGTGGTTTTCTTCGGGTACTCCGGTTTGCTTCACCAATAAAACTGAGCACCACGATATAACTGAAATATTGTTGAAAGTGGTGTTAAACACCATAAACCAAACCTAAGCCAAACCTTTCTCCATTGAGATATAAATTCACATGCAGTGATGATAGATGATAGTGTCTGATTTTTCCAGTATATATTTTATAAAATATAAACTACAAATCTCAGATTAACTTATATTTGTTTGGTTTATTTAACCGTATCGGTGGTGTAATGGTTAGCATGCTTGCCTCGAGTGTGGTAGATCGTGGTTTCTAGGCCCGATCGAGTCAAACCAAAGACGATAAAATTGGTGTTTGTCGCTTCTCTGCTAAGCATGCAGCAATAAGGAGAAAGATCAAAGACTGGTTGGCTCAGAATCAGGATAATGTATCTGAGTGGGGCGACATGTCTATCTGCGGACTGTTGTTTCAGTGAGCCAACACTATAAAAATCCAACTAAGCGTGATTGTCTAGTACAAAGTGGACCTCATCATCATCTCATTGAAAATTAACTTGTTCTTGCCATGATATAGCTGAAAAAAATCACTCACTCACAAAATATATGCAAATTGTATAATACATTCCTATTTTTATGTAGAATGTAGAAATAGATTTTCTATATATATTTCAGGAAGTGGGATGATGATTTGATAGGAAAAATTTGTCAGTTAATGTCAGATGACCTACAGTTGACATCTGGAGCTCCTGGTGGGATGGTTGAGTACAGGCATACTCTGACTACAAGTTTCTTCTTCAAGTTCTATCTTACAATACAATTACAGCTTCAACCACAGGTATTGCCATATTTTAGCTAAGGTTGGTTGGTTGATTTTATGGTGTTTTAACGCCACTTTCAACAATATTTCAGCTATATCGTGTGAATGAAACTGGAGTACCAGGAGAAAACCACAGACATGTCGCAAGTCACTGACAAACTTTATCACATAATATTGTATCGAGTACACCTTGCCAGGAACAGGGTTCGAACTCACAACTTTAGTGGTGATATACACTGATTGCACATGTAGTTATAAATTCAACTACCATATGATCACCACCATGCAAGCCCTTTTTCAGCTAAGGATAAGTAACATACACTTAAAATTCTCAGGAATATCTTATTAGGTATTCAGTAAAACCTGCCCATGCGGTCACCTCTATTAAATGGTCACCTGTATTAAAAGATCACCTTTTCCTTCTCCTGTCATGGAAGATTTCATATAAAGTGAACCTCTTTTAATATGCCACCTGTCTTATAAGACCACTTTTTCTTTGTCTAAAAGATGACCTCTTAATACAGATTTGACTATTTTTAGTGGTTGGAACAAGAGTTAAAAAAAAATGATTGTTTTCTCAGTTGGCCACCCCCACCTCATTTCTATAAAGTTTATATATATATATTGTTAAACTTTTTCTTGTCCCAAATAAAGCTGAAATCTCGTCCGTAAGAAATAGAAGTTGTAATTATTTAATTAGTGTCAAAAACATACTTCTTCTAAACAGTACAAATATACTTGTTGTAGATGCCTGGTGGTGGAAAGAAAGTCCCTGCATCATATAAAAGTGCCACTCCCACCTACCATAGGAACCCTAGTAAAGGTACCCAGATATATGAGGAGGTATCTCCTGGGCAACTTCCACAGGATGCTGTTGGACGACCTGTGACCCATCTATCTGCCATTAAACAAGCAACAGGAGAAGCTGTATATATTGATGATATGCCAACATATGAAGGTATGTGTACACACCTGTAGGCAAGGGGTCGTTGGTTCATACAAACACCTCTGAAAACCAAGAAGAGCTATTAAAGTGAAGATTGTCGTTGAATTATGACTATTAAGATGTTGATTGTACTATGGCTATTAAAGTCTGTATTTTGAATCTATGGACCCCCCTCCCTCTGAATAATCCTGGCTACAGGCCTGGGTGTATGTTTTTTTAGGTTCAACAAAATAACCTGTTCAAAGTAAGGTATATTAGTTAAAAGTTAAAAATGCCAGGTAGTCATACATTTTTAAGCTGTCATAGATTGCAATTTGGAATTTATTATACTCTGTGCTTTGGTTGTTGAATCGTGTATATCATGTTAATTCTAACTTAGTCAATAATTTTGCATCAGAATACAATTTAAAATGAGGTACAGTATGTCACCCATTGACATATAGAATGACAGTTAAAATTAGATGTAGTGGTCCAGTGAAACCTGTCTAAATCAAACCTCCTTAGGACCAACTTTTGTGTTCAGAATAGACAAGTGTTTGGTTAATACAGGTTAAATTTAAGAAATAAATCATGGAAGCCAGAATGTGTTTGGAGTTTTAACATGGATTGGTGGATATTAATATTTTATCCCAACCCAGAAGCGAAGGATAAAATTTACTAATATCCGCCAATCCATGTTAAAACTCAAAACACATTCTGGCTTCCATGATTTATTTCGATTCTGATATGTCTAAGAGTACAAATACGGTAGTATACTTTGATTGGAAGGCGGTAATTTATACATACGCTTGTGGAAAATGTCGCACACAATTTATGTAACTCGAATAATACTGCACCCTCTATCGGCATTATTCGGGTCACAATTTATGCTGCCAATGGAAACTTCAGTCACATTCATCAGTGCATGTGCTAATGAGATAATACGAAGAAATAATTCTGGGTTTTTTTAACAAAGGAAAAGAGTGAGGTCATGTTAGAATAACAGAGATTTCATTACATTGGGACATTATTTAAAGCGTGTTTTTTGCAAAATTCGTTTTAGACTGGTTTCATTGTAACAAAATAGAATTGTCCTGTTTCATATTTATGGTGAGGTGTACTCGATACAACATTATGTGATCAAGTTTGTCAGTGACTTGCAACAGGTCGGTGGTTTCCTCAATCAATAAAACTAACCGCCACGATATAACTGTAATATTGTTGAAAGTGGCATTAAACACTATAAACCAACCTTTTATTTTTATGCCATATTTTATTGTAGGAGAATTATACCTAGCATTAGTGACCAGTAAAAAAGCCCATGCTAAATTGTTGAAGGTTGATTCAACTGAAGCCTTGAAGATGAAGGGTGTGGTCGACTTTATCTCTCACAAAGATGTTCCTGGAACTAACACATGGAATAACATGCCAGAAGAAAAATTTGCGTCAAATGAGGTAATTGATGTAATTTTTTACACTAAGCTTTCCAACCAGGGACAATAAATGTATACAATATAATATATATTATATACCTTGATCTTATGAAGTAAATGATATTATCATTACAGTTTTAATTGCTAATCTTGAACATATATAATTGTTTTCTTGGAAATTTAGAAGTTAGCAATCAGTAATTGTTAGCTAAATTTGCACCAATATCATGAATACTTGGCTAATTCAAACTAAAATCCCATAAGGTTCCTTCAAGAAGAGTTTGAAGATACCAAAGGTGTAATGAGAAACTGTAAATCAAAGGACAGACAACACAATGGTGAAAAAAAAGGACAAGTCACGATCTACAAAAACACTACACAGAAAACTAGAAATTGAGCAACACGAACCCCACTAAAAACCAAGAGTGGCACCCATCGTGTTACACTAGTTGCAAACCAGGTGATAAGTCAATAGGAACCATTGGTTCAGCAGCTTCATTGTTAGCTCTCGTGGAAATCCTATATAATGATGTTTTATTATATTTAAAGATGAAAATTCAAATAAAAATTGATGTAAAAAAGAAAGAAATATTATTTTGGTTTGATATTATAAACATACTGCCTTTAATTGAGGGTGTTATGGTAGATTACCACACTCAGAAAACCAATATCATCCGAGACGAAGTCGAGGGTGATATTGTTGTTTTCTGAGTGTGGTAATCTACCATAACACCCGAAACTAAAGGCAGCATATTTTATATTATACTGAATGCTCTGGTATTACATTGTCAATGGTGTGTGTTGTTTTAATACTGATTTAAGGTAATTGTCTAAGAACTAAATTACAATATCTAATTTAATAAACTTTTAATTAACAAGGAAACAAAAACAACTGTAACAATGGTGTAAAAGTGTAACAATATAAAAATATTTGAATCACAGCCATCATTTTGAATAAAAATTGAAATGAACAATACAGTTATAATTGGATATGGCTGGCATCACATTTCGGTTATTAGCCTCCATGAGGCTGTTGAATTGTACTGGCATAGACTGAACACTCTGAACGGGGTTACTTGGAACATTTGCAGGGGGGGGGTACATTTTGCAGTTCAAAATCAATGTCAAACAGTGATTGTCAATCAGTATTGGCAAAAAGAAAATCTACATCTGTGGTATTGACATCGCTTGAATTTTTTTCAATACTTCCCACATTTGACATATTCTCAGTGTTGGATGGCAGAGTTGTCTTTGTGAACTTTTGACCACAGGGATTTGTCAGAGTATCATTATTTCACGCTTCTGTTTGTCACTTAATTTGGTCTGAATGTCCAAGAGCGTACTGTCGTCTGTTTGTTTATTTATTTGTAAAACTAAATTAAAAACTTTGACGGAATGGGCTGTTTCCGGTCCGGAGGGTGGTATTGCAATAACACCTGTTGCCAACACAGAATACCACCCGTTGCTAGAAGGAGGCGGGGCTACAGGATGTGGTATTGATACGAAGGTGGAGCTTCGTAAAATCAGTGAAAAATACCATTTTCTAATCGACCAATGGCATTGTATCAATAGTCTAGAAATTTGCATAAAGTATAATATTAGGATATATTCTATTGTAGAAACTACAAATTTTTTTTTTTTTTTATAGGTGTTGTGTATTGGTTACATTATAGGAGCAATAATAGCTGACACTCAAGATCATGCCCAGGCAGCAGCTAAGGCAGTCCATATAGAATATGAAGAGATGGAAGCTATTATTACAATAAAGGTATAGATCTTACTAGTCTGGTTCCTTGCCTATAATAAAGAGTTAGGGTAAGGGTTATGGGGTGTAATGCCACTTTCAACAGTATTTCGGTCAGTGTTATTGGTGGAGGAAACCGGAGTGGTCGGAGAAAACCACTGACCTGTTGCAAGTCATTGACAAACTTTATCGCATAATGTTGTATCGAGTACACCTCACCTGAGTGGGATTTGAGTTCACAACTTCAGTGATGATAGGCACTGATTGCATAGGTAATTGTAAATCCAACTACCAATAGGTATGTAAGGAGTAATTGATGCCATTAAATATTGAATCATACTTTACACAATGAATTATGTCTCTGCAGTGTCCCCAGATTTGACAAGTTTTTCAGAGCTTCATGTTATTGTTGATATTGTACATGTGCATGATGGGACAAAACACCAAACAATAACGTCATAATTTCTTTTTATCCTGCAATCAGTACATTTGCTGTACAAATATACTATACGAATAAATTTTTGCTTTATTTGTACTAGACGAATAAACTTTTCGTACTATACGAATAAACTTTCCTGGTACCCTGTAGCTATGTACAGCGGAGGGCACAGACAAGTATGAAACTGGTACTAATGTAACGCGGACCACGAAGAAGACACCCTTGACAACATTTATGAAAGGCGAGGAATGACACTTTTTTCTGTCCTTTTTGCTTAAATCTGACAAGTTTTCCGACTTTTTTGACATTGCAGGATAAACACAAAATACATACATTGTCGTTAAATATAAAATCATTTGTACTCGCTGCGAAACAGGCCTGAAAAGTTCGCCAAAGGCTCGCTATTCTGCCTGTTTCTAAAGCTTGTAAGAATAAATTTTATATTTACCGACAATGTACGTTTATTGTATATATATAGTTGAATCTCCATTTCAAATAGAATGATGAAAATCGAATAAGGAATGACTTCAGGAGAATGTTTTGAAAATATAAAATATATAGGGAAATATCTCAGGGTGGAAACATTTTTGGCCTTTGAATGTACATGCACTTTACTGCTATAAATCTCATTTCCAGGAAGCTATTGCTAAGGATTCCTATTATGAGAAACCAAAGACGATAGACTGTGGTGATGTTACTAAAGGATTTGAACAGTCAGAACATGTGATAGAGGGAGAAGTACACATTGGAGGTCAGGAGCACTTTTATCTGGAAACAAATGCTACATTGGCTGTACCTAAAAATGAAGATGGAGAAATGGAATTGTTTGTGTCAACACAAAATCCTACTGAAACACAGGTGAAAACATTTATAGTATTTTTATACTGATAAACAATTGAAAACAACAGTTTCTACAGCAGGGACTCTTTTTGTGATTTTTTTATGGGGGGGGGGGGTGGCATCCTATGAAGTAAAAAAAATATTTTACAAATGAAAAGCAAAACACACCACACTGTCGGAACAGTTCCAAAATCGAATGGAGAAATCTTAGTAAAAGAGGCAAAATCGATATCCCTAACACACAAAAACTCTACTGCCCACTTTCCTTGCTTGGTACAGGCACTTCATTAAAAGGTGACAGAGTTAGACTAATTTTATCGACCCAAACCTCTTAGTGAAATGATGTGGTCATGCAAGTGTTTTAACACATGTGAGTAAATGCTGACCTTTGACATTTGCCGCACTTACATCACATCTTATTAATATTCATTGAATTGTCATAGGATGTTACCACATTCCTCCACAGTAAGTAAGAGAAGTGGGATTGTTATATGTCAGCATCAAGTGATAATATTTCACTTAGTGTATTCTTTGTTTTTTTAATCACCACAGGTGTGTACATCTTGATAAAAAAAAATTGAGGATATTAAGTGTAAAAAATTCTGATCCAACCTGAAAATTTTGAGAATTGTGACAAAAAGAAATTTTCAGTAGCAATATTCTGGAACCCATCTTTTATTACTTTTTGGTTTTGAAACAAAGACCTTGCTTTAATGACCAGCATATAGATGAAAGAATATTTTTATATGTTCTGTAAATGTGACACAAGAACAGCTGGACTGACAATTTTAGTAAATAACTCTGACATTTGTGAATTTCATGTATACAACTGCATTTTTGACTTGAATTATTTTCTTATTGTTTCCTTTATAGTTGGTTGTGGCAGAAACATTAAATGTTTCAGCCAATAAAATTTTGATCAGAGTCAAAAGATTAGGTAAGTCTTGTAGAACATGTAAATCTGTTGAAGAATAGAATTGAAATAAGTTTAATGTTGCTTCAATTACAATTCTTATTTGTAACAGTATTAATAGGGCACGATAGTCCCCCATTTATAAGTACCCTCCCACCTACGGCCACCCCTTTATGAGGCCAGATTCCAGATGCACTAAGATAGTTAAATACTGCAAAATTGTCCATCTCAAGAGAGACCCCTCCCCTTCTAATATTTATTTCATTTTTATTTTTGATGTTTTAACGCCACTTTCAGCAATATTTTAGCTATATCGTGGCGACCATCTTTAGTGGTGGAAGAAGCCAGAGTCTCCAGAGAGAACCACCAACCATGGGCATGCAACTGGTTAACTTTATCACTTGCGGCAGCGAGTCGAGTGCACCCTTTTTTGTAATTTACAAAGCGAGGCGCGAACCCACACTGTATTGGTGATAGGCTTGTATGAGTTGTTAGGTAATCCAACTACCTAACTCATTGAGCTACCCGGGCCCTCCCTCTAATAAGGCCACTGTTTCATTCCAGAAAGCTTATGCTGTATTTGAATATAATGGTAAAAATCACATCCATACAGACATACATAAATATAAGCCCCAAACACTGAAGGGGCCATCTTGGTTGTGATCATTGCCTATCACCACTAACATCGTGAGTTCGAATCTCGCTCATGACGAGGTGTATTCTACACAACATTATGTGATTAAGTTTTCCGTCACTTGTGACAGGTCAGTGGTTTTCTCCGGGTAATCTCTTTTCCTCCACCAATAAAACTGACCTCCACGATATAACTGATATATTGTTGAAAGTGACATTAAACACCATAACCCTAACAATTGAGTCAGTATTCCGCCTGGACTTATTTTTAGAATTGTTTCAATAGTGTAGTGTTTATTGTAGGTGGTGGATTTGGAGGTAAAGAAACCAGATCTATCTGCTTGTCTACAGTTGTAGCTTTAGCAGCTCACAAGTAAGAAAGTAATGAAAATATAGCTGTATTATAATTGTGATGGAGATATCACTATAAAGCTTGCTTTGCGATTTTCATCATACCTCATCAAATACTTAGCATGCAGCATGTTGCGTCCAACCGTCTTTTACATATTTTCCTCTTAAACCACTGGGCTAAATTAAATAAGAACAGATTGGGATGTTTTTTTCTTTCTAAATTGTATCCATTGACCCAACACTCCATCCAATATGGCTCCGTTGCTAAAAATAAATTCCTTTAAATGGTCAATATTTCTACAATTAAAAATTAAATGAGTTTAAATTTAAACTATAAAATTTGTCTTATGAATGGTAAATAAATGGTTGTGTAGATAAACAACTATCAAGTACTACTGACAATATCTTCAATTAAACAAATTAAAGTAAATTGTAACCAGTTTCACAATTACACACCTCATGGCAACTTAGATACAGTGAAACTGCCTAAACTGAACCTCTTTGGAACCAGTTTATGTGTTCGGAATAGACAGGTGTTCGGTTTATACAGGTTGAATTAACAATTATTTCCTTTATTGAGACTTTATTTAAAGTTCGGTTTATACAGGATTCAGTGTTAGGTTTATACAGGATTCCGGTTTATTCAGGGTTTGGTTTAAACAGGTTTTGGTGTAGCATTATCAGTCTTTTGTAAAAAAACATTTTGATATCTTGGCATGATATTTACGATTTTTTATTTATGATCATTTACTATGTAGGTGGGTATTCTTTAACTTACATTAGACAACACATATAAGTTTTTATTTATGATAGCTGAAATGTTATAAATAAATATATATCAATTTTTTTTCATTTTTCAATAGATTAGGGAAGCCTGTTCGTTGTATGTTAGACAGAGATGAAGACATGTTAATTACAGGAACCAGACATCCATTCCTTGGACAGTATAAGGTGTGTATGTATAATATATAAACGTTAGAGAATATCGAAGGGCAATCAAAAATGGACAATCCAGAGAAACTGGCAACATAGGGTACACAAGACAAACAAAACAAAAACACAACACAATATATGTTGGACACCACTATACACAAACAAACACAAATAGCATAAGCAAGACATGAGCCCTCCTACAAACAACTGGAGGTAAAGAATAACCGAATGTCGTTTTTATGCGGAAATCATAACGGACATCACAACACGGAAAACAGAACGTAAAAACACATAACAGGGCAACACAAAATACTAAAAAGACGAGCAACATGGACCTCTCCAAAATACCAGGGGTGAACTCAGGTGATTGTGAAGGGTAAGCAGTTCCTGCTTCTTATAAGACACTTACAGTGATACTCATATATAGTCAAGCCATATAATCATATCATTACTAGAGTCACATAAACTGTAAAAGTCATTTCAAAACAGAAAAGTATGGATAAGTATGAAATTAATTTTTTTTTTAAATTATCTGAAAGTAAGTTCCATGATTTGTGATATGGCATTCATCTGTACATGCTTGTCAATTTCCATTTGGTGATTGTATCCCTACACGTTTCCAAACAGAGGACAAAACGTGTCTTGCCTTAGTATAAACAAGAGGTTACCAGGTCATAGCCCTTTATTTATATATTTGTCTGATATTTATAGGTTGGATTTTCAACAGAAGGAAAGATTTTAGCAGCAGATATAAAACTATACAACAATGGCGGGTGTACATTTGATTTGTCTGGTGCTGTAAGTACTAAAAACTAAAAGTATAACATTCATTTCTAGGCACACGAAATGTTGGGAAATTTCTGTAAATGATTGATTGATATATGCATTGCACCACTTTCAGAAATTTTCAGCTACATGTATTTTGAGCTTTGTCATGGCAACCATATTTAGTGATGAAGGATGCTGGAATTCTCAGTCAAAACCACAGATCTTATTTTCTATGGGTTCGAGCAGGGCTTTCAATATTTTTCAAGGATACTTCCTTATTTAAGCTGTAGGCGAGCAACTGCTCTTACGATTGAAATAAAAATTGACCCTTGAGCAGAGAAGATTCAAATTTATACAAAAGAAGGTGATCCGACATTGAGAGAGGCAAGAAAGGGGGAAATGGGGGGAATTAAAGTAATATGAAAGGCGAATATCGTGGAATTTTTTGATTAAATATTTTTACTTAATATGCCACTTAATTTAACTAAAATCAACTGCATAACATTAAAAATCTGCTCAAAAGCAGAATTTATGAGCAAATCGCAAAATATTTGACAGCAGATAATTCTGTTGTTCACAACAGTAATGCAAATGATATGCACGTGACCCAAGATTTGAACTCTTTTGGGGAGATTGAGTAAAGGGTGTGTTCGATTTGTGTTTAAATTATCTCCCTTTTGGAAACCTTGCTGTCAAAAGTAGACATTTATTTTTATTGTTTTATTGATATATTTTGTAATGATAAGGCTATTTATGATATATTTATCGTATTTAAACATTGACAAACTTCTGCAAATAAAATTTGTTCAGAAATTTGCAGAATCAAAATAATAACCATACCATTGTCAAGGTGACGAATGTTTTATATAATGCTTAATGTTTACATTTTCAACTAGTTCAAGGAACCATTGGCTATTAACTGTATGGCCTACTTAGTATAACTTTTGATCCTGCTTCTATAGGAGTAGTACCCAATCTATTTGTTTTTGGGATAGCTTAAAATGGGAGACTAAATTTTGTTAGATTTAAAGATACGATAAAGATTTATTGAGAGAGTGGAGACCAACAAAGACAAATGTGTAAGGTGAATTGTCGTGAAAATCTTATGTTGATTTAATGAACTGAAAAACTCATTAATTCAATACATAATATTCAACTCAGGACAAGGGCTGTCGTGGTCATGATCGTATTGTAATTGGATTTACAACTACCTATGCAATCAGTGCCTATCACAGCGAAAGCTGTGAGTTCGAACCCTGTTCATGGCGAGGGTGTACTCAATACAACATTATGTGATAAAGTTTGACAGTGACTTGCGATAGGTCAGTGGTTTTATCCAGGTACTCCGGTTTCCTCCACCAATAAAACTGACCGCCGCAATATAACTGAAATCTTGTTGAAGGTGGCATTAAACATCATAAACCAAACCAATCAACTCAATACATAGAATATCTTTTATACGTTGATACCTTCAAACCACGAAAGGCATATATAACGAGACGTTATCAGAAAGTTTCAATCGAAACAACAAGATAAAAAGTCAAAGAAGATCCCATCTTCCAACTAATCGACGAAAATTGATAACAATGAAAATAAGTAACACTATAGTAGATAAGTCTAGAAACAAAGTGTGTTTGTACAGTATGTTGGTCGTCATTTCTTTGTGCTTTATACTCCCTTCCTGTCCTATCATAGACATTTTAATGGAGTAGACAAAACAGAAAGTAAGTATAGGAATTTATTTAATGAATTAGATAGATACTGTAATTATTGTAAAACTTAATGCAAGTATTCTCTTGTTTGTAAATGAAGGTGTTGAAAATGAGCTCCCGTCCAACTTCGGCAATGCTCACAAGATGATTTTTTTTTTAAAATAACTGGTTGAACATGTATGACAATCATTCTATCCAGAGGATTTAGTGCACCACAGAGCATGCTCGTCACAGAAACATTTATTGATAAAATAGCTACTTGTCAAGTGGGATAAAAACGTTTGAATGATTTCTGAACTCTATCACACCTTCATTTGCTCACAGAGGATACATATAAGTATAATATATGTATACCAAACTGATTTTCTGCATTTTCTATTTTGTGTTGAAATTTATCACACCATGTTGCTGGCTATTTATATTAATATGTGCATGTAAGAAAAGTAAATTAATATGTAAACTGAATTATTTAAATTTATAAGTTGAGACTTTGTTTTAAAGAATAACTATTTCCTTTATATATGGACAAGTTATATCTATTCTGTAGAAAATACTGTATATATTTTGGAAGTGACATGGTGTATGGCCTGTTTTCATAATCAGTTAATTTTTCAAAGGAGGTTTGGTGCCTTAAAATCTGATTCAACCCACCATTTCTTTAGAAATGCCTGTACCAAGTCAGGGTCATTACGGTTTTCACAGTTTTCCGGTTGTTGACTGATTTTGTCTGTTTATATAATTATGAGTTTTGACTTTCCTTTTGTAAGATTGTTCGGAGTTCGGTAATTTTGTTATTACCCTTATTCATTGTCAAAAACCAAAAAAAATGTTCATGGTTCCCTGTTCATGATGAATCAAGATCAAGAGTACCAGTCCTGTTTCAACTAGTTTGAACCAGGTGGTAGAATACTTCTTAGGTTATGCATTTGCTATTTCTTACTTTGGATTTTGTGTAATAATTTTCTGTTCATCCCTTTAACTTTGAATTTGACCAGAATATAAATTGGTTGTGATGCAATAATTTTACATTGGAGATGTTATGATGGAAGTTCAGCAAAGAAAGTTATCATCAAGATTATGTGTAGAAGGAAATTTGTAGTTTTCTCTTGTATGTGCTTCAGATCATCCCATTTCTTTTCCTTGAAATAGATTTTTTTTTTTTAGGTTTAGCCTTTTACGATAGTTTCAAACATTTCTACAGTGAAAACCGTCAAAGCTGAATTCTGCTGGGTTCTGAATCTCACTGCAAACTGAATGCTATTGGGAACTGAATCTCACTGCAAACTGAATGCTATTGGGAACTGAATCCCACTACAGGTAGAATCCTACTGGGGACTGAATCTTACTAGGGACCAACATTTTTTTTTATTCAATATAAAGAGGAGATCAGTAATTTACATAGATTTTCAAATATTTGGACTAAATATAGTGTTTGGTTTATACAGAGTTCAGTTGTCAGGCTTCACTGTATAACACAAATAAAATGGGCTGATCAATGAACCGCCACGATATAGCTGAAATATTGTTGAAAGTGGTGTTAAACACCATAAGCCTAAATCTGATCAATGATTATTAAAAATATTACATCATTGTAAATTAAGGTGTTTACCATGTTTAACATTATCCAACATTGACCAACAATGGTAGGTGACTTCTTGGTCCATCAGTTTACCATGTTTAACATTATCCAACATTGACCAACAATGGTAGGTGACTTCATATGGTCCACCAGTTTACCATGTTTAACATTATCCAGCATTGTACCGTCTTTTGTAGGTGACTTCATTTAGTGTACAACTATAATGATTATAAAATATGACACCATTTTTTTTTCTTTCAAATTTTAATTTTGTTTATCATTTTTTCTTTCTTTTTTTTATTATTTAATTTTCATTACAATAATACTACTTAGCCATGTTTGCCCTGAAACTGCTTAGCCATTTCTGAAAGTAGTGCATTCTGTTGCTACTTCTGTACACTAAAATATACTAATTTATCCAAAGCTATTTAGCACTGCACAATGATTTAACATTTATTGAGATTTTTTTTTGTGCGTTGAAGTAGGGAAAAAAAATAGGAATTGCCATCATAAGTGGTATAAACTTGTTATGTTGTTAGCCAACTATTGTCAATGTAAACAAACATACTCATGCAGTCTTATGGTTGTTTGTAATTTTGTTGGCCAGATTTAGCCAAAGTATATGGTACAGATCTTTGTGATTCTATGGTGAACTGATTCTGAAATCTTAAATTCTGTTATGAAAGATGGAATGCCAGTCACAAATCAATTAATGCAAGCTTAGACTGGTACATGGATTATTATACCAGAATTTGTATAGCACCCTATCTAAAAAAATTGCCCTAAATGCCCTTTACATAGATAAAAAAGAATCCCAACAACAAAGTACATTGTACTAAATAAAAGAAGCAAAAAAACAAAAAGTAACCACTATGCATATATCTACATGTCAATGATAAAAACAAAACAGCATGAATGGATAATCTTCAATGCAGACAGAATAAGAAAAAAAATGGAAAAAGGAGGGTGTGAGTGCATTTTTTTTAAATGTAAGAAAATCAGTTTGGTGGCAAATAGTGCGATCTATAAGGACTGTGTTATATAAAAGTTATTCAGTTATATGGTTAATGAAAACATTAAATGATATAAAGTATCCTTTTATTTGTAAACAAAGGTGTTAGAAAGAGGTATGTTCCACATAGAGAATGCCTATAAGTTTCCTAACCTCAAAGTGGTTGGTAGAACATGCCGTACAAATATACCATCCAATACAGCGTTCAGAGGATTTGGTGGACCACAGGGCATGTTTGTAGGAGAAACGATTATTGATGAAATTGCTGCATATCTTGGTTTAGGTCCGAATCAGGTAAATATAAGCCTATTGATGGAATGGTTTTGAATTCAGGGTAAGCTTATAGGAGAAAGGATTATTCATATTGATGAAATTGCTACATATCTTGGTTTAGGTCCGAATCAGGTAAATATAAGCCTATTGATGGAATGGTTTGATCACAGGGTAAACTTATAGGAGAAACTGTTCTTTGTAAAATAGCTATTTTGGTTATTTTAAGACTTGGGTAAATATATAGAGTGAATGGGGTGATGAAAGAGCTATTGGTTTTGGTTTATGTCCTTATTGGTTAAATATATAGATGAAGTAGTTTTTAATCATGGAGCATACTTGTAGGAGAGACTGTTTTTGATTAGGTAGTTACATATATTGGTTTATGTCAAAGACATGTAAATATATAGATAGAATAGTTCATGGAGCATACTTTTAAGAGAAACTGTTATTGATGTGGAAGTTATGGAAGGAATGGCTACATACATGTACCTACGTTTATGTCCAAATCTGGTAAATATATACATGTAGATAGAAGTCTGTAATCTCAAGACATGTCTGTTATTGGTTATTGGTGAAATAGCTGTTTTGGCTTATGTCCAAGTCTGGTAAATATATACCTCTTCTTTGATCCCAGGACATGCTTATAGGAGAGACAGTTCTTGGTGAAATAGCTATATTGGTTTATGTCAGAGTTGGGTAAATATATACCGGTAGATAGATGAAAGGGTAATGGTGGTTTGACTGTAATTGAAGAAAGACATTTTTTTTATTCCCAATAGACTTCTATCCCTCACATGTCACTTGCTACGCCACAATTGCTTTTGCCCCGCCCTGTTCTGCAAGAATGCCTACATTTGGTGTAATTTTCATGCGTGTAATCATTATGTTAATGTAGAAGTCATATCTCTCCACTCATGATTTTTGATTTGACCGTTTGCAAAGTTTTAAATGAGAGAATAATTGATTTTGAAAGATACTTTTACTTATTTTTAGTCTTCAAATAAATTAATGATATATTGTATAAATGTTACAAATATAATACACATACTTTTAAATTTTGAAATGAAAAGAAAGAAGTAAATAATGTACTTGTAATAATTTTTAATTTTAGTTAAATTTATTGAAATAATTTTTAATTTTTATTAAATTTATTGAAATCTTCTTTTCTTTTTATGATTATTTGTCTTAATGTTTTTTTTTTTTCCTTTGTCAAACTTATGAACGATTCAGTCTTACTGGAAATACATATTTTTAAAGGTTCGCCACTTGAACATGTATAACGAAGGAGACCTGACACATTATGGACAGGTTTTAGAACATTGTAATATTAGGAAATGTT